>JBBDGP010000004.1:10552500-11252500 GCA_037952835.1 Lithobates septentrionalis | reverse complement strand
CCTTTGGCATTCTAGCTGTTAATTTATTGAGGTAAGCTGGAGAAATTGCACCCCACGCTTCTAGAAGCAGCTCCCACAAGTTGGATTGGTTGGATGGGCACTTCTGGCGTACCATACGGTCAAGCTGCTCCCACAACAGCTCAATGGGGTTCAGATCTGGTGACTGTGCTGGCCACTCCATTACCGATAGAATACCAGCTGCCTGCTTCTGCTGTAAATAGTTCTTGCACAATTTGGAGGTGTGTTTAGGGTCATTGTCCTGTTGTAGGATGAAATTGGCTCCAATCAAGCGCTGTCCACTGGGTATGGCATGGCGTTGCAAAATGGAGTGATAGCCTTCCTTATTCAGAATCCCTTTTACCCTGTACAAAGCTCCCACCTTACCAGCACCAAAGCAACCCCAGACCATCACATTACCTCCACCATGCTTAACAGATGGCGTCAGGCATTCTTCCAGCATCTTTTCATTTGTTCTGCGTCTCACAAACGTTCTTCTTTGTGATCCAAACACCTCAAACTTGGATTCATCCGTCCACAACACTTTTTTCCAGTCTTCCTCTGTCCAATGTCTGTGTTCTTTTGCCCATCTTAATCTTTTTCTTTTATTGGCCAGTCTCAGATATGGCTTTTTCTTTGCCACTCTGCCCTGAAGCCCAAAATCCCGCAGCCGCCTCTTCACTGTAGATGTTGACACTGGTGTTTTGCGGGTACTATTTAATGAAGATGCCAGTTGGGGACCTGTGAGGCGTCTGTTTCTCAAACTAGAGACTCTAATGTGCTTATCTTCTTGCTTAGTTGTGTAACGCGGCCTCCCACTTCTTTTTCTACTCTGGTTAGAGCCTGTTTGTGCTGTCCTCTGAAGGGAGTAGTACACACCGTTGTAGGAAATCTTCAATTTCTTTGCAATTTCTCGCATGGAATAGCCTTCATTTCTAAGAACAAGAATAGACTGTCGAGTTTCAGATGAAAGTTCTCTTTTTCTGGCCATTTTGAGCGTTTAATTGACCCCACAAATGTGATGCTCCAGAAACTCAATCTGCTCACAGGAAGGTCAGTTTTGTAGCTTCTGGAAGGAGCTAGACTGTTTTTAGATGTGTGAACATGATTGCACAAGGGTTTGCTAATCATCAATTAGCCTTCTGAGCCAATGAGCAAACACATTGTACCATTAGAACACTGGAGTGATAGTTGCTGGAAATGGGGCTCTATACACCTATGTAGATATTGCACCAAAAACTAGACATTTGCAGTTAGAATAGTAATTTACCACATTAGCAATGTATAGAGTATATTTGTTTAAAGTTAGGACTAGTTTAAAGTTAGCTTCATTTAAAAGTACAGTGCTTTTCCTTCAAAAATAAGGACATTTCAATGTGACCCCAAACTTTTGAACGGTAGTGTATATATATGCAACACCTGGGATGCATATATATACACAATACACTGTAAGTGCAGCTAACTGACTGACTGTCCTGCCTAATCTATCTAACTTAAATCAAATGACACTGTCTGTGTCTCTCTCTATCTATGAACGCCGGAACACACTACACAGGGCCGCCATGCAGGCGGCCTTACATAGTGTGGGGCGTGTACTAAATCCCCTGAGCCATAATTAGCCAAAGCTTCCTAGACTTTGGCCAATTTTGGCTCTCTGTTCAGACGGCGCTGTGATTGGCCAAGCATGCGGGTCATAGTGCATGCTTGGCCAATCATCAGCCAGCAATGCACTGTGATGAATTATGGGCTGTGACGCGCCACACGAATTTCGGCCCATATCGTTTGCAATTCGGCGAACGGGCGAACAGACGATGCCCGAGTCGAACATGGGTTCGACTCGAACACAAACTCATCCCTACTCACAAATGCACTTCTGGAAGAATGGTCAAACACTCCCATAGACACACTCCTAAACCTTGTGGACAGCCTTCCTAGAAGAGTTGAAGCTGTTATAGCTGTGTAGTGTTTTCCGGCGTTGAGAGACAGAGAGACAGTGTCATTTCATTTGAGTTAGCTAGATTAGGCAGGACAGTCAGTGAGTTAGCTGCACTTACAGTGTATTGTGTATATATATATATGCATCCCAGGTGTTGTATATATATATATACACTGTATTCAGTTTAGCTAGATCCATTCCTGTTATCTTCCTACTGACAGGCAGGTTTGTCTTGTTACAGTATTTACAGCTACCTGAAGAAAATTACTGGTGTTCTTTTGATCCTATTAGTACCACAGTCAGGCAGCTAGACTATTTACAGTTAGTGTAGTGCGTCCTCCTCACAATGTTCAGTTAAAGCTACAAGTTGGTATCCTCTGCACAGTGTTCAGCTAAAACTACAAGTTAGTGTAGTGCACAGTGTTCAGCTAAAGCTACAAGTTAGTTTAGTGCATCCTCCTCACAGTGTTCAGTTAAAACTACAAGTTATTGTAGTGCGACCTCTGCACAGTGTTCAGCTAAAGCTACAAGTTAGTGTAGTGCGTCCTCCTCACAGTGTTCAGCTAAAGCTACAAGTTAGTGTAGTGAGACCTCTGTACAGTGTTCAGCTAAAGCTACAAGTTAGTGTAGTGCATCCTCCTCACAGTGTTCAGCTAAAACTACAAGTTAGTGTAGTGAGACCTCAGCACAGTGTTCAGCTAAAGCTACAAGTTAGTGCGTCCTCCTCACAGTGTTCAGCTAAACCTACAAGTTATTTTTTTGCGAGCTCTGCACAGTGTTCAGCTAAAGCTACCTGTAGAAGGTTGGTGGTGTTTTCCTGATCCTATCACTACCGCAGGCAGCTAAATAAGCTACAAGTTATTTTTTGCGAGCTCTCCACAGTGTTCAGCTAAAGCTACCTGTAGAAGGTTGGTGGTGTTTTCCTGATCCTATCACTACCGCAGGCAGCTAAATAAGCTACAAGTTATTTTTTGCGAGCTCTGCACAGTGTTCAGCTAAAGCTACCTGTAGCAGGTTGGTGTTTTTTTTATCCTGATCCTATCACTACCGTAGGCAGCTAAATAAGCTACAAGTTATTTTTTGGCGAGCTCTGCACAGTGTTCACCTAAAGCTACTTGTAGAAGGTCGGTGGTGTTTTCCTGATCCTACCACTACCCCAGGCAGCTAAATAAGCTACAAGTTATTTTTTGCGAGCTCTGCACAGTGTTCACCTAAAGCTACCTGTAGAAGGTTGGTGGTGTTTTCCTGATCCTATCACTACCTCAGGCAGCTAAATAAGCTACAACTTATTTTCTGGTGAGCTCTGCACAGTGTTCACCTAAAGCTACCTGTAGAAGGTTGGTGGTGTTTTCCTGATCCTATTACTACCGAAGGCAGCTAAATAAGCTACAAGTTAGTATAGTGCGAGCTCTGCACAGTGTTCAACTAAAGCTACCTGTAGAAGGTTGGTTGTGTTTTCCTGATCCTATTACTACTGCAGGCAGCTAAATAAGCTACAAGTTAGTGTAGTGTGAGCTCTGCACAGTGTTCAGCTAAAGCTACCTGTAGAAGGTTGGGTGGTGTTTTCCTGATCCTATCACTACTGCAGCCAGCTAAATAAGCTACAAGTTATTTTTTGGCGAGCTCTGCACAGTGTTCACCTAAAGCTACCTGTAGAAGGTTGGTGGTGTTTTCCTGATCCTATCACTACCGCAGGCAGCTAAATAAGCTACAAGTTAGTTTTTTGCGAGCTCTGCACAGTGTTCAGCTAAAGCTACCTGTAGAAGGTTAGTGGTGTTCTCATACTACAGGCAGGCAGTTGAGTTTGCTAGCTGCAGTATATATATATATATATCCCAGCTTAGTGCAGCTACAGGCCATTAGTATGTCTGGAAGGCCAACAAGAAGAGGCAGACAGTCACAAGCCAATAAAAGAGGGCAAGTAGGCTCTGTGTCTAGAGGCAACAGTGCTGGTCGTGGAGACGGTGTATCCTCATCAGCACGTGGTCGTGGGACACGCTTGGCCTTTTTTTTGGCAGCTGGCCACGTTGAACCGCAACATGTGGAAGACTTGGTTGAGTGAATGACCAAGCCGTCCTCATCCTCCTCATTCTCTCTCACCCATGCTCAGGGTACTTTGTCTGGCAAAGCAGCTGCCAACGTGGCCTCTTTCCTCGACTCAATGGCATCAGTGACTCCTTCCCTAGCCCCACCATGTCCTCCTGAGGAGTCCCTCAAACTGTTTGACCACAGTGTTGGGTACATGCTCCAGGAGGATGCCCAGCGTTTGGAAGGCTCTGATGATGATACTGAGCTAGATGAAGGCAGTAACGTGAGCACGGACAGAGATGGTGCCCAAGAAGGACAGCAGTCTGGCAGTCATGCTCCCCCTGCTGCAGAATACTGCCAGGTTTGCTCCAGTGATGAAGAGGGAGGGGATGATGAGGTCACTGACTCAATATGGGTGCCTGATAGGAGAGAGAAGGAGGAGGAGGAGGCACATCACCAACGAGGCAGGGTGCCCTTCAGGGGCCAGCCTAAGGGCAGCACACTGACTGCATCACACCCCAAAGCCCTGCATGTGTAGGGCGCTGCAGTCTCTGCGCGTTATTCAAAAAGTTCTTTGGTGTGGGCCTTTTTTGAGATGAGTGCATCAGATCGCACCGCTGCTATTTGCAACATATGTCTCAAGCGTATCTCGCGTGGCCAAAACATCTCCCGCTTGGGTACCACATGCTTGACCAGACATATGTTGACCTGCCATGCAGTTTGTTGGCAAGCGTATCTAAAAGACCCACGCCAAAGAACAAAGAGGACCTCTCCTTGCTCCTCATCAGCTGAGATCTCCAACCCCACTATACCTTCAGTCCTCTCTGAGACCTGCACTGAGAGGAATGAAGGTGTAGAATTAGGAGTGTCACAGCCAAGTACGTGTGGGCAATCTGCTTTCGGTACACCGACGTCAGATTGTACCAGGCAAATTTCCCTGCCCCAGCTGTTGCACCGCCGAAAGAAGTTCGCTCCCAGCCAACCACATGCCCAGCGGTTGAATGCTAACTTGGCAAAATTGCTAGCACTTCAACTGCTGCCTGTTCAGTTGGTAGACTCTGCCCCCTTCCGTGAGTTTGTGGAATGTGCAGTTCCTCAGTGGCAGGTACCCAAACGCAACTTTTTCTCATGGAAGGCGATTCCGGCTCTCTACCGGCATGTGGAAGGCAATGTCCATGCCTCGCTGGACAGGGCGGTCAGCGGTAAGGTGCACTGACTCATGGTCCAGCAGGCATGGACAGGGATGATACCTAAGTTTCACGGCGCATTGGGTGACTCTTCTGGCTGCTGGGAAGGATGCAGGACAAGGTGCAGTAGTGTTGGATGTTGTTCCGCCACCGCCACGCCTCCAAAATGCCACTACTAATGATTGTGACACACCTCTCTCCTCCACCCCCTCCTCTTCTTCTTCCTCCATGGCCTCTTCCTGTGCTTTGCCCTCGGAACCAGTGGTGCTCCGTAGGCGTTCAAGGGGCTAAGCAATGTACACAGGCCAAAAAATGCCATGCGGTGCTTGAGCTGGTGTGCTTGGGGGACAGGAGCCACACTGGGGCAGAGGTTCTGTCAGCTCTACAGGGGCAGGTTCAGAGGTGGTTGACGCCACACCAACTTAAGGCAGGAATGGTGGTTTGCGACAATGGCACCAACCCCCTCTCTGCCCTCCGACAGGGACAAATGACCCATGTGCCCTGTTTGGCTCACATCCTTAACTTGGTGGTGCAGCGGTTTTTGGGCAGGTACCCGGGCTTACAGGATGTCATGAGGCAGGCCAGGAAAGTCTGTGTGCATTTCCACTGGTCATATAATGCCAGTGCTCGGCTGGCGGACCTCCAAAAGGAGTTTAACCTGCCCAAGAACCGCCTAATCTGTGACATGCCCACCAGGTGGAACTCAACATTGGCCATGCTGCAGCGGCTGCACATGCAGCAGAGGGCCATCAATGAGTACCTGTGCGACTATGGCACCAGGACAGGGTCAGGGGAGCTTGTTTTTTTTTACCCCCACACAAGTGAGCCATGATCAGGGATGCATGCACTGTCCTGTCACCATTTGAGGAGGCCACGAGGATGGTGAGCAGTGACAGTGCATGCATCAGTGACACTGTCCCCCTTGTCCAGCTGTTGGAGCACACGCTGTGTGGAATAATGGACAGGGCACTTGAGGCAGAACAGAGACAGGAAGAGGAGGACTTCCTTAGCTCTCAAGGCCCCCTTTATCCAGACAGTGTTCCTGCGTGCCCGCCGATCACACAGGAAGAGGAGGAGGAGGATTGTGTCAGTATGGAGGTGGAGCCTGGCACTCAGCATCAGTAGCAGTCTTTAACCACTAGAGGTCCGGGCCATAGCCGAATGACGGCTACAGCGCGGACCTCAATCTCCGGGAGGACGTCATATGACGTCCTCCCCTATGCACGCGCACCGCGCACACCCTGCAGGGCGCGCGGTGTGCGCGCTGTGATCACCGAGTCACAGAGACTCGGATGATCACAGATCCGAGTAAGGGGCCGGTCCCGGCCCCTTACCATGTGATCAGCTGTCAGCCAATGACAGCTGGTCACATGATGTAAACAAAAGCTCGGTGATCGGTTTCGTTTTCTCCTCATGCTGACAGCGTGAGGAGAAAAAAAAAGCCGATCACCGGCTCATGTCAAAGGGACATCGGTCCCGAAGAGGAAGGAGGCACAGATGCCTCATCTGTGCCTCCAAGTGCCATCTGCCAGTGCCCACAAGTGCCACCTATTAAAGCCCACAAGTGCCACCTTTTAAAGCCCACAAGTGCCACCTATTAAAGCCCACAAGTGCCACCTATCAATGCCCACAAGTGCCACCTATCAATGCCCATTAGTGCCACCTAGCAGTGCTGCCATCAGTCAGTGCCCAATCAGTGCCCAACACTGCCACCCATCAGTGCCCATAACCGCCACCCATCAGTGCCCATAACCGCCACCCATCAGTGCCCATTACTGCCACCTATCGGTGCCCATCAGTGCCGCCTCATCAGCGTACATCAACAAAGGAGAAAAATTAACTGTTTGCAAAAATTGATAACAAAATATAAAAAAAAATATAATTTTTTTTTAAAATTCTGTCTTTTTAAATTTTTTTAACAAAAAATAAAAACCGTAGAGGTGATCAAATACCATCAAAAGAAAGCTCTATTTGTGGGAAAAAAATGATAAAAATTTCATTTGGGTACCGTGTTGTATGACCGCGCAATTGTCATTCAAAGTGCGACAGCGCTAAAAGCTGAAAATTGGTCTGGACAGGAGGGGGGTTTAAGTGCACAGTAAGCAAGTGGTTAAGGGATCAGTCCCAAGAAACACATGGACTTGTACGTGGCTGGGAGGAGCTGGCTGCGGACCATGTCGTCCTCAGTGACCTAGAGGACTCCGGACCGAATGCCTCAGCAAACCTACACTGCATGGCCTCCCTGATCCTGCAAAGCCTGCGTAAGGATCCTCGTATTCGTGGTATAAAGGAGAAGGACCAATACTGGCTGGCAACCCTCTTTGATCCACGTTACAAGGGTAAGGTTGCGGACCTTATCTTGCCATCGCAGAGGGAGCAGAGGATGAAACATCTTCGGGAGGCCTTGCAGAAAGGTTTGTGCAATGTGTTCCCAGAGACTGCGAGGTTACAAACTCCTGTTTCTGGACAACGTGTTGCTGAGGCTTCGGTCAGTCAAAGAAGGAGCGGTGGAGAAGGTGGCCGTCTGACCAATGTGTTCAGACAATTTTTTAGTCCGCAGCCCCAAGGTATGATCGGTTCCAGCAACCATCGCCAGCGTCTGTTTTACATGGTGCAGGAATACCTAGGAGCAAGATCTGACTTGGACACCTTTCCAACCGAAAATCCTCTGGGTTACTGGGTCTTGAGGATGAATCACTGGCCAGAGCTTGCACAGTATGCAATTGAGCTACTGGCCTGTCCTGCATCCAGCTTTCTTTCGGAATGCACATTCAGTGCTGCTGGAGGCTTTGTAACCGATCACAGTGTGCGTCTGTCCACCGACTCGGTCGATCGACTGACCTTCATAAAAATGAATCAGTCTTGGATCACCACCAGCTACCAAGCACCTGATGCTGATGTAACCGAATAATTTTTTTGAAATCTCAGATCCCTTCAAAGACCGCCTACGCTGATGATGAGTGACTATCCTGAGTAATTATTCTCTTCCTCCTCAATGATCACGCTGATAGCTTGTAAGAACATTTTTGGTTCTGGGCGCTGTCACCAGTGCCTAAGGCCCAATTTTTCAGCCCCTGTTTAGCAGGGGCGTGTAATTACAATTTTTGATGCAATACTTTGCAGCAGGGCTCGTTCCTGCATTCCAACTAGAGTATCTGTGAGGGGTTGCAGTGTTGTGGCACCAGCACCAGTGCCTAAGGCCTAATTTTTCAGCCCCTGTTTAACAGGAGCATGTAATTACAATTTTTGATGCAATACTTTGCAGCAGGGCTCGTTTCTGCGTTCCAACTAGATTGTCTGTGAGGGTTTGCAGTGTTGTGGCACCAGCAGCAGTGCCTAAGGCCCAATTTTTCAGCCCCTGTTCAACAGGGGCATGTAATTACAATTCTTGATCTAATCTTTCACAGCAGGGCCCGTTTCTGTGCCCACCAAGAGCGAGTGAGGACTTACAGTGTTGTGGCACCAGCACCACCACCACCACCAAAGGTCCAATTTTACAGCCCCTGTTCAACAGGGGCATGTAATTACAATTCTTGATCTAATATTTCACAGCAGGGCCCATTTCTGCGCCAACCAAGTGCGAGTGAGGACTTACAGTGTTGTGGCACCAGCACCACCACCACCACCACCACCAAAGGCCCAATTTTTCTGCCCTTGTTCAACAGGGGCATGTAATTACAATTCTTGATCTAATATTTCACAGCAGGGCCCGTTTCTGTGCCCACCAAGAGCGAGTGAGGACTTACAGTGTTGTGGCATCAGCACCACCACCACCAAAGGCCCAATTTTTCTGCCCCTGTTCAACAGGGGCATGTAATTACAATTCTTGATCTAATATTTCACAGCAGGGCCCTGTGAGGGCTTACAGTGTTGTTATTATACGCATTTATAACACTAAATATTCTTTTAAGATTTTTAGGGTAAATAAAAATTCTTTGTGTTGATTTCCATTGTAAATTGCACAACATGCATTCATACACCATTTTTGTTTGGGGTTTGATTAGGCATACACATAGCACTTTATTTGTTCATGGAATTTTTTTCCATGAATATTTATCATTTAGTCTACACAATATATTTATATATTTACATATTTACATATTACATATTTATATTTTTTATTGGCATATAATTTTAACATTATGAGGGAATATATATCACAGTATAAGTTTTTTTCCTGGCCAATATATGTTGATCACAATTCACTTAGTGTATTATTTATTTAAAATACTTTTCATGTGTATTTGCATACACATTTTAATTTGGGATAGAAGCGGTTTGGTTTAATGTTACCATATAAAATGTAATTATGTCTAGGCTGTGATAGACACCAATAGTGCGCTCAAATAGGTAATTCTGTTCACCTTGAGACGGATGAGTGTAGAGTGTAGTGATGCACATCCGCTTAGGATGTCCGGGAACTAAGGGAATTTTTCCCACATCTAATATGGCGCCTGGATGCTCGTTACTCAGAACGAGGCTTGGCTTCCTTTATAATGTGGTGAGTCGCTGCGTTGCCCGTTCCCCATTGACAACGTCAGTTGATGACGAAACGTGTCTGGGAAGGTACGCACTGACGTCACCACGCTTTTGGAGTGAGAGAACGGGCTCCGTTTGTTTGCATGCCGGCCGGCTTTTTTCGTGTATACAACTTTGCTAACTTGAATGTAAGTGACTACTTGTTTTTAAATAAATATCTGGAGGATTTTATACTATGGCGAGTTCTTTTTTCCTTCTGGGTCATCCGGGTTTCTCGTGTTGAATGGTGATATGTGGACAACCTAAGGGAGCCTGGAGATTTACCCCCCATAGGAACACCGGGAGCGTCAGCAAGCTAAAAGGCCTTGGCTAGGCTAAAGCCACTTGCCCTTTTATGCTTGCCATCTGGTAAGCAGGCTCAACTACTAGGGTGGATTGTCACTACTGCTTAGAAGTGCACGGTGGTGGTGTTTTCACTTGGAAAAAGATTTGGAGAAATCCCCTTGATGTCATTTATATGGACTTTTATTAATTTTTAGCGCAACTTTTTACAGGACTTACAGTGTTGTGGCCACAACAACACCTAAGGCCCAAATTTCTGCTGAGTGTATAGGGCAGGCCCCTACTTTCAAACATCCAACTTACAAACGACTCCTCCTTGCAAATGGAAGGAGACAACAGGAAGTGAGATGAAATCTACCCCTAGGAAGGGAAATTCTCTCCTGTAAGAGTTAATATAGGAAAAACATTTCTCCTTTCTACTGATGCTTTATCACCAATCCTTGTTTCACAAAAAACCCCAAATTTTCAAAAAACATTTGTCATTGGGACAAAAAGTGAGGTGAAATCTTCTGAAGAGGAGCACAGACAGCAAAACAAATGTCACAGGGGTTATAACTCTTCCCTATGTTTTCCAAAAAGCTTTAAAAAGTTTTTTTGGCTGGAGCTAAACACGTTAAAAATATACCAGTTCAAAATTACAAACAGATTCTACTTAACAACAAACCTACAGTCCCTGTCTTGTTTGCACCGCCTGTATACTGCTGTTCAGAGTATATAGGGCCTGGTGGCCCCACACCTTTCCTTATTTTAATTTGGGTGCGGGGTTCCCCTTAATATCCATACAAGACCCAAAGGGCCTGGTAATGGACTGGGGGGTACCCATGCCGTTTGTTTCACTGATTTTCATCCATATTGCCAGGACCCAACATTACATTAAACCCGCAAGCAGTTTTAAATGACTTTTTTTCCTTTAAAAATTACATTTTGTGCAGGGACTGTTCTAAACACGGGAAACACGCGTCACTTTACAGGCATACTATAGACACCGCCAGGTACGATATTTAAAGGAATATTTCACTTTTATTTTTTTACTTTAAGCATCATTAAAATCACTGTTCCCGAAAAAACGGCCGTTTTTAAAACTTTTTTTTGCATTGATACATGTCCCCTGGGGCAGGACCCGGGTCCCCAAACCCTTTTTAGGACGATACCATGAAAATTAGCCTTTAAAATGAGCACTTTTGATTTTGAACGTTCGAGTCCCATAGACGTCAATGGGGTTCTAACGTTCGTGAAAATTTTCGGTCCGTTCGCAGGTTCTGGTGCGAACCGAACCGGGGGGTGTTCGGCTCATCCCTAGAGCAGGGTATCATACGTCCTTGCAACACATCTGCCAGCAGCACACCACCAGCTGTAATGTATAGCAGGCACATTTCTCTGCCCCAGCTGCTGCATTGAAGAAAAAATACATTCACTGCCATCCACATGCCCCAAATTGCTGGCTTTACAGCCCCTGCCTTTCCATCTGGTGGATTTTGCCCTCTTCCATGAATTTGAAGAATTTGCTTACCACAATGGCAGGTTCCCAGTCGCTATTTCTTTGCAAGTAAGGCCATTCCAGCTCTGTACCATCACGTGGAAAGGAATATTTTTGCATTGTTTGGCAAAGCAGTCAGCAACAAGGTCCACATTACTGCTGACACGTGGTCCAGAAAACATGGTCAGGGACAATATATTTTGTTTGCAGTACACTGAGTAAGTCTGCTGGCAACTAGGAAGGATGCAGGACAGGGCTCAGTGCTGGAGCTTGTTGTGCCGCCACATCTCCATACAGCTGGTGGTGATGATGTGAGATCTGTCAGCGGCACCCCTTCTCCTCCTCCCTCCCCATGCCCTTCTCTGCTGAATTGTCCTATGAACCACCCTGTACCCCCTAAGCGTTCAAGGGGCTATTCAACGAGTCAGGCTAAAAGGGGCTGTGCAGTGCTTTAGCTGGTCTGTCTAGGGGACAGGAGCCACACCGGAGCAAAAATTCTTTCAACTCTGCAGGGGCAGGCCCAGAGGTGGTTCATGCCATGGCAGCTTGAGCCAGGAATGGTGGTGTGCGATATTTGTACTAACCTTCTGTCCGCCCTTTGGCAGGGCAGGTTGTCACATGTACCATGTCCTCAATTTGCTGGTGCAGTGTTTCTTAAACAGGTACCCATCGTTGTGAGATAAAAAACATGCAGCGCTCAAAAGGTGCGTATAAATTAATGATTTATATCTATGAGGGAGTGTTAAGGAGAGAAACTACACCCATGAAGTAAAAATCAAATGTGTAACCATATCATAAAGAAAGTCCATAGGTGTATAGTGAATCATCTGTTAGTCCCAAACACACATGAGGGTTCATGGGCGTAAGTGGTGTCGTGCGTCCACGTAAAGTGGGAACCGGAGAGGACTCTGTATGTGGAGACACTCTGCACGTGGGTCTTCTAATTACACAATGGACACTGTAATCGGTAGAAATGAATATCCTTACCGGAAAAGGTGGACACAGTCACCGTATAGTGGAGTGTCATACAGGCTTGAGGGATACACCGATCCCAAAGGTATCCAGCTGGAGGAGTCCTGACGGGGAGTCGCATCCAGGATCCGAGTCGCCGGACGGTGGTATGGGGGTTCCCGGTCTCTCAGGGTCTCTCGGAAAAGGTGGACACAGTCACCGTATAGTGGAGTGTCATACAGGCTTGAGGGATACACCGATCCCAAAGGTATCCAGCTGGAGGAGTCCTGACGGGGAGTCGCATCCAGGATCCGAGTCGCCGGACGGTGGTATGGGGGTTCCCGGTCTCTCAGGGTCTCTCTTTCAGATGGAAGCGGTTTGGAGATAGAAATGGTTGGGGCTCAACGAGGTCCCATTCATAAGGGGAGATAAGAAAAAAACCTCCACATAGGGCATGAATCAATTAAAAAGAGAAGCTTTATTCGAAAGCTGGAAAAAATGTGCTAGACAGTGCACTTCATAGGATAAAATGTGATCACAAAAGGTAAAATAAAATCGCGTGGTAACAGGTCATTTAATGGCATGCCCCAGTAGAAGGAGGTTGCTCCGAAACATGTCGGGTTGCTCACGCCATTAAATGACCTGTTACCACGCGATTTTATTTTACCTTTTGTGATCACATTTTATCCTATGAAGTGCACTGTCTAGCACATTTTTTCCAGCTTTCGAATAAAGCTTCTCTTTTGGCGTCTCTGGGTTGGGGAGCTCACTTAATGGGCCCTCGGGCCTTTTGAGTGAGCAGTGCGGCTCTCCCCACTGAAGGTCGTACACGTGGGGCTTGGATGGAAGGGACGCCTTCATTGGGTACGTTTATCTTCATTTTTTACCCTTGGATACTATCCTTTACCCCACGTTATCTACTATTGATACTGTCTCACGGATACTATCCTGTATCTTATGTTATATTTGATACGTTTTCATTGACAGACCCCTATGTTACCCTGTGGGTATTCCCTCATACTGCTGGGCTCCCACACGCTTGTACCCTCTATGATGCCCCACTCGGTGGACACAGTGGGTGCTCCTGCTTCCTACGGGCCATCCGACCTCTGCGTTATCAAGAAGCCTCCATGTGGCTTGGTACCTTTATCACCCTTTGGTTAACAATCATGGTAAGTTATACCATATGCCTCAATAATTACTAGCGAGGGTGCGGGTAACTTTATCCCTCTTTCCCTTCTTTGTTTCCGGGCCTTGTCTGTCCTATCTTGCTTTCCCCGCTCCTTCTTCCCCCCCCCCCCCTTTGCTCCTCTCTCCTGACCACCTCCATCTGTCCTTCCCTTCCCCTCCCCTTCTGTCCCCCCCTACTTCCTGTCCCCCTTTCTCCCTCCCTTCCCCTGGTTCCCCCCCTTTTCCCCCCTCCCCTTCCCCTCCTTCCCCCGCCCTCCCCACCTCTTTCCCTGTCTCTCCCTCCCCCTCTTCCCTGTCCCTCTCCCCCCTTTTTCCCTCCCCCTTTCCAATCATTCTTCCCCTTATTTCTCTCCCCTTATCCTAATCCCCTTTTTCCTTCCTTCCTCTTCCCCTTCCTTCCTTTCTACCCTTATCCATCCCCCTCTCCTATGCTAACGGCTAATCTATTTTACCCTTAACCAGCTAACATACTAGACCCCTCAATTGCTATATGTTATCCATTCAGGGAACTCCGCACAATCCCCCTTGTCCGCCGCGGGGGAGATTTTATTGGGCAGCTGGGTGCCACACATATTCACCTAGATATAGGGTAAGCCAATCCTGTATTTACTTTTTAGGTTATTTTTTTCTTTTCTACATGCTGCATTACGATTACTGTATTTATTATGTCTGTATTATTTTGTATTATCTGTCTCATAGATTGGTCCTCCTGAGGAAGCGGTAATACTGCGAAACTAGTCGAGCACCAGACCATTCTATACCTTGTAACAACAGATATCCCTTGGGGAATCCCGAGCCTCTGTTTTGCAATTTTAACAAGTACACCATGTATTTCCCTTCTTTGTAATAAATCTTTTTATTTAATTTGTTCATTGTTGTCTATCTGTACCGATATAGTCCAGCCACTTTTAGGGTGGGAATACTACGGGGCCAACATCAGCCACTGTCCCCTTGTTCCCACTCTTCTATGTTTTTGCATATTAATTTGGATGATGGTACGTTTTAAAAACTTGTTATTTTTGATTATATGAGGCTATACTCAAAATTCTTGCATATTCATTCGGTGGATAACACACCCCTTTCTCTCTCCCCTGAGTGCCTCTAACCTTTAGGTTTACTACTATTCATGTATATCTATTATTGATTGCGTTGGTAGTTGCCCCCCCTACACGGTTCAGACATGTGGACACTCCTACTACTGATCAGGCAGACTTACTATTTCCATACAGCTACTCTTCTAGCCATCTCACTATATCAAGTTTAGATTATAGGTTTAACTTACTATGCTTCATTAGTTGGGTCCATTCAGCTTAAATTCACTGCCTTTACCCAAGAGTATGTGTTTTATGGACCGGAAACTTTCCGGCCCAATTGCGATTATTTCTGTTATCCACATTTATAATCCTTAGCTGATATTCACCCACGATGGTCACCCTTCTTCCATTTTAACCCCATTATATTGTCATATTATTGCATTATCTGCAATTACCCTTGTATAATTTTTGAGTATGACATTGTATGGTGATACCTGCCTCCTACGTCATCATATCCCCAATCCAACTATCCCTGGGACACCTTTCACCTCAATTTGAATTGATATGGCCTCCCTTTTGTGGGTCGTCACTACACTACATCACCTTCATTATTTCTTATACTTACTGCACACATTTCCACCAACTGAGCACTTGTTTCAAGTTCACTGTTCCACACTCCCCATAACCCCATTCACTTCATTATTTTTCCAATTTGTCCTTTTCACCCATCTCTTATTATCCAGAATGTGCCCGTAGTCTAGAGATCAACCCTGGCTGCGGTTCCCCATTTCGGTATATCCTCTCCCCCCCCCCCGTCCCCTTCTATTCCCCTTCACCCTCCACCTTCACTACTTACCAACAACTAGTCCTAGTTCACTACCCTTTTCTCTTTACATATTGGCTCCCGTTAGTGGGTCCCCCTTGCATTCTGAGCCGTCTATGGGTGTCAATTCCCTTTGTGTTTATCAAACACAGTAATTGTTATTGTGGCATTCACACTGCCACCCATACCTATTTTTACAAATAATTTCTTACATATTCATTACTTTTTCTCTTCTACATTGTTTAATGTTATTTTTATTGTTTTGGCAATCCCTGGGTGCCTGGTGCGGTTCGTGGCTGCCTATGCCTCCCATAGCGGCGGACTTGTGTTTCTCCTGGCAGGGATGACTTGCACTTGTTTATCTCCTGCTTGCTCTCGTCGAGCCCAGGGCCCTCCGCCCACGGGCTCATCCTGAACGTGCTTGCGCAGTAGCGCTGGCCGTGCACCTGCGCAGTGGGGAGAAACTGACCCAGTGACATCAGACGCCGCCGGTCGGCGGTGTCGTGGGCGTCTCCGGGTTGGGGAGCTCACTTAATGGGCCCTCGGGCCTTTTGAGTGAGCAGTGCAGCTCTCCCCACTGAAGGTCGTACACGTGGGGCTTGGATGGAAGGGACGCCTTCATTGTCTCACATCTATGGGTAAGTTTATCTTCATTTTTTACCCTTGGATACTAACCTTTACCCCACGTTATCTACTATTGATACCGTCTCAAGGATACTATCCTGTATCTTATGTTATATTTGATACGTTTTCATTGACAGACCCCTATGTTACCCTGTGGGTATTCCCTCATACTGCTGGGCTCCCACACCCTTGTACCCTCTATGATTCCCCACTTGGTGGACACAGTGGGTGCTCCTGCTTCCTACGGGCCATCCGACCTCTGCGTTATCAAGAAGCCTCCATGTGGCTTGGTACCTTTATCACCCTTTGGTTAACAATCATGGTAAGTTATACCATATGCCTCAATAATTACTAGCGAGGGTGCGGGTAACTTTATCCCTCTTTCCCTTCTTTGTTTCCATGCCTTGTCTGTCCTATCTTGCTTTCCCCTCTCCTCCCCCCCCTCCCCCCCCCTTTGCTCCTCACTCCTGACCACCTCCATCTGTCCTTCCCTTCCCCTCCCCTTCCGTCCCCCCCTACTTCCTGTCCCCCTTTCTCCCTCCCTTCCCCTGGTCTCCCCCCCTTTTCCCCCCCTCCCCTCCCCCTCCTTCCCCCGCCCTCCCCACCTCTTTCCCTGTCTCTCCCTCCCCCTCTTCCCTTTCCCTCTCCCTCTCCCCCCTTTTTCCCTCCCCCTTTCCAATCATTCTTCCCCTTATTTCCCTCCCCTTATCCTAATCCCCTTTTTCCTTCCTTCCTCTTCCCCTTCCTTCCTTTCTACCCTTATCCATCCCCCTCTCCTATGCTAATGGCTAATCTATTTTACCCTTAACCAGCTAACATACTAGACCCCTCAATTGCTATATGTTATCCATTCAGGGAACTCCACACAATCCCCCTTGTCCGCCGCGGGGGAGATTTTATTGGGCATCTGGGTGCCGCACATATTCACCTAGATATAGGGTAAGCCAATCCTGTATTTACTTCTTAGGTTATTTTTTTCTTTTCTACATGCTGCATTACGATTACTGTATTTATTATGTCTGTATTATTTTGTATTATCTGTCTCATAGATTGGTCCTCCTGAGGAGGAGAAGCGGTAATACTGCGAAACTAGTCGAGAACCAGACCATTCTATACCTTGTAACAACAGATATCCCTTGGGGAATCCCGAGCCTCTGTTTTGCAATTTTAACAAGTACACCATGTATTTCCCTTCTTTGTAATAAATCTTTTTATTTAATTTGTTCCTTGTTGTCTATCTGTACCGATATAGTCCAGCCACTTTTAGGGTGGGAATACTACGGGGCCAACATCAGCCACTGTCCCCTTGTTCCCACTCTTCTTTGTTTCTTCAGAAAACAGATGTGGTTTTTGGGTTGATGGGGCAGCTTGTTTCGAGCAATTTGTTTCTGCAAAGTAAGCTCCCATCTCATGTGATCAAAGTTTCATAAGTACTGGAAAGTATATGCACGAGGAGGTTAATCATGCAAAGATAAGCACTTACCCTTATTCTACTTTTGCCTACCACTCAATCCATCCCAGTTTTATGTGAGATGATTTGCTATATCATGCCACACATTATTTTGTGCAAACAGAATGGATAGCATGGGTGCAAAAGATCCCACAGATTTGGAAGCATCTCAAACCGCGGAGATGAGCTGACTTTGCGTCAATTCTTCTTCCATAGCAGTGTATCAGCACAGCAAAACAGAGAGCTCCAGTACAGCACAGCGAGCAGTAGAAGACAATGAGTCAAAAGACAAAGGCCACTGGGAACTTCCTGTATAGAAAATAATTTCCTGGATTGTCATTTTATTATACTAAATATGTTTTATTCCTGACCACTAGAATGGATTTACGCTTATATGCACTAATGCGCCTATGCACGTCAGACGTTTAGGTGTGTTTACAAGTGTTTAGGTTTGTTCGGAATTTATTCTGATCTTTAACTCCTCTCCTGAATATGATGGAGATGGGTTTTTCCTGCCTGTAAATGCTCCTCTTCTAATATACGTGTAAATGCCACTACTGTGTGCATGAACACTAGGCTAACATACAGGGGCATTTAGAGGAAGTAAAAAAATACCAAACATTGTAAAAGTGGTGTTTTTTAAGCCCAGTGTACATGAGCATGAAATGTAATCTTTACAAGAAGACCTTATCAAGATTTGGGTGTGGACATCTAGATGGTAAATGAGGTTCAATATAGTAAAATGTAAAGTTATGCACTTGGGAGCTAAATATATACATGTAAAATACTCATTACAGTGGAACCTCGGGTTACGAGCATAATCCGTTCCAGGAGAATGCTCGTAATCCAATGTACTCGCATATCAAAGCGAGTTTTCCCATTGAAGTCAATGGGATGCAATAATGCATGCGGCCAGAGGCGGGGGGCGCCGGAGAGCCTTGGAAATGGCTGAAAAGGGCCGAGGGACACTTCGGCTGACCTTGGCAAACCTCAGAAAGACTCCGTTCATGAGCCTTTCCGAGGTTTGCCGAGGTCAGCCGAACTGTCCTCGGGCCTTTCCGTACATTTCCGATCGGCGTCTTTCGGCTCTGCTTGGCTCCGGCGCCCCCTCCTCAGGCCAAAAGCAGTACTGCACACCGCTTTTGGCATGAAACCTGCTTGTTTTGCGATACAATACTCGCAAACCGAGTTAGGACTTTTAGAAATACAGTGCTCGGTTTGCGAAACGCTCGTTAACCGCGTTACTCGCCAACTGAGGTTTCACTGTGGGAGGTTCACCTCTGGGAAAGTCTGGGATGGAAAGGGATCTGGGGGTCTTAGTAGATGACAGACTCAGCAATAGCATGAAATGCCACGCTGCAGCTAGCAAGACTAGGAGGCCACACAAATCACTCTTTAAAAAGGGTATTTACTCAAGAGATAAAACTATAATTCTATCATTATACAAAACTCTGGTTTGCTATTGAGTATAGGATTCAGTTTTGGTCACTAATCCTCAGGAAGGATGTCCTTGAACTGGAGAGAGTTCAGAAAAGAGCATCAAAATAAGTAAGGGGGGTGGAGGACCTTAGGCCCAGTTCACCTCTCATGATTTGGGATTGCAGGCAGATTTGCCTCATCTCTGCCCACAATCATGTGGCAATTGCAGCACAACACATTTGGTTGCCATTATCCAAATTCCATACCTGAAGGGCCTGGTATGGAATTTGGGGGGGCCCCCACGCATTTTTTTTTTTAAATTTTGGTTTGGGGTTCACTTTTATGTGTATTGCCGGGACCGACAATTCATTATAGCCGCGAGTACTTTTAAATGACTTTTTTTCCTTTAGAAATGTAATTTTGCTCTCGGACTGTTCTAAACATGGGAAACATGCACCACTTTACAGGCATACTATAGACACCCCTCAGGTACGAAATTTAAAGCAATATTTCACTTTTATTGTTTCACTTTAAGCATTATTAAAATCACTGCTCCCGAAAAATTGGACGTTTTTTAAACTTTTTTTACATTGATACATGTCCCCTGGGGCTAACACCTAATTGCAACTTTCACTTTACCATACTATAATGGGGACAGAGTCATCTAGTGATAGGCAAGTCAACTTTACCTGCCAACTAGTGTCTTGTCAGGAAAGCCTCTGGCAGGGTACCCTCCCTATGATGGGGACATGTGGCCTTGTATGGTTTAGCGGGGGATCAGCTGCCTCCTTCTTTCCTGGTCAGGCAAACTGCATGTCTGGATAAAGGTCTAGCATGTGTTTTTGGGAAGGGATGCCTCTCCATTTTTTTTGTAAGGGGTTTCCCTATTAAAATCCATACCAGGCCCTCATCAAGAATAAGGGTCTGGTATAGATTTGTAGGTGGAGGAGGGGGGGGGGAGGCATGCCATTTTTATTTTTTTTTTCACTGTGCAAGGAATCCAATACAATTTTATTTGTTTTATTTTTGATTGTGTGGGGATTTCCCTTAGGAGTGTGTCTGTATTGGTACCATTTTTGCCTTTAACCTAAACAGTTTGCTTCATATACCACATGCTTTGCCAGCACAGTGCTACTTCCCCTTTTTTTTGTGTTGATAAGCTATTTGTGATATGATGCCATGTGGATAACTTCCTCCTATTGTCAGACTAAAATGCTTTTAGTTGCAAAATAACTAATGTTAAATCACTTATGAAATTCCAGTCATTTGATCAGCAAACCCATAGAGTCTAAAGTAAGTTTTGTCATCCCTACTGGTCAGTTTTTGTTCTGATGTGTCTTATACCGACCTATTTTGAGATGTTTTTTAAAATATGTTAAATTTCTTGCCTTAACTACTTTCCCACTGGGCACTTATACCCCCTTCCTAACCAGACCAATTTTCAGCTTTTGGTGCTCTCACATTTTGAATGACAATTACTCCATCATGCAACACTGTACCCATATGAAATTTGCATCCTTTCTTTCACACAAATAAAGCTTTACTTTGGTGGTATTTAATCGCCACTGGGTTTTTAAAAATTTTTTACACTATAAATGAAATAAAAGAAAATTTTGTAAAAAAATTATTTTTCTTTGTTTCTGTTATAAAATTTTGCAAATTAGTAATTTTTCTTCATAAATTTTGGCCAAAATTTATACTGCTATACATCTTTGGCAATAATAGCCTAAATTAGTGTATATTTTTTGGTCTTTGTGAAAGTTATAGAGTCCACGAACTATGGTGCCAATCTCTAAAAATTGATGGGCCTCATTTGTCATTTCTTGAGGCCCTGAAATATGAGGACAGTACAAATACCCCCCAAATTACCCCTTTTTAGAATGTAGACATTCTGGAGGTATTTAGTAAGAGGCATGGTGAGTTTTTTTTAAGTTTTTTTTTTGTTTAATAAATTTTTATTAGAGAAAAATATAACAGAGATACAATTATACAGTTTTTTTTAAGTTGTAATGTTTTCCCACAATTCTTTGCAAGATGAAGATTTGTTTTTATTTTTATTTATTTTTCACACAATTGTCATATTAACAGGTTATTTCTCACACACAGCATATGCATACTTCAAATTACACCCCAAAATACATTCTGCTGCTCCTCCTGAGTATAGTGATACCACATGTGTGAGACTTTTACACAGCCTGGCCACATACAGAGGCCCAACATGCAGGGAGCACCTTCAGGTGTTCTAGGGACATAAATTACATATATCATTTCTAGACTACCTCTTACACTTTAAAGCCCCTGGAGCACCAGGACAATGGAAACACACAAAAAACAATCTAATTTTGGAAAGTAAACACTTCAACGTATATTCTATGAGGCACAATGAGTATTTTGAACATGCCATTTTTTTACACAAGTTTTTGGAAAATGTGGAAAGAAAATGAAAACACTTTTTTTTTTTTACACAAAGTTGTCCATGTATAAGATATTTCCAACACATAGCATGTACATAGCAAAAATTACACCCCAAAACACATTCTGCTACTCCTCCTGAGTATGGCAATACCACATATGTAAGACTTTTACACAGCCTGGCCACATACAGAGGCACAACATGCAGGGAGCACCAGCAGGTGTTCTGGGGGCATACATTTCAAATCTAATTTGACTACCTATTACACTTTTGTGAGGCACTGTAGTGGCACTGATGGCTACTGTAGTGGCATGGATGTGGCATGGATGAACACTGATGTAGCATGGATGTGGCATGGATGAACACTGATGTGGCATGGATGTGGCATGGATGAGAACTGATGTGGCATGGATGAGCACTGATGTGGCATGGATGTGGCACGGATGAGCACTGATGTGACTTGGATGTGGCATGAATTAGTACTAATGTGGCATGGATGTGGCACGGATGAGCACTGATGTGACTTGGATGTGGCACGGATGAGTACTGATGTGGTATGGATGTGGCACAGATGAGCACTGATGTGGCATGAATGTGGCATGGATGAGCACTGATGTGGCATGGATGTGGCACGGATGAGTACTGATGTGGCATGGATGTGGCACGGATGAGCACTGATGTGGCATGGATGTGGTACGGATGAGCACTGATGTGGCATGGATGAGCACTGATGTGGCATGGATGTGGCATGGATGAACACTGATGTGGCATGGATGTGGCACGGATGAGTACTGATGTGGCATGGATGTGGCACGGATGAGCACTGATCTGGAATGGATGTGGCATGGATGAGCACTGATGTGGCTTGGATGTGGCACAGATGAATACTGATGTGGCATGGATGTGGCACGGATGAGCACAGATGTGGAATGGATGTGGCATGGATGAGCACTGATGTGGCTTGGATGTGGCACGGATGAGTACTGATGTGGCATGGATGTGGCACGGATGAGTACTGATGTGGCATTGATGTGGCATGGATGAGCACTGATGTGGCATGGATGTGGCATGGATGAGCACTGATGTGGCTTGGATGTGGCACGGATGAACACTGATGTGGCACGGATGAGTACTGATGTGGCATGGATGTGGCACGGATGAGCACTGATGTGGCATGGATGAGTACTGATGTGGCATGAATGTGGCATGGATGAGTACTGATGTGGCATGAATGTGGCACGGATGAGCACTGATGTGGCACGGATAGGTAGTGATGTGGCATGAATGTGGCACGGATGAGCACTGATGTGGCACGGATAGGTAGTGATGTGGCATGTGATATAAAAAACAGGAGATTTTTATGACAGTAAAGGCCCGTACACACGATTGGACTTTCCAACTGGAATTGTGTGATGGCAGGATGTCGTCGGATAATCCGACCGTTTGTATGCTCCATCGGAGAATTGTTGTTGGAATTTCCGACAACAAATGTGGGATGGCATGTTTTAAAATTTTCCGACAACAAATGTGTAATGTCGGATTGTACACGATCAGAAAAAGTCCGTCAGAAAAAAATCCAAAGTACAAACACGCATGCTCTGAACCAATGCTAACCATAAGACAACATTAGCAGAAGTTGCCCAAAGGGTGGCGCTAAAGAGCTGAAAAACCATGTAGAATGTCTAGTACGTCACTATGTTTGTTGGCTGACAAAGTTTTGCCATCTGTATGCAAAACAAGATCACGGCCAACGTCCTTCGCACAAAATTCCACGGCTTTGTTCAATGGAAATCTAATCGTGTGTACGAGGCTTTACTCTTGTGTTCTCAATTTTTATGACTGTATTCCTTTACACTGTATTTATTTGCATTGGAACTTTATATATGTTTCAATGGCATCACCTAAGGATGACAATAGGTGTCTTTTAAGCACATGTCACTGAGAATTTTGAGTGAATTAAGTCTTTTGATTACAATTTTTCCACACTTTGTATATATTGAGACAGTGCACTTATATTTTATTTTTCATTATGAATAAGGCATGGATGAGCATGAATGAGGCATGGATGAGCATGAATGAGGCATGGATGTGCAGAAATGAGGCATGGATGTGCATGAATGAGGCATGGATGAGCAGGAATGAGGCATGGATATGCAGGAATGAGGCATGGATGAGCATGAATGAGGCATGGGTGAGCATGAATGAGGCATGGATGGCAAAGATCAGCACTATGGGCACTCCAGAGACATCTCACAAGCTCTGTTGCACCAGCTCCATCCTCTCCTTAAATACTGTACCGATCAATGTGAGGAGAGGGGAGGAGCTGAACCAGACATGTGATCGCTGTCATCAGCCCTTACCCCGATCTGTGACGTGTTGGGTCTGGAGGACCAGGGGGCACGCAGGAAGTGTAATTCTGGGAGGTTGTCATTGTACCCCCTCTTACTATAAGCCAAACGCGCTGTAGCCATCATTTGGCTATGGCCCGGACGGCAAGTGGTTAAAGCAGTATTAACCACTTGCTTACAGGGCACTTTCACCCCCTTCCTGCCCAATCCAATTCGCAGCTTTCATGCAACACTGTAACCAAATGACATTGTTGTCCCTTTTTTCACACAAATAGAAATTTCTTTTGTAACGGCTGCAAAACAAACAGTGGCCAAGGCATGGAAATCTCCTACATTGGTACTAGCAGAAACAATTCACAGAATGAATAATACAATGTCCCATGCTAAGATGGTAGCCATCGATCAAAATCAAATTCCAAAATTTGAAAAACTTTGGCATCCTTGGATAAAACAACAGTTCCTGTCAAATTTCAATGACTCTGTCCTGTTGCCATGGTAACAGATTAAATGACTTACAGAGACACCCATTCTAAGGCTTCAAAGAGAACTAAAAAGAATAATAAACTGACGAGCGGGACAACCTTGTGGACCATACCTCTACCTTTCAACCCTTTTTCTTCTTTCTCTTTCCTTTTCTCCATCTTACGATTAAAGCTCATTATCAGAATTTATTTGACCTATATACACTCTACCTGTAAACAATATGTATAGTAGGTATAAATCATTTAAATACCTACAAAAGTAACTAAGGAAATGATATATATCTTTAATTTAGGTTTACGTGAACCCAATGTTTAATATTTGAAATTTCATGATATTTACCTATATAAACCCTACTGTAAAACAATGAGCTTACTTTATAGATCCTTGTAAACTTACTTTATGTATCTTTATAATATTGTATACTAAATAAACTTCTTTTGACAAGGAAATTTCTTTTGGTGGTATTTAATCACTACTGGGGTTTTTTTATTTTTTGCTAAACAAACAAGAAAAGACCAAAACATTTTAAGAAAACAAAACAAAACGTTTTTCATATTTTGTTATAAAATTATGCAAACAGGTAATTTTTCTCCTTCACTGATGGGCACTGTGGGGCTGCACTTATGGGCACTAATAGGTGGCACTGATGGGCACTGATAGGTGGCACTTATGGGCATTGATAGGTGGCACTTATGGGCACTGATGAGGTGGCACTGGTGGGCACTGATCAGGAGGCACTGATGAGGCTGCACTGATGGGTGACACTGATGGGCACTAATAGGCACTGATAGGTGGCATAGACAGGTGGCACTGATAGGCACTGATAAGTGGCACTGATGGGCACTGATAGGTTGCACTGATTGGCACTGCTGTGGCGGCACTGGTGGGCACTGATCAGGAGGCACTGATTAGGCTGCACGGATGGATGATACTGATGGGCACTGATAGGCACTGATAGGTGGCATAGAGAGGTGGCACTGATAGGCACTTATAAGTGGCACTGATAGGTGGCACGGGTGGGCACCAATCAGGAGGCACTGATGATGAGGTACTGATGGGGACTGATTGGCAGTACTGATGCACACTGATAGATGGCACTGGTGGGCATGGATTTGCAGGACTGGAGGGCACTGATTAGCAGCAGTGGTGGGCACTTATAGGACCAATGTCAGCATGAGGAAAAAAAAAGCCCGTAACTGGCTTCTAATACCTCAATAAGTCTGGCGCTAGGGGGGCAAAACAAGGAAGACTTTGATGACTTGACAAGGGGCCACACCCTGAAACGCGTTGTCAGGATGACAGCAACCACCCTTGCATTCTCTCCCCTGGCTTGCGTTCCATTGGCACTCTCGTGTATCAACTCTCGCTTGGTCCCCCCCGAACGTATGACATCACGCTTGCGTACTTCTTCCTGCCTTTCCATCAGCTGATGGCCGGCTCTTCCTCTCCCGGAGGCTGAATCACTGCACACCGTGGCACCCCTCAGCCCGACAGTTGCCTCCATTCACCCGGCCTGGAATCCACCATCCCATATTGGGTCCTGCTCACTGTCAACGAGGAATAGGGGTACATAGCCTGTTGTGCTTTCTATACCACGCTATGCTTTTCATTTTTTGTGATCACTTTATGTACATATCTTAATTGATGGTTTGTACGTTTTTTACTTATATTTTTTATCTTGGATTTATCTGCACTGTGTGGAGGCCCTTTTTTTCCCATGATTTGTACTGCTGATTGGATGTCGGTTTGATGACTACAAACACCTGTCAGCTGGAGTCTCTGCTGTGAAACATCCACCATTGATCCCCTTCGATGCAGACGCAGGTATACATTAGGGGTGCGCATCTTCACTCACCTCGCAATTTGATTACGATTATCCTGTGCACGATTTGATTCAATTCGATTCCGCGATGCATCACGATTAATACCCAAGTGCCCATGGTTATTTTTTTAACAGAGAACCTAGAGAATAAAATGGCGATTGTTGCAATATTTTATGTCACACACAGTATTATTTATTTGTGCAGCGGTCTTTTAAACGCAACTTTTTGTGGAAAAAGACGCTTTCATGAATTAAAAAAAAAACAAACAGTAAAGTTAGCCCTATCTTTTTGTATAATGTGAAAGATAATGTTATGCAGAGTAAATAGATACTAAACATGTCACGCTTTAAAATTGCGCACACTCGTGGAATGGCGAAAAACTAATGGTACCTAAAAATCTCCATAGGAGACGCTTTAACCACTTCGCTTCCGCGCTATAGCCAAAAGACGGCTACAGCGCGGACGCCAATTCCCGGGAGGCCGTCCCTGGATGTCCTCCTGTTTGCTTCCGCGATGCATCGAGGAAGTTCTGTGCTGGCCGTGTCCCTTGGACACAGCCAGTCACAGATTGCTGTAAACGGCCAATCACATCGGCCGTTTACAGCGCGATTGGTGGTGCCAATGAGAGATGATCTCATATGTAAACATATGAGATCATCTCTTATCGCCGGCTCTCCCTCCTCACACAGAGACAGCGTGTGAGGAGGGAGAGCTAACCGCTGCAGCGTGAGTAAAAAGAAAATTGAAAAAAATTGAGGTCAGTGCCATCTCTCCCCACTGTCATCTGTCCCCAGTGCCACGTATAACTGCCATCTGTCATCAGTGCCATCTGTCATCAGTGCCACATATTAGTGCCATCTGTCATCAGTGTCACGTGTCATCAGTGCCACGTATTAGTGCCATCTGTCAGTGCCACGTATTAGTGCCATCTGTCATCAGTGCCACGTATTAGTGCCATCTGTCAGTGCCACGTATTAGTGCCATCTGTCATCAGTGCCACGTATTAGTGCCATCTATCAGTGCCACGTATTAGTGCCATCTGTCATCAGTGCCACGTATTAGTGCCATCTGTCAGTGCCACGTATTAGTGCCATCTGTCATCAGTGCCACGTATTAGTGCCATCTGTCATCAGTGCCACATCAGTGTCATCAGTGCCACATATCAGTGCCATCTGTCATCAGTGTCATCAGTGCCATGTATCAGTGCCACATCCACGTGTCATTGTCCTGGTGCTCCAGGGCCTTCAAAACTGTAATAGGTAGTCAACAAGTTAGATGTGTCATTTATGCTCCTAGAATACGTGTTGGTGCTTCCTGCATGTTGGGCCTCTCTATGTGGCCAGGCTGTGAAAAAGTGCCACACATGTGGTATCGTAATACTCAGGAGAAGTAGCAGAATGTATTTTGGGGTGTTATTTGTGGTATACTCATGCCATGTGAGAGAAATAACCTATTACAATGACAATTTTGTGGGAAAAAAAATCTTCATTTTGCAAAGAATTGTGAGAAAAAATGACATCAGAAAGCTCACCATGCATCTTACTAAATACCTTGGAATGTCTACTTTCAAAAAAGGGGTCATTTGGGGGGTGTTTGTACTTTCCTGGCTTGTTCGGGTGGCAAGAAATGAGATAGGCCGTCAGTACATCAAGTGTGATCAATTTTTTATGAGTTGCACCATAGCTTGTAGACTCTCTAACTTTCACAAAGACCAAATAATATCCACTAATTTGGGTTATTTTTACCAAAGATATGTAGTGGTATAAATTGTCGCCAAAATCTATGAAGAAAAATTAATAATTTGTAAAATTTTATCAAAGAAACTAAGAAAAATTTGTTTTTTTTTTCAAAATTTTTGGTCTTTTTTTATTTATAGCGCAAAAAATAAAAAACCCAGAGGTGATCAAATACTACCAAAAGAAAGCTCTATTTATATGAAAAAAAGGACAAAAAATTCATTTGGGTGCAGTGTTACATGACTGAGTAATTGTCATTCAAAGTGTGAGAGCACCAAAAGCTGAAAATTGGTCTGGGCAGGAGGGGGTTTAAAGGGGTTGTAAAGGTAAAAATGTTTTCACTTTAATGCATTCTATGCATTAAGGTGAAAAAACTTCCGACAATACCGCCGACCCCAGCCCCCCCCCCGTTTTACTTACCTGACACCTCGAAAGTCAACCGCTCGCTCCCGACATCCATTTCGCGCTCAGCCTGGCCGCTGATTGGCTATAGTGGATGGATTGAAAGCAGCGTAGCCATTGGCTCGCGCTGCTGTCAATCACATCCAATGACGCGGCGCACCGGGGGGCGGGGCCGAGTGATACAGTGAGCGGCTATAGCCGCCGGCTGTATCATGGGAATGCGCCCACAAGAACTAACCACCATGCGAAGGAGCTCACATTAAGGTGTTGAGTCCTTTCGGGGAGGAGCTGAAACAGCCGCCGAGGGACCCCAGAAGACCAGGTTCGGGACCACTCTGTGCAGAATGAGCTGCACAGTGAAGGTAAGTATAACATGTTTGTTATTTAAAAAAAAATAAAAAATTACCTTTACAACCCCTTTAAGTGCCCAGTAGGCAAGTGGTTAAAAAAAACACGGTTACCACAGGTTAGAGTTACAGAGGAGGTTTTGTGCTTGAATTTTAGCTCTTGTGGGTTGCCTGCAAGCGTTACATGTCACTCGAGAGACATCCAGGTTCTTCCAGTTCTAATGTCTAATGCTATTTAGAGTCTTTTATTGGCACTCTTGAAAAAGTAATTAGGGCTGTCTAATTGAGGACAAGTATTAATCGATCACACTGATTAACCTTATATGCTGCGACCATTAATCTCCAAAGGAGCCTCTCTTACACAGATTTTTAATACCTTCTCATATTTTGTGCTCATAAAACGTACAAGGCATTTGAGGATCAGTTAATTTGCTCCAGAAGCACATCAGGGTTAAAGATTTGAAAGCAAAGCAGCAGTAAATCAACTTAAAAAGAGGAACTACAGGCTTTTAATTTGTTTTCTTTTCGCCTCTTATTTGGGATATTCTATTATATATGTGGTGAGACAAGCACGGCCTGGCTCCCTCGGGTGTCTCTCCCAGTTCTGGTCCTGCAGCTGCTGCCAGTGACTTGATGAGTCGGGTGAAGGGCGGATGGTCTCCCCTGGCCTGTGTGCAGTGCGGTTCACGCTGCACACAGTGATACACAGTAGTCTACTCTCTGTGACTGGCACCGGCCGAGGAGGAAAGCTGAGCGTGAGCTCTGGCAGGGGTGGACTGACTATTGGGGCCGTCGGGCACTGCCAGCCTCAATAAAACCAGGGATAGTATGTAAAAGTCTGTGTTTTTTTAAAAATCCCAAGATTATAGCTGCTCCGCCTTTCCAGTACCTTTTCAGTGTGTGTATATGTATTCTGTGTGTGTATACTGTGTGTATATTGTGTGTCTGTGTGTGTATACTGTACGTGTGTATGTGTGTGTATACTGTGTGGCCCCATAATCTATTGCCTGGGGGCCCCATAATCTCCTATTGCCTGGGGGCCCCATAATCTTCTTTTCAGAGAACTCACACAGCAAGCACCCGTCTCCGTGCAGCAGCTGCCAATCCTTGTTCTGCTAATGCCAATGTGCATGCACGGAACGGTAGCCAGAGACAAATGAGATCCAGGGTGGGCATGCACAATGGCACCTCTATGTGAACGCGCGCGCTAACGCGCACCCGTGAGTGACAAAGCGCTAATGTGCTAACGCGCATGCGCCAATGTGCTAACGTGCTATTGTGCTAACGCGCATGCGCGCACGTACGCTGGCGCGAATCCTGGCACACAACACCCTATTTAAACAGAGAGTCTGCTTAGCATCAGTGCTGGATTGTCTTCAGCTTGTTCCTGTGTTCCTGTTGTTACTCTGCCTGATTGACCTTGTTCCTGAAAACCCGGCTATCTTCTGACCATTCTCTTGGATCTCCCATGCCTGCTGAACCTGCCTCTACCTGCAATACTGACCTTGGCTTGAACTTATGATTATGGCTCTGCCTCCTGATTCTGTACCCCGCTGCCCGTCTGTTGCTAACCTCTGCCTGTTTCTGACTATGGTTTTGCCTTCTGACTTGGTACCCCGCTGCCAGCCTGTTGCCGACTCCTGCCTGTTCCTGATTCTGCAGTTGATCCTGATCTGGCTCCCGCTGAAAAAGTTTGGTGATCAGTTTCCACATCTCCTCAGCAGAGGTTCCTGTATTGTCAAGTTCCAGCCTCCTGCCTGTAGGCACCTGCACCGTTTTGTTGCCGTCGCACTCCCTGTACCCTGCTTGGACCGGAACCGTGCAAGAGGCCACCCTCATCATTTCTGGCTCTGCTGTAAGGTACATGACACTTCTATTGCCCGGGGGCCCCATAATCCTTTCCTTTTGCCCTGGGGCCCCATGAGTTGTCAGTCCACCCCTGAACTCTGGGGACTGGGACCGAAGCCGGGGAACACGTGTCTTCTCTCCTGTCTCGCATCAGACTCGCGACACACTCACAGGGCAGCTGGGGATGATGTCAGCGGGAGGCGGGAAAAAAAACTTCGGGTGTTTTCGGCTTCACTCGGAGGCAGGGCATGGTGCGGCGGCGCGAGGATGGCGTCATCATTAATCGATTTCTTAAAGCTGTAGCATCAATGCTGCATCGTGGACAGCCGAATCCCGATGCATCGATGTTACGATTAATTTCGACATCCCCTAGTATACACCATCTTATTGCAAAGGTCCCGGTTGGAGAGCCTGTTGGAAACGATTGCCTCATGCTTGATCAACCCACCGCTGTCTGGCATGTGTATCCACGCCTTGGGGTAAGAGTATCCATTCCCTCTGTTGTCTTATGCCGCGTACACACGGTCGGACTTTTCGACCGGACTGGTCCGACGGACGCCGACGGACCAAATCAGGCGGACAATCTGATCATGTGTGAGCTTCGCCGGACCTTCAGCGGACTTTTCCAGTCGCAAATCTGACGGACTTTAGATTTGGAACATGCTTCAAATCTTTACGTTGTAACTCCGCCGGACCAAGAAATTCGCTCGTCTGTATGCTAGTCGGACGGACGAAAACCGACGCTAGGGCAGCTATTGGCTACCGGCTATCAACTTCCTTATTTTAGTCCGATGTACGTCATCACGTATGAATCCATCAGACTTTGGTGTGATCGTGTGTAGGCAAGTCCGTTCGTTAAAAAGTCCGTCAAAAGTCCGCTGGAAAGTCTGTCGGACCAGTTCGGTCGAAAAGTCCGCCCGTGTACGCGGCAATCGATGCACACCTTTGATTGCTGCGTGGGGAAGCCTTTTTTCTCATATTTGTCATCATTAGAAGAAATATCTTCCACTGCCTTCTCTAATAGACTATACATCACTATATAGAGGAGTTAATGGATGTGCTTTTGTCCATTAAAGACTCATTGCCATCTTGATTATCTTGTGCCTTACGTTCACATGCACTCTTATGCCCCGTACACACGATCGGACATTGATCGGACATTCCATGGATTTTTTCCAACGGATGTTGGCTCAAACTTGTCTTGCATACACACGGTCGTACAAAGTTGTCGGAAAATCTGATCGTTCTGAACGCGGTGACGTAAAACACGTACGTCAGGACTATAAACGGGGCAGTAGCCAATAGCTTTCATCTCTTAATTGATTCTGAGCATGCATGGCACTTTGTGCGTCGGATTGTGTACACACGATCGGAATTTAACCGATCAGATTTTGTTGTTGGAAAATTTTATATCCTGCTCTCAAACTTTGTGTGTCGGAAAATCCGATGGAAAATGTGTGATGAAGCCCACACACGATCGGAATTTCCGACAACAAGGTCCTATCACACATTTTCCATCGGAAAATCCGACCGTGTGTACAGGGCATTAGTGTTTGTTTATGTCATGTATATATGAGTTCATTCATCATCATTCATGCACTTGTCACTTTGAGTGTATGTTTGCGCATTTATTATATTTTTTATTACTTATGATTCACCAGTTGAATACTCACCCTCAAGGTGATCCTGGTGGGTTTTGTATTCCCTAAGCCAGTGGTTCTCAACCGGGGTTCCGCGAGAGGTCCCCAGGGGTTCCGCGGCGATCTGACTGTCAGTCGCAGGAAGCTGACAGGAGGATCGCACAGGCAGAGATAGGCAGGGAAGCGGCTGGCATCCTATTGGATGTAGCGCGTTGTTCCCTACAGGCCCCTCCTCCCCCCTTGTCCTTCCCGAGTACGTGACATCATCTGGGGTGGACAGGATAGAAGGAGGAGGGGCTGAGGGGGAACAGCGCCCCACTGGAGGAGATATGAAATGAGTTCTGAAGCCAGAAGAAGAAAGCTGGTACTGTGCCCAGCTGTGTCCCTCCCCCCCAACAATGTGCCCAACACTCTGCCCCATGTAATGTGCTCTGCCCCATGTAATGTGCCCTGTCCCATGTAATGTGCCCTGTGCCATGTAATGTGCTCTGCCCCATGTAATGTGCTCTGCCCCATGCCATGTGCCCTGTCCCATGCAATGTGCTCTGCCCCATGCCATGTGCCCTGTCCCATGTAATGTGCCCTGTGCCATGTAATGTGCTCTGCCCCATGCAATGTGCTCTGCCCCATGCCATGTGCCCTGTCCCATGCAATGTGCTCTGCCCCATGCCATGTGCCCTGTCCCATGCCATGTGCTCTGCCCCATGTAATGTGCCCTGTCCCATGTAATGTGCCCTGCCCCATGTAATGTGCCCTGTTCCATGTAATGTGCCCTGCCCCATGTAATGTGCCCTGTCCCATGTAATGTTCTCTGCCCCATGTAATGTGCCCTGTCCCATGTAATGTTCTCTGCCCCATGTAATGTGCCCTGTCCCATGTAATGTGCCCTGCCCCATGTAATGTGCTCTGTCCCATGTAATGTGCCCTGCGCAATGTAATGTGCCCTGTCCCATGTAATGTGCCCTGTCCCATGTAATGTGCTCTGCCCCATGTAATGTGCCCTGTCCCATGTAATGTGCCCTGCCCCATGTAATGTGCTCTGCCCCATGTAATGTGCCCTGTCCCATGTAATGTGCCCTGCCCCATGTAATGTGCTCTGTCCCATGTAATGTGCCCTGCGCAATGTAATGTGCCCTGTCCCATGTAATGTGCCCTGTCCCATGTAATGTGCTCTGCCCCATGTAATGTGCCCTGTCCCATGTAATGTGCCCTGCCCCATGTAATGTGCCCTGTCCCATGTAATGTGCCCTGACCCATGTAATGTGCCCTGCCCCATGCCATGTCCCATGTAATGTGCTCTGCCCCATGTAATGTGCCCTGTCCCATGTAATGTGCCCTGTCCCATGTAATGTTCTCTGCCCCATGTAATGTGCCCTGTTCCATGTAATGTGCCCTGTCCCATGTAATGTGCCCTGTCCCATGTAATGTTCTCTGCCCCATGTAATGTGCCCTGTCCCATGTAATGTGCCCTGCCCCATGTCATGTGCCCTGTCCCATGTAATGTGCCCTTCCCCATGTAATGTGCTCTGTCCCATGTAATGTGCCCTGCCCCATGTAATGTGCTCTGTCCCATGTAATGTGCCCTGTCCCATGTAATGTGCTCTGCCCCATGTAATGTGCCCTGCGCCATGTAATGTGCCCTGTCCCATGTAATGTGCCCTGTCCCATGTAATGTGCTCTGCCTCATGTAATGTGCCCTGTCCCATGTAATGTGCCCTGCCCCATGTAATGTGCCCTGTCCCATGTAATGTGCCCTGCCCCATGTAATGTGCCCTGCCCCATGCCATGTCCCATGTAATGTGCTCTGCCCCATGCCATGTCCCATGTAATGTGCTCTGCCCCATGCCATGTCCCATGTAATGTGCTCTGCCCCATGCCATGTCCCATGTAATGTGCTCTGCCCCATGCCATGTCCCATGTAATGTGCTCTGCCCCATGCCATGTGCCATCTAATGTGCTCTGCCCCATGCCATGTCCCATGTAATGTGCTCTGCCCATGCCATGTGCCATGTAATGTGCTCTGCCCCATGCCATGTCCCATGTAATGTGCTCAGCCCCATGCCATGTCCCATGTAATGTGCTCTGCCCCATGCCATGTCCCATGTAATGTGCTCTGCCCCATGCCATGTGCCATGTAATGTGCTCTGCCCCATGCCATGTCCCATGTAATGTGCTCTGCCCCATGCCATGTGCCATGTAATGTGCTCAGCCCCATGCCATGTCCCATGTAATGTGCTCAGCCCCATGCCATGTCCCATGTAATGTGCTCTGCCCCATGCCATGTCCCATGTAATGTGCTCTGCCCCATGCCATGTCCCATGTAATGTGCTCTGCCCCATGCCATGTCCCATGTAATGTGCTCTGCCCCATGTGGATTTCCATGCTGATTGGTAATTCCATCTGCCTAAGGAGAGCTCTGCATCCATTGACTGTTATCATCTTTTCATTTTGAACATTGTTTTACATAAACTTCCCCTTGGTTTTATTTCTATTGGCATCATTAGAGATTGTTTCTAGTGCCATCAGCGGTCCATCGCTCTTTTCCACAGGAGTTCTATTCAGGGCTTTTTGTTGTGGTTGTTTATTCTGAGGTAACTGGCTTCTGTTTACTTCCATGATCAGCTGTCATTGGCTGGCAGCTGATCACATAGTAAAGGACCACTGTGATTGGCCCTTTACCTGACTCTGTGATAAGTTGAGTCCCGAGAACGCGGCGATCAGAGAGTGTGCTGATTGTGCGCTCCCTGGGGGGTGTGTGTGGCACGAGAACGGGAGGACGTACATGGCCGCCCTCCTGGCATTTGTGGTCCGCGCTGTAGCCGTCTTTTGGCTATAGAGTGGATGTCAAGTGCTTAAACTCAAAAGCAAACATTTATTATATTGCAGCTTACCAATTCTTAGATGCGATGGCTGCATTAGTTTACGTTTTTAGACTTTCTTTCCTTTAGTTTCACCTGGTAATCCAGCCAGGAAGTTACATAGTTACATAGTAGGTGAGGATGAAAAAGACACAAGTCCAACCTATGTGTGTGATTATATGTCATTATTACATTTTGTATCCCTGTATGTTGCGGTCATTCAGGTGCTTATCTAATAGTTTTTTTGAAACTATCCATCCATCCATCCATCTACTTATCCATCCATCCATCCATCTACTTATCCATCCATCCATCCATCTACTTATCCATCCATCCATCCATCCATCCACCTATCCATTCATCCATCCATCCATCTACTTATCCATCCATCCATCCATCCATCCACCTATCCATTCATCCATCCATCCATCTATACATCCACCTATCCATCCACCCATCCATCGACCCACCTATCCATCCATCCATCCATCCATCCATCCACCTATCCATTCATCCATCCATCCATCTATACATCCACCTATCCATTCATCCATCCATCCATCTATCCATCCAGCCATCCATCCATCCATCCATCCATCCATCCATCCACCCACCTATCCATCCTCCTATTCATCCATCCATCCATCCATCCATCCATCCACCTATCCATCCTCCTATTCATCCATCCATCCATCCATCCATCCATCCATCCATCCACCTATTCATCTACCCATCCACATATCCACCCATCCATCCATCCACCCCATTCATCCACCTATCTATCTATCCATCCATTCACCTATCCATCCACCCATCCATCCATCTACTTATCCATCCATCCACCCATCCATCCATCTACTTATCCATCCATCCATCCATCCACCTATCCATTCATCCATCCATCCATCTATCCATCCATCTATCCATCCATCCATCTATCCATCCACCTATCCATCCCCCTATCCATCGACCAACCTATCCATCCATCCATCCACCCATCCATCCATCCACCCAATCCATCCACCTATCCATCCATCCTCCTATTCATCCATCCATCCATCCATCCATCCATCCATCCATCCATCCACCTATTCATCTACCCATACACCTATCCATCCATCCATCCATCCACCTATCCATCCACCCATCCATCCACTTATCCATCCATCCACCCCATCCACCCCATTCATCCACCTATCTATCTATTCATCCATCCACCTATCCATCCACCCATCCATCCATCTACTTATCCATCCATCCATCCATCCATCCACCTATCCATTCATCCATCCATCCATCCATCTACTTATCCATCCATCCATTCATCCATCCACCTATCCATTCATCCATCCATCCATCCATCCATCTATCCATCCACCTATCCATCCACCAATCCATCGACCCACCTATCCATCCATCCACCTATCTATCCATCCATCCACCTATCCATCCATCCATCTATCCATCCACCCACCCATCCATCCACCCACCCATCCATCCACCCACCCATCCATCCATCCATCCATCCATCCATCCATCCACCTATCCATCCATCCATCCATACATCCATCCATCCATCCATCCACCTATCCATCCATCCATCCATCCATCCATCCATCCATCCATCCATCTATCCATCCACCCATCCATCCACCCATCCATCCACCCAATCCATTCACCTATCCATCCATCCTCCTATTCATCCATCATCCATCCATCCATCCATCCATCCATCCATCCATCCATCCATCCACCTATTCATCCATCCATCCATCCATCCATCCACCTATCCATCCACCAACCTATCCATCCATCCACCCATCCATCCATCCATCCATCCACCTATCCATCCATCCATCCATGCATCCACCCATCCATCCATCCATCCATCCATCCATCCATCCATTCATCCATCTATCCATCCATCCACTCATCCACCAATCCATCCATTCACCTATCCATCCATCCATCCACCTTTCCATCCATCCATCTATCCATCCATCAATCCATCCATCCATCCATCCACTTATCCGTCCATCCATCCATCCATCCATGCATCCACCCATCCACCTATCCATCCATCCATCCATCCATCCATCCATCCATTCATCCATCTATCCATCCATCCACTCATCCACCAATCCATCCATTCACCTATCCATCCATCCATCCACCTTTCCATCCATCCATCTATCCATCCATCAATCCATCCATCCATCCATCCACTTATCCGTCCATCCATCCACCCATCCATCCACCCAATCCATTCACCTATCCATCCATCCTCCTATTCATCCATCATCCATCCATCCATCCATCCATCCATCCATCCATCCATCCACCTATTCATCCATCCATCCATCCATCCATCCATCCACCTATCCATCCACCAACCTATCCATCCATCCACCCATCCATCCATCCATCCATCCACCTATCCATCCATCCATCCATGCATCCACTCATCCACCAATCCATCCATTCACCTATCCATCCATCCATCCACCTTTCCATCCATCCATCTATCCATCCATCAATCCATCCATCCATCCATCCACTTATCCGTCCATCCATCCATCCATCCATCCACTCATCCACCTATCCATCCATCCATTCATCCATCCACTCATCCACCTATCCATCCATCCATCCATCCATCCATCCATCCTTCCATCCACCTTTCCATTCATCCATCCATCCATCCATACACCCATCTATCTATCCATCCATCCATCCATCCTCCCATCCATCCATCCATCCATCCACCTACTCACGTACCTGTCCATCCATCCCTGCACACCCCCTCCTGCTGGTTTTGTATATCCTGGCTATCCCTCCTCTTTCCTATATGAAATCAGTTTATTTCTTGGTATTGTCCTAAAGATGACCATACTCTGTCCAATCCCCTTTTTCAGCAGACCATAAACAATACAGTCTGTGCAATCGCTGATAAATCTGCCAACTACTATGTAGTGCAAGAGCCTGCCTTGGGGGGGGGGGGTGAGTGAGGGGGCCAGATCTGTTTTGCGCCCCCCCCCCCTAAAATTTGGACCACCAGCCGCCACTGCCAACAGTATGTGATAAAATCAGGGGTTTAGTTGGCACACATTTGCAAACACAAATGCGTAAGCTGCAAAATCTCTTCACGGGCCCCCTGTATTACCTGAGGTCCTAACCTTCTCAATTCATGAGAGTCTCCAGCAGAGGGAGCACAAAAAACACATCCTGACATTTCACACATATTACAAATGATATCGGTATTATTTGTGACTGATTTATTTGCCTGAATGCTGAGATATTCTCTCATCAATTGTTTTTAATAAATAGACCCCATAGCAAGCATATAAAACTGGAGCCATTAAAGGGAAAAAAAATAGTTTTATCTTATTCCACATTTTTTATTTTAAACGTTTACTGTAAATTGTTTATGAGATTTATGTCTCTCTTTAATGATCCATTTCAAAATTTACAAAGTACGCATTGCTTGCACAAAGCTTGCAGGATGCGTCTATGATGGTGTAAAGGGTCAGCTGAAAGAAGCTTGTTGGCAGCCTCTCAGCTGACTATTTAGGAAGTTAAAGCGGAGGTCCACCCTAAAAAAATAAAAATAAAAATAAAAATGCTAATAAAAATGTGAAAAAAAATTGAAAAAATAAAATAAAAATTACTTACCAGAAATGGCTGTTGATGTGGGATCCTCCACTCAAAGAAGGGCTTAAACCAGAGTGCTCGTGTCTCATTACCTCCAGGAAGAGAAGAGCCCCAGGTGCTGGCTAAATGCTGGTGCAAGTAGAAGAGAACAAGAAGACCTGGACAGCCAAACACCAGAATGGATAAATTCGTCTTATTTTATTCAAAATACAGGATCATGGGGTACACAAAACACGACTGTGGGGTGGTACAAAAATAGCTGACACGTTTCGCACTTACACCAAGTGCTTACGTAAGCACTTGGTGTAAGTGCGAAACGCGTCAGCTATTTTTGTACCGCCCCCACAGTCGTGTTTTGTGTACCCCATGATCCTGTATTTTGAATAAAAAAAGACGAATTCATCCATTCCGGTGTGCGGCTGTCCAGGTCGTCTTGTTCTCTTCTACAGAAATGGCTGTTGCTAGGCAGATCGTCCTAATTTGCCACTTCCTACACCGAGGTGATCTTCAGTCTTCTCCTCCTCACGTTGTTTTCTGGGGAAGGTGGCGCGGTGTGTTCTGGGAACTGTGTGTGTCCCAGAACACAGCCGGCCATTCACAAAGCGCCGCGCGACTCGCGCGTGCGCAGTAGGAAACGGGCAGTGAAGCCGCAAGGCTCCACTGCCCGTTTCCCTTACTTCGAATGGCGGCGCCTGGACCCGATCCAATGGACGAATTCGGCCTCGGGCACCCTGGACAGGTATGTGTGCTTATTAAAAGTCAGCAGTTACAGTGTTTGTAGCTGCTGACTTTTACATTTTTTTTTAACTGGATCTCCTCTTTAAAATACTTTGGAGGGAGAAGGAGGGGTCATGTAATTTTATTTTACCAGGTGCAGAAAAGAGCCTTCAGAAGGTTTAGAGAGAGCCTGACCTAGCCTAGAGCTCCACCTGCTGGCTACAACTGTCAAATGAGAATTTAATTTGAAAGCCTGTACAGTACATACATTATACAGCATGAAAATGTGCATTCTGCAATGTTTGTATTTAGTTTCAATTTTTATTAACAGGAAATTTCTTCTCATGCACATACAGTGCCTTGAAAAAGTATTTATACCCCACATACAGTGCCTTGAAAAAGTATTCATACCCCACATACAGTGCCTTATAAAAGTATTCATACCCATTGATATTTTCTAAATTTTGTCATGTTACTACCAAAATCATAAATTAATTTTATTGGGATTTTATGTGATAGATCAACACAAAGCGGCACATAATTGTGAAGTGGAAGGAAAATGATAAATGCTTTTCATTTTTTTTTTTTACAAATAAATATCTGAAAACTGTAGTGTGCATTTGTATTCAATACCCCTAACCAGGGGCGTTGCTAGGTCTACAAAAGATCTGGGGCTAGAGCCCATAGCAGCGTAGTAAAGAAAGTCATAGGCTTGGGTGAGCACACACATGTATATAATATACGTGTGTGTGTGTTTATACCCAGAGAGCCTCCCCCTTGCATCAGGGTTCCCAAAGAGCCCCCCTTAAATCAGGGTCCCCAGAGAGCCTCCCCCTTAAATCAGGGTGCCCAGAGAGCCTCCCCCTTAAATCAGGGTGCCCAGAGAGCCTCCCCCTTAAATCAGGGTGCCCAGAGAGCCTCCCCCTTAAATCAGGGTTCCCAGAGAGCCTCCCCCTTAAATCAGGGTGCCCAGAGAGCCTCCCCCTTAAATCAGGGTGCCCAGAGAGCCTCCCCCTTAAATCAGGGTCCCCAGAGAGCCTCCCCCTTAAATCAGGGTTCCCAGAGAGCCTCCCCCTTAAATCAGGGTCCCCAGAGAGCCTCCCCCTTACATCAGGGTCCCCAGAGAGCCTCCCCCTTACATCAGGGTCCCCAAAGAGCCTCCCCTCCCCTTGGGAGAGGGGAGAGAGGGAGAAAGAGGGAGAGAGGTAGAGGGGGAGAGAGAGGGGAGAGAGAGAGTGAGAGAGGGGAGAGGGGGAGAAGGAGAGTGAGAGAGGGGGAGGGGGGGGAGAGGGAGAGGGAGGGGAGGAGAAAGACATTAGTTCGGTATGTCAGTTGTTGCTCTCTTTTCTATGGTGGAATTATTTAGTGTGTCTTATCCCGGCCGAAGAGGAGAACACCTCCAGTCAGTTTCCTGAGAGGGAGGGAGAGGGAGGTCGAGGCAGGGAGAGAGAGAGGGGGGGAGAGAGAGGGGGGGAGAGAGAGAGAGAGAGAGACAGAGAGAGAGAGAGAGAGAGAGAGGAAGAGGCGGAGAGAGAGAGAGAGAGAGACGGAGAGAGAGGGGAGAGGGAGAGAGGGGGGGAGGGGAAGAGAGGAGAGAGGGGAGAGAGAGGGGGGGAGAGGTAGAGGGGGGAGAGGTAGAGGGGGAGAGAGAGAGGGAGAAGGAGGGAGGGAGAGAGAGGGAGGGAGAGGTAGAGGGGGGGGAGAGAGAGAGAGAGGGAGAGAGAGAGAGGGGGAGAGGGGGAGAGGGGGAGGGAGAGAGTGAGGGGGAGAGAGAGGTAGAGGGGGAGAGACAGAGAGAGAGGGAGAGAGAGGGAGAGAGAGGGAGGGAGAAAGAGGGAGAGAGAAGGAGAGAGAGGGAGGGAGAAGGAAGGAGAGACGTAGAGGGGAAGGAGAGAGAGGGAGAGAGAGGGGGAGAGAGAGAGGGGGGGGGGAGATAGAGAGAGGGAGAGAGAGAGGGAGAGAGAGGGGAGAGAAGGAGAGAGGTAGAGGGGGAGAGGGAGAGAGGTAGAGGGGGAGAGGGAGAGAGGGAGAGGGGAGAGAAAGACAGAGAGGGGTAGAGGGGAGGGAAAGATGTAGAGGGGGAGAGAGGGAGAGAGAGAGAGGGGAGAGGGGGAGATAGACAGAGAGAGAGAGGGGGAAAGAGAGAGAGAGGGGGGTAGAGGGGGGGAGAGAGGGGGGAGGGGGAGAGGGAGAGAGAGGGAGGGAGAAGGGAGAGACGCAGAGAGAGGGTGAGAGAGAGAGAGAGGGGTAGAGGGGGAGGGAAAGATGTACAGGGGGAGAGTGGGAGAGAGAGAGAGAGGGGGGAGAGGGGGAGGGAAAGATGTACAGGGGGAAAGTGGGAGAGAGAGAGAGAGGGGGGTAGAGGGGGAGGGAAAGATGTACAGGGGGAAAGTGGGAGAGAGAGAGAGAGGGGGGAGAGGGGTAGATAGACAGAGAGAGAGGGAGAGGGGGAGAGAGAGAGACATTAGTTCAGTATGTCAGTTGTTGCTCTCTTTTATATGGAATTATTTAGTGTGTATGTCTTATCCCGGGCGAAGAGGAGAACACCTCCGGTCAGTTTCCTGAGGCTGGGCTGTTTCTCCAAGATCCGAGCCTTTTCTTCTGCACTCGGGTCCTCCATGTCATCGATCACCACAAGGACATTCTTCTTCCCTGATCACAGAAGGGGAAGTTAAAGTGGAACTTTACTCTCCCACTCAACATTGATTATTTTTAATCCTTATGCTGCTAGCTTTAGTAGATAAATAGGAAAGTATATCATATGTATTTTTTTTTTACATTTCTTCAGTAGCCTCTTGGTTTCTTGCCTTGGCAAATGATGTCATACATCCCAGGAGTCTTCAGGAGGAAAGGAGAGTAGGAGGGGTTTTCTTAGCTAAGCACACTCTCCTGCCTGCATGTTTGAGCTAAGGGCAGATGGATTCCAGGAAGTAAATGCTACATGAATCATCTACCCTTATTCAAGATGGCCACGGACAGGATTTCTCGGTTCTTTTTTTCAAAAGTTATTTCTCAACAAAATAAAGCATGGAGACATGGATGGATGGGTTGCTTTGAATATTAAAAATGAATTAAATAGTGTTTTGTGGTACTCAGATGTAGCGAAGATCTGCTTTAATAGAAATCAGCAGCCAGGATATGATATTTTTTGTCGAGTAACTTACAGGGTGTTTTTATGTAAAAAAAAAATTCCAGAATAGAGTGAATCCGTAAATTACTACATTATGACCACTAGATGGAGCTGATGATCACACTACAGTAATACCTTGGATTGCAAGTAATGCGGTTAACGAGCGTTTCACAATACGCGCTATTATTTTTTTAAAATCCTGACTCAGCGTTGCCTCGCAAAACAATCAGGATTTAAGCCTCTGCAGTACCGCATTTGGCCAGAGGTGCGGGGGCGCCGGTGACACTCGGAGCCGCTCGGATAACCGAGTGTTTCCGAGCTTCTCCGAGTGTTTCAAAGTGCATCCGAGCGGCTCCAAACGGTTTTCGAGTGTTTCCAGCGCCCACCTCTGGCCACATACCATACTGCATACGATAGAAGTTACTAGTCACTGTGGAATGAATTATCTGAGTTTCCATTGACTTCTATGGGGAAACTCGCTTTGATATACGAGTGCTTTGGATTACAAGCATTCTTCTGGAACAAATTATGCTCGTAAACCAAGGTACCACTGTAAGTGTTTAGTTCCTGATCATTATCAGCTCCATCTAGTGGCCATAATGCAGTATTCTACTCACTGAATAAATACCATTCAACCCAAAGAGACAATAGCTTAACAACATTTGTTTTTGCCCCAGTTTAAACAAACAAATGTGTATTTTTATAAATCTGCCCCTTAATGTTTAAAGGGTATCTAAGATGAAGGAGGGAGGGAGCAGAAACACCTTCACTAAAAATGAAATTTATATCTACCCCTTTAGTGCAGCCCATATAACAAAATATTTCCATCCAGTGCCTCTATGGAGGTCTTTACTGTGTGTCACTGTCCAGCACCACACAGCATTTGGAAGAAAATAAACACCAGGCCGGGTCCCATGCCCCTTTAAATACCATTGGAATATGGAGACCGGCACTCACCGAGCCGGGCAGAGAGGTGATTGAGATGGCTGTCATACAGAGACCCCGGCACATCGGTGATGAACGCTCTCCCGTTCCTCTTGCTGTGATACAAGACCCCGAATGTACACTCTGAGACCACCCGCCGGAACGGTCTCCAGTCACACTCCAGGATGTAGCCGTATTTGACCTCCTGGACGTAACTCTGCAGTGCCCCAGACTTCAGAAGATCCTGTAACCAATAATAATCCCTCTGAGGAGACCTGGAGAAAATCCCAACGACTTGCTTCTCCGACATCTACAGAGAGGGAGGTCATCAGTGATGAAAGATATGCTTCATACAAGACAATTCACAACAGTCATACTAATCCTCAGGTATCAGTTACATAGTTACATGCCCTGTTTCCCCCGAAAATAAGACCTAGCGTGATTGTAGGTGATGGCTGCAATATAAGCCCTACCCCCAAATAAGCCCTAGTTAAAGTTCTTGTAGGTCTTATTTTCAGGGTAGGGCTTATTTTTGGGGAAACGGGGTAGGGCTTATTTGGGGAGTAGGGCTTATATTGCAGCCATCACGACAATCATGCTAGGTCTTATTTTCGGGGAAACAGGGTAGCTACATAGTTAGTTTGGTTGAAAAAAGACAGAAGTCCATCCAGTTCAACCAATAGAAGGGGGGGTAACATCCTGTATATACAATCCTATGCCCTCTGTTGATCCAGAGGAAGGTAAAACAACCCAGTAAAACATGATCTAATTTCCTCCAGCAGGGGAAAAATTCCTTCCCGATCCCCCGAGAGGCCATCAGATTTTCCATGGATCATCGTTACTTATAAATGTCAGTACTCAGTTATATTCTGTACATTTAGGAAAGAATCCAGGCCTTTTTTAAAGCAATCTACTGAGCTGGCCAGAACCACCTCTGGAGGTAGTCTATCAGTGGTAGCCCATCCATAAGGGGCACAGGGGCGCCGCCCCCCTAATCCATGCATCCGGCCCCCTAATCTCCATGCAGGGCACCAGGCGCATAGATTCCAATGGGTTTTTTTTTTTTGGAAACACATGATTAGAGCCTAATGCCCTGTACACACGGGCGGACTTTTCGGCAACAAAGGTCCGACAGTCTTTCCGACGGACTTTTCGACTGACTTTTGACGGACTTCCAACGGACTTTCGAACGAACAGACTTGCCTACACAGGATCACACCAAAGTCCGACGGATTCAAACGTAATGACGTACACCGGACTAAAATAAGGAAGTTCATAGCCAGTAGCCAATAGTTGCCCTAGCAACTTTCTTCCATCGGACTAGCATACATACGAGCGGATTTTTCGATAGGACCTGGGTCCGGTGGAGTTCGGACGTAAAGATTTAAAACAGGTTCCATATCTAAAGTCCGTCAGATTTTCGACAGAAACAGTCCGATGAAGCTCACACACGGTCGGATTCGGTCCGTCGGACCGGTACGGTGGAAAAGTCTGCTCGTGTGTACAGGGCATAAGGCTCTAATTGGCTTCAAAAAAGGGTGGGCTCTGGGGCAGAGCGCTGTGCCCTGAGCCCATCCAGTTGTGTGACAATTGCAAATTAATAAAGATTCTCCTCCCAGCCAATCAGGAAGTGGGTCCTGAGACCCGGGGGGTACAATATTTGCCACGATGCTTAAGTTCACAACGAAAAATATGCCCCCCCCCCAGTACTGCCACCAAAAGCGACCCATTTGAGTGTATTGGGCCATGTCTGTCTGCAACCCCATCCAGCTGCAGCTTTTAGGGGCTGTAAAAACATGCCATGACCAGAAGTAGTAAATGAGCCCTCAGTGTATATTCTTTAGTCTATGTGAACATTAAATAGACTACAAACTATGGGGTATATATTTTAAATGTATCATCCCCAATATTCTAACCACTCATTAACCACTTCATATCCGGGCCATTTCTGACACTTTGCTCCTACATGTAAAAATCATCATTTTTTTGCTATAAAATTACATAGAACCCCCAAACATTATATATGTTTTTTTAGCAGAGACCCTACAGAATACAATGGCGGTCATTGCAACTTTTTATCTTGCACGGTATTTGCGCAGCAATTTTTCAAACGCGTTTTTTTTGGAAAAAAAACAGTTTCATGCTTAAAAAAAAACAAAACAGCAAAGTTAGACAAATATTTTTGCATTGTGTGAAAGATGAAGTTACGCCGAGTAAATAGATACCTAACATGTCACGCTTCAAAATTGCACACGCTCGTGGAATGGCGCCAAACTTTGGTACTTAAAAATGCCCATAGGCGACGCTTTAAAATTTTTTACTGGTTACATGTTTTGAGTTACAGAGGAGGTCTAGGGCCAAAATTATTGCTCTCGCTCTAACGTTCGCGGCGATACCTCACATGTGTGGTTTGAACACCGTTTTCATATGTGGGCGGGACTTACGTATGCGTTCGCTTCTGCGTGCGAGCTCACGGGGACAGGGGCGCTTTAAAAAATTTTTTTTTTTTTTTTATTGTTAATTTTACTTAAAATTTTTTATTTTGACACTTTAAAAAAATATTTTTTTTTTTGATCACTTTTATTTCTATTACAAGGAATGTAAACATCCCTTGTAATAGGAAACTGACACGATCAGTCCTCTTTACAGTGAGATATGGAGTCAATAAGACCCCACATCTCACCTCTAGGCTGGGAAGCCTAAAATAAAAAAAAAAAATAAAACGATCGGCGCTTCACAACCGAAGCGGCGCCGTTTTTTTGAATGCAGAGGCCGGGCGTGACGTCATAACATCGCGCCCGGCCTCCGAACGATCATAGAGACTCCGGCGACCATCTGGTCCGCCGGAAATCTCTATGGTGAACATCCGGCGCCGGCGGATCCGCTATCCGACTCACCGATCGCTGAGGTGAGTCGGTAGTAGCACCGGAGGGCGGCGGGAGGGGGGGGGTGTCCCCTCCCGCCGCCCGTAAGAACGATCAAGCGGTGGAACAGCCGCTATGATCGTTCTTATGGTGTACGGAATCGCCGGCTGAAAATGCCGGTATCTGAATGATGTCTGTAGCCTCAGACATCATTCAGATATAAGCCCTGAAAGTGGAGGCCGTCATATGACGGCCTCCGGATGTCAAGAGGTTAAAATGCTAGGTCAGTCCCCAAAATGACCCCCTTTTTGGAAATTTCGTTTATTGCCACAGTTTTCTTGGAAATGAAGAAACATGGTAGTATTTGAGGGGGTTAAAACAGGAGGAAGGTGAAGGGTTAATGTACATGTCACATACACTGGGAGGCTGAAGATAAAGGAGCTAATAGACTTGTCATGACTCAGTAGAGAGGAGGGGAATGTAAAAAGGGTTAAAAAAAAACACATTCATTCATTAAATCCTCTTTCCTCCATTGTGATAGGAAGGGCTCTCAAATGTAAACAGATCTCAGTGTTTACATTTGTGATGGCTGTGATTGGTCATCACAGCAATCACATGGCATAGAGCCTCTCGGATGGACTCTGTACACGGAGCTGTCCAATGATGGCTCAGATCACAGACATTTACTGGCTGCACAAGGGTGATTTCTTAAGAGTCGTTTATAAACAGCACTGAAATAGGCATTTGCACCCCCCCCCAGTGTTTTTTCACAATACAGTGGAGAGGGGGTGACATTAAAACCTGCTACTCATAGTAATGCACCTGAAAAATGATAAGCCAAATAAATGAAATAAATATCTTCTCACCTGTTTTTTCTGTGTTCCAGGAAAAGTCAGAGCATCGAGCATTAATTCTGGAAAATCCAAATTTATATGAAGATTTAAAGAGCTGCCACACTTTTCTGTTCATCTCTCTCTCTATATATATATATATATATATATATATATATTACTGGTATAAAACCCCCACGTGTAAATATCTATCTGTACATTGGAACCCCTGTTGTCAGCATGCTGTTTTTTTCAGATATGGGTGCAACAACCATTCTCATTTAATATACTGTGATTACTAGTCCTGCCACTAGGTGGTGGTATTGGGTTTGATACTTGCATAATGTCAGGACAGGACTGGAAGGGAGGTTGCTTGGAACAGAAAAGAAAGGGAGATTTTCTTAGGATAATACAGGAAGGGAGGTTGCTTGGGACAGGACGGGAAGGGAGGATGCTTGGAACAGAAAAGAAAGGGAGATTTTCTTAGGATAATACAGGAAGGGAGGTTGCTTGGGACAGGACGGGAAGAGAGGATGCTTGGAACAGAAAAGAAAGGGAGATTTTCTTAGGATAATACAGGAAGGGAGGTTGCTTAGGACAGGACTGGAAGGGAGGATGCTTGGAGAAGAAAAGAAAGGGAGATTTTCTTAGGATAATACAGGAAGGGAGGTTGCTTGGGGCTGAAGAGGAAGGGAGATTGCTTGGAACAGGAAAGAAAAGTCGGATGCTTGGGACAGGACAAGAAGGGAGGTTGCTTAGGACATTACAGGAAAGGAGGTTGCATGGGACAGGAGAGGAAGGGAGGTTGCTTGGAACAGAAAATGAAGGGAGGTTGCTTGGGGCTGAAGAGGAAGGGAGATTGCTTGGAACAGGAAAGAAAAGTTGGATGCTTGGGACAGGACAAGAAGGGAGGTTGCTTAGGACATTACAGGAATGGAGGTTGTTTGGGACAGTACAGGAGGGGAGGTTGCTTGGGACAGGAGAGGAAGATAGGTTGGACATTACAGGAAGGGAGGTTGATTGGAACAGAAAGAAAGGGAGGTTGCTTGGGACAGGACTGGAAGGGAGGTTGCTTCAAACAGGACTGGAAGGGAGATTGCTTGGGACAGGAGAGGAAGGGAAGTTGCTTGGAACAGAAAAGAAAGGGACATTTTCTTAGGATAATACAGGAAGTGAGGTTGCTTGGGACAGGAGAGGAAGGGAGGTTGCTTGGAACAGAAAAGAAAGGGAGATTTTTTAGGATAATACAGGAAGGGAGGTTGCTTGGGACAGGAGAGGAAGGGAGGTTGCTTGGAACAGAAAAGGAAGGGAGGTTGCTTGGTGCTGAAGAGGAAGGGAGATTGCTTGGAACAGGAAAGAAAAGTCAGATGATTGGTACATGACAAGAAGGGAGGTTGCTTAGGACATTACAGGAATGGAGGTTGTTTGGGACAGTACAGGAGGGGAGGTTGCTTGGGACAGGAGAGGAAGATAGGTTGGACATTACAGGAAGGGAGGTTGATTGGAACAGAAAGAAAGGGAGGTTGCTTGGGACAGGACTGGAAGGGAGGTTGCTTCAAGCAGGACTGGAAGGGAGATTGCTTGGGACAGGAGAGGAAGGGAGGTTGCTTGGAACAGAAAAGAAAGGGACATTTTCTTAGGATAATACAGGAAGGGAGGTTGCTTGGGACAGGAGAGGAAGGGAGGTTGCTTGGAAACAGAAAATGAATGGAGGTTGCTTGGGGCTGAAGAGGAATGGAGATTGCTTGGAACAGGAAAGAAAAGTTGGATGCTTGGGACAGGACAAGAAGGGAGGTTGCTTAGGACATTACAGGAATGGAGGTTGTTTGGGACAGTACAGGAGGGGAGGTTGCTTAAGACAGGAGAGGAAGATAGGTTGGACATTACAGGAAGGGAGGTTGATTGGAACAGAAAGAAAGGGAGGTTGCTTGGGGCAGGACTGGAAGGGAGGTTGCTTGGAACAGAAAAGAAAGGGAGATTTTCTTAGGATAATACAGGAAGGGAGGTTGCTTGGGGCTGAAGAGGAAGGGAGATTGCTTGGAACAGGAAAGAAAAGTCAGATGCTTGGGACAGGACAAGAAGGGAGGTTGCTTAGGACAATACAGGACGGAAGGTTGCTTACGACATTACAGGAAGGGAGGTTGCTTAGGACATTACAGGAAGGGAGGTTGCTTGGAACAGGAAAGGAAAGGAGGTTATTTGGGACAGAACAGGAAGATAGCTTGCTTGGGGCATTACAGTGAGGTTTCTTAAGACAAGACAAACCTGCGTTATCAGATTCAGGCAGGTCCACTCTTGTGAGATGTTTTTGCATGGTGTTTGGGTTAGCTGTAAGGTCTTGAGCTCTGCTCTCCACATTATTTCCTAAAATGGATTAAAAAACAGAACAAAAACAAAATAAAACAAAGAGAAAAAAATACTTAATCCATTCCTTCCACCATAACACATATACGGGACATCATAGAAGTCTGCTTTATTCTGAGGTACCATTGTCTGTTAAGCTAAAAAGGAACATGGAGGATGGAATGTAAGAGAGGAAAGTTACACAGCAAACAACAAAAAATGTGTAAGTAGGACATTTCAGGTTCTCCAGCAACCTTGTTCCAAGGTCATCAGATCAGCAACTCAATGTCTGCTTGAGAAACTGAAGGTCTTAGAAGATAGAAGGAGCCCCTTCTATGCTTCTCAATACATTGTATTTAACTTTGACTGGAGTTGCACCCTTGTGGATATGACAGCTTTTGACCTTCTGGGAAGGCTTTCCACGAGATTTTGGAGTGTGGCTGTATCCAATTAGTCAAAAGATTAGTCAAAAGGATTTGTGAGGTGAGGCACTGATGTAGGACACCAGATATTAGCAAAAATAATGTATTTTCTGCTTGTTCATTCTAAAGAGATGATTGCATTGCCTTCTGAAAGGCCTAGTCTGGCTTTTTCTCAGGACTTGCCAACCTACCGTTCAACCTCAACCTCTCGGCTTTCACTAATGCCATGTGCAACGGGGACAAGTGATAGTCAACTCCTTCTTCTTCTGCAGGAGGAGGTCGTGTTTCCTCTAAATCTGTCTTGTCTTCCGATTCAGGCTGATCATCTTCATCCTCATTTGGAACAGTTTCTGTCTTCTTGTCCTTGTTTCTTGAATGGCGAGGTCCTGAGTTAATAAAACGTTACTAACCAGTGTTACTAACCAATGTTACTAACCAGTTCTTTCACAGAATAAAGTTCAGTTCATTTATGGAATCAGTAACCAAAATTTAAAGTAAACCTCAAGTCACATACCTACCAGAACCCCTGAGCTCATCTTTCCTCTTCATTAGGCGTCCAGAATCTCTGATTGTTCTGGAATGCAAACAATGACCAAGCCTTCTGAATTGAGAGCTTGGCACTGCTCCCGCACTCTTCCTTAGCTTCACTACTGGCCAGTGACCTCCAACAATTACACTGTTGGGCTGATGAAAAGCATCAAATGATTATTTACTTTGAAGTGGACCTGAACCCAAAAAGTGAGGATTGCAATGTTATAGGGAACATCTAGAAATGTTAAAGTGAATGTAAAGGTTAGTTTTTTGTAAAATAACAAACATATCATACTTTCCCGCTCTGTGCAAGGGTTTTGCACAGTGCAGCCCTGATCCTCCTTTTCTGGGGTGCCCCGGTAGCGCTCCTGGCTCCTCCTCTTCATTGGGTGCCCCCCGTGGAGAAACGCTTTCCAGGGGGGCACCCATGTGGGCGTGCTCCCGTGTCCTGGTGCCAATGGCTCCTGCTGCTATCAATCTATCCAATGAGGACCCGAGACAGCGGCTGGAGCTGCTGGGCTTGTGCTCGTCGCTGGAACAATCGGGTTAACGTAAGTAAAAGGGGGCTCATTCATTTCACTCCTTCTGTGGATATGTGCTTCCTCCACCTCTACCATTACCCTGCTAGTCATCAGATCACTATAAAAGGGAGAGCTCTAGCATAAGAAAGCAAAGCACATTGCAGTACAAGGCATGAAAGGACAGTAATGGAGAAAAGGGCTGCAACCACACGCACACAAGCAATACTGGTGCCCAGTCCTATGTCCTGTGTGTGGCTTCTTCGGGGCACAGCTTCTAGAGTTTAGATTCTGCTTAAACCTGAAGGCTGGATGAGGCCCTCAGAATAAGACTGGGTTTGTTAAAACATGTTTCTCCTCAACTATAAAAAACTATTTGCAAAGTATTAATTCTGCTTGGGCATAGGTCACCAATTCCTTACATCTTTACTTCCTGGAACAGTTTGTCTTCTAGAACATCCCAGTGTCTGTCGGTAAGGGAACAAAGGGTCTACACAGGGCAGAGTTAAGAACACCTGGCCTGCATATTCGTATGGCCCAGCCGTTTGGTGTTCTCAGAATACCATCTTATTGTCCACAGGGCAAGTTCACACAGTGGGGCAAACTAATAGTTCCTATAGATGAAAACAAAATGCTCTACACATTGGTGTTCTGGTAATTTTATATATTTATATATTTACTAAGAAGGGCGATACTGCATGGGTCATTACAAAGGAAGTTTCCTCATTGTGATCATTTATGATTTGTGATAATTTTTGTATTCCAATTGCTTGTATTAAGATTAAACTTTTGCATATACACTATATTAGCAAAAGTATTGGGACACCTGCTTTTTCATCCCCAAGGTGTTCTATCAGGTTGAGGTCATGACTCTGTGCAGGCCAGTCAAGTTCCTCCACCCCAAACTCACTCATCCATGTCTTTATGGACCTTGCTTTGTGCACTGGTCCAAATCATTTGGTAGAGGGGGGATTATGGTGTGGGACTGAATTTTAGGAGGTTTGGCTTGGCCCCTTAGTTCCAGTGAAGGGAACTCTTAAGGCGCCAGCTTACCAAGACATTTTGGACAATTTCATGCTCCCAACTTTGTGGGAACAGTTTGGGGATGGCCCCTTCCTGTTCCAACATGACTGTGCACCAGTGCACAAAGCAAGGTCCATAAAGACTTGGATGAGCGAGTCCTGACCCCACCCGATAAAACACCTTTGGGATGAATTAGAGCAGGGACTGTGAACCAGCGCCTGACCCCACAAATGCGTTTCCCATGGACACACTCCTAAACCTTGTGGACAGCCTTCCCAGGATAGCTGAAGCTGTTATAGCTGCAAAGGGTGGGCCAACTCAATATTGAACACTACGGACTAAGACTGGGATGCCATTACAGTTCATGTCAGTGTAAAGGCAGGTGTCCCAATACTTTTGGTAATACAGTGTATGTTGGCAGGTTTTTTAGTAGCAACATCAATAAATGTTGGCAAATCAACCGACAGGAATGTGAGCAGTCAAGGAACCAGTGTTAATTTAGTTGACTAAAACGACTAAAACATTTTAGTCAACTAAAATGACTAAAACATTTTAGTCGACTAAATGAATACTATTTTAGTCAACTAAAATACGACTAAAACTAAAACAATTGAGATGACTAAAATACGACTAAAACTAAAAGCCATTTTAGGCAAAAGACTAAAATGAGACTAAAACTAAAATACCATTTTAGTCAAAAGACTATGGCTAAAACTAAATTGTAATTACTGAAGTGTACTGGAGATTTTAGTCGACTAAAAAGTAGAACATTTTAGTCGACTAAAATGTACTGGAGATTTAGTCGACTAAATACGACTAAAACTAAAACAATTTCAGAAGACTAAAATGGGACTAAAACTAAAATGCCATTGGGGTCCTAAGACTAAAATTAACACTGCAAGGAACCACTGGCCTCTCTCACCTCTTGTCTTTATCCGATCATTGAGTGGCTTAATCTTTTGCTGCATTCTTTCCCCCTCCATGTAGTCTTTAGAGGTTTTGTATGTCACATGCTCTGATTTTTCTTTGATACCAAAGAGGAACAGGTCCCTGGCCAGTCTATCAATACTCGGTTGTTCCTTGAGGATCCTCATTTTCTCTGCTGAACGGCTTTTATCCATATCGTCAAGCACTACAATCACGTTGTCCCTCCCTGTAGTAGGTGAAGAAGAAACAACCGATGGGGTGAATTGGAGCATAATGCCAACAAACATCACCACAGGCTTAGTTACTATCTTTAAAGGATAAGTTCACCATTAGGAGCATCTTACGTTTTACACCCACATTTAACCTAAAAGATAACCCAAATCTTAACCCTAGTGCCTAAACAGGTGGTCTCCACTTCAGCTTGCAGGCCAGATTTCAACCTGTCTTGACTTTATCCCCCCCCCCCTTTGGGTACTACTTCTCCCACTGATATGAGGCACTATCCCCCCCACTAACACCAATGATGGGGCACACTTCTTTCTACTGACACCAACAATGGGACACTATTACCTTCACTGACTGCGACGATGGGGCGTAATTCTCATTGTTAAAAGGGAAACTATAGTTTTAATGGAACGCTATTCCTCCCACTGACACCAGCGATGGGGCGGTATTCTTCCCACTGACACCAACAATGAGCCCTAATTCTTCCCACTGGCATCAACAATGGGACACTATTCCTTCCACTGATGCCAACTGTGGCTTTATTCCTCCAACTGATACCAATGATGAGGAGGTATTCTTAAACCTACTGACTACAGGCACTATGTAATGTTTTTATGCCCATTGACCACCATGCCCGAGGCATTGTACAGTATACTATTACAGGCCAAAATCTGGCCTTCCTAAAGTCTGAAGGCCAGTAAGCTAGCCCTTTATTTAGAAAGTTTGGAGACCCCAAACTGAACATCCTATCACTTCGACCCCAACACTAACCTAACCTCTAAATTAACACCTACATTAACGTAAACCTTTTTATCTTTTTATCTTTATATCTGTCTATGGTGAAAGACCAGAACAAAGCCTAATGCCATAACATTCCAGTGCCAAGAACTACTGATCCATGTGGTTAATTGTTTAGACAGCAGTTGACTCTGATTCCAATTCCATAAAAGCCATTCATGACCACTTACCAAGAATAGTGGATAGACATTGAAGCTCCTCGTTGTAGATCGATCCGGACACGTCGGTAATTTTAGCACTCCCTTGTTCCTTAGTGTGATACAAGATGGCAAGCGTACACTTGGAAATCATTCTGGTGAGCTTCTTGTCAATGGCAACCAGCTGGAATTGCAGGACCTCCTTCACCAAATCCCTGAAGTTCTCAGCAGATGACAAGATTGTCTTTAGCCAAGAAAAACAGTTGTTGGCTGACTTGGAGAAGATTCCAATGACGTGTTTTTTATGTGACTGATAAAAAAGGACAGAAATACAATAAGGTAAAACCTGGGATGGGGGTGACAGGTATAATCTGGTTTGCTACCAGAGCAATTATTCAATTTTTCACACATAGGATAAGATCGGCTATGGTACCCAAAATTATCAACAGACAATGCTTTAAATGCCATCTTGTCAATGTAGAGTAAACTGTAAATGATGGACCTAGAATTATGTGTGCTGATACCCCATCTTTTTCGCACAGCCGTTTACATACAAGTGCATGTCCTACATTCCTGTGGTCGGAATTTTGACAGCTCTTAATTGATGGAAAAATAGACCGGGAGCTGCTGATGGGCCATCTTAGACCATGGCTCAAATGTAATCCAACTCAGCAGGGATTGGACGAAATTTGAACCGTCTATGACAGCCCTAAAGAAGAATTCCAGGTATGGATAGTTACAGTGGACCAACTTGGACCGATGTAACTATGCGTATACCATACCTGTGGTATCTCTTTAGAAGCTGGAAATCACATTAATAGGCAACTCTACTAAACTGCTACTCCAGGGATCTTCTTCTAACTTCTGAGTCCCGTGATGTGCAGCTGCCCTGCTGCATTCTTAGCACAGGAGATCACCTGCTCGGCATGGTGCCATTCATCCGAGAAAATGTTTGACCAGGGTCCAATCAATATAAACGATGGCCCTGCCTCAGTATATTACCTTACTTTTTACTAAGTTAAAAATAAACTTCTTAAAATCTCAGGCTGGGTTCCCACTATTGCGAATTGGATGCGGATTCCCCACATCCAATTTGCAATAGCAGGAGATTTTCACTGTCTCTCTATGGAGCAGGTTCACATATCTCCGCAGCGGGTCCAGTGCGTTTTGCACAAAAACACTATGCGTCTTTTGGTCCATTTCAGGTCCGAATTCAGCCGAAAATTCAGGCTGAAATCGGACCTGAAATGGTGGACCAGGACACACCGAACCCCTGCTGTGAGCTGGATGCGGCGATGGTGTGAACCCAGCCTAAACCAGCAATGTTGAGTGAGGAAGTGTAAAACCCCTGTCAGTTTCAGTTTTTTTTTTTTTTTTTTACAGATGTCTGTACCCCTCCAGGTAGATTCACCCCCCCTATTTCTCCTACTGAGCATTAGGAAGGGAAGTCTAAACTTTTGGAGTTGTCACCTAAACAGGGATAGAGAGGAATTCTCTTAATAGGGAATCCTGTTCTGGGGGCAACCAGAACAGGAGAAGATATTTCCTCCTACTTCTTTCTGTGTCTCTGGGACATACTTTAAAGTGAATGTGTCACTCCTGTGGAAGTCATTATAATAAAATGCTTGCCCCAGGATTGGACCCACCTCTGGCAGTTGAGCAATGGAAACTTTTTTTTATGGGGGCCTCAGCCGTGACAGGTTTGGTTTGCCTCAACATTCTCTCATTGGAGAAAAATACATCTACAATGCAATCAACTGATAAGTCAGCATTTTATACCCTTCGTCTCTACTCTCCAAACTCTTATGTCCTACACCTGCCTGATGGTCAACTCCACAATGTGCCGCCAGAAACGCACAGTCCACTAATTGCACAAATCTTCTTTAGCTGTTGCTCACCTTAAAAATGTGTCGGGAAGTGGAATTCATTTCTGGAAAAGATAAAAGACAATGACCGTTTCTGAGTTGTTGGGATTGGGAGACAAAAAAACCCCTATATTTTTCCCAAATTAAAATAATAAATGCAAGAATAGTAGGTGACTGGATTGCATGCACCATTATGGACCTTGAGGGTCAGTGGCTTGGGGGGGGTTATAGAAAGGGTAAGCCTAAAAATTCCAAAATACATATTTTTTTCCTTTTACCACTGCTTTTCTTTTGTGTAAGTATTTCAAAATAATAAATGCAACAACACAGAGGTTGGTTGAAGGTTTACCTTTTGTAGTACCGTAGTAGTACCAACCTTTTGCCAAAAAAATGATTTTTTTTACATATAGAATAGAGCAGTGTTTCTCAACCTTTTTTCTTTCAAGACACCATTTCCAAAATTATGGACAGTCTTGAGGCACCATCCAAAATTATGGACAGTCTTGAGGCACCCTCCAAAATTATGGTCAGTCTTGAGGCACCCTCCAAAATTATGGACAGTCTTGAGGCACCATCCAAAATTATGGACAGTCTTGAGGCACCCTCCAAATCTATGGACAGTCTTGAGGCACCCTCCAAAATTATGGACAGTCTTGAGGCACCCTCCAAATCTATGGACAGTCTTGAGGCACCCTCCAAAATTATGGACAGTCTTGAGGCACCCTGCAAAATTATGGACAGTCTCGAGGCACACTTTAAAATTATGGGCAGTCTCGAGGCACCCTTTAAAATTATGGACAGTCTTGAGGCATAAACAAGGATGCTATGCAGGTAACTAACATCCTCCTTATCAAATGATGATTTTATTGGTCATTAGGAGGTCGGCAGCTAGAAGGAGGTCGGCAGCTAGAAGGAAGCAAATGCGTAGTGATCTCTTGGTACTCTTTATTTCTGTGGGGCCCTGACATGGAAGACTATCCTTAACTTCAAGTCACAAGTTATCTTTTTGCATACACAGGATCAACCCACATGGGACGATATCATATATACACAATGTGTTTTCACAATTTTTGTACCTATTTCATGATTTTAACGATTTTATAATGTTGTTAAAATAAACTTTGAATTTTTATTCTACTGAGTGCTCTTGTTTTTTTCATTTTGAGTCTAATAGTGGCTACCAATTTAAAGTCCAGTGCTACTCCACAATTTTCTCGTTGGCAGCTAGAAGGTTGTAATGGTGCACAATGAAAATCTGTGGTTTTGCGTAACTGAATGGCAGGATTCATCCACCCATCAGCTTGTATACAATTTTTGGGCAATTTTTAGGCATTTAGCCAAGGCACCCCTGAAGAAACCTGCCTGGTCACCTTGGTTTAAAAAGGCTGGAATAGGGAACGATTAAAACCCCCATCATTTTTTTTTTTATTTCATCTGGTCCTATTGGGAGAGATTTCACCCAATAGGCAATAAACAGAAATCTTTTTAAAATAAGGGAAAGCCCCCTCCAGAGCAGGTGTCCCTGCAGGAAGATTTCTATTTTTCTTGTGGTGACAACTCAAAATGTGGAATTTCCCCAGCACTTTGTGGTCTATTCATAAAGAAGCCAATGGGACTCTCGCTACACACTCTCTGTTGGAGAAACAATCACTGCCATTTGAAAACAATGGGCTTGGAAGATTTTCCACCAGAATATGTTTGGTTAAAGTCCAATACAATGCTTTGTAAATAGACCCATTTATGCCCCGGTGACAATGGTTACCAGTACAAACAGGGAGAGTCTCTTTCAAGGGGACACAATAAAAATCACACACAGGGGCTCTGACAGGTTTCTATGGTAGTGAGCCCTTGCAGAAAGCCAACTCAGGGTTCCCCAGGGCATAGAGTCTAAGCCTCAGCCTGCTTCTTCACCAGGACCCCCGATGGTGGGGATGGATTTGTGGCAAACTGGAACCATGTCCCCCCATGTATGCCCGCCTGCGGAGACTTCAGAGTACAGAAGACACAGAAGAGAATCCGAGAAATGAGCCGAAGTCAGGGCAGGTGGTAGGCAAGAGAAAATGGGTAGATACAGCGGGGGTGGGTACACGGGTAGTCAGGCACAGAATACAAGTATTACAAGGCAAACCAGGAGCACAGAGAAAACAGGAAGTTGCACAGGCAACTCGGGCTGCACTGAGCATGTCTATATATAGGAAAGCAGACTGGGAGGTGGGCCAGGAAGTGATAGAAGGGAAAGGGATATACAGTAAATCCATTGTAGAGCAGGGGGACAACCATAGGTGAGCAAAGAAGCCAGCAGCACATGTGAATGGAATCACAGTTCTAGCAAAACCATTGCAGCAAGGAAGGAAGAATTTCACAAATAGAAAACTGCAGGCTAGCAGGCTAGACTAGACATGTGCAATTCGTTTTGTTCCGAATTAGTTTTTTAATGAATTTCGACTAATTAGTTAATTCGGAAATATCCAAATGAATGAAAACCCGTTTAACAAATTTTTCCAAATATTCATAAATTTGAATGTTCAAAAATTCATAAATTCGTACATTCATAATGTTACATAATGGGTTTATGTGAAATCTCCATTAACTGCTGTAAATAATATTGCAATTAGCCACTTCAGCCCCGGACCATTTGGCTGGCCAAAGACCAGAGCACTTTTTGCGATTCTGCACTGCGTTGCTTTAACTGACAATTGCACGGTCGTGCGACATGGCTCCCAAACAAAATTGACATCCTTTTTTCCCCACAAATAGAGCTTTCTTTTGGTGGTATTTGATCACCTCTGCGTTTTTTTATTTTTGCGCTATAAAGAGCGACATTTTTGAAAAAAAAGCAATATTTTTTACTTTTTGCTATAATAAATATCCCCAAAAAATATATAAAACAGCATTTTTTTTCCTCAGTTTAGGCCGATATGTATTCTTCTACATATTTTTGGTAAAAAAAAAAAAAAAATCATAAAAGGCGTATATTGATTGGTTTGCACAAAACTTATAGCGTCTACAAAATAGGGGATAGTTGTATGGCATTTTTATTAATATATTTTTTTTTTTACTAGTAATGGCGGCGATCAGTGATTTTTATTATGACTGCGACATTATGGCGGATGCATCGGACACTTTTGGCACTATTTTGGGACCATTCACATTTATACAGCGATCAGTGCGATTAAAAATGCACTGATTACTGTGTAATTGTGACTGGCAGTGAAGGGGTTAACCACTAAGGGGCAGTGAAGGGGTTAAGTGTGTCCTAGGGAGTGATTCTAACTGTGGGGGGGCTATGTGTGACACAACACTGATCACCGCTCCCAATTACAGCTGGTGAAGTGACTGTAAATATACAGTATATTGTGTTATTATTGTGTTGCTCTTTACCATTGGGTCTTACACTAACATTACCACACAGTTGTGCCAAGGGGGTCAAGTCCATTTTCTGGGGTTGAGAGGCAGAATGCAGGCCCAATCAATTATAAGCAGCTCCTTAGGGGGGTCAGTGCTACATGTGGGGGCTCGTCTGGGATTCTCTGCGACTCTGCAATCAACCCCCCCAGGGGGTACCCCTGTAAGCACCAGGATGGACCCCGCCACTGTGATTCGGTGGTGCAAGGCAGAAGGTGCCTGCTCAGAAGCGAGCATGGCAATTGAGCTCCCAGGTGAGGCCTGGGAGGAAGAGCAAGTCAGACAAGTGGTGGCCCTGTCCCCAGATAGAAAGGTGTGGGTGATTGACGTGAGAACCGATAGTAAGACCTCTCGCACTCATGTACTCCATTTTATGGGGTTGAGAGGCAGAGTGCAGGCCCAATCAATTATTAGCAGCTCCTTAGGGGGTCAGTGCTACATAACCATCCCCAAAAAATATATAAAAAAGCTAATTTCTTCATCAGTTTAGGCCGATATGTATTCTTCTACATATTTTTGGTAAAAACAAAATTGCAATAAGCATTTACTGATTGGTTTGCGCAATAGGGGATAGATTTATGGCATTTTTATTATTAATTTTTTATTTACTAGTAATGGCAGTGATCTGCGATTTTTAGTGTGACTGCGACATTGCGGCGGACAGATCGAACACCTGTTACACTATTTTGGGACCATTGACATTTATACAGCGATCAGTGCTATAAAAATGCAATGATTACCATGTTAAATGTAACTGGCAGGGAAGGGGTTAAACACTAGGGGGCGATCAAGGGGGTTAAACGTGTTCTAACTGTAGGCGGGACGGGCTCACTAGAACATGACAGAGATCACTGCTCTCGATCACAGTAGATCCCTGTCTGGGGGCGGACCGACAGCTCATGGGGCCCCCAGCCAAAAGAAGATCATGGGGCCCCCTGTGTCCCCGCCCATGTGCCCCGCCCATGTGTCCCCGCCCACTCTCAAGCTACATCCACACAAAGTCCCACCTACATATTGCACTACCCACATTGTATGCGTTCAAAAAATTTCCCTACACTATGTTCAAAATAAATGTTTATTATAGGAATTAAAGAAAAATAAAACTCACATTAACCGCATCAATACTGGGCACTTTCACCCCCTTCCTTCCCAGACCAATATTCAGCTTTCAGCGCTCTCGCACTATCAATGAGAATTGCGCGGTCATGCTACGTTGTAACCAAATGAAGTTTTTATCATTTTGTTTGCACAAATAGAGCTTTCTTTTGGTGGTATTTATTCACGACTCCGTTTTTTATTTTTTGCGATATAAGCGGAAAAAGAGTGGAAATTTGGAAAAAAGCAAAATTTTCTTCTTTCTATTTTAAAAGAAATTCAATAAAATCGAATTTTTCATAAATTTAAGCCAAAATGTATTCTGCTACATGTCTTTGGTAAAAAAAATCCCGTTAAGTGTATAATAATTGGTTTGTGTGATCACGGACAGAGGTACGCAGATGATCATGTACAGATGTGCCCAGATGATCATGTACAGATGTGCCCAGATGATCATGTACAGATGTGCTCAGGTAATCACGGACATATCACTGGGATGTGATTTTACTGTTAAATCTGTGGGGGACAGGTGTTTTTACTATTTGGGAACATGTGTTTTGGGGATATGTGTGTTTTACATTGTGTACTTGTGTGTTTTACATGTGTGTTTTACACTGGTGATCAGTGTGTAAAAAGCTGTAAAAAAACAGCTCATACTGATCACTAGCCAGCTGCAGTGATCCGCACTCCTCTCCTTACCGACAACTTCTGTGTGAGGAGAGGAGAGCCGATCGCCTAGCAACCGGCTCTCTGTTTACATCACATGATGGCCGTCATGTGATCAGGAGGACCAGTCACAGAGCCCTCCTGCTGATCGGAGATGTGCCATGTCTGGGTGATACGAGCGCATCGGGATCGCGCCGCTGAGCGGGCACGGCGTGATCCGCCTCTTTCTGAGAGACGTTCCTGAATGGCCACTCAGAAGGAGAGAGTGCCCACCCGGCCGTTTATGTACAGTGGCCGGGTGGGAAGTGGTTAAAGAAAGTGCAACAATGGTACATTTTCAAAATTAATGTTTTCATAAATTAACACAATATAACAGGTGCAACAAATGTCTTCTTAGCTGAACAGTTTAATAAAAAAAATATACAAAAAATAAAAATCTCTGACCAGCATGTTACAAAAGCAGTAAAATGGCTAAGTTCAGGTGACGTCTTGGCTAATCTGTCGAAGATTTTATCTTTGTCACTATTTATGTTTAGTGCAACTTGCTTTTCTACTGTAATGAGCATCAATGACTCCAGGTTTTGTTGTGACAATGATGATCCTAATCTTGACTTTAAGATTTTTAACCCCTTCCCGCCGAGCATACGCAGATGTGCATACTCGGCTTTCTGGGGTTATACCGGGATGATGCCCGCAGCTGCGGGCATCATCCCGGTACCGTACCGGCTAACCGAGTATAACAAACGATGCGGCTAAAAGCCGCTCGGCTGTTATACTGGAGGAGCGGGAGGGGACGTCCCCCCTCCCGCCGCTCTTACTGGGCCTCCTGTTCGATCGGGAGGCCCGTTGACCAATCGGCTGCCTCCGGCGGCTGGGGGGGGGGCTGGAACAAAGCTGTGGGCGGCTTCATTCCAGCCTTCTAATTGTAAACGCGGAAGCGACATCATGACGTCACTTCCTGTTTACTCGGCTGCCAATGGCGCCGGTTTTAAAAAATACACAGTATTCAGAATCGCCGTTTTTGGCGATCTGAATACTTTGAAGGGCAAAGGAGGGATCGGGGGTCTTTTAGACCCCCGATCCCTCCATAAAGAGTACCTGTCACCACCTATTACTGTCATAAGAGATGTTTACATTCCTTGTGACAGCAATAAAAGTCATCAATTTTTTTTTTTTAACACAATTTATAAATATATAATTAAATAAAATAAATAAGAAAAAAAAAAATTAAAGCGCCCCCGTCTCCACGAGCTCGCGCAGCAAAGAAAACGCATATGGAAGTTGCGCCCGCATATGTAAACAGTGTTCAAATCACACATGTGAGGTATCGCCGCGATCGTCAGAGCAAGAGCAATAATTCTAGTACTAGACCTCCTCTGTAACTCTAACCTGGTAACCGTAAAAAAAAAATTAAATCGTCGCCTATGGAAATTCTTAGGTACCGTAGTTTGTCGCCATTCCAAGAGTGTGTGCAGTTATAAAGCGTGACATGTTTGGTATCTATTTACTCGGCGTAACATTATCTTTCACATTATACAAAAAAATTGGGGTAACTTTACTGTTTGGATTTTTTAAAACTCATGAAAGTGTCCCTTTTCCTAAAAAATTGGGCTTAAAACACCGCTGCACAAATACCACGTGATATAAAATATTGCAACAATCTCCATTTTATTCTATAAATTCTCTGCTAAAAAATATATATATAATGTTTGGGGTTCTAAGTAATTCTCTAGCAAAAAATACAGGTTTTAACTTGTAAACTTCAAATTTCAAAAATAGGCTAATGCCGTGTACACACGGTCGGACTTTTCGGCTACAAAAGTCCGACAGCCCGTCAAACAGACTTTTGAAGGACTTTTGGCGGACTTGCGGCGGATTTTCTAATGAACTGACTTGTCTACATACGATCACACAAAAATCCGACGGATTCGTACCTGATGACGTACACCGGACTAAAATAAGGAAGTTGATAGCCAGTAGCCAATAGCTGCCCTAGCGTGGGTTTTTGTCCGTTGGACTAGCATACAGACGAGCGGATTTCTGGGTCCGGCGGAGTTACGACATAAAGATTTGAAGCATGTTTCAAATCTAAAGTCCGTCAGATTTACGGTTGGAAAAGTCCGCTGAAAGTCCGGGGAAGCCCACACACGATCGGATTGTCCGCCGGATTTGGTCCGTCGGCGTCCGTCGGACTTTTGTAGACGAAAAGTCCGACCGTGTGTACGCGGCATTAGTCATGAAAGGGTTAACTTGGAAAAGCATCTTTCACATGCACACTGTGTAGTGCTCAGTGTAATTATATATTTATATGCCAAGAAGAGATTCTCAAAGGCCACTGAACACAGTCGGTACTGATAAAGAAGTTTGAAAGCCCAGGACACACAGTTCTTGCAGGAGTCCTTCTTTACAGCAGCTGTAGAAGTGGATGGCCCAGTGCTAGAGCTGGTGTGTTGCTCTTCCAAATCCAAATCCAATTCTTCACTCTTTTCATCATCACTGTCATTCAACAGGCCTTTATGAATATTTTTGTAGCTGGATGTAAAAGAGATTCGTTTCTCACGTAGAGCAACTGAGTCTATCTCTGGTATTGCTTCTGATCTGAAATTCAACTGAATTTTGTCTGAAGAGGCCAGTATTTCTTGAAACCTATTTGGATCTAAGCAAGAAATTTGCTTACTTCATGAAGTTCAAGTTCATCAAGTTCTTCATGAGTGGAAAAACTTGACTTCACACTCTCTGTAACAGTGTCGAGGATAACATTGTAACAAGAAATTTCAAAATGTTTCCTATTATCTGTACCTTCTGCAGTTGTTGTGGATCTTAGTTCAGAAAAGCTCTTTTTCAAACAGATGTTTTCACTTGCCAATTTCTCATTTATAAAATCTATAAATTCAGTTGCTGAATTTATTTATTTTTTAAACTCCGGCAAAGTCTCTGCATATTTTATTCAAATGCTTGACAGCATCATCCACCATTCTCCATGCCTGGATAAAACCAAGGCCTGTTGATTGCAGATAATCTGATACCGGGGTAGTGATGTCAAAAATGCGAACAAAAGGTAAAAGCTACCGGGATGGTCTCAAATTTACAGAGATTCTCAATTAATTTCAGAGCTTCGTGGCGAACAGGGGGTCGAAAGTCAGGGGATTTGCTTACTTGTTTTAAGATAATTATGAGATCAGAGCATAACTCTTTGGAATGATCATCAAAGCTTCCAAATAACTTTCAATTTCAATGCATTAGCTCTGCTTGACCACCCTGTTCTGCCAATATTTTCCAGCTTTTGAAATTTAGAACTGCCAGTCTTTTTTTTTTTTCATCGGGTCTTTCCAGAGTTTTATCCTTTTGTATGATTACGTGAAAAATGTGGATAGGTTGCTAAGGAGCCCAAATAGACTGATTGCTGGAACACACACAGTACTTGCATTGCCAATAACTAAGTTGAGTACATGTGCATAACACCATGTGTGAATGTGTGTAGGGCGAACCTCCTTCATTAACGCTTGCAAGCCTGAATAAGTTCCACTCATATTAGCTGCTCCCTCAAAAGAATCACCAATGCACTTTTCTACATTGAGTCCTAAAGCAGACAGCGATTCAGTGAGTAATGCCGCATACACACGAGTGGACTTCCCAACCGGACTGGTCCGATGGACTTTCGGCGGACTTTCAACGGACTTTCCCAATGAACGGACTTACCTACACACGATCACACCAAAGTCCGACGGATTCATAATTGATGACGTATGACCGGACTAAAATAAGGAAGATGATAGCCAGTAGCCAATAGCTGCCCTAGCGTCGGTTTTCGTCCATCGGACTAGCATACAGACGAGCGGATTTCATGATAGGAACTGGGTTCGGCGGAGTTCCGACGTAAAGATTTGAAACATGTTCCAAATCCAAAATCTGTCAGATTTTTGACCGAAAATATTCTGCTGCAGGTCCGATGAAGCCCACAAACGGTCGAATTGTCCGCCGGACTCGGTCCGTCGGAACAGTCCGGTCAAAAAGTCGTGTGTACGCAGCAAAAGGCATGGAGGCTTTTACTGCTGGAATCTTCAATAGTAACAAGACGTAATAATTGTTCCCTAACTTTATCACCAGCAGCATACCGAACAATAGCACACTGATCTTGAGTTGACACATCTTGTGTGGATTCCATTTGAAAAGAGAATAGTCCAGAATTCTCCACTTCTTTTACTATTGCCTCCTTGATCATGTCACCAAGAATCACAAATAATTTTGTTATAGTAGATTTACTTAGGAAAGTTACAAACTTCCCTCTTCCCCTTTTTCGCTGGATTACGGCTCTTTTCTTTTTCTATAATATTAGTGAGGTGCTTCTTTAAGACTGGACTGTAGTCAGCAAGAAGTCTGCAAGAAGTTTCACAATCTCCAAAAAATTACCTCGATTTTCAAGATGGTCCTCGTCAAACACACCTGCCACAGACTCTAAATGACTGCTTCTGAAAGGCAATGCTTGAACATCAATAAAAAAAGCAATATTGATTACTGTATATACTCGAGTATAAGCCGACCCGAATATAAGCCGAGGCACCTAATTTTACCACGAAAAACTGGGAAAACTTATTGACTTGAGTATAAGCCTAGGCTGAGAAATGTGAAGCTACTGTAAGTGGAAAAGAGGGTCAACAATGCCCATTTGCATGCCTTACTGTGCCCATTTGCAGCCATAGGTCCCTTGAACTTCAAACTTGGTAGTTAAGGGTTCCTAGATGCCCCCTAGCTGCAGAAAAAATTTGGGGTCTCTGGACCCAAAGGGTCCCGAAATTACATTGCTGCAGGTGGACACCGTTGACCGACTTTGGGGTCCCGTATCTCATGGTGCTAGGAACCCCAAATATGGTGTGCAAACCCAGTGGAACTAGCACTACAACATCTCCAAAGTTGGGGTTCCTAGCTCCAAGTGGCCCCGAGATACGGACCCCAAAGTTGGTTCAGAAAATGTCATTCTCTGCTGCAGAAAAGTGCTTGACTCGAGTATAAGCCGAGGGGGGCATTTTCAGCACAAAAAATGTGCTGAAAAACTTGGCTTATACTCGAGTATATACGGTATGTGGCTTACAATAGCACGACGTTGTATTACTTGCTGATTTCTTAGAGACATCTGACTACTTAACAATTTGTGCTTAATGGATTTGCCACTCATATTAACAAAATAAGCATCACTTGCAAGTTTATGACATTGAGAGTTTTCATGTTCCAATAATCTTGTTGTGATGTGTCTCCAGTCGTTGCAACCTTGTATTAACTGAGTCTGCTTGTACTTTTCCTGGCCACAATATAAGCAGATGGAACAATGTACACTGTTTTTTTTCTCATTAACAGTGATCCATTTTACTTGAAAACGCTAGACCCTTGTATGCCTTTTCAGTAATAAACAACATTACGATTAAATGGTTTGTTTTCTGTGGGCTGGTTAGGATGGAAGTCCCAAAACATTTCCATGGAAATTCCTGCTTTATGCAAGTCGTGGGACAAAAGAAAGTAGTCTTCTTTTAATGGATGATTTCTCTACTCCAGATGGCATTTTGGCAGGCAGAGGTTCCTGTGTATTTTCTCCAGTCGGTAGATCACTTTCAACCTTTCAACATTTGACTCTGTTTCAAGATCTACATCTTCTTCTGCCACTGATTCCATTGATTCATCACTGATCTCAACAGGAGCATCTTCATGAGGAACATCATTTTTTTTTACCAAAGAATGAATCAATTTTGCTAGTAGATGCCTCATTTTGTCTTCATTGCCTACTTACGGTATATACTTGAGTATAGGTCGAGTTTTTCAGCACATATTTTTGTGCTGAAAATGCCCTCCCCGGCTTATACGCGAGTCAAGCACTTTTCTGCAGCAGAGAATGACATTTTCCAAACCGACTTTGGGGCCCCGTATCTCGAGACCACTTGGTGCTAGGAACCCCAAATTTGGTGTGCAAACCCAGTGGAACTAGCACTACAACATATCCAAAGCTGGATTCCTAGCACCAAATGGCCACGAGGTACGGGGCTCCAAAGTCGGTTCGGAAAATGTCATTCTCTGCTACAGAAAAGTTCTTGACATTTTCTGAACCGACTTTGGGGCCCCATACCTCGAGGCCACTTGGTGCCAGGAACCTCAACTTGGATATGTTGTAGTGATAGTTCTACTGGGTTTGCACACCAAATTTTGGGGTTCCTAGCACCAAGTGGCCCAGAGATACGGGGGCCCCAATGTTGGTCAACTGTGTCCATCTGCAGCAATGTCATTTCGGGACCCTTTGGGTCCAGAGACCCCAAATTTTGGCTGCAGCTAGGAGGGCATCTAGGAACCCTTAACTATTGAGTTTGAAGTTCGGGAGACCTATGGCTGCAAATGGGCACAGTAAGGTTGCAAATGGGCACAGTGAGGCTGCAAATGGGCATTGTTGACCCCCTTTTCCACTTGCAGTAGCTGCACATTTCTCACCCTCGTCTTATACTCGAGTCAATAAGTTTTCCCAGTTTTTTGTGGTAGAATTAGGTGCCTTGGCTTATATTCGGGTCGGCTTATACTCGAGTATATACGGTAATTTATTTTTTGTACCTGATGATATAATAAGGAACAAGTATCCCTTGTCATGGACAGTTGTGAAAAAAAACATTAACAACAACATGCTTTAACCTTTCGCTGACCAGGCTTTTTTTTGGCACTTTTTGTTTATATCAGTATTTTTTGTTAGAAAATTACTTAGAACCCCCAAACAGTATAATTGTTTTTAGCAAAGAACCTAAAGAACCTAGGGAATAAAATGGCGATTGTGATTGTTTTTTATGTCATGTTTTATGTTTATTATGCTATTTGCGCAGCAGTCTTTCGAATGCAATAAAAAATTAATGAATAAAAAATAAAAAAAAACACAATTTATACCCCATTTTTTTTGTAAAATGTGAAAGATGTTACACCAAGTAAACAGATAGATGTCATGCTTTAAAATTGTGCACACTCGTGGATGGTGACAAACTACGGTACTTAAAAGTCTTCATAGGCAAAGTTTTAAATGCCTTTACAGGTTACCTGTTTAGAGTTACAGAGGAGGTCTGTTGCTAGAATTATTGCTCTCACTCTATGTTTGCAGGGAAACCTCATATGTGTGGTGAGAACAACGCTTACAGATATACGTTCGCTTCTGTGTGAGAGCACGGAAGGATGGAGACTCTTTAAAAAAAATATATATATTTTTACGCTGCCCCTATAATTGTTTTTATAAGGATGACAGGTCCTCTTTATAGAGAGATCTGGGGTCAAAAAGACTCCAAATCTCTTCTTTACCTTTTAAATCTAAAGATCAAAAAAAAAATGTGATCTTTTGCTTTAAAAAATAAATATTTACTTTCAGCTTGGACCAGAAGTGACGTCATGACATCGCTCCGGTCCTCCAAGGCCATAGAGTAGATCATAGAGAATCTACTCTTTATTCACCTTTGGGAGCAGCCAGCCACATCGTTTCTAGTGTGAACCGGCAGAAATGGTAAGCCTATGAAGCACTGCATTCCAGCGGCTCAAGAACTGCTCAGAAGGCATTCATGAAAAATCTGGCCATCAGTTGCAGAAAAACAGTACCGGAGTCGTAGCCAATAGCTTCAGCCATAATCCCAGTAAAACCACTTGCAAACTGCAACGTACAGATCCATATTGCGGTCAGCAAGTGGTTAACAGACTGCCAAGTTGGAAGTTCAGGTGTAATTCCACCTGTCTCTGAATAGGGGGTTTTGCACTGATGTTAAAAACATAATAAACAAGCAACAGGAAACATAAAACACTGGAGTGCACAAGAAACTACACGTTACATGTTCCACTCGTTTTTAGGGTGACATGTTCTCAGTGCTGCAGCAGCTCCCTGCTGACCCCCTTCCCTGTGACAGCAGTACAGGGAGATGTTCGCTGTACTGGCTGTCACTTTTTGAAAACAGGGCAGACATGTGGGGCTCCGCCCCCACACGGCTGCGTCATTGGTTTGCAGAGCTCTGTGTGTGAATCAACTACAAGTCCCGACATCTTTTACAGCTTGTAACTTTCAATAAACTATCACGATGCTGTTGAGTAGGGATGAGCCGAACACCCCCTGGTTCGGTTCGCACCAGAACCTGTGAACGGACCGAAAGTTTGCGCGAACTTTAGAACCGCATTAAAGTCTATGGGACTCGAACTTTCAAAATCAAAAGTGCTAATTTTAAAGGCTAATATGCAAGTTATTGTCCTAAAAACGGTTTGGGGACCTGGGTCCTACCCCAGGGGACAAAAAAAGTTTTAAAAACTGAGGTGTTTTTGGGAGCAGTGATTTTAATGATGCTTAAAGTAAAATATTCCTTTAAATATCATACCTGGGGGGTGTCTATAGTATGCCTGTAAAGTGGCGCGTGTTTCCCCTGCTTAGAACAATCCCTGCACAAAATTACATTTTTAAAGGAATAAAAGTCATTTAAAACTGCTTGCGGGTTTAATGTAATGTCGGGTCCTGGCAATATGGATGAAAATCAGTGAGACAAACGGCATGGGTACCCCCTAGTCCATTACCAGTCCCTTTGGGTCTTGTATGGATATTAAGGGTAGCCCCGAACCCAAATTAAAAAAAGGAAAGGCATGGGGCCCCCAGGCCCTATATACTCTGAACAGCAGTATACAGGCGGTGCAAACAAGACAGGGACTGTAGGTTTGTTGTTAAGTAGAATCTGTTTGTAATTTTGAACGGGTACATTTTTAAAGTGTAGCTCCAGCCAAAAAATCTTTTTTAAAGCTTTTTAGAAAACATAGGGAAGGGTTATCACCCCTGTAACATTTGTTTTGCTGTCTGTGCACCTCTTCAGAAGATTTCACCTCACTTTTTGTCCCAATGACAAATGTTTTTTGAAAATTTGGGGGTTTTAGTGAAACAAGGATTAGTGATAAAGCATCAGTGGAAAGGAGAAAAGTTTTTCCCATATTAACTCTTACAGGGGAGAATTTCCCTTCCTAGGGGTAGATTTCATCTCACTTTCTGTTGTCTCCTTTCGTTTGCAAGTAGGAGTCGTTTGTAAGTTGGACGTTTGAAAGTAGGGGCCTGCCCTATATACTCTGCAGAAATTGGGGCCTTAGGTGTTGGTGTTGCCACAACACTGTAAGTACTCACAGGGCCCTGCTGTGAAATATTAGATCAAGAATTGTAATTACATGCACCTGTTGAACAGGGGCAGAAAAATTGGGCCTTTGGTTGTGGTGTTGCCACAACACTGTAAGCCCTCACAGTTACTTTTGATGAGCGCAGGAATGGGCCCTGCTGTGAAATATTAGATCAAAAATTGTAATTACATGTCCCTGTTGAACAGGGGCAGAAAAATTGGGCCTTAGGCACTGGTGCCACAACACTGCAACCCCTTACAGATGCTATAGTTGGAGCGCAGGAATGAGCCCTGCAGCAAAGTATTGCATCAAAAATTGTAATTACATGCCCCTGTTAAACAGTGGCAGAAAAATTGGGTCTTGGTCACTGGTGGCGGCGCCCAGAACCAAAAATGTTCTTACAAGCTATCAGCATTAAAATTGAGGAAGGAAGGTGATTGTCACTCAGCATCAGCATAGGCAGTCTTGAAGGGATCTCACATTAAAAAAAAAATCAATCGGTTACATCAGCATCAGGTGCTTGGTAGCTGGTGATCTAAGACTGATTCATTTTTATGAAGGTCAGCCGATTGACCGATTTGGTGGCGCCCCCTGTGATCGGTTACAAAGCCTCCAGCAGCAGTGAATGTGCGTTCCGAAAGAACGCTGGATGCAGGACAGGCCAGTAGCTCAATTGCATACTGTGCAAGCTCTGGCCAGTGATCCATCCTCAAGACCCAGTAACCCAGAAGATTTTCGGTGGGAGAGGTGTCGAAGTCTGATCTTGACCCTAGGTAATCCTGCACCATGTGAATCAGATGCTGGCGATGGTTGCTGGAACCGACCAGACCTTGTGGCTGTGGACTAAAAAATTGTCTGAATGCATCGGCCAGGCGGCCACCTTCTCCACCGCTCCTTCTGTGACTGACCAAAGCCTCAGCAACACGTTGTCCAGGACGACCAGGATTGTAACCTTCCAGGCTCTGGAAACACCTAGAATGCATATATATATATATATATATATATATACACAATACACTGTAAGTGCAGTTAACTGACTCGCCTGCCTACTATCTAACGTAAATCAAATGACTGTCTCTCTGTCTATCTCTCTCCGCCGCAACACACTACACAAGGCCGCCATGCAGGCGGCCTTATATAGTGTGGGGTGTGTACTAAACCCCCTGAGCCATAATTGGCCAAAGCCACCCTGGCTTTGGCCAATTACGGCTCTCTGTACAGATGGCGCTGTGCATGCTTGGCCAATCATCAGCCAGCAATGCACTGTGATGCCGCAGTGAATTATGGGCTGTGACGCGCCACTCGAATTTGGCGCTAACAGCCCATAACGTTCGCAGTTCGACGAACGGTCAAACAGGCGATTTTCGAGTCGAACATGGGTTCGACTCGAACTCGAAGCTCATCCCTACTGTTGAGCACTGTGGTAGTTCATTAAGTCTTCCTGTCAGTGTGAAACTGCCTGCTTGCATGGCACCAGCAATCTGCTGATCACTGGTACAATGCTTTACAATGTCTGCAACAAAAAAATAATAAATGCACATTTTTTTTAACTTCAAAATGTGCATTTATGATTTTTTCTAAAAAGGTGAACTTAGTTTTTTGTAATCTGTTCTATTCGGAAGATGATCGTGGACTGATGTCATTACAATTTTAATAGTCCCTTTATTGGGATTTTTAATTAATTTTTTATGTCTCGCTCCTGGTTGAGCGCTTTTAATTAGGGTGTATTGCCCTTCAAATTTTCAGATCCGAGTGTCCTTTTGAATTCTAAAAGATAATGTATGGAGGTTTTGTTTTGTCCCCTACACTGTGTGAATTGACATGATCAGTCTGGTTTTATCTTATTATTTATCTCTGCTGTGTAGTGATCTGTCTCCCAATGAACAGCTCTCATTCTATTAAATGTTTATTTATGAGTTCAGGGTGGTGTTTTGTCTGCCCTGCCTGAGAGCGCGATTTGTTGTGTGATGGTTGCTTTGGCTATATAAGAGTATCGCGGGCCGTCGACGTGCATCCGACCCAACGCTGATGAAGTCCCCGCCTACAGGACGTAACGCGTACGGGGGGGAGGAGTCACGCCTGACGTCACCCGCGGCCATCTTCTAGGTTGGAAACAACCTTACACGTTCTTAATACCTGCGCTCAGTTTTGGAGTGCAACTTATGTGAGTAGAATCTTTTATATTTGACTTAGCAAATAAAGTAGTTTATACAGAGAGCACTAGATTTTCCTCTTCCTCTTTTTCTATGATTGCCTACTGTGAGAAATCAACGTGAGAGGCTTGGATTACCTGTGGTGGAGGGACCTCAATCACTGCTCCATTGTTCTGTCTGCCTGATTCACTTGGGGAAGCTATTTTTGGACTTATTCCAGTGCCTGGATTGTTACACCTAAATTACAAGCTGACACTTAAGGTAAATTCAAAATAATCCCTCACATGAACAGAAAAAAAAAAAATAAAATAGTGCAGCGCAATAGAATTGAAACTAATAGTCCATAATAAAAATTATGATACTGATATTAAAATACAATCAGCCAAAAATGTAAGAGACATTCTTAGTGTACAGATGACAGTGTTAGACCCCTTTCACACTGAGCTACCCCGGTAATCAGTGGTAAAGTGGCGCTATTTTTAGCGCCGCTTTACTGTCATTTTAGCGCCGCTATTCGACCGCTAGCGGGGCGGTTTTAACCCCTCGCTGGCGGCCGAAAAGGGGTTAAATCCGCCCGCAAAACACCGCTGCAGCAGCTCTTTGCCGGCGGTATGGCAGCGCTGCCCCATTGTTTTCAATGGGCAGGAGCGGTGGAGGAGCGGTGGAGGAGCGGTGTATTCACCGCTCCTACACAGCTGCAAAGAAGCTGCTGGCAGGACTTTTTGTGACGCCCTGCCAGCGCAGCGCTCCAGTGGGAAAGCACTCGGGCTTTCACACTGGGTTTGCAGCTGAGGCTTTTTCCAGGCGCTATGCAGGCGCTGAAAAATGCCTCCAGTGTGAAAGGGGTCTTAGGGAAAAGCGCTCAGTGCATACATTTCAGTGATATATATATATATATATATATATATATATATATATATATATATATATATATATATATATATATATATATATATGTATATATATATATAGCGAATAACACTCACTTACATAGGCATGCTCACGGGGTGTGCCAGGTGTGCCTGGGCACACCCTAATTTCCCCTGTTTAAACCCCTGATATTTCACCGAAACCCCCTAATGGGGCTTCCAAAAAATGTGTAAAAAAAAAAAAATCTAAAATTTTAAAAAATAATAAAAAATAAAATAATAAAAATAAAAACTGCTGACACCATCCACTGCCCTATCTATGCTCTACTGACACCGTTAGCATATATACACATGCACACACACATATGAGTGTGAGCTCGGAGGTGCACACCCTAATGCAATAGGCTGTGCACACCTATGCTCACTTAGCGCAGGTTCACATTGACAGCGGGTATGAAAGCGTGTGAGTTCAGCTGAACTCGCACGCTTTCATACCCGCATGTCAGTCCGAGTTTGGCGGAGATTTCAGAGACAGGTTGCTGCAGGTTGCTGCACAGATGTCTATGGAAATCGCACCCAAAAGTCGCCAAAAGTAGTACAGAAACTACTTTTGGGAATCAGTGTGGCGCTGCAAATGCGGCGTTGCACCGATTCGGGCAGTGCCATTGCCGGCAATTGCCACCCCGCCGTTTTGCCATGCGATTTGACATGTCAAATCGCATGCCAAATTGCTCCAATGTGAACCAGGGCTAAGTGCTATTCCCTATATATAACACTGATATCTATACACTGAGTGGCATTCAATGTACCAGATATCAGTGTGCACTAGTGAATAGCACCTCGACCTGGTAACTAGGCACCGGGCAAGTTCTTACAAAAACATAATGCATACAACTGCTGTGCTGCACTGCTGTCATTATCACACTGACCTGCAGGTCAGGTCAGTGTGGGTGGCCAATTCGAAGATGAGAGTCTTCCGCTGTCTGTCCGCTCTGTGTGCACTCTCTGCACTGAAGCCTCCAGCTCCCTTACCGACAGTCCCCCCCCGGCAGTGAGATATGGCCCCTGCCCCTCAGCTGAATTCCCCAGGGGGAGAGGTGGCCGGAGGCGCGCCTGTCTCTGCAATAATCTCCATACGGCTGACGCTGATGGCTCTTGCTCTTTCACTCTGATCCATCCCGGCCAGCTTGCTCTTCTCGGCAAGGATTTAATTCACTGCTCCTCAGGGCGGGCATAGTGTTCTAAATTCCGCCGCAATCTGCATGATAGGCTGCGGGCACCTCCAGGGGCAGACTGAGCCTCTCATGGGGCCCCCCCCCGAACTCGCGGGCCCTTGGTTAGTGCCCGAGTGCCCGAGTGCTCAGTCCGCCCCTGTCCCTGTCATGTTGCTAGGCAGAACAGGGAAATGCCTTGTTTACAAGGCCTCTCCGTACTGCCTCTCCGTGGCACGATCGCGGGCCACCGGTCGACATTGAGTCTGTGGGACTTGTGCGCACGCCCACTAGCCGCCGTTGACAGAGTGACATATGGGTACGATGTTTTGCGCACCCGTGCCACTTATCGGCGTGAGCCGGCCAGCAAATATATGTTGTTTAATATACGTTGTGACAAATGAGAAAACTCAGATATACGCGCCCCTCTTGAGTCTTCACCACTGCGCTCAAATGCCAGGTGGAGGGGTGCTTACCCCCTACACAAGAGAAAGTCCTAATGCAATGACTATAGAGCTGCCACTTTAAAATTATGTGAACTATGCAAACCTTTCTATTGCTTACAAATAATCCTGGGCTATATTAGTACTTGCAAGACAGAAAAAGTGGCGCTAAATAGCGGTGTAGCTCCTAGCTGAAGTGCAAAGCGATGATCTAGTGTTCCAACAAGTAATATGTGTACATCAAATAAAACATAATGGAAAATCTCATCAGTGTGAGAAAATAAACATTCAAAATCCCTGTACAGGTGTATCAAACACACAGCACTATAAATGATATAAAAGACGTGAACTCTAAATAATAGTCCATAAATATTCCCAAGGCAGGACACCGTGCAGGAAAGGTGAGGTCTCTGGAAACAATCCACCAATTCACTCAGTGTTAGTGATTCCTCTCCCCTTGAATTCCACACTCACCAGCTCCATATGCCTCACACTCTCGTGTTTTGGCAATCAGGCATAAGTGTAAGGTTGGTCAGTGGAAGGTCAAAGGATCCAGATTCTTTTATAATCCGGGTGTTACCTCAATTCATAAAAAGAACTCAAGATAGTGTGATACCGTAAAATATACGTTGCTATTGTTGTTGACATACTGTATAGTCAGCAGCAGAATTGCTTCCAGGTGTTTCATTAAAGTGTTTTAAAAAAAAAAATGTTAAGACGCAAGGTATAACACAGTGCTCTTGCCATGTCAATTGTTCCTTTCTATGCTGTACAATACCTGGTTGATCATGCCTGTTTCTGTCTTATGCCATGTACACATGACCGGATTTTCGACGGATTGAACTCTGAAGGACTTTTTGACGGACTTTCAACGGAGTTTCGACGGAGTTCCGACGCAACGGACTTGTCTACACACGAGTACACAAAAGTCCGACTGATTGGAACGTCATGACGTACGACCGGACTAGAATAACCAAGTTCATAGCCAGTAGCCAATAGATGCCCTAGCGTGGCTTTTTGTCCGTCGGACTAGCATACAGACAAACTGATTTTTCAACCGGACTCGAGTCCGTCGGAAAGATTTGAAACATGTTCTATTTCTAAAGTCCGTCTGATTTTTCGACAGCAAAGGTCCGATGAAGCCCACACACGATCGAATTGTCCGGCAGATTCATTCCGTCGGACCTTTGCTGTCAAAAAGTCCGGCCGTGTGTACACGGCATTACCCTCTGTAAACTGATCACATTTATCATGGCTGCTGATCTCTGATAATGTGGTCAGTTTACGTGCCTCTCTCATCCAACTCTCTCCTCAGCGACTCTGCACCTCCCCCTCTCCCCCTCCTTCTCTCTCTGTCTGTTTCAAGTTGTGTGAGAGCCGATCTTTCTTGAGATCGAATAACTGACCCTTCCTGCAATCGACCGACCAATCCCTCCTGCGATCAACTGACCAACCCTTCCTGCAATCGACCGACCAATCCTTCCTGCGATCAACTGACCGATCCTTCCTATGATCGACAGACTGATCGTTCCTGCAGTCGATCAGTCCTACCATCAATCTATCGATCCTTCTTTTGATCGACCCGTGCTTCCTGTGGTAGATCGACTTATCCTTCCTGCAATCGATCAACCGATCCTTCCTGCAACCAATCAAACAATCCTTCCTGCAACCAATCGACGATCCTTCCCTACTTTGATCCCTCCTACGATCGACAGACCGATTATTTCTGCGATCGATGGACCAACCCCACCTGCGATCGACTGACCGACCCTTCCTTTGACCAACCCTTCATTGGATCGATTGATCCTTGCTTATTTTTGATCTTTCCTTCCTTAGTTATTTTTGTGCTAGTAATTATTTGCAATGTTATTTATCCATTTCATATAGTATAATATCTGGTTGATCCTGCCTGTTCCTGTGTTCTTGTCAGTAAGTTGACCATACTAATCATGTCTAGCGTGGTCAGTTTACATCTTTTGTCATCCTGCAGCATCTCTATCTCCTTCTCCCCCCCTCCCTTCCTGTCATTTCCATAGTCTGTGTGAAGCCCCTTCTCTCCCCGCCCGTTCCCAGCCTGAAACTGAAACTAGACCAGCAGAGGGATGTGAGCCCCTCCCACTGGAGTCTCTCTGCTAGGGAGAAAGACCCAAGTAAACCATGTGACTGCACAGAAGCACTGCGGGCAAGAGGTATTTTGAGGCTATATTGCCAAAAAAAAAAACCACACGGCCATTACTATTGCCCCATAACAGAACCTACCATGGGAGTATATTGTGGAATTTTACTTCCCTTCCCACCACCAGCAGTACCACCTACAAAAATGGTACTTGTATCTTACCTGAAATCAGCTGAAGTAAGATGCATCGGATTTGGCTCAGTTTTGCCTCCACGAGGCCAGTTTCTATCAGTTGGCGGAGTCTGAGTGGGCAGAGTAAATTCATTTCCATCTCAGAGAAGAGAATCAGTTCAATGGCGGAGAAAGGGCTCTGTCTCCACTGAGCCCTCATCCCTTTCTCACACATCAAATCCTCCAGGTCTCCAATGACCATTATTATGTTTTCAGCTCCTGGATGTCATAGAAGGAACAATGTCATCATAATTGTTGTGCTGTCAGATTCAGACTAATGAGTTACAGGAAAGTTGTTCTGAGACTCGGGCTTCAGGGGAGCGTTGACTACTCCCAGACTGCATTAGATTTAATTTCCCTATGAAGTTCCAGGTTCTATAGGATATTCTTTCATCACTATGCTATATATATATTACATACAGTAGATAGTTATTGAATGTCCTTCTTACCATGTGATTGCAGGAGGTGGTCCAGATACATATTCAGGTCATACAAAGATTTCCCTGACCTCATGGAATGGCAGAAGATTATCATGGTGCACCTTGAGGCCACAGATCTCCAGAATTGGTCTCCAACCCATGACAGGGCCAGACAGAACATGGAACTGATCATCCTATCGGCAACTTCATGTGTGATCCAGTTGATGTCTGTGTCAGAGTCCCAGAAGAAGACTCCCAGTTTCTCTCCGTTTTCTTGCCTTGAAAAGGAGCAAGAACAGATGTCAAATACACGAGTGTTAAACTCATCAAATCATCCAATTTTATATGGCACATCAATCTGTCAAAGTGAAGCTCCATCCAAAACTAATTTAGTTCAAGACAGACATGGAGAAGGGTTAGAACTTTGGCCATGCGTCTGCTAACTGTGATCCTTACTTCTAATCTCAATGGAAAGAACAAATCTTTCCAAAGTGAAGGAAAATATGACCTTTTAGAGTTGTCACCAGAACATGTGTGTCCATTGGAAAATTTCACCTCCTGTTCTGGCTTGTCTTATTTTGAACTTCAGCCTCAATATCTTGGACAGTTGTCCTTGTGGCAGAAACTGAGGGCCAAGTGTTAGCTGGAATTTCTTTTGAAACGGATACAAAGTTTCCTTTAATGTTTATTTTAATTGTAGAAAGCAAATTCAATCTTTCAGTTGAGTTGTGTCTAAAGTTCAAAACTGGATAGATGCCAAGAAACTATATCAAAAAGGTCAACAAATGGCCTGCTAGTAGAGTGCTGGACCCAGTGGTCAGGTCGGTCTTTAAAGAGGGAGTTCCGCGAAAATTTTTTTTAAAAGTCAGCAGCTACAAATACTGCAGCTGCTGACTTTTAAAATAAGGACACTCACCTGTCCCAGGGTCCAGCGATGTCGGCACCCGAGACCAATTCATCCCTCGGTCCTCGGGTGCTGCCGCCGCCATTCTCTGTAAGGGAATCAAGAAGTGAAGCTCTGCGGCTTCACTTCCCGGTTCCCTACTGCGCATGTGCGAGTCGCCCTGCGCTTCCTAACTGGTCCCCGCTGTCTCTGGGACCCGTGTGTGTCCCAGCAGACAGCGCGGTGGGGATGGGAAGAGGCATAGACTCCTGTGGGAGTCTATGCCGGAAATGGGTGCAAATACCTGTCTTAGACAGGTATCTGCACCCCCCTCCCCCCTGAAAGGTGCCAAATGTGACACCGGAGGGGGGTGGGTTCCGAAAAGCGGAGGTTCAATTTTTGTGTGAACCTCCGCTTTAAGGCAGGGCAAAAGGGGCAGCTGCCCTGGGCCCCATCATTGTTGTGGGGCCCAAAAGCAGCTGCCTCATACTTACCAACTATCCCAGTTTAAATTCCTTTGAAGTTTTAGTCCTGTGCTGTGTCCCGATATCTCAGTGTGAAGTGCTGCTACTAATGCTGCTCAGCTCTGCCCTATTGTTGTGTACAGATGACTCACCTGCAGACCCTGTGTTTACATGGAAATAACGGTAGTGATATGTAAATAGCTGTGTCATTCATATGTAAATACCCGTGGAGCTGCGGCATTGATATGTAAATAGAAGCTGCATTCATATGTATATAATGCCTCCCTGAAGTCATATCCACCATCACCTATAATGAATGCTGCCCACTGGGGACGTAAAGGAGCATGCCTGAAAGTCCTGAATGCAACTGTGGTCATTAAGCCTAACATCAGCCTGTTCTGCAAAGGTAAGCAAATTGGTGTGGGGGGGGGGGGGAGTGTGCGGTGTGCAGAGAAGGAATTACAGTTTTGGTGCACAGGTGAGCAAGGAGGGGATGTATGGGAGGTAAGGAAGGTGGGTGCAAAGATGAGCAGAGGAGGCAGGTAGAATTAAAGGGCTGGAGGGTTATAGTGGAGAGGATGGGGGAGGTTTGGGGTGCAGAGGTTAGCAGGGTTTAGGATGAAAAGGTGTACTGACCGGGTGGATAAAGATGTAGGTTGCGTGTAGGGCAGCCCATTCATTTCAGTAATAAGCGTATATTGATTGGTTTGGGCAAAAGTTATAGGGTCTACAAAATAGGGGATAGATTTATAGCATTTTTATTATTATTTTATTTTTTACTAGTAATAGCAGCGATCTGCGATTTTTATCGGGACATTATGGCGGACACATCAGACAATTTTGACACATTTTTGGGACCATTAGAATTTATACAGCGATCAGTGCTATAAAAATGCACCAATTACTGTAAAAATGTCACTGGCAGTGAAGGAGTTAACACTAGGGGGGCGATCAAGGAGTTAACTGTGTTCCCTGGGAGGTGATTCTAACTGAAGGGGGAGGAGAATGACTAGAGGAAGTGACGGATCGTGGTTCCTAGCTAATAGGAACTAAGGATGAGCTCCGGCGTGTTCGCACAGCCCACGTGCAGAGACCGCTAGGAAGTCGGCACTGCGCTGCACTCATCACAGGCAGTGAGACATTTCCCGGTCTCTGCAGCCGCACATCGGGACAATGTCTCACTGCTTGTGATTAGTGCAGCGCAGTGCTGACTTCATGGCGGGCTTGGCACGTGGGCTGTGCAAACACCCAGGAGCTCATCCTTAATAAGAACACATGATCTGTCACTCCTCACAGAACAGAACAGGGATTTGTGTGTTTATCGCTCGTGGCCCGCGGTCATTGCGACCGTTGGCCATGAGCATCGGCACCCCGCTGTGCAGCGGGAGCGCTCGAGCGTGCCTGCTATCCTGGTCCCGCAAGCCGAGGTATAGCTACGACGGTTCGTGGGATCGTGCCGACCTGCTGCAATAAAATGATGGCTGCTGGTCGGCAAGCGGTTAACAATGAATGGCACTGCTGTGTATCTGCTAAAGGGCAGCATGTTTGTGCTGTCAGGAAAGCGGCTAGCTGCTATTTATTGTATGTCTCAGAGTAGGTGGAGAGCGGAATTGCATGGAGGGGGGCTCAAGAAAATGTTTGCCCAGGGTCCAATCAATAATAAAGATGGCCCTGCCAGTGGTAGGCAAGATAGGATTTTAAGTCCAAGTTTTAAAGGCAGCTCTTTGTCAACCTTAATAACCTTTTGGGTCCCCAAAGAAGTCTAAAAGAATATAAAAAGAATGAGAGCACCACAGGTCTAATGCTAGTGTAGCGCTGGTAGATTTTCAATTTACTGCTTATAGGTACATTTAGTGGGTTATCTGTTCATACATAGTCAGATTTGCCTCTGTTCCAGCTTGGCTGAGTTGCATGTAGTTTCGCACTGTGCCTGTGGGTGTCGTTGTCGCCATGGGTCGGTGTTGGAAAGGCAACACGTTGAAGCGTATGGGTGCTCCTCTGTCCCGGAGATAACTCGGTGGAGGTGGTCCTCCGAGTTGCATTCTGGGAGAGGTTATTTATGGGACAGACACCATGTTGTGAGGTTTGTTTCGTTCCACCTGCTGGCCCTCCTGGCCGACAGGTATGTGTTAGGAGTACCACCGCGTGGTCCTCCGACCGGGAGGCCCACGTTGCTGCAGCGTGTGGGTGGGCCCAGAAACCTGTCTGGGGCCTACCACAGCAGCCGAGGAATGGTCCTGAGCTGTCTATCCTGAGTGAAGGAGCTGGACAACTAAGAAGATCCCAGGGGAGGACCAGTCATGGAAGGATCATACAGAGTGCTGGTCTGGAGAGGGGCCTGGTGACTCAGTTGGAGGACGCATCCTAAAGTAATCCTCCCGCATAGTACTGCTGGGTCGGCCTAAAGGTTCTAGTGCTGTGTTTGCTATTCACGGTAAACCATTACATCCTGTGGAAGAGGATCGTACGGGATTCTATTCCATTCAAGTCTGTGGCAGAGACTTTTGTTCGTGCTGCGTACCGGCTGCTAGGTTAGTGAGAGAAACCTATCTGGGCGGGCAAAGATTCAACATGTTTAAAGAGAGTACATTCACCTACAAGATTCCTAATACTACACTAAGAAAAGGTATTTGAACTTCCCTGCAACTCTTCTTCTATCTCCTTCCTGCTACTTCCTTCAATTACGGGTATTAAAGCATTGGAAAAGATACTTAAGTGACCGGTGCCTACATTGTCTGGAACCAAACTCAACGGGACCCTAGACCCGGTTCTGGTGAAATTGAGGTAACGAAGGTGATGGTAACAGCCCGCTTTAAACCAGCAGCTCCACCGAGAGTTATTGCTACACTAGTCTAAAAGAAAGAAATAGTAATATTTAGGAAGGGGAGGAATAGCACAGGGTGATTGTTGTTGATCAGGCAATTATCTGGGGAACTGATGATCAAGAGGCTGCAACAGAAGCATTTATAGACCTTAAGAAATGTGGGTCTGGCTTTTCGGGTGAGTATTGGATCTGACGGGTATTTGTGTGTAATTGAAAGTATGGCTGTTGGGGTACCTTTATTGTTGTGGATGAGTATCAGGAATGTCAAGCCAGCCACCAGATTTGCACACATGTGCAAAAGCTTGCACATGTTTTTGTGCATTGAAGCCTAACTAGATGGACAATCTTTCACACATCATACAAGCTCAGCACAGTCATTGGAACCATGTGGGCTATTTAAACCTACCTTTTGAATAGGCTCAATGCTTGATGGTCTTTCAGTCTCTGTTCTTGTGAACTTGTGCTTGACCTTTATTGGTGACCCAGCTTCCATCTGACCCTTGAGTGCCCTGTCTGCTTCTGTTACCGTCCTTGGACTGGACTTCTGACCTGGACTTCTGACCAGGGGCGTAACTACCACCATAGCGACCCATGCGGGCGCTATGGGGCCCGCAGCCGAGTGGGGCACGGTGAGGATAAGAGCACTGCCAGCACAGTCTCCCAGCCAGGGGAAGAGAGAGGAGAGGAAGAGGCGAGCTGTCTGTATCAGCAGAGAGCTGAATTGCCCGATGTAAGAGCTTTCATTAGAACTTCCAGTGTTCCCGGGGCTCACGTCACATAGCTCCACCTTTTGGCCCGGTGCCTTTGATAGACAGAACGCTGATCCAATGCGGGACATGTAAGGTCATCAAAGGCGTCGGGCCAAGAGGTGATGATGAACCCCGGGAAGATGGGAAATTCAAATGAAAGCTATTACAGCTGGCAATCTCGCTCTCTGCTGATCCGGGTGGCTTGCCTCTTCCTCTGCATAGGTGGGGCTGTATGGGGCACAGGCAGACCAGGCTGTATTGGGCACAGGTCACGCTGCATTGGGCACAGGTCACGCTGTGTGTGGCACAGGTCACGCTGCATTGACACTAGGGCAGCTGTGGGGGGGGGGGCTGTTTGCAGGGGGGCCCCATACAACATTTTGCTATGGGGCCCTGCTATTTCTAGTTATGCCCCTGCTTCTGACCAAGCTTCTAGTAATCAACTTGGTACACTGCCTGAACGTTACCAACCACTGATTGTTCCTTACTTTATCCTATGAGTTGGTGCTTTGCTGTTCATAAGCCCTGTCTTAGATGGACTTGTCAATTTTAGATGGGTGAGAGTCAAACAAATTAGAGATTAATTCCATATAACATGTTTTAAGCAGTTACAGCAACAGGGTTATATACATAAAATCTTCTGCCTTTTTAGCTTAAGGGTGGGGGGGGGGGGGGGTGGGGGGGGGGGAGATGCTCAATCGCACGCTTTTATTGTCTAAATTAGCACTGAGGCCTGGTTCACACCTATGCATTACACTACAGTCTATTTAACATGGTTTCCTATGGGACATGTTCACATCTGTGCTTTTTTTTATGCGCTGCATTTTTGGTAAGGGCAGGGACTTTTTTAACCACTTCAATACCGGGCCTATTCTGGCACTTCTCTCCTTAAAGAGGAGTTCCACCCAGGGGGGCCATTAAAAAAATAAATAAATAAAAGTCAGCAGCTACAAATACTGCAGCTGCTGACTTTTAATTGGACACTCACCTGTCCCTGGGTCCAGCGGTGCGGGGGATCGAAGCCCCGCTCGTCCCTCCCCTCCGCTCGTCGGCGCCGGCATTTCAACTGTGGGCGCCGGGCTGTGGCTTCACAGCCTGGCACCCACTGCGCATGCGCGAGCAGCGCCGAGCGCCGTGATTGGCCGCTCAATCACCTGGGACCTGCAATGGGTCCCAGATGAGTGACAGGAGGGAGGGAGAAGAGCCGAGCCCTTCCTGTGCCAGGGGGAAGTGATGTCATCAGCCCAGGCAGACGAAGGGGCAGATTACGAGGGACCACCTAGCAACAGGCATTTAGAGGTAAGTAAAAAAAAAAAAAATATCCAAATTTTTTTTGTTTTTTTTTTAGAATTTTTTAGATATGTTTGTTTTTTTGGGTGGAACCCCACTTTAATGTAAAAATCATCATTTTTTTGCTAGAAAATTACGCAGAACCCCCAAACATTATATATGTTTTTTTTAGCAGACACCCTAGGGAATAAAATGGCGGTCATTGCAACTTTTTATCTCACACGGTATTTGCGCAATAATTTTTCAAACGCCTTTTTTTTGGAAAAAAAAAATGGTTTCATGAATTAAAAAAAAAAACAAAACAGTAAAGTTAGCCCAATTTTTTTTAGAGTTACAGAGGAGGTCTGGTACTAGAATTGTTGCACATGCTCTAATGCACACGGCGATACCTCACATGTGTGGTTTGAGCGGCGTTTACATATGTGGGGAATCAGTGTGTGACTCCTTGTAAGGCACGTTTGTATGCCACTCGCTCCCTCCTTTGACTGGATCGACCGTCGGGGGATTGGGTATAGAGTAAAGGGGAAACTACTTTGTATCAAGGCCACTTGATATATTTGTTGTCCTACTTTTTTCTCTATATATATTATTTCTTCTTTTCTTTTCGAAATACTTTAATACAAGTTTATATTTATACAGTTTTTATACATCATCCTCTGAAGAAGACCCATTGGGGTCGAAACGCGTCAGATTCTTACATGCAAAACCTATGTATTACTCTATCACTGTTGCATATGGTGTAACACATTCTATACTGCCCCTTACCTATTGGTACCGCTGTTTTTTAATACAATGTCTTCTGTACTCCAGTTCATGTTCTGACTGTAAATGTCAGTATTAATACTTCTTGTAAACAATAAAACTTTGTATTACATTAGTATTTTTCCATTTTATCAACTATACCATTGTTGGCTGCTAAAAAACCCCCCTGGGGGATTCCCTGCTTTTTTTTATTTAACTTTTGGGGTGTGCAGCCCCCTGTTTCTTTACTCCCTAGAGTGTCTTCTTTTTCTTTAATTGTAAAATGGCGGTCATTGCAACTTTTTATCTCACACGGTATTTGCGCAATGATTTTTCAAACGCCTTTTTTTTGGAAAAAAAAACGGTTTCATGAATTAAAAAAAAAAAACAAAACAGTAAAGTTAGCCCAATTTTTTTCTATAATGTGAAAGATGATGTTACGCCGAGTAAATAGATACCTAACATGTCACGCTATAAAATTGCGCACAATCATGGAATGGCGCCAAACTTCATTACTTAAAAATCTCCATAGGCGAGGCTTTAAAAATATTTACAGGTTATCAGTTTAGAATTACAGAGGAGGTCTAGTGCTAGAATTGTTGCACACGCTCTAACGCACGCGGCGATACCTCACATATGTGGTTTGAGCGGCGTTTACATATGTGGGCGGGACTTACATGTGCGTTCGCTTCTAAGTGCGAGCTACCGGGGACAGGGGCATTTAATTTTTTTAAAAAAATTATTTTATTTTTTTTTACTTTTTTTTTTATTTTTACACTTTTTAACATTTTTTTTATTACCTTTATTCCTATTACAAGGAATGTAAACATCCCTTGTAATAGGAATCTATGTGACAGGTCCGCTTTATGGAGAGATGTGGGGTCAATAAGACCGCACATCTCTCCTCCAGGCTGGAAAGCATCAGATCGGGAAAAAAAAAATCACCGATCTCATGCTGACAGCCGTGATCGCGGCTTCGTTTATTTCCGGGTACCCGGGCGTGACGTCATAACGTCGCGCCTGGGCCTCCGACGGTCATAGAGATGACTGGTGACCGTCCGGTCACCAGTCATCTCTATCGTCAACATCCGGCGCCGACCGATTCTTTCTCCGGGCGCCCGATGGCACGAGAGAGCCCGGAGAAGCACCGGATGGCGGTGGGAGGGTCCCCTCCCGACGCCTATAAAAACGATCAAGCGGCGGAACTGCCGCTCTGATCATTCTTATTGTGCACAGAATCGCCGGCTGAAAAGAATGGTATCTGAATGATGCATCTAGCTGCAGGTATCATTCAGATATCACCCCACAAAGTAGAGGACGTCATTTAACTATAGCCGGGTATTGAAACGCAAAACAGTGCTTTTTGGTTCAACAGACTTTAATGGAGATGCTGCAGCAAAGCATGCAATGCGTTTTTGATGCATTTTGATGCATTTTGCATTTTTAAATCTGCCCAACAACAAATTGGCCAAAAAAACAAAACAAACATAAAAACCGCAAAACGCAGAGCACATAAAAAAAAAAAAAAAGAAACACGTGAAAAACACATCAAAAGCGTGTGTGCAAAAACAAAAATCGCTGCAGAAATGGATCAAAAAACAAATTGCATGGGTGTGAAGCAGGCCTTATTTTTGACTTCTTGTCACATGCAGTAAAGAATAAGTAAAGATTTGGCCAACCAGTTTTACTCCTAACGGTCGTACCAGATAGATGAAGCAAGGAGATCACAGTCAGAGTTCTCAACAGATTTGAGAAGCCCATGGGTGACTCCACTCAGCAACCCCAAGCCCTAACCAAAATAGTTTGGGGTGGATAAATACTTTGATAGTAAAGTGCCATTGTTCCTTGGAAAGCATCCTAACTGTAACTGATACCCCAAAAACTGTGACCTACAACCATTTAGAACATATTTTTTTTTTTTCTTACCTACTTGCTGCCATTTTCTGCTGAAAAGTGACACCTCCACCCTGGATCAGGCCCACTTTGGACAGGGTCTCTGGAATATTAAAATATAAAGACATATTGTTCTGGTTTGCAGTTCTGTTTAGATCTAAGCCGGCCCTGGACAGGAAAATGACCTTCTGATCTTGGGTACCTTCCATGGAAGCTTCTTCAGATTGACCCGTTGCCCTGTGTTTATAATGCGTAGAATGATTTGGGGGATTTTGAAGAGCACCCGTCCTCCTATGGTTTGGTAGATTTAAGACATACAAGGGATGACTTTTTCCCAGTTGGATCTCATCCTCATGAAACAAGGGTGTCCTTCTCACCACCACGGATCCATTCACCGCCACTTGGACTTTTCCATGTAGATTCAGAAACACATCCTTCTCGTGGGATAAGTCAATCTCACAGAATTCCATCTCAGGCCCCTGATCCGAAGGGCAAACGTCCTGAGAAGTTTCATTTCCAAACTTAGCCATAGCTGACATATTAGTGGTGATGTTGTAATAATTCCTAGGATAAATTATGCTTCCCAAAACCAAGGACAGCCATTCCGCTTCTTTGTCATCCTCTCCCTTCTCGCAGCCCGTGGGTTTAGATTATGTATTATCTAGTCCCATTTCCTGGTGTTCTGCACAAAAGCAGCTTTTTCTGTCTTTTAACTGTAGTTGCTCAACAGTTCACTGACATTGAAACATGTTGTTTTTCAGGTCAGAGAGGAGATCTGGAATTCCCGGGAACAAGTTCCTGTTTTAACTCATTCTATGAATGGGCTTGTGTTTCAGATAAAGATGTAGCAAATGAGAAATATGGACCAAATTAAAAATAATATGATGTCTGGGTTAGCATAACCAGGGTTGGCACTGCCATATACCATCCTACCTAAGTACCATCCTGAACTAGTACCAGGCACTTTCATCATTAGGTGATCATCTCTTCTCTGTCCTGCAGTTAAATACAGCTGCTCGTAACCACCTAAAGACCAGGCCTCTTTTTCAGACTCGGTGTTTACAAGTTAAAAACAAGGTTTTTTGCTAGAAAATTACTTACAAACCCCAAACATTATACATTTTTTTCTAACGCCCTAGAGAATAAAATGGCAGGCATTGCAATACTTTTTGTCACACCGTATTTGCGCAGCGGTCTTACAAGCACACTTTTTTTGGGAAAAAATTCACTTTTTTGAATAAAAAAATAAGACAACAGAAAAGTTAGCCCAATTTTTTTTTATATTGTGAAAGATAATGTTACTCCGAGTAAATTGATACCCAACATGTCACGCTTCAAAATTGCGCCGGCTCATGGAATGGCATCAAACTTTTACCCTTAAAAATCCCCATAGGCAACGTTTAAAAAAATTCTACAGGTTGCATGTTTTGAGTCACAGAGGAGATCTAGGGCTAGAATTATTGCTCTCAGTCTACCGATCGCGGCAATACCTCACATGTGTGGTTTGAACACCGTTTTCATATGTGGGTGCTACTCATTTATGCGTTCGCTTCTGCGCACGAGCTCGTTGGGATGGGGCGCTTTAAAAACATTTTTTTTTTCTTATTTATTTTACTTGATTTTATTTATTTTTTCACTGTTTAAAAAAAAATGGGTCACTTTTGTTTCTATTACAAAGAATGTAAACATCTCTTGTAATAGAAAAAAAAGCATGACAGGTCCTCTTAAATATGAGATCTGGGGTCAAAAAGTCCTCACATCTCATATTTGGACTTAAATACAATAAAAAAAAATTGTCATTTGAAAAAATGACAACAGAAAAATGCGCCTTTAAGATTTATGGGCGGAAGTGACGTTTGGAGATGGGTGGGGGCCATCTTCCCCTCACTCATCCCCATACACAGCCACGGACAGGTCCCGATCGCCTCCGCTGCTGCCGATGGCTCCGGTAAGCGGGGGAGGGCGCAGGAGAGAGGCGGGAGGGGGGGGTGGCACCTCTCCCGCCGCTGATAACGGTGATCTTGCGGCGAATCCGCTGCGGAGACCACCATTATCGTAAACAGAACTGTTACGAGATATCCATCTTCAAAGTGCCGATGTATATGTACATGAGCTGGTCAGTAAGTGAAAAAAAATGAATCTTCAACTGCAAACTGACATTCATCTTTAATTATCTCTTTGAGTTTTGCTCTTTGAGTTTTGCATTGTGGTATTCATTGTTCTTAAAGTAAGCTTCAACTCTATCTGAGCACAACAAACTGAAAACACTATTTGATTCATTTTTAATTTTCAAAGCAACCCCCCCCCCCCCCCATTTATCCATGTCTCCATGCTTTATTTTATTAAAGAGGAACTGCAGTCAATCATATAATTTGTAATAAACACGTCTTTGCCATTCTGAAGCTTCCCTCCAACCACTTTGCATATTATTTTATATATACTGTGATTCTGTACTTGCCAAATATGCTGCAGAAATCTCCCTCCACTGAGTCTGGTTGCAGCCATTTTAACTGTGGGCAGCTGAAGCTGCTGCCTGTTCACTTCCTGGATTTACACAGGCACACAGAGGCACACCACCAGCTCTGCAGCTCTCATTGGCCCTCTTATGGCTCACCCCCCCCCCCCTCCCTTCCTGGCAAACTCTCTCGAGAGTGAGAGAGAGAGTTGTGCATGATGTCATTAACCTAAGCTTTTTAACAAAAAAAAAAACAGGACTGTATAAGGTGTTTACTGGCTGAAAAAAAAAATGTTTTACTATGCAACGTTAAAACAACAACAGGGGCAGAAGATTTAATAGATGGAAAGATGAAAAAATGACTGAAGTTCCCCTTCAAGCAATCACTTTGAAAAACAACACCTAGCATTTCTAGCTGTGACCATATTGAGTAAGGGCAAATGATTCATGTAGCATTTAATTTCAGGAATCCATCTGCCTTTAGCTCAGTCATGCAGGCAGGGGGGCATGCTTATCTGAGTAAACCCTTCCTCCAGATGAAAGAAAAATAAAGGGCCATGAAGACTCCTTGAGAGGTATAACATAGTTTTGGCCTAGGCCAGAAACCAGGAAGCAACTGACATGGTCAGGCTTGGAGACCAGAAGGTATAGCAGCAGAGAAGTTCCCACCAACCAGCAGGATAAGTAAACAAGCAGGGCACTCTGGAAGGTGCAGGTTCTAATTGTTAATCAGTATTAACCAGAGCTCCTGATGGTGGAGATGGATTTTGTTAGTACCAGACTGACGCTGTCCTCAGGATCACCCCACCAGGAGGTGAGCAAGCTGGGGTCCAGTAGTAGATATACACCAAGCAGAAATGCAGTCAAAGACAGGGCCGATCCTAGGGTCACAGACACCTGGGTGCAGAAATATTTGTGGCGCCCCCACATGGGCGTGGTCATCATACTAACCCCTCCCCTTTATAAATCCTTTCATGGCAACGACTCAAACACAGAGATGCTCCTCTAAAGGAGTCTTCGTTACCCTGGGATCCTCTCACGAACTCTTAACAATAAACAAAATACAGGAAGAGAAGCAGAGTACTCTAATGGGACCTGGAGGGGGGGCCTCTCTGATGGACACAGAGAGGGCTCCTATTAGAGGGTTTGTTAGAAAGAGCCTCCAGAAATACTGCAGACATGCTAGAGGAGATGGTTAGAGACCGCATACATGATACAGGAGATGGTCAGAGACTGTAGACATGATACAAGAGATGGTCAGAAACTGCAGACATGATAAAAGAGATCAATGCAGCCTCACCAGTGCCCATCAAATGCAGCCTTATCAGTGCCCACCAAATGCAGCCTTATCATTGCCCACCAAATACAGCCTTATCATTGCCCACCAAATGCAGCCTTATCATTGCCCACCAACTGCAGACTACCAGTGCCCACCAACTGCAGCCTACCAGTGCCCACCAATTGCAGACTCATCAGTGGCCCCCAAATGCAGCCTACCAGTTCCCACCTTCTAAAACCAAGTTGGTACCGCCTTCACAGTGCTCCTGTAATGTGAGTGCGCAATGTGAAGGCCGTCACATACCACTAAAAACGGAGCTGTGCTAAGCTTCTATTAAACAGCAGTGTGTAATGAGGGGGTGGGGTTAGGCTGAGAGAGAGAGGGGGGCTGACAGAGGGGGGCTTGGCTGACAGGCGATGGGGAGATGAGAGAGACCCCTAGCACGGTCCCTATCCACAGTCCCTCCTCTGCCCCCCATCCTAGTCTGTATCTGCAGGTAGGTCCGTGTCTTTGTATGATGCCCAGTACCTTCTTGATCCGGGAGGTGCTCTGCTGCTTCTTCCAGTAATTCCCTGGCTACTTGCACCTCTGGCTCCTCCTTGTCCTCCAGGCCTCACTGCTGATGCTGGAGCAGAGAGGAGGTTGGAGGAGACGAAGTCCATGCTTTGGGACTCCGGGATGCTTCTGAGGCCAGAAGAGTATGACCCATGGAAGGCAGGAAGACTATGGCTTGTAGAAGGCTGGAAGACTATGGCACGTGGAAGGCTTGAAAACGCTGGCATTTGTGAAAGTCAGGAAGAATATGGCACATGGAAGGCTGGAAGAGTTTGGCACGTGGAAGGCTGGAAGAGTATGGCACGTGGAAGGCTGTAAAAGTATGGCACATGGAAGGCTGGATGAGTATGGCAAGTGGAAGGCTGAAAGAGTATGGCACGTGGAAGGCTGTAAGAGTATGACACGTGGAAGGGTGTAAGAGTATGACACGTGGAAGGCTGTAAAAGTATGATATGTGGAAGGCTGGAAGACTATGGTACATGGTAGGCTGAAAGTGTTAGGCATGTGGAAGGCTGGAAGAGTTTGGCACGTGAAAGGCTGGAAGAGTATGGCTCGTGGAAGGCTGGAACAGTATGGCATGTGGATGGCTGGAAGAGTATGGCACGTGGAAGGCTGGAAAACTAAGGTACATGGAAGGCAGGAATAATATGGCACATTGAAGGCTGGTAGAGTATGGCATGTGGAAGGCTGGAACAGTATGGCATGTGGAAGGCTGGAAGAGTATGGCATGTGGAAGGCTGGAAGAGTATGGCATGTGGAAGGCTGGAAGAGTATGGCACGTTTAGAGAAGAGAGAGAGGGGAGAGATCACTCAACTGGGCTGAATTGTCTTCAGAGGCACAGGCAGCGACATCAGGCAGGATCCCTGGCTGCTTTAAAATCTCCCACCCACACCCCATTCCAGGCATAGATTGGCTGCACAAAGGGGTTGTGGGTGGACACAGGGGAGACATGGGGAGGAGGTGAGGCAAACCTAGCCTACCTCCTCCTCGTACGGGCTATAGAGTGGGCGGGGATGTGTAGCAGGCTCGCCGGTGGGCGGGGGATGTGCACACTATGCTGGGTGGGTGAGTGGGCGGTGGAGGCACTGAGTGAGGCCACCGCGCCCTCGACTGACATGCGCTCTAGGCAGCCAGGAGCAGCTTCTGGGGGCCACACAATACTAACTGGGCTTGAGGCAGCACACTGGGGACTGACTGTGCCCTAACACTTTTGCGCCCCCCTCCTGCAGTGCCTGGGTGCGGTCCACACTGTGCACCTGCCCAGGATTGGCCCTGGTCAAAGAACAAGCCACAGGTCAGTAAAGAATGATAGGGGAGATAAGAAAAGCTGGTACGCAAAGGAGCAAGATATCAGCTGTAGAGAGCACATTAATCTGGCAAGCAGGAAGTGCAGAGATATGGTTTAAATCAGGAATTTCATGGGAGGAGCAAAGAGTTCAAAGTTCACCAGAAACAAGAGATAAGGCAGGGAAATCCAAAGGATTAGACATGGAGGTGTCCAACATCTCAGGTGATTCAGCTAGGAGAGTCACTGCTGAATGCAGCAGAGGTTGTGGGTTTAGATCTCAGTGCTGATACCAAGTCAAGAAATTTAAAAAAAAATAGTAAATATAATATACCTTCCTGTCCATTTACTAATGCTAGAAGCAAAAGGATTAACATCTCATGAATAATTGTCAAGCACAACCCCAACCCACCTCAGTATAAATGTAGATCATCTTTATGGGGCAAGGCACAGCCTGGGGGTAACACAGTTTGTGGTGGCACTCCCATATACCAACCTGTAACTAAGACATCACCAAAAATATAAATTACAGACAGCTGGGCCCAACTTCAGACAGACTGCAAGGGGACCCTTTCTTTCCCAGCCTGCTCCTCAATCTCTCCACCATGTAACATGTTCTCTCTACCTTTCCTTCTCACATAAAGTTCCTCCCTCCTTAAATAAACCTCCTTTTACCCTTCTTCTCCACCCCACAGCTTACATATACCACCCTGCTCATTCTGAACCCACACTGTCACGATGGGGCAGATTCCCTCATATAGATACAAAAAAACATGGACGGAGCTATGAACTCATCTCCTGTTATGACACCATCCCAATTACAACAGTCCTATTCAAAGAAAATCTTTTAAGATTGCCTTTTAACCACTTCCAGCCTATTGCAAAATGACAGTCGGGCAGGGGTTTCATTGTTCCAAGTGGAAGTCATATGATGTCCTTCAGAACAAGCTGCTCGTGCTGACACAATGCATCTCCGATCATGGTAAAGAGCCTATGACATTTTGGATGCAATACTTTTTCATAGTTGACCTTTTGTAGACTATTTATTTCGGGTTAACAGTAAATAATGGACTTATAATTATTCCTCTCCTTATGGTGTATATAGCAATAGCTAATATGAATTGCACAGTTCTTGTATGTATGACTTTGTGTTCTATTTTATTTTCATGTAACTACATTGTTATCATGGGGCAGGCGGGGGGGGGGGGGGGGCGCTGTCTTACAAGCCCCTTTATGGGATAACATATGTGAAGTGGCAGGTTCTCTTTAAAAAGACTTTCCCAAAAAGACTGAGTACAGACTGCATTAGATCAGCTATTATTCCTGTAACACCAGAAACCTGGAAATGTCAAGGTGAGTGCTTCCAGTTTGACCACGCCTAGGGGATCTAGAAATGGATGTTTCTCATCCCCCTTTTTCTCTATATTTTAAATGGCAAAATGGACATCCTAGCCAGATGCAATCTATAGGTCCTTCTTAAACTATTACCTAATAGTTTACTCAGCCCCCTCTTTAACACTATTCATGGTATCCTTTCTTGAATCATGATCCTATTCCAACACTAACCAAGCTTATGATGGCCTTGATAAATTGATGAAGAACAAATAATAAAGGTCTTCAAAAAACCTAATCTCTGTAAAGCTCCTGGCCCACCTAAAGGTTTCAACTTATCCTGAAGCTTAGATGACCATATTTTCAGGATTAGTAATCTCAACTGGATATACTAAAGCATTAATAACTGACATCTTTAGAAGGACCAACTGAACCTTAACTACTGTATGTGACTGATAAATCAGACCTGATATGACTCACTGGGATTTTAGCCAACAAACCGAATGAATACTTAAGACCTATAGCACATGAAGACCAAGTAGGCTTTATTATATTCACAAAGGATTCTGCCAATATTCAACAATTTACCAAAAATTTCTTACCACAACCTGCTGATGATCATGTCCAGTGATACTAGTATCTCCTGGCCTTAAAAACGTTTGGCAGAAAACAAATTTGTCAGTTAGGTAAAAAACGTCCTAAATTTTTAGAAATCTTATATGCTTTTCAATCATCCTCTCAACCTGGGGACAAGGTGCTTTGGGGTGGGGGTTCTTGGAACCCCTATGTGATCGAGTCCGTTGGGTGGTGGAGGCTTAATAGCGCAATCTCCCTGGATGATCCAAGGCCCTTGATGGGTATATAGCCACAAGTGTCTTAGACCTCCCATAACAGGAGGTCTTAGGAGCTAGTAAGCAGCCACTTTATGAGGTGGAGGTGTTTCTCTGAACTGTCACAATTTCTTGGTGAAATTATCCACGATCAATTAAGTCACTATATGGACTTTCTTGCTTTTTATGCATATAGACTTTGTTCATCATTTATTCACATTTTTATTTTAGCTCAGTTTATTTTTGATTTATTGTTTATGGTGTGTGTTTCTCACATGAAAATTGCAGCTTGCACAGTCACATTCATTTTTGATATCAGCCACACATTGGATTATTTTTGATAGTGCTGTATTATTTTTTGATTCGGATAAGGGCTTGGTATGGATTTTGCAGGGGGACCCCACGCCAGGTTTTTTTTTACATTTTTCTATATGCAATATGCAATGTCTCTCTCCCTTTGACCTCATTGGATTTTCTGCTGGGATTATCAATCCCTACATGGCCCGGACATTACAAAGTATTGATAGCTCATATCTTGATAGATGCCCATCTAGTACTAGCAAAACAATGGAAATCACAGCATCCACCCACCCTAACATGCACCTGCTAGATGCTCATTTCCAACTGGAATTTTCATTCGTCAAGGCCAAGGTAACCACCTCAACCTTCTATAGGGACTGGGCAGCTTGGATTGTGGACCAGAGAAGCGTAGCCCTCAAATAAGAGAGTTCTGGTCTGTAGTCCCCCCCTTTAGTTCTTTATCTCCCCAGAACTGTCCCTTGTTTAGCTGTCTAACCAAGTTTCTGATGTTGTCACTTCCCATGGACTTTCTAAACTAATCTACCTAGCCCACACTCTATGACAAGTTGTTGTCTAGCTCTTATAGTTTATTCCTAATGACATTGCAAGTACCTGGGGGGTGTCTATAGTATGCCTGTAGCGCATGTTTCCCGTGTCTATAACAGTCCGAGAGCAAAATTAAATTTCTAAAGGGAAAAAAAGTCATTTAAAAGTGCTAGCGCTAGTGCCGGCTATTAATGAATTGTCGGTCCCGACAATACACATAAAAGTCATTGAAAGTCATTGAAAAATGTAAAAAAAATGCGTGGTGGTCCCCCAAAATTCCATTACCAGGCCCTTCAGGTCTGGTATGGATATTAAGGGGAACTCTGCTCCAGAATAAAAAAAAATGGTGTGGGGTTCCCCCAAAAAATTCATACCAGACCCTTCAGGTCTGGTATGGATTTTAGGGGGAACTCCGCGCCAAAATTGAAAAAAAAATGGCGTGGGGTTCCCCCAAATATCCACACCAGACCCTTGTCTGAGCAAGCAACCTGGCAGGCCACAGGAAAAGAGGGGGGGATGAGAGAGCACCCCCTCCTCCTGAACCGTACCAGGCCACATGCCCTCAACATGTGGAGGATGTCCCCATGTTGATTGGGACAAGAACCTCATCTCCACAATCCTTGTCCGGTGGTTGTGGGGGTCTGCGGGCAGGGGGCTTATTGGAGTCTGGAAACCCCCTTTAACAAAGGGTACACCCAGATCCCAGTCCCCCCACCATTACCCCTACCATTTCACAGAAAGAAAGTGTCAAAATGTTAAAAAAACCACAGGAGACGGCTTGGGACAAGTCATTTATTAAAAATTACAAAATAAAAAACAAAAAAGAGATTCCAGTGATGTAATACAATAAATCCATGCTCCTACACCAGTGATGTAATCCAATTCTCAATCTCCAGCGATAAATGATCTCCAGCGACTCCAGCGAGGAACACGCACAGAATCCTGCCAATGACGCGGTACTAGCTTGACAGCTCTTATGTAGCTGAGGGCGGGGCCACCCGTCACGTGACCCCATCCCCCTCTGACTAGGGGAAATGCCGGGGTTTCCCAGTAACATGTACGGGTGACCCCGCCCCCTCTGATGCTACCCAACTGATATGATACCCCTAAATGTGAGAAAAGTCCTGGACAGCCGCATTCAAAATGATAATCGCCTTTATTGATAATACCAACAAAAATACATGCCACAGCAAGAAGTACAGGAAACTGAAGCGTTTCACACTATAGTTAGTGCTTAATCATAGCTTAATCTTTACCTATGATTAAGCTATGATTAAGCACTAACTATAGTGTGAAATGCGTCAGCTTTCCTGTACTTCTTGCTGTGGCATGTATTTTTGTTGTTTTTATCAATAAAGGCGATTATCATTTTGAGTGCGGCTGTCCAGAACTTTTCTCACATTTATCGCTACTAGCATTGCCAGCACCTGAGGCTTCCAGTTTGGAGGAGGGGTTCCTGATTGACCTTCTAGAGCGGTGATCCTTTCTTTTTCCCTTACTTCTGGATTTTGATATAATACCCAACTCCGTATAATATTGCACCTGTACTTTGAGGGCCTGGGAGGCAGAAGAGAGCTTCTCCTCCCCTGAATCGTCTGACTGCTCCTGATCCCCATCCTCAGATAGGGATATTTCATCATCATCAGAATGCTCATCAAATAGGGAACCCAGAGCAGAGGGAGGGGATCTACCCCTTTTTCTGCTACTCTTTAAGGAAGCTGTGATAAAAGTAGTAATCCTTCCTTCTAAACCATCAAATGCAGCCTTCATAGTGTCTTCAGTGACATATACAGGGACTGTAACATTGGGGGAGGCTGCAAAGCCTGACAGGGGCACAGACTCATCCTGTGAGGTTGCCTCCAGTCTTTCAGGGGGGGATGGTATCCTGCAGGCATGTCCAGAGCCCAAAGATCTAGGCGGTGATTTCTTAGTGCTTCTTTTACCTCCCCCTGAATCCCTCTTATGGGGAGACATAGTCCTAAGCTGCAAAGCAGAGGTACTAGTACAAATGCAATCACTGTTGTGCCTTACTCTTACAGTATAAACATTAGCTCAGTCTGCACAACCTGATGCTAAGTAGGTGTCTTAGGTATGCCTGGTTCTGAATCCACTGAGATGCTTACTGCCCACAGCTCTGTTTCCCACCGCTTACATGAGCTCCAGGGTACTGGGCTTTAAACATAGTCGCTTTGCGCCTGCGCACTGGTGCACCATGCACGCCGCATGCGCACATAGCCGCACGCGCACATAGTCGCACGCGCACGACTCCGCAACCACGCTCCCTCCTTACCCGCAAAAATTGCCGTAAAAGTGTGCCCACTGCACGCGCAAAGGACTGTCATGGTGGCGGCCGGGGGCGAGGGGGGAGAAAGGAGACCACCTGAGCACTGCGCGGGACCCTCGGATGCCATGGGATCCCCCCTTTCAGTTTATGTGGCAGAGCCTACAGCGGAGAAGGTGAGCGGCTTCTCAGACCAGCTTCACTGAGCGTGTATCCTGGATGGCATGTAAGTATACATCAGGTATGTCTCTTGCTCCCTCTAGTGGCAGAAACCAGGTAAGAATTGCAAACTACACAAAAGAAGATAATCCATAATGTGTATACTTTAGGATTGTCTTCACTTACCCTTTCCCTGCCGCAGGAACTGCTGAGAACAGACAGATCCAACCTTCACCCATCACGGCGGGTAGCGCTGTGCCAACCATCAGGGTTCTGGCTTCCTACTCACAGGATCCTCTTCCCTGGACCTGTAGAAGACTGCCAGAAAAACTTTTTGTGCAACTTAAATTTATGCACCAAAGCGCTGGATCCCAAAGCCCAGTCCTCAAAGAGAGACATTACAGGCAAAACCTTGTTTCTTCTTTTCACGAGGCCCGGGGACCATTCATCTTAGGCGTATTTATTGGCCCGAGGCATGGACCATCAAACAGATGGTCAAACTTAGCACATCTTTAATGTGACCAACCACCTTAGATACTGGCGAAAAAAACTGAGGTACTCTCCATATGGGAGGGGTTATATAGGGGAGGATTCACCTTGTAATTAGGGTTGCCAGTGTCCAATCACCTGATGGAGACTATCTAACCCACTAAGTAATTATCAAAGGCTCTGTGTCCTGTGATGTATGAACAAGAAATGTATATTTTTAGCACTGATCACTGTATTGGTGTCAATGGTTTCCAAGTAGTGTCAGGTAATTTTAGAATATCCACCGCAATATCTCAGCCCAGCTTTAAGTCGCTGATCACCGCCATTACTAGTAAATAAAAAAAAAAATAAATAAAAATTCCAGTATATATCCTGTAGCTTGTAGACGCTAGAACGTTGGCATAAACCAATTAATATACGCTTATTGGGATTTTTTTTTTTTTACCAAAAACATGTAGCGGTATACATATTGGCTTAAATTTATGAACAAATTTTTTCTTTGTTTTCAAATTTTTTATTGCATGTGTTTTATAGCAGAAAGTAAAAATATTGGGGTTTATTTTCAAAATTTTTGGTCTTTTTTTGTTTATAGAGCAAAAAAAATTGAAATGCAGTGTTGATCAAATACCACCAAAAGAAATCTCCATTTGTGGGAAAAAAATAACATACATTTTATTTGGGTACAGCATCGCATGACTGCGCAAATGTCAGTTAAAGCGACGCAGTGCCGTATCGCAAAACGTGGTCTGGTCATGAAGAGAGGTAAATCTTCTGGAGGTCAAGTGGTTAACATGTTAATGTAATTTCAATTCTTGTCATAATTTATTTTTTGACCATTCATTAAAATATATCTAAATCCAATATTGTGTCCCTTTAGAATAGTGTAGGAAAAGGTTAAAACCCTACCAGTTTTTTTTTTCTTTGTTTGCCATCTGTGCCACACTGGGAATTTTCTTCTTCACTTTCTGTCCTATAGAAACAACAAGAGGTCAGAGGCAAGTTCTCCAAAGTAAGACAAACCCAATCTCAGATAGTTGTGAGGGTAGGTAAAAGGAGTGCCCGGTATCCAGTCAGAAGTACAATAAAGGTGAATATGTAGTCGTTTTATTGAAAGTAGTAAAGCATGATAAAACCAACGTGTTTCGGGGGAACAAATACTCCCTCTTGTGATGCTGTTGTATGCTATGGTGAATGGGGATGTACCCAAAATGGTGTGTCTATGACACTGATATCAGGAAAGTTTTGGTATTCTCCAGCGGTGGCAGCATAGAGCATAGATACCGCTATGCTGCCACCGCTGGAGAATACCGAAACGTTCCCGATCTCAGTGTCATTTTGGGTACATCCCATTCACCATAGCATACAACAGCAGCCCTGAAGAAGGGGAAGTCTTTGTTCCCCCAAAATGCTTTGGTTTTATCATGCTTTACTACTTTCAAAAAAACGACTACATACTCATATTCACCTTTATTGTACTTCTGATTGGATAACGGGTGCTCCTTTTACCTGCCCTCACAACTATATGCGGAAATGACCTGGAGCCTGTACCCAGAGGTAGCGGCCCAGGCCCTTCAAAAGGGCCCAGTGCTATATTTCTACCAACTTGGGCTGGATCCACCGGGAGCGAACATCCCCAACGTGCCCCCCACCATCACTCACTTACGGACCCTCAACCGAGTAAGTCAGTGCAGCACGGTCTCCTACCTGTAAGAGCTAACTCTCAGATAGAAGATTTTTCCTCTATATCTCTTCTGGTAACAACGCAAAATGTTGGATTGCCTATCACTTTCAGTCTCGCAGACAATCAGTACAATAAGAGAAGGTGAATCTCCCCAGCTGGAACACAGATGGCAATAAAAAACAGACGGAGCATCTAACCCCTCGGTCTGACTTTAAAATATTCTAAAGGTCCTTGTTCAAGCTCCTATAATGGAGTGACATCTCTCTCCCATTTTTATCCTGCATTGTCACCCCCTCTCATTCTCCTCTGGTTTAAACCTCAAAAGGCCATTGTGACACACATTACACAGACATGGTCCACCATTGTCACCATCAGGAGAACCTGCCTAGAGCAATGAAGTGCAGTTGACATTGAAGTGAGTGCATGTAGTGGAAGGAAGTGACAAAAGATGAAAAGAAAACTAAAGCAAGAATTTTGAGGGTAACATGAAAACTTTTAAAAGCAAAATCTAAATGTTATCCAGTTACAGTTTAAAAATACATAAATATGTGCTAAAGACATGGCAAAGCACAGACCCAGAACAAGCATGCTTTAAGTGAGTATCAGAGGATTTCAGAAATTCTTATCCCTGTACATGTTCTGGGTCAGCAACTCAGAATCATATTCAAAGCATCATCACAATGGTCAGGGAATCAACATTCTTAAAGGGAGATCTTGGCAATGGCATCCTCCAATATTCTCCCATGACAGGTCATCTTTATATGAGGAGCTGGCCTCTACAAACTAAACAAATACAAAGAAATATTCTGATGAACTAAATCTGAATATAAATAATCAATAAATGAATGGTAAATAAGAGTATGGCATGATCCCTTTAAATGTATCAATACTTAACCCTTTATTAACATAATCAGCGAAACATCAAACCCAGGAAACAACCAGATGAGATAAAATAATTACCTTAAATAAAACATTTAATAGATTACTCATTTATATTTCCATCAATCAAAGAGACACATGAGTTACAATTAGGGATGGGCCGAACAGACCCCTGTTCGGTTCGCACCAGAACTTTCGAACGCCGCAAAAGTTCGGGCCCGAATAACAAACCCCATTAAAGTCAATGGGACTCGAACGTCAAAAATCAAAAGTGCCCATTTTGAAGGCTTATATGCAAGTAATTGGACATACAATGGTTATAGGGGTCCGGGTCCTGCCCTGGGGGACATGTATGAATAAAAAAAAAGTTTGTAAAAAAACATCATTTTTAAATGAGCAGTGATTTTTTGGTTTTCAAAGTGAAAGCATAAAAATAAAAAAATCCTTACAATATAGTGCCTGGGGGTCCCCTTAGTGGACCTGTAAAGTGGCACATCTGCACCATGTCTAGAATCTGCTGCAGCAATAATTGCATTTATAAAGCCAAAAAAGTGTAGACCCAGCGGTTCTTACTTCCCGAGAATTTGGGGAAAAGACCTTGCAGGTATCTGTGCTGTAGTTTTCATTAAATTTCTTATTGCAGTACCCTCCCTGTAAGCAAGTTATTTACCATTGGTATGCTGCCATGGAGGCACCAGGAAAACAGAAATTTGAAAACTTACCTTTCCGTAATTTTCCTTTCCTGGTGCCTACCCATGGCAGCATACACCCTCCCTTCAATAATCCTTAATGTTCTGAGGTCTAGTTACAAGAATACCAGCTGAGGGGAACAACTCTTTTATTTATAGAGTTAGGTGGTCCGGTGGGTTGGTCGGGGGCGAAGCAACCAAACATTGGTATGCTGCCATGGGTAGGCACCAGGAAAGGAAAATTATGGAAAGGTAAGTATTCAATTTTCCGTTTTAGCACTAATTCATGGTAATTAGCACTAATTAGCGCCGTGGCACTATAGTAAATGACCCCATTGTTCTGTTTCATTTTGTTTATATTCATTAACCACTTCTGGACCAAGCCTATTTCTGACATTTTAAAATCAGTATTTTTTTGCTACAAAATTACTTAGAATCCCCAAACATTATTGTGATGGAACGTGCATTCATCCTCAGACACAGTCCTGGTGTATGCTGAAAGGACGATCCGCAGCAGCCCCGGTAACTCTGATGCCGGGTCCATATCTCTGCTGGGGTGACCGAAGTCTGCTATCCTGATCTTGGATCCAGGTGGAGGTTTAGATGTCCCAGACTGCAGTAGGCTTCCCACTGCTTGCCACCAATGTGACAGAATGTCCCACACTCCGCTTGAGTGCTTCCGTCAGTATATCGCTTCCTAAGTCCTGGAAAACGAGTCCAATGGATCTGGCTATAGGAACCCCCAAGAACCAGATAACACCAGTCTTGGAGTACATCAGGAATAGCCTTTATTTGAGATCTCACACAAATATATACAGCAGGATGACTAAAACCTAACCTAATTAACATATGAGCTAATTATCTAACCCTTTAGACAGCCTAGGTGACATGAGGTGACAAGAGACATGACTTTTAGAACAGACTTGTGGTCACCGAGCTTCACACAGTAACAGAGTTAATTAACACAAACAACAATGGGTGGAAGACTCTAATGCCTCGTTTCCACTGAGCGGATCGGTTTGGTTTGGTACAGTACGCTATTTTGAGTGTTTCCATTATGAAAGCGGCCCATACAACCAAACCGAACCGCACCATTCTGGGTCCTGCTTCAGATGTGGGGCCATAGAAAATGTTACGGTTCGGTTAGGGCGGAGCTACGATACATTCCATTGATTGGCGAACGTGTGACGCCATGCTAGGCATTTTTTCTAAATCCACGTATGGCCCCTGGCGGTCCCACTTGCAGTGGAAACGCTCACCTGAATAGGCCGGACCATTCTAGGCCTTCCAAACTGTACCAAACCGAACCGATCTGCTCAGTGGAAATGAGGCATTAGAGCCCACACTAGACCTATTTACAATAAACACATTATAGTAGATAACAGACAGGTGACTGAACTTGATGACATTAGCATCTAACAGTATGAGTCCCAACGGTATGAATCAGTCACTATTCTAATATGGCATATAAAGGGTTCCCAGAGTCTGCGTGTCTTGGGGGGACATGGACCTGAATCCAAATTAACACCACCTCAAGGGTCCCCAGGCATACAGCTCACAGAGAGCACCATTCCCCCAAATGCCAGGGCCCATAATCGGTGGGCAAGAGGCTTGCATTCAGTCCCCTCCAAAAGCCTCTGTCCTGGCTAGGTCTGTCACAATTATATATATATATATATATATATATATATAGCAAAGACTTTGGAGAATAAAATGGCGGTCGCTGCAATATTTTATATCACACGGTATTTGCGCACTATATATAGTATGATTTTTCTTATTTATTTTATTTTATTGTTTTTTTTAAACTGTCTCTTAAAAAAAAAAAAAATCTGATCACTTTTATTGCTGTCAGAAGGAATGTAAACATCCCTTGTGACAGTAATAGGTGGTGACAGATACTCTTTATGGAGGGATCAGGGCTCTAAAAGACCCCAAATCCCTCCTTTGAGCTTAAAAAAATTCAAAACACCAAAATCGATGATTCTAAATACTTTGATATTTTTAAAATCCGAGCCGTTTGCAGACGAATAAACTGGAAGTGATGCCGCTTTCGGGTTACTACATTGGAGTCCATATTGAAGCCGAATTTGGCTTTTTTCGGGACGTGGCAGCTTATCGCTCAGGTCTCCCGGTTTGACAGGAGACCTGGGCGGTGCTGCAGAAGGCGGCGGGAGGGGGGTCCGCTCCTTGTGATAACGGCCGAGCGGTTCATTAGTCTCATCGGTTGTTATCACTTGAAAGCCGACCGCCAGCTCCAAAAAAAAAAGTACCAGGGTGAAGCCTACAGTTGCAGGCCTCACCCTTGTACAACCACTTCCTCAAATCGATGCACAGGTACGTTGTTTCATGGGAAGTGGCTAATCTAGTTACTTAGTTAAATTCGGTTGATTTGTTCAATCCATATTTGGAGTTCGTATTTGGGATTTGTATTCGGAATTCGTTTTATGTCTTCTTTCGCATTTTCTTTGAATTTACCGATTTTTCCGATTTGAAACATTTAAACCGATAAATTTAGAATTGGTCGAATCGAAAATTTTATATATTTTTTTTTTATTCGATTGCGCCAAAGTGAACAAACAAAACCAAAATCTTTATCAAATGATTACAATGACTCTTTAAATCACCTTTGGCTGAACAAAAACAGCATTATTTCTAAATGGAACTCTAATAACACACACAGGCTTTGATTTCAAAAATATGTTTACAGTTCGAATTCGAATGGGATTGGATGAAAAAGTTTGATTCGAATTTCAATTTGAATTTCGAAAATTCAGACGAATTTCATTTAGTTATTTGGAGCATTCGGTAAACTTTGTTTATACTGTAATTCGGGTATTTGGATATATTTAAATCTCCGAATAATGAAAAATTTGTCCAAATATTAATTCAAAATGAAACAAAATGAACATGTCTAATGTTAATGGCTACTGGGCTTCTAGGTTAGCACCCGTTAGAGACCTTTACTTTTATATTCAGATCTTTGTATCTCTAATTTTGGTGGTAAGATCTTCCTGAAAACACTTTGAAATGCTGTTCTAAAATCCTGGTTCCTCAGACTGTAAATGAGAGGATTGAGGAGAGGAAGGATCACTGCGTAAAAGATGGACAGCACTTTGTCACCAGAAAATTGATGGCGGGTACTTGGCAAAAAATAATTGAACGTAACAGAGCCATAATACATAAACATCACTGTCAGATGAGAGACACAAGTAGAGAAAACTTTACTTCTATTGCCCTTAGCTTGAATTTTTAGAACCATTTTGAATATATAGACATAGGACAGGAAGGTCGGTATTAGGGATCCACTTCCAAGGAAGCCACCTGAAAGAAAAAGGAGCAGAATGTTGATGTAGATGTCACTGCAGGAAATCCGAAACAACTGGGGAAGGTCACAAAAGAAACTTTCTATGATATCTGATCCACAAAATGTTAATTTGAAGGCTTGAAGTGTGTGAATTAAAGAATTGGTAAAGCTGAGACACCACACAATGGACACCAACTGTACACACACTTTCCAACTCATGATTTGTATGTAATGTAATGGATGACAAATGGCGATATATCGATCATAGGACATGGCAGTCAACAGAAAAGCTTCGCAACTCATTAAATATATAAAGAAGAAGACTTGGGTTATACACGCCCTTATGGAAATATTTCTTCTCTCGGTGTGAAGATCAAATAACATTTGTGGGACGGTTAATGAGGAATAACAGAGGTCCAAACTGGCCAGGTTCCCCAGGAAGAAATACATAGGCACATGGAGGTGAGAGTTGGTGACTATGAGGACAATGATCAGAAAATTCCAGATTAATGTCAGAAGGTAGATGAGAAGGAAGAAGAAAAAGAGAGGGAGCTGAAGACCTGGAAGGTCAGAGAGTCCGGAGAGGAACAATTCATTCAGAATCGTCTGATTTACCATTTCAATATTAACTTACTTTTTTTATAGCAAAAAAGTTAAACATATTAATAAAGTTAATCATCCAAAATACTGCAAAATGAAGACATTTAAATAAGGCTTTCCCTAAATCGCACATTTTTACTTTTTTAATATTTATAAAAAAAAAAAATATGAACACCTATAAATAAGATACAATTGACATTTTTTTCCAGGAATTTAAAAAAGTGAATAGAGAAACTCTATGAGTGAAATTCACATGTTGACTAAAATTGTGCACAGAAAACATAAAATCGTTTTTTGATACCAGCAGTGATGGTAAATATAATTCTTCCAAAATTCCCAGATATTGGCTACAACTTGGATGTATGGGATATCAATTTGCTGTAACTGCAGGATTCACTGAGCAGAAAATAATATCCATCTTCCATCAACCATGAACCCGAGAACAGTCGCTTATTCCTTCCGCAACAGAAACTAAAATTATGACTTTGCTAAAACATTCCCTGAAAGAAAATATCATTTTAATTTGTGCCATAGACCAGCCTGTATGATGTGGACCCCAACATACGTTCCTAAAACAAAACTGAAATGGAATTATTTCTAATCAAGACAAAAATGTATTCTAGGAAATTGGTATATTTTTTTCCTTTTCCTGCACAGAACACAAGTGGTTGAAGCATCTCAACAATAAAGTAAACCATAGTACAGAAAATTGTACTAATAGATTAACTTGAAAAAAAGCATAAATGTAGATCTAATCACTAAACTCCCATATAAGCTTTAACTACTTGATGACCACCTTTAGCAGTTTTACTGCTAGTGGGCAGTAGACATGTGCAATTTGTTTAGTTCCGAATTTGTTTTTTAACAAATTTTGACAAATTCGTTAATTTCAAAATTACCGAATTTTGAGAATTTCCGAATTTTTCAATTTCCAAAATTTCGGAATTTCGAATTTCTGAATTTTCCGAATTTTTCAATTTCCAAATTTTTCACTTTCCGAAATTTCGGAATTTTCAAATTTCCAAATTTCCGAATTTGCGAAAATTCGAAATTTCGGAAATTAGAAATTTCGGAAATTCAGAAATTAGAAATTCGGAAATTCAAAAATTCGGAAATTCAGAATTTCGGAAATTTGAAAATTTGGAAATTTGAAAATAAGAATTAAAATCTAAAAATTCAAAAGAATGAAAATTCGAAAACCCGAAACTCTGAAATAACTAACTAATAATAACTATTAAATTATAAGCATTGGAATTTCCTTTTCAAATTTGGCTGTTAGTGAACGTAACGAGTACGAATTAATCTGAAGTTACGAATTATCTGAAATAACGAATGCCATATCTAAAAGAATGGAATGTAACAATCTAATAATATAAATAACAATAATAATAATAAAACCTTTTATAAATTTCCAAATTTTCGAATTTCCGAATTCCGAATTTTCGAATGTCCGAATTTCTGAATGTTCGAATTTCCGAATTTACGAAAAAAGAAAATAAAAATCGAATGAAATGAAGACAAACACATTTTTGGTCAGTGCACATGTCTAGTGGGCAGCAGGTGTGCGCCGGTACACATATATGTGATTTGGCATTTCTACCTGCAGGCGGCGCGCCACTTCTGCTGTGAATATTCACAGCAATCTTAACTTAATAGTACATGGCTGCCCCCAGGAATGCCATGTTTAATGGGCAGGAAGTACAGTAGGCTGAACAAAGGGTGAGCTAAAGAGTTCCCCTGGTTCCAAGAGTGCAGTTGTTCACAGAGGATGAACATAAAAATCAACGCTGACTATTAAAAGTCCTCAATATCTCAGATTAGAAGCTGATCTGCGGGTGCCGGGCACTCGATTGATCAAATACCACCAAAAGAAAGCTCTATCTGGGGGAAAAAATAACATAAATTGTATTTCGGTACAGCATTGCATGACTGCACAATTGTCAGTTAAAGCGACGCAGTGCCATATCGCAAAAAGTGGTCTCGTCATAAAGGGAGGTAAATCTTCTGGAGGTCAAGTGGTTAACATGTTAATGTAATTTCAATTCTTGTTATAATTTGTCTTTTGACTGTTCATTAAAATATATCTAAATCCAATATTGTGTTCCTTTAGAATAGTGTAGGAAAAGGTTAAAACCCTACCATTTTTTTTTCTTTGCTCGTCATCTGTGTCACACTGGGAATATTCTTCTTCACTTTCTGTCCTGTAGACACAACAGGAGATCAGAGGCAAGTTCTCCAAAGTAAGACCAATCCAATCTTAGATAGTTATGAGGGTAGATAAAAGGAGCGCCGGGTATACAGTCAGAAGTACAATAAAGGTGAATATGTAGTTGTTTTATTGAAAGTAGTAAAGCATAATAAAACAAACGTGTTTCTTGGGAACAAAGACTCCCTCTTGTGATGCTGTTGTATGCTATGGTGAATGGGGATGTGCCAAAAATGGTGTGTCTATGACACTGATATCGGGAAAGTTTTGGTATTCTCCGGTAGTGGCAGCATAGAGCATAGATACCGCTATGCTGCCACTGCCGGAGAATACCGAAACATTACGGATCTCAGTGTCATTTAAACACCATTTTGGGTACATCCCCTTTCACTATAGCATACAACAGCAGCCCTGAAGAAGCTGGAGTCTTTGTTCTCCAAAATGCGTTGGTTTTATCATGCTTTACTACTTCCGAAAAAACGACTACATATTCACCTTTATTGTACTTCTGATTGGATAACGGGTGCTCCTTTTACCTGCCCTCACAAGTATATGCGGAAATGACCTGGAGCCTGTACCCAGAGGTAGCAGCCCAGGCCCTTCAAAAGGGCCCACTGCTACCTTTCTGCCAAGTTGGGCCGGATTCACCGGGAGCAAACATCCCCAACGAGCCCCCCACCATCACTCACTTACAGACCCTCAACCAAGTAAGTCAGTCCAGCACAGTCTCCTACCTGTAAGAGATAACTCTCAGATAGAAGATTTCTCCTCTATATCTCTTCTGGTAACAACTCAAAATGTTGGATTGCCTATCACTTTCAGTCTCGCAGACAAAACAATCAGTACAATAAGAGAAGGTGAATCTCCCCAGCTGGAACACAGATGGCAATAAAAACCAGACGGAGCATCTAACCACTCAGTCTGACTTTAAAATAATCTATGTTGATCCATAAAGGCCCTTGTTCAAGCTCCTATTATGGAGTGACATCTCTCTCCCTTTTTTTATCCTGCATTGTCACCCCCTCTCATTCTCCTCTGGTTAAAACCTCAAAAGGCCATTATGACACACATTACACAGACATGGTCCACCATTGTCACCATCAGGAGAACCTGCCTAGAGCAATGAAGTGCAGTGCATGTAGTAGAAGGAAGTGACTTACGCTGAAGGAATGGCACTGAGACTGAAAACAAAAGATGAAAAGAAAACTAAATCAAGAATTTTGAGGGTAACATGAAAACTTTTAAAAGCAAAATCTAAATGTCATCCAGTTACAGTTTAAATATAAATAAATATGTGCTAAAGACATGGCAAAGCACCGACCCGGAACAAGCATGCTTTAAGTGAGTATCAGAGGAGTGTCAGAAATTCTTATCCCTGTACATGTTCTGGGTCAGCAACTCAGAATCATATTCAAAGCATCATCGCAATGGTCAGGGAATCAACATTCTTAAAGGGAGATCTTGGCAATGGCATCCTCCAATATTCTCCCATGACAGGTCCTCCTTATATTTAAAATATCCGAAACAGTATTTATCAATGTTTGTAATCTGATGAGTCAGGACCAAAGTGTTATTTGTAATTATTAATGTAACTAAGGAGCTGGCGTCTACAAAACTAAACAAATACAAAGAAATGTTCTGATAACCAAATTTGAATATAAATAATCAATAAATTAATGGTAAATAAGGGTATGGCGTGATCCATTTAAATGTATCAATACTTAACTCTTTATTAACATAATCAGCGAAACATCAAACTCAGGAAACAACCAGATGAGATCAAATAATTACCTTAAATAAAACATTTCATAGATTATTCATTTATATTTCCATCAATCAAAGAGACACATGAGTTACAATGTGTAGAACAGCCTTTCTCAACCTTTTCCACACAGATGAACCCTTGAACTAACTATCCCGTCTCAGGGAACCCTTGCTAAAAATTACTTTATCTACAACTCATGATACATTAGTGTGATTGGCAGCAGTGGCGGCCCATCCATAGGTCACAACATTTTTTTTTTAAACTGGCCATTTAAAAAAAAAAAGAAATATAAAAAAAGGTCCTTAAGTACACTGTGTTCGAACGCCGGACACAGTGCACTATGGGAAGCGCCACGTCTATGCAATCACGAGATTGCAGACGCGGCACTTCATTTGCGGGCTTTTGTCCCACCTTGCGGCACATTCTGAAGTGCCGAGTAGCTTCCGCCCGGCGCCCGTAGTATCTATTACTATGGCCTGGGTGGTTTGATTGACATCCGAGTTAGATGTCACTTCTGGTTTTCTCTCTCCCATTGTGCCCAAGAGAGAAAACCTGAAGTCTGAGGAGCGGACTCCTCCATCGCCGCTTCCAGTGCCCACTGAAGGAGACACAGCAGGAGAGGACACCACAGCAAGGTAAGTGCCTCTGTGCCGGTCCGGACCTCCCGCGGAGAAGGGGGGGTTTGATGGGACACAGGCTGCATTTGAGGGGACAGTGAGGCTGCATTTCATGGGGCACAGGCTGCATTTGATGAGGAGCCCATCCCTTCTTAAAGGTACAGGAGCACACCAGACACCCAGCAAATAGCACTATGACTGCAAAGGGGCTGGTGCATTGCTGGACCAATACACACACCAAGGTGATCTAAAAAACTTGCCACCACCCTCATTTAAAGCTGGCTAGCGCAGTAAGCGGCATTGGAGGGCTACAAACAGATACAAACAAGGCCTGGAGAATGCCCAGGAAAAAATCCCAAGCCTACTTACCACCAGCTTCCAGACAACCAAATTAACATGTCAAACAGTATGCGTTAAAAACAGGGGTTTAGTCCGCACGCATTTGCAAACGCATGCGTAAGCCACAGAGCCTCGTCACGGCACCCTGATATCTGTGGTCCTAACACTAAAATATGAGTGTCCCCAGCTATAAATGAGGGTGGTGGCAAGTTTTTTGAGGTAACCTTGGTGTGTGTATTGGTCCAGCAACGCACCAGCACCTTTGCAGCCATAGTGCTATTTTCTGGGTGTCTGGTGTGCTCCTGTACCTTTAAGAAGGGATGGGCTGCCCTTCAGTCCACCTGCTCTCATTTATCCATCAGAATGCATGTGCCTCCACTGTGGGGACACTCATATTTTAGTGTTAGGACCACAGATATCAGGGTGCCATGACGAGGCTCTGTGGCTTACGCATGCGTTTGCAAATGCGTGCGGACTAAACCCCTGTTTTTAACACATACTGTTAGATATGATGGGACACATGCTGCATTCTATGGGACACAGGCTGCATTTGATGGGACAGTGAGGCTGCATTTGATGGGACAGTGAGGCTGCATTTGATGGGACAGTGAGGCTGCATTTGATGGGACAGTGAGGCTGCATATGATGGGACACAGGCTGCATTTAATGGGACAGTGAGGCTGCATTTAATGGGACAGTGAGGCTGCATTTGATGGGACAGTGAGGCTGCATTTGATGGGACAGTGAGGCTGCATTTGATGGGACAGTGAGGCTGCATTTGATGGGACAGTGAGGCTGCATTTAATGGGACAGTGAGGCTGCATTTGATGGGACAGTGAGGCTGCATTTGATGGGACAGTGAGGCTGCATTTGATGGGACACAGGCTGTATTTGATGGGACAGTGAGGCTGCATTTGATGGGACAGTGAGGCTGCATTTGATGGGACACAGGCTGCATTTGATGGGACAGTGAGGCTGCATTTGATGGGACACTAGCTGCATTTGATGGGACACAGGCTGTATTTGATGGGACAGTGAGGCTGCATTTGATGGGACAGTGAGGCTGCATTTGATGGGACAGTGAGGCTGCATTTGATGGGACACAGGCTGCATTTGATGGGACACAGGCTGCATTTGATGGGACACTGGCTGCATTTGATGGGACACAGGCTGCATTTGATGGGACGCAGGCTGCATTTGATGGGACAGTGAGGCTACATTTGATGGGACACAGGCTGCATTTAATGGGACATTGAGGCTGCATTTGATGGGACACTGGCTGCATTTGATGGGACAGTAAGGCTGCATTTGATGGGACACAGGCTGAATTTGATGGGACAGTGAGGCTGCATTTGATGGGACACAGGCTGCATTTGATGGGACAGTGAGGCTGCATTTGATGGGACACAGGCTGCATTTGATGGGACAGGGAGGCTGTATTTGATGGGACACAGGCTGCATTTGATAGGACAGTGAGGCTGCATTTGATGGGACGCAGGCTGCATTTGATGGGACAGTGAGGCTGTATTTGATGGGACACAGGCTGCATTTGATGGGACAGTGAGGCTGCATTTGATGGGACACAGGCTGCATTTGATGGGACAGTGAGGCTGTATTTGATGGGACACAGGCTGCATTTGATGGGACAGTGAGGCTGCATTTGATGCTGCATTTGATGGGCACAGTGGCTGCATAAGATGGGCACAGTAGCTGTATTTGATGGCACAGTGGCAGCATTTGATGGTAGAGTGGGAGCATTTGATATGGGCACAGTGGCTGTGTTTGATGGGCACAGTGGCAGCAATTGATGGGCACAGTGGCTGCGTTTGATGGGCACAGTGGCTGCATTTGATTCTCACAGTGACTACGTTTGATGGGCACAGTGGCTGCGATTGATAGGGTTTTTTTCAGAACTTGTTTGCTTGCTTGCACCCCCCCAAAAATTTTGAGCACCAGCCACCACTGATGGTCAGTGAGAAGAATGCTCCTTACACTTGTGATTATTGAGAAGAATTACCCTTTTAGAGATAGTTAAAGAGATCATTGGTGTCAGTGAGAACATATCTGAAAGGCAGAAAGTCCTAATTGCTCAAGGAACATCTAGGAACCTCTGAAGGAACCCTAGTTGAGAAATCCTGGTGTAGAAAGTGACAACGGCGTCATATTTATCAGCTTGTACATAAAATAAAATGTGGCTCTTCTTTACCTGTCTTGTATATATAAAAAAAAACATATTTTTGGAAGTGAGACAAAAAAAATCAATGTGATCAGTGTTATGTGTTGTGTAAAATGTATAACTATAACAACAAAATTTTCTGTATCAATTTTTTTCTATTCATACATATATGCTAAATTATCTCCCATGCATTAAATAATAGTGATAAAAAAAAAAAAGATAAATAAATCAAAGATTACAATAATTGGAAAGAGCTGGGTTTTACAAATGAAATGATGACTGAAATGTACTGTACCTGTAAAACAAATAATGAAGGAAATAAATACCTGTGAATGGGCAGACTGGTAAAATGAAGAATTTTTCATTGTTTTAGCTCCCAGCCCAGATTTTGTCAGTGACCCGGCAGAGGTAAATTCTGATAGAAGAGGGGTGAGGGGGAGTCTCCTCTGGAAGGGACAGCTCAGTGCTAGAAGTCTGATGGAGACATTTTTGGTCACAATATAATTTCATTGTCCACATATCCACATATTTATAATACAGACATTTCCCCTGACATCTCCGGAGCACACAGGAGTGTAGATTTGCACTGTGTTCATCTGAGATTAATTTAAAACATGGATCCTCTGAAAGATGAATCTCTATGGAAATCAAACATCAACTTAATTCATCATTCCCTCAATGATACACGCCTTAGCCCTCTAGAAAGAAATAACTACTTTAAGATTTTCCAATCTTTACTCTTTCTCTATCACTTATTTTACTATTACATGTTTCTTCGTTTTATAAAAGTTTGAAATGGGAAGTTATGATGCTGGAAAAAATCAACAATAAAATGGTGTAAAGTTGAACAAATGGAAAAAACAAATATAATAAAACAGAAAAAGGGAACAATCATGAGAGGTTTAGGAAAGTTTGTTCTCCAAATGTCTCCAAATAACATTTTGGATCTTTTTAAATTTACAGCAATATAAATATACATTGTCCTTTTTCTTCAAATCTTTAAAAGTAAAGTTCATTTTTATTCTAGTAAAACTTCAGAAAAAGAGTAGAGACATTTCCTGGAGCCACTTTGTAAAATGACAAAACTATGATAGAGAGTATTTCTAATGGAAAATATCGGTTTCACAGTAATTTTATCTTTTTTAAATATACTTTGTTTGAAATCTGCAATGTATGGGTTCATCACTAGACACTGAACGCAATGCACTGTGAATTATACACACAATATGTACTCTCTCAGATGTATTCCCTGACTGGGATAAAATAGGTAATTATTTTTGATACCCCAAATTATGTGTAAATCCTAAATCTGTCAATGCCAATTTTTATCAAAACACTTGAAGGATTCTAAACTTGAAGGTCTGTGATTAGATATGAGTGATTGAGGTGAAGGAACTTTGTTTTTAATTTAGAGATTATAAAAGTTAAGTAACATCTTATAAGCATTGAGCTGAAAAAAAATGTGTTGAGGGAAACATTTGGGTCTATATTTTATAGTTAAACCTTAATATTTAACCTTTAATAGAGAACTATTTCTCTAAGTGATAAGTGGGGATGAGCCAATGATTTGGTCTGAATCTAGGGTTGGGCTGAACTTATCAGACATTCTAACCAAGGCTCAAGCTTTTGCCCATATGGCTCCATGTTCAGTGGGAGTTAAACATCATATATAGAAGAGATATTTCTACCAATACTACTGTATATATGACAGCTTCACATATTTGGTCAATGAAATCACCACCGCCCCTGCCCATTGCCTCATATGGCTGATAACAGCTTGAGGAGTCATTCAGTGAGGAGTATGTTGGGGTCAATCATGGTTGCTGGGTCAGTCAGGTTTTATTCTTGAAGTTGGCAGGCAGTGGAATTTATGAGTGAATTTCTTTGTGGATTTTAATTTTTCAATAAAGGACTTGTCGAATGCTTAATTGTCTTTATTTCTAGGTTACTTTTTTGTGAATGGGTATAGGTACAGTATTATGTGCCCCTTAATTTTTTTTATACTTTACATTTTATTTTATTTTATTTTATTTTGTATATTGGAAGAAGTATACAGATATTGTACAATGGCGGAGTATACATATCAACAGACATATCAATATAAGATGATTTTCCACACAAATAAAATGAACAGTTTGTCAAAAGTAACAAATATCAATGTGGGGGAATGTGAAGATCCCCCTCAAAAAAGTAGGAACTAGTATGGAGAAAAGGAGGGGAAAAACATGGTCATGTCAGGAATACAAAAGAAAAAGAAAAAAAAAACGATAAGGGTGTTCAATCTGGTACATAGGGCTAGACAGGGTTTAATATGGAAAAACAAAAAGATTATGAGAACTAGACATGTGTGATTCGGTTCGTAACGAATGGATTTTTGTATGAATTTGTTAGTATTCATACATTCGGATCAAGACGAACATCCAAATAGCTGAAAGAAACAAAATCCAAGAATTACTAAATTACGAATAAGCAAAATAACGAACACTTGTGATTATTGAGAAGAATGACCCCTTTAGAGATAGTTAAAGAGATCATTGGTGGAAATTACGAATAAGCAAAATAACGAACACGCAAAAATAAGAACTTACAAACGGACAAACTTACCAAAATACGAAAATCAGAAACAGTAAAAGAAAGAAATTTACATCTGTAACAAATGATTTACTTTTCGTCTTTTCAATCCTTTGTCTGTTCATAATTTCCTATGTTGGTATTTTCATTTGTGTGTTCGTAATTTCATTTCTTCGCATTCTCGAATCGTTCTTTTGAATGGACAGTGTAAGGCCTCATGCACACGAGACGCTGATGCAAACTCTGCTGAACACATGTTTCTAAAAGCTGAAACTGGTGTTTAGAAACGCCCGTTTTGCCGCGTTTGCATGCCGCGTTTAGCCGCGTTTTACCGCGTTTGTGTCTAGAAGCGTCTGCAGAGCAGAGAATGACATTTTGCGACCCAAATTTGGGGCCCCGTTTCTCAGAGCCACTTGGTGCTAGGATCCCCAAATTTGTGTGCTAACACAGATGGACTATCACTATAACATATCCAAATTTGGGGTTTCTAGCACCAAGTGGCCCCGAGATAAAGTCAGGTCGGAAAATGTAATTCTCTGCTGCAGAAGTGCTTGACATTTTGCGACCCGACTTTGGGGCCCAATATATCAAGGCCATTAGGTGCTAGAAACCCCAAATTTGTTATGCTAACACGGTTTCTAGCACCAAGTGACCCCGAGATATGGGGCCCCAAAGTCAGGTCGGAAAATGTCAAGCACTTTTCTGCAGCAGAGAATGACATTTTCCGACCTAATTTTGGGGCCCCATATCTCGGGGCCACTTCGTGCTAGGAACCCCAGAATTGGATATGTTGTAGTGCTATGCCCATTGTGGTAGCACACCAAATTTGGGGTTCCTAGCATCAAGTGACCCCGAGATATGGGGCCACAAATTCGGGCTGTAAAAACACTTATAAACGCAAACGCGGCTAAACGCGGTACCGTTTAGCCGCGTTTAGCCGCATTTAGAAGCGCTTGGCGTCTAAAACGTGGAAAACTTTTGCGTCTGAACCGATTTATTTGCTTCTGGAAAAACGAGGTTAAACGCAACTGCCTAAAAACACCAAAAAACAAGACTGTGTACATCAGTCACATAGGATAACATTGAATGGGTTCAGGGGCACACATCAGATGCAAGGCTTTCAGTATAACTATCAGCAGTGATCAATAAAGTAAATAAGCGACCAATAGTGAAGCCAGCAAAAATAATTATAACAATTTATTGAACTAACTTACAGTTAGGATACAAGAATGCATGCATCAAAAGAATCGGCTGCAGCGTTCAGCGTGCTGGTGTCAACCTGCCTGACATGTTTCATCGCAAACGGATGTCTTCAGAGGCGTGGTGACAAAGTTGCACTCTATTAGGGGTGTTAAGTAACTTAGAAAGGAAAAAAAAATACATAATTCCAAAATGGTATGTTTTTGGGGCAGGATCACCAAATGTGCAGTAGTGAGCCAATTGAAACATAGACTCCCCAGCAGTCAGGAGTAGGGATGAGCTTCGTGTTCGAGTCGAACCCATGTTCGACTCGAACATCGGCTGTTCGACCGTCCGTCGAATTGCGAACGTTATGGGCCGTTCGCGCCAAATTCGTGTGGCGCGTCACGGCCCATAATTCACTGCGGCATCGCAGTGCATTGCTGGCTGATGATTGGCCAAGCATGCACTATGACCCGCATGCTTGGCCAATCACAGCGCCGTCAGTAGAGAGAGCTGTAATTGGCCAAAGCCAGGGTGGCTTTGGCCAATTATGGCTCAGGGGATTTAGTACACGCCCCACACTATATAAGGCCGCCTGCACGGCGGCCCTGTGTAGTGTGTTCCGGTGTGCTGATAGAGAGAGAGACAGACAGTGTCATTTGATTTGAGAGCTAGATTAGGCTAGATCTGTTCCTGCTCTTTACATTTAGTGCAGTGCGTCCTGCTCACAGTGTTCAGCTAGATCTGTTCCTGCTCTTTACATTTAGTGCAGTGCGTCCTGCTCACAGTGTTCAGCTAGATCCGTTCCTGCTCTTTACATTTAGTGCAGTGCGTCCTGCTCACAGTGTTCAGCTAGATCTGTTCCTGCTATTTACATTTAGTGCAGTCAGTGCGTCCTGCTCACAGTGTTCAGCTAGATCCGTTCCTGCTATTTACATTTAGTGCAGTCAGTGCGTCCTGCTCACAGTGTTCAGCTAGATCCGTTCCTGGTATTTACATTTAGTGCAGTGCGTCCTGCTCACAGTGTTCAGCTAGATCCGTTCCTGCTATTTACATTTAGTGCAGTGCGTCCTGCTCACAGTGTTCAGCTAGATCTGTTCCTGCTATTTACATTTAGTGCAGTGCGTCCTGCTCACAGTGTTCAGCTAGATCCGTTCCTGCTATTTACATTTAGTGCAGTGCGTCCTGCTCACAGTGTTCAGCTAGATCCGTTCCTGCTATTTACATTTAGTGCAGTCAGTGCGTCCTGCTCACAGTGTTCAGCTAGATCCATTCCTGCTATTTACATTTAGTGCAGTCAGTGTGTCCTGCTCACAGTGTTCAGCTAGATCCGTTCCTGCTATTTACATTTAGTGCAGTCAGTGCGTCCTGCTCACAGTGTTCAGCTAGATCCGTTCCTGCTATTTACATTTAGTGCAGTGCGTCCTGCTCACAGTGTTCAGCTAGATCCGTTCCTGCTATTTACATTTAGTGCAGTGCGTCCTGCTCACAGTGTTCAGCTAGATCCGTTCCTGCTATTTACATTTAGTGCAGTGCGTCCTGCTCACAGTGTTCAGCTAGATCCGTTCCTGCTATTTACATTTAGTGCAGTGTGTCCTGCTCACAGTGTTCAGCTAGATCCGTTCCTGCTATTTACATTTAGTGCAGTCAGTGCGTCCTGCTCACAGTGTTCAGCTAGATCCGTTCCTGCTATTTACATTTAGTGCAGTGCGTCCTGCTCACAGTGTTCAGCTAGATCTGTTCCTGCTATTTACATTTAGTGCAGTGCGTCCTGCTCACAGTGTTCAGCTAGATCTGTTCCTGCTATTTACATTTAGTGCAGTCAGTGCGTCCTGCTCACAGTGTTCAGCTAGATCCGTTCCTGCTATTTACATTTAGTGCAGTGCGTCCTGCTCACAGTGTTCAGCTAGATCTGTTCCTGCTATTTACATTTAGTGCAGTGCGTCCTGCTCACAGTGTTCAGCTAGATCCGTTCCTGCTATTTACATTTAGTGCAGTCAGTGCGTCCTGCTCACAGTGTTCAGCTAGATCCGTTCCTGCTATTTACATTTAGTGCAGTGCGTCCTGCTCACAGTGTTCAGCTAGATCCGTTCCTGTTGTCTTCCTACTGACAGGCAGGCTTGTCTGGTTACAGTATATAAAGCTACCTGAAGAAAATTACAGGTGTTCTATCCCAGCTTAGTGCAGCTACAGGCCATTAGTATGTCTGGAAGGCCAAGAAGGAGAGGCAGACAGTCACAAGCCAATAAGAGAGGGCAAGCAGGCTCTGTGTCTAGTGCTGGTCGTGGAGACGGTGCATCCTCATCAGCACGTGGCCATGGGACACGCTTGGCCTTTTTTTCGGCAGCTGGCCGTGTTGAGCCGCAACATGCGGAAAACTTGGTCGAGTGGATGACCAAGCCGTCCTCATCCTCCTCATCCTCTCTCACCCATGCCCAGGGTGCTTTGTCTGGCAAAGCAGCGGCCTCTTCCCTCAGCTCAATGTCATCAGTGACTCCTTCCCTAGCTCCACCATGTCCTCATGAGGATTCCCTCGAACTGTTTGACCACAGTGTTGGGTACATGCTCCAGGAGGATGCCCAGCGTTTGGAAGGCTCTGATGATGATACTGAGCTCGATGAAGGCAGTAACATGAGCACGGACAGAGGGGGTGCCCAAGAAGGACAGCAATCTGGCAGTCATGCTCCCCCTGCTGCAGCATACTGCCAGGTTTGCTCCAGTGATGAGGAGGGAGGGGATGATGAGGTCACTGACTCAACGTGGGTGCCTGATAGGAGAGAGGAGGAGGAGGAGGAGGCGGCACATCACCAACGAGGCAGGATGCCCTTCAGGGGCCAGCCTAAGGGCAGCACATTGACTGCATCACACCCCAAAGCTCCACATGTGCAGGGCGCTGCAGTCTCTGCGCGTTATTCAAAAAGTTCTTTGGTGTGGGCCTTTTTTGAGACGAGTGCATCAGATCGCACCGCTGCTATTTGCAACATATGTCTCAAGCGTATCTCGCGTGGCCAAAACATCTCCCGCTTGGGTACCACATGCTTGACCAGACATATGTTGACCTGCCATGCAGTTCGTTGGCAAGCATATCTAAAAGACCCACACCAAAGAACAAAGAGGATCTCTCCTTGCTCCTCATCAGCTGAGATTTCCAACCCCACTAGACCTTCAGTCCTCTCTGAGACCTGCAGTGAGAGGAATGAAGGTGTAGAATTAGGTGTGTCACAGCCAAGTACTTGTGGGCAATCTGCTTTTGGTACACCGACGCCAGATTGTACCAGGCAAATTTCCCTGCCCCAGCTGCTGCACCGCCGAAAGAAGTTTGCTCCCAGCCATCCACATGCCCAGCGGTTGAATGCTAGCTTGGCAAAATTGCTAGCACTTCAACTGCTGCCTTTTCAGTTGGTAGACTCTGCCCCCTTCCGTGAGTTTGTGGAATGTGCGGTTCCTCAGTGGCAGGTACCCAAATGCCACTTTTTCTCACGGAAGGCGATTCCGGCTCTCTACCGGCATGTGGAAGGCAATGTCCATGCCTCGCTGGACAGGGCGGTCAGCGGTAAGGTGCATATTACCGCTGACTCATGGTCCAGCAGGCATGGACAGGGACGTTACTTAAGTTTCACGGCGCATTGGGTGACTCTGCTGGCAGCTGGGAAGGATGCAGGACAAGGTGCAGTAGTGTTGGAGGTTGTTCCGCCACCACGCCTCCAAAATGCTGATTGTGACACACCTCTCTCCTCCACCCTCTCCTCTTCTTCTTCCTCCATGGCCTCTTCCTCGGAACCAGCGGTGCTCCGTAGGCGTTCAAGGGGCTACGCAAGTACGCAGGCCAAAAGATGCCATGCGGTGCTTGAGCTGGTGTGCTTGGGGGACAGGAGCCACACTGGGGCAGAGGTTCTGTCAGCTCTGCAGGGGCAGGTTCAGAGGTGGTTGACGCCACGCCAACTTAAGGCAGGAATGGTGGTTTGCGACAATGGCACCAACCTCCTCTCTGCCCTCCGACAGGGACAACTGACCCATGTGCCCTGTTTGGCTCACGTCCTTAACTTGGTGGTGCAGCGGTTCTTGGGCAGGTACCCGGGCTTACAGAATGTCCTGAGGCAGGCCAGGAAAGTCTGTGTGCATTTCCGCCGGTCATATAATGCCAGTGCTCGGCTGACGGACCTCCAAAAGGAGTTTAACCTGCCCAAGAACCGCCTAATCTGTGACATGCCCACCAGGTGGAACTCGACATTGGCCATGCTGCAGCGGCTGCACACGCAGCAGAGGGCCATAAATGAGTACCTGTGCGACTATGGCACCAGGACAGGGTCAGGGGACCTTGGTTTTTTTTCCCCACGCCAGTGGGCCATGATCAGGGATGCATGCACTGTCCTGTCACCATTCGAGGAGGCCACGAGGATGGTGAGCACTGACAGTGCATGCATCAGTGACACTGTCCCCCTTGTCCACCTGTTGGAGCACACGCTGCGTGGAATAATGGACAGGGCACTTGAGGCAGAACAGAGGCAGGAAGAGGAGGACTTCCTTAGCTCTCAAGGCCCCCTTTATCCAGACAGTGTTCCTGCGTGCCCGCCGATCACACAGGAAGAGGACGAGGAGGAGGAGGAGGAGGAGGAGGAAGATTGTGTCAGTATGGAGGTGGAGCCTGGCACTCAGCATCAGCAGTCTTTAAGGGATCAGTCCCAAGGAACACATGGACTTGTACGTGGCTGGGAGGAGGTGGCTGCGGACGTTGTTGTCCTTAGTGACCCAGAGGACTCCGGACCGAATGCCTCAGCAAACCTACGCTGCATGGCCTCCCTGATCCTGCAAAGCCTGCGTAAGGATCCTCGTATTCGTGGTATCAAGGAGAAGGACCAATACTGGCTGGCAACCCTCCTTGATCCACGTTACAAGGGTAAGGTTGCGGACCTTATCTTGCCATCGCAGAGGGAGCAGAGGATGAAACATCTTCGGGAGGCCTTGCAGAAAGGTCTGTGCAACGCGTTCCCAGAGACTGGGAGGTTACAAACTCCTGTTTCTGGACAACGTGTTGCTGAGGCTTCGGTCAGTCAAAGAAGGAGCGGTGGAGAAGGTGGCCGTCTGACCGATGCGTTCAGACAATTTTTTGGTCCGCAGCCCCAAGGTATGATCGGTTCCAGCAACCATCGCCAGCGTCTGTTTTACATGGTGCAGGAATACCTAGGGGCAAGATCAGACTTGGACACCTTTCCCACCGAAAATCCTCTGGGTTACTGGGTCTTGAGGATGGATCACTGGCCAGAGCTTGCACAGTATGCAATTGAGCTACTGGCCTGTCCTGCATCCAGCGTTCTTTCGGAACGCACATTCAGTGCTGCTGGAGGCGTGGTAACCGATCACAGGGTGCGTCTGTCCACTGACTCGGTCGATCGGCTGACCTTCATAAAAATGAATCAGTCTTGGATCACCACCAGCTACCAAGCACCTGATGCTGATGTAACTGAATAATTTTTTTCAGATCCCTTCAAAGACTGCCTATGCTGATGCTGAGTGACTATCCCTGAGTAATTATCCTCTTCCTCCTCAATCATCACGCTGATAGCTTGTAAGAACATTTTTGGTTCTGGGCGCCACCACCAGTGCCTAAGGCACAATTTTTCAGCCCCTGTATAACAGGGGCGTGTAATTACAATTTTTGATGTAATACTTTGCAGCACGGCTCGTTCCTGCATTCCAACTAGAGTGTCTGTGAGGGGTTGCAGTGTTGTGGCACCAGCACCAGTGCCTAAGGCCCAATTTTTCTGCCCCTGTCTAACAGGGGCGTGTAATTACAATTTTTGATGCAATACTTTGCAGCAGGGCTCGTTCCTGCGTTCCAACTAGAGTGTCTGTGAGGGGTTGCAGTGTTGTGGCACCAGCACCAGTGCCTAAGGCCCAATTTTTCTGCCCCTGTCTAACAGGGGCATGTAATTACAATTTTTGATGCAATACTTTGCAGCAGTGCTCGTTCCTGCGTTCCAACTAGAGTGTCTGTGAGGGGTTGCAGTGTTGTGGCACCAGCACCAGTGCCTAAGGCCCAATTTTTCTGCCCCTGTCTAACAGGGGCGTGTAATTACAATTTTTGATGCAATACTTTGCAGCAGGGCTCGTTCCTGCGTTCCAACTAGAGTGTCTGTGAGGGGTTGCAGTGTTGTGGCACCAGCACCAGTGCCTAAGGCCTAATTTTTCAGCTCCTGTTCAACAGGGGCATGTAATTACAATTCTTGATCTAATATTTCACAGCAGGGCCCTGTGAGGGCTTACAGTGTTTTGGCCACAGCAACACCTAAGGCCCAAATTTCTGCTGAGTATATAGGGCAGGACCCTACTTTCAAACATCTAACTTACAAACGACTCCTACTTGCAAACGGAAGGAGACAACAGGAAGTGAGATGAAATCTACCCCTAGGAAGGGAAATTCTCTCATGTAAGAGTTAATATGGGAAAACAATTTCTCCTTTCCACTGATGCTTTCCAATCCTTGTTCCACAAAAAAACCCAAATTTTCAAAAAACATTTTTCATTGGGACAAAAAAGTGAGGTGAAATCTTCTGAAGAGGAGGAAAGACGCAAAACAAATGTCACAGGGGTGATAACCCTTCCCTATGTTTTCCAAAAAGCTTAGAAAAGATTTTTTGGCTGGAGCTAAACACGTTAAAAATGTTCAAAATTACAAACAGATTCTACTTAACAACAAACCTACAGTCCCTGTCTTGTTTGCACCGCCTGTATACTGCTGTTCAGAGTATATAGGGACCTTTCCTTATTTTAATTTGGGTGCGGGGTTCCCCTTAATATCCATACAAGACCCAAAGGGCCTGGTAATGGACTGGGGGGTACCCATGCCGTTTGTCTCACTGATTTTCATCCATATTGGCAGGACCCGACATGACATTAAACCCGCAAGCAGTTTTAAATGAGATTTTTTCCTTTAAAAATGACATTTGGTGCAGGGACTGTTCTAAACATGGGAAACACGCGTCACTTTACAGGCATACTATAGACACCCCCCAGGTACGATATTTAAAGGAATATTTCACTTTTTTTTTTTTACTTTAAGCATCATTAAAATCACTGCTCCCGAAAAAACGGCCGTTTTTAAAAGTTTTTTTTGCATTGATACATGTCCCCTGGGGTAGGACCCGGGTCCCCACACCCTTTTTAGGACAATACCATGCAAATTAGCCTTTAAAATGAGCACTTTTGATTTCGAACGTTCGAGTCCCATAGACGTCAATGGGGTTCTAACGTTCGTGCGAACTTGCGGTCCGTTCGCAGGTTCTGGTGCGAACCGAACCGGGGGGTGTTCGGCTCATCCCTAGTCAGGAGAGATGGATGCATACATTTAGTCAGCCTGACTGGAGTATAGTACCAGCAATGTACTATTTTCAGGGAGGTCTCCCAGTGAATAACACATTTAGTTGATTTAATGAGTAACATGGTTGCTTTATGCCACTGTAAAAGTTAAAAGTCTCTGCTGCCCAAATTTTCATAGAGGATGTTTTGTCCAAGGAGATATTGTGTCTGAAGATGCTGTAGAGAAAGGAGATTAATTTAGAATGAGCTGAAGGTTTGTCATAGAACGATAGATTCTCATTTGGAATTTTAAAGTTTCATTGTAGAATTAGTGCCATAACACATCGGAGATGTAAGTATTTTGTAGAAGTCTCTTGTAGGGAGATTAAATTACTTTTGGAAGTCTTCAAATGTACGTGGCGTGGCGTCCTTATAGAGGAGGCCCAGGTTTAGTATGCCAGAACTCATCCAGTTAGAAAGTGAAAGATCTAAGTTTAAGGACTCCAAAGAAGAGAGAGGGAGAGAAGAGAAGTCCTGTGTAAAAGGTTTTGTCAAATGGAGAGCGCAGCTTGTAGTTAGATATGGTGATGGAGATGGACACAATCCAAGCAATGTGGCAGCTAAAGTATTCTGTAAGGATTGTCCCAACAGTGACTGTTCAATATCAATCCAGAGATGATCTGCAGAATGGGACCATCAGACCTTGAGATTGTCCAGGATGGCTGCTTGGTAGTAGGCCTTGAGTTTTGGGACACCCATGCCAGCATTTGCTTTGGATCTGTCACATACCTTGTGGTAGAGCCTGACCTCTCATACCGCCCCGGCTCAAGGGCCACTGGTGTTGCAACAGTGGCTGCAAGAGCGCGGTGAGGTAAGAGTGCCTGCAAGATCTTCCATTGGCTGCAATAGTGTGTGGCAGGTTTGTCACCTGAGCTAGGCTGGATGGCTGAAGCAGCGGATGGCAACAGGAACAGCAGATGCAGGCACACAGCAGATGTAGGACCAGCGTCACTAGGCACTATGCAGAGCAGGACAGATGGATAACTTGCTGCAGGGTCAGACAAGCCAGGTTAGCAACGGAGGATCAGGTATAAGCATAAACAGCAGGCAGAGAATGGCCAAGATGCAGGCAGAGGTTGGCAACAGGATATTAGGCAAATGGAAGATATAACAAAGTCTTTAGGCAAGCTAGAGGTCAGGATAGGTGGAGAGCAAGCGTGGTCAGGATAGGCCTGGTCAAACACAGGAATCAAGCACAGATCACAGGAACAGGTATATGGGTAAAGATAAATATCAGACAGCAATGCACAAGTGCAGATGGTGCCCTTATATAGGCCATTTGGCGCCAGCATTAATGGCTAAGAGGTGCGCATATTTGCACAGGCATTAGGCTATGCCCGGCAAGACGGGCACCTGCGGGAGCACGTCTGCACATGCATATCTGCCTCTGCCTAGCAGCTTCGGCTGCACTATGGCCAGCATGTCTCTGACAGGATCTGTAGGATAGAGGATTTAAATTGTGGCCTTTTTTGCCCCCCAGATATATTAGTAATCTCGGATTGGAGTTTCCATAGGAAATCACCTGAATGACCGCAACATACAGGGATATGTAAAATAAAAAATAAATAAAGTGCGCTAATTATATGAAAATACACACATAGATGTGAATACATGTGGGTAATAGTAAAAACCACAATCTACTGAGAGCAAGTAAATGACTCCATGAGTGGTAAAAATATATAAGTGCAAAACATAAAAACTCAAATAAAAAGAAGAAACAAAAAATGTGTACATGTGAAATACAATGATATTAATAGCGTGAAAATCTGAAAATCAAACAAACTCAGTCCATGGGTTCAAATATAAAAAGTTCATCAGTGAAAAAAATACTTCCATCCACTATACAGCTCAGCAGCAACTAATCCCCCTATGAGTGGATTGACAAAGGAGAGAGATGTGCAGGATGGTGCAAATCCACTGGCGGTGACTCCAATAAGTGATAAAGTGATAAAGGTGAACTCTTACCCTCCGTGTTGGACCCCCTCCTTGGCAGGGTCTATCAGGCATGCAGATTTTTGCCCTCTGCAGGGACCATGTAATGAGAAGATCTCCCCAGCAGCTGTTAGGAATGTTGTCTCCGATCCGGGCTGGTCCAAGTGAAACGCCTGGAGAGGGGGGAAGGAAAGCTCTCTTGCTCCCAGTGTGGCAAAGGAAAAAACAAAAGAGCGGAGCTCCAATAGTGTAAAAAGTTTCGGAATTTATTAAATAAAAGTACAGACCGCAACGGAGAGTGCACGCTCCGTGAGGTGAAAATACAATTAAAAACAAGCCGGCATATAAAAATCGTAATAACCCATGCATAACATGGGGCAATCGTGATGGCTTACAACGTAGCCATGCCCTACATGTTTTGTCATTAGTAGACGTCTTCAAAGGGGCACAGGCTACGTGTTAAGCCATCCCCTATATAGTATAACAGTGCACATCAAGCCACATCAAGCCAACGAGGCTTGATGTGCACTGTTATACTATATAGGGGATGGCTTAACACGTAGCCCGTGCCCCTTTGAAGACGTCTACTAATGACGAAACGTGTAGGGCATGGCTACGTTGTAAGCCGTCACGATTGCCCCGTGTTATGCACGGGTTATTACGATTTTTATATGCCGGCTTGTTTTTAATTGTATTTTCACCTCACGGAGCGTGCACTCTCCGTTGCGGTCTGTACTTTTATTTAATAAATTCCGAAACTTTTTACACTATTGGAGCTCCGCTCTTTTGTTTTTTCCTTTGCCACACTGGGTGCAAGAGAGCTTTCCTTCCCCCCTCTCCAGGCGTTTCACTTGGACCAGCCCGGATCGGAGACAACATTCCTAACAGCTGCTGGGGAGATCTTCTCATTACATGGTCCCTGCAGAGGGCAAAAATCTGCATGCCTGATAGACCCTGCCAAGGAGGGGGTCCAACACGGAGGGTAAGAGTTCACCTTTATCACTTTCTCACTTATTGGAGTCACCGCCAGTGGATTTGCACCATCCTGCACATCTCTCTCCTTTGTCAATCCACTCATAGGGGGATTAGTTGCTGCTGAGCTGTATAGTGGATGGAAGTATTTTTTTCACTGATGAACTTTTTATATTTGAACCCATGGACTGAGTTTGTTTGATTTTCAGATTTTCACGCTATTAATATCATTGTATTTCACATGTACACATTTTTTGTTTCTTCTTTTTATTTGAGTTTTTATGTTTTGCACTTATATATTTTTACCACTCATGGAGTCATTTACTTGCTCTCAGTAGATTGTGGTTTTTACTATTACCCACATGTATTCACATCTATGTGTGTATTTTCATATAATTAGCGCACTTTATTTATTTTTTATTTTACATATCCCTGTATGTTGCGGTCATTCAGGTGATTTCCTATGGAAACTCCAATCCGAGATTACTAATATATCTGGGGGGCAAAAAAGGCCACAATTTAAATCCTCTATCCTACAGATCCTGTGTATTTTCATATAATTAGCGCACTTTATTTATTTTTTATTTTTCATGGTATACACAGATATTGGTGTATTTTGTGTGCAGCTTTTACCTTTGACCTTTTTTGCTCTGCAGCGCAGTTTTTCTTTTTCTTTTTATACAGGGATATGTAATGTAATACTGACACATAATCACACACATAGGTTGGACTTGATGGTCTTTTTTCAACCTCACCTACTATGTAACTATGTAACTATGGTGGTTTCATTATCCTGATTGGGTGTCATATGACATCCAGCAGGATAAGCCACTCATGATCAGTAGTGTGGTGTTATGATGCATGGCATCTCAGATCTCGGTAAAGAGTCTATGTCCAATCACAGTTGATCACAATGTAACCAGGAAGTGCCTGTTATTGGCTTTTCCTCTATTTGCGCTGACAGGGCATGAGTAGAGGAGAGCCGTTAAGTGGCTCTTCTGACGAGGCGGTCTGCGCTGACCAGGAATCAAACACAGATCACAGGAACAGGTATACGGGTAAAGATAAATATCAGACAGCAATGCACAAGTGCAGATGGTGCCCTTATATAGGCCATTTGGCACCAGCATTAATGGCTAAGAGGTGCGCATATTTGCACAGGCATTAGGCTATGCCTGGCAAGACGGGCACCTGCGGGAGCACGTCTGCACATGCATATCTGCCTCTGCCTAGCAGCTTCGGCTGCACTATGGCCAGCATGTCTCTGACAGGATCTGTAGGATAGAGGATTTAAATTGTGGCCTTTTTTGCCCCCCAGATATATTAGTAATCTCGGATTGGAGTTTCCATAGGTAAGCTGAAGTAAGTGGGATGGGTCAGGTTCTGAAGTGGTACAGTATTGAAGGTAGGAGTGACATTTACCCCTTATTCACATAGCGAGCTGGTACCTGGAGGTTCTTCTATTTTTAAAGGGGCTCTGGATTTCAAAAAGACTCTAGTCTGTAGATTCCAATAACCACCAGGCCTAGGTCATGGAGAAGAGAATATCGTCCTTATCAACATGGGGTAATATTGAGGGCCTGCAATGTATTTCAAAGGGGTCCATGTGCTTTTTTTAACCACTTGCTGTCCATGCTATAGCCGAATGACGGCCACAGCGCGGACCCTCATATGACGGCCTCCCCTGTGCACGCGCCCCGCGCACCCCCTGCAGGGCATGCGTGGTGCGTGCTGTGATGACCGAGTCACTGAGACTCGGCTGATCACAGATCCGAGTAAGGGGCTGGTCCCGGCCCATTACCACGTGATCAGCTGTCAGCCAATGACAGCCGATCACATGATGTAAACAAAAGCTCGGTAATCATTTTTTTTTCTCCTCACACTGACAGTGTGAGGAGAAAAAAAAGTTGATCACCAGCTTATCTGCAAGGGACATTGGTCCCGAAGAGGAAGAGGCAATTCTGCCTCATCTGTGCCCACCAGTACCCCCCGCCAGTGCCACCTGCCATCATCACCTGCCAGTGCCCACAGTGCCCACCAGTGCCACCTATCAATGCCCATGAGTGCCACCTATCAATGCTCAGAAGTGCGACCTATCAATTCCCACCAGTGGTGCCAATCAGTGCCACCTAGCAGTGCTGCCTATCAGTGTAACTCATCAGTGCCCATTATTGCCACCCATCAGTGCCCATCACTGCCACCCATCAGTGCCCATCACTGCCACCTATCAGTACCCATCAGTGCTGCCTCATCAGCGTACATCATTGAAGTAGAAAAATTACCTGTTTGAAAAATTTTATAACAAAATATGAAAAAAAAAAAAAAATTCGGACTTTTCAAATTTTTTTAACAAAAAATAAAAACTGCAGAGGTGATCAAATACCACCAAAAGAAAACTCTATTTGTGGGAAAAAATTATAAAAATCTCTTTTGGGTACAGTGTTGCATGACCGCGCAATTGTCATTCAAAGTGCATCAGCACTGAAAGCTGAAAATTGGTCTGGACAGGAGGGGGGTTTAAGTGCCCTGTAAGCAAGTGGTTAAATAAGCCAGGGAAATATCATTTGGTGGCAATTTAATACACTTTTTTCCTTAGCTACAGTTTATGTAGATCACATAGATGTGAACAGGCAGAATAAGGACACCCCCTCAGACATGGTATTTAAAAGAATTTGGCATTTTTAATGTTTCACTTTAGGCATTAAAAAAAAACACTGCTCCTGATCGAATACATTTTTTTAAATATTTTTTTTGCATTGTTTTTTTTTATTCCGATAAGCCCCCCCCACATATAGTACCCCACAACCACTGGGAAAGGGTTGTGGGGATAAGGCCCTTGTCCCCATCATCATGGGGACAAGGTGCTTTGGGGGGCTACTCCAAAGCACCCTTCCCATGTTGAGGGCATGTGGCCTGGTACGGTTCAGGAGGGGGGGCGCTCCCTCGTCCCCCCTCTTTTCCTGCGGCCTGCCAGGTTGCGTGCTCAGATAAGGGTCTAGTATGGATTTTGCGGTGGACCCCTATGCCATTTTTTTAAAAATTTGGTGCAGGGTTCCCCTTAATTTCCATACCAGACCTGAAAGGCCTGGTATGGATTTTGGGGGTACCCCCCACACAATTTTTTTTACATTTTTGGTTCGGGGTTCCCCTTAATATTCATACCAGACCCAAAGGGCCTGTTAAGGGCCTGGGCGGGGGAACCCAGGCCATTTTTTATAAGTGAGTTTTATCTATATTGCCGAGACCCGACAATTCATTACAGCCGCAATCAGTTTTAAATGACTTTTTTCCTTTAGAAATGTCATTTTGCTATGGTATTGTTTTAAATACGGGCAAACTGCGCCACTTTACAGGCATACTATAGACACCCCCCAGGCACAATATTTAAAGGAATATTTCATTTTTATTGTGGGAACAATAGGGGGTACTGCTAAAGGTATTACCAAAAGGGCGGACTTTGAAGGCCAGGAAACAATGGAGAAGGAAACAGTATAAACAGTCAAATTTATTGAAAAATATAAACTACAAACATTAACTTTAAAAAGAGTAAAAAAATCGTAGCATATATGCATCTGTGTTTATAGTGCAGTGAGCCCTTGTGCGTCAACGCGTTTCGCCGTTAGGCTTCTTTAGGACATGGCCAGGGTTCAAAGATGAAACAGATAAGAGAACACATTTCTCTATCTGAAATGAGATACAATGCCATTAAAATCATGATTATTACATAGACAAATTTGTTTAAAAAGACGTGTTGAAAACTTGTGGAAAAAGAGGTCAAGGACGAGCAACAGAAAGGTACCTTTATTTGGATTGTAATATTACACATACCCACGATCTAGGTGAACGATGAATTTTAAACTATGAAGAAACAAATAAAGCCAATTTTAAAAGTTGTACTGACAAAATAAAAATATGGTACAGCAAAATTCTAGAAGAACAGCGGAACTTACTGAATTTCAAATATTTTTGCAAATTCTTAAGCAGGGGCAAGTGATTCCAAATATACAAGGAGCCAGCGGAACCGCAAAACGTCCGATAATACATGGGGGGAACAGATCCTTAATAGGATCCAGCCATATTAATGGCTACTGCAGCCAAAGATAGCCCGCTGAGTCTAGAAACATAGAATGTGGAAGTATATATTTAAGAAATGTGGTAACCAGTTACAATGAGATAGCAAGTCTCAATGGTAGGTAGTACTTACATGAAAAACATCATATGAGAAGCGTGCCCCTGGGAGACAGCAACAAACTGCACACAAAGCCTATAACGCTAAGGGGGTTATTTATATGGTCATGGAAGTCTCAGTTGGCCGCCGAAGAGGCGTCATGTGACGCAATCACAGCAGCTGGCCAGGAGAGCAGGGAATTATGGGTATTGTAGGAATAAAGGGCCCGGCACGCGCCCGCACAAAGCGAGCACTCGAGTGGAAAAGCCAACACATTCATACGGCGCAGCGGGCGGGATCACATTCCCCTTGCACATGCGCCATAGACCTTCAAATGAAACCGGTGAATTATGGGCACTGGACAATGGGGTTTTGTTGTGGAGATTAATATATGATTATTTACTAACTGTTTACCTGCCCCTGTACTGGCATGATGTATTTCTAAAAACTGGAGAAGTTTTCCTTAACCATTTCAATACCGGGCACTTTCACCCCCTTACTGCCCAGGGCCAATTTTCAGCTTTCAGTGTTGTCGCACTTTGACTGACAATTGCATGGTCATTCTACACTGTGCCCAAATGACATTTGTATCATTTTCTTTCCCACAAATAAAGTTTTCTTTGGTGGTATTTAATCAGCACTAGTTTTTTTTATTTTTTGCTAAACAAATAAATAATATGACTGAAAATTAAAAAAAAAATGGTGTTCTTCATTTCTGTTATAAAATTTTGTAAATAAGTAAGTTTTCTCCTTCACTGATTGGCACTGATGAGATGGCACTGATGGGCACTGATGAGGTGGCACTGATGTGGTGACACTGATGGGTACTGATGATAGGGCACTAATATGTAGCAATGGTAGGGGACACTAATATGCAGCACTGATAGGGGCACTGATATGCAGCACTGATGGGGGCACTGATATGCAGCACTGATGGGCACTGATAGATATCATTGATGGGCAATGATGGGCACTGATAGATATCATTGATGGGCAATGATGGGCACTGATGGGCGGCACTGATGGGCACTGGTAGATGGCACTGATAGGCAGCACTGATGAGGAGGCACTGACAGGCATTACTGAGGGGCACTGATTGGCATCCCTGATGGGTATTGATTGGCATCCCTGATGGGCACTGATTGGCATCCTTGGTGGGCATGGATTGACATCCCTGGTGGGCACTTGTCGGCATCCTTGTTGGCACTTCTGATGGGGCTGCACTGATAATCAATGCACCGATTATCAGCGCAGACCGCCTTGTCAGAAGAGCCACTTAACGGCTCTCCTCTACTCATGCCCTGTCAGTGCAAATAGAGGAAAAGCCAATAACCGTCACTTCCTGGTTACATTGTGATCAACTGTGTTTGGACTCTTTACCGAGATCTGAGATGCCATGCATCATAACACCACACTACTGATCACTGCGCATGAGTGGTTTATCCTGCTGGATGTCATATGACACCTAGTCAGGGTAAAGAAACCACCACCCGACCTCCATTCTGCTATAGGCTGAGCGTGATGTGATTAACCACTTCCCGCCCACCGTATAGCAAAATGATGGCCGGAAAGTGGTTGTATTGTCCTCACTGGACGTCATCAGTACCACCTATAAGTGCACACCAGTGCCACCTATGAGTGCCCATCAGTGCCACCTACAGTATGTGTGCCCATCAGTGCCACCTATCAGTGCCCATCAGTCCCGCCTATGAGTGCCCATCAGTGCGGCATATCAGTGCCCATCAGTGCTGCTTATCAGAATCACCTATCAGTGCTGCATATAAGTGCCTCATCATCAGTGCCCATCAGTGCCACCTCATCAATGCCAATCAGTATTGCCTCATCAATGCCCGTCAGTGCAGCCTCATCAGTGCCCATCATTAAAGGAGTAAAATGTACTTATTTACAAAGTTTTGTAACAGAAACAAAGAAAAACTTTTTTTATTTGTAGTGCAAAAAATAAAAACCCCAGTGGTGATCAAATACTACCAAAAGAAAGCTCTATTTGTGGGAAAAAAATTATAAACATTTTGCTTGGGTACAGTGTTGCATGACCGCGCAATTGTCATTCAAAATACGACATTGCTGAAAGCTGAACTCAGACTGGGCAGGAAGGGGGTGAAAGTGTATTGAAGTGGTTAACTGGCAAACTTGTTTAGTGACAGAAAGTTTTATGGCAAGAAGGTACTAGCATCAGTAGACATTGGGGACCACTCCTTAACTGTCATCTCCAACATCATGCAACAGGGCGTATGTGTCAGATCAGAACTGCCTTCTCTAGTGCTTTTCCCTCTACCCTGTCTAACTGTCACCTAGCTACCCTGCTCTGGTGCCTGCACCTCCTTATCTCCATCCACCTCTGTACTAACGCCTGCCAGCACCCGATGGGTATGGTCCAAACTTGCTTTCAGATTGGTGATGCTTCGCAGGGTTGCCAGCTGCTTCCTTATGCCCCGTTCACACGGTCGGATTTTCCGACGGAAAATGTGTGATAGGACCTTGTTGTCGGAAATTCCGACCGTGTGTAGGCTCCATCACACATTTTCCATAGGAATCTCCTACACACAAAGTTTGAGAGCAGGCTATAAAATTTTCAGACAACAAAATTCCGATCATGTGTACACAAATCCGACGGACAAAGTGCCATGCATGCTCAGAATAAATAAAGAGATGAAAGCTATTGGCCACTGCCCCGTTTATAGTCCCGATGTACGTGTTTTACATCATCCCGTTTAGAACGATCGGATTTTCTGACAACTTTGTGTGACCGTGTGTATGCAAGACAAGTTTGAACCAACATCCGTCGGAAAAAATCCTAGGATTTTGTTGTCGGAATGTCCGAACAAAGTCCGACCGTGTGTACGGGGCATTAGATTCTGGACATGGGTTTCCAAGGAAACAGCTTGCTGACATTTTGCTCAACAATATTCACCCTTGAACGGATGCTACATTGGAGACCCGATTAAAGCTGAATCTGGCTTTGTTCGGGACTCTTGCCAGCCAGCGGACATGGCGGCTGGTCGCTCAGGTCTCCCAATGGGACAGGAGACCTGGGCGGAGCTGCGGAAGGCGGCGGAAGGGGGGACGTCCGTTCCTTGTGATAACGACCGAGCAGTTCATTAGCCAAACCGGTTGTTATCACTTGAAAGCCAATCGCCAGCTCTAAAAAACAGTACCGGGGTGAAGCCTGCAGCTGCAGCTGTAAAACCACTTCCTCAAAATGACGTACAGGTACGTCGTTTCACGGGAGGTGGTAAATCTAGTTATTAGTTTAGTTAAATTTGCTTGATTCGTTCATTTCGCATTTGGAATTCGTATTCGGGATTTGTATTCGGAATTCGTATTCGGAATTAGTTTTATGTCTTCTTTCGATTATCTTAGAAGTTACCGATTTTTTTCGATTGAAAATGTTTAAACCGATAAATTTTTAATCGGTCGAATCTAAAATATTATATATTTTTTTATTCGATTGCGGCAAAGGGAACAATCAAAAGAAAAATCTTCATCAATTGATTACGACTCTTTAAACCACTTTTGGCTTAACAAAAACAGCATTATTTCAAAATGGTACTAATAACACACAAAGTCTTTGATTTCAGAAATATGTTTACAGTTTGAATTCGAATGGAATTGGATGTAAAAGTTTAATTCGAATTTCAATTTGAATTTCGGAAATTCAGATGAATTTAATTTCGTTATTCAGAGCATTCGGTAAACTTTGTTTATACTTTAATTAGAGTATATTTGAATCTCTGAATAATGAAAAAAATTATCCACGAATTAATTTGAAATGAAACAAACCACACATGTCTAATGTTAAAGGCTAATGGGCTTCTAAAGGAATGTAGAGACGTAACTCGCAAAATGTGGCACCACATCCAACTCAATACAGAAACAAAGGAGCAAAATTGATATCGGACTTTAAAGGTTGCCACTATGATCCCAAGTAGAAAAGAGAAGTGCTCACATATGTATAAAATTCATAGTTTATTATAACAAATATAAAAAGTCATAAAAACATTTTGAGAATTGTGCATTGTATCGAAATATATAACTCTCCCATGTATCAAGAAACAATGTACAGAGAATCCTGTTCAGATTGGCCCATACATCAGTAACTTATTAGATAAGAAATGAGAATACAATGGTCTTCCATATGTGGGGCCAAAAGCGGAATCACTGTACCAACATTATTGGATCGCTATGCGTTTTGCCAATGGCTTCTTCATAGGATCCTATTGGCACACAGCCCGAGTAAGAGGCATGGAGTGCTCAATCCACAGCGTGGGAGGGGAGGAAGAGGGGTGCAGCCAGCTCTAAGAGGGGTGTAGTATAATGCAGCTAAAAAACGAGGGCTCACCCAGGGTCAAGCCTATACTTGTAAATATGAGTACCACATAAGTTTCAAACTCTGTAGTTGAAAACCGGCCAAAATGTAAGGCAGGAATGGACAATTACTTAATACACTCATTTTCTGGTTTATGGGGCCTCAAGATTCAATTTGCGCCGATCCTGGCTGCAAATGACCCTTTCATGGAGAGAATAAAACGTCCGCAGGGCTAATGGGCTTTTAGGTTACCAACCGTTAGAGACCTTTACTTTTATATTCATATCTTTGTATCTCTAATTTTGGTGGGGAGATCTTCCTGAAAACACTTTGAAATGCTTTTCTAAAGTCCTGGTTCCTCAGACTGTAAATGAGAGGATTGAGGAGAGGAAGGATCACCGTGTAAAAGACGGCCACTGCTTTGTCACCAGAAAATTGATGGCGAGTACTTGGCAAAAAATAATTGAACATAACAGAGCCATAATACATAAACATCACTGTCAGATGAGAGACACAAGTAGAGAAAACTTTACTTCTATTGCCCTTAGCTTGAATTTTTAGAACCGCTTTGAATATATAGACATAGGACAGGAAGGTCGGTATTAGGGATCCACTTCCAAGGAAGCCACCTGAAAGAAAAACAAGCAGAATGTTGGTGTAGATGTCACTGCAGGAGATCCGAAACAACTGGGGAAGGTCACAGAAGAAACTTTCTATGATATCCGATCTACAAAATGTTAATTTGAAGGCATGAAGTGTGTGAACCAAAGAATTGGTAAAGCTGAGACACCACACAATGGACACCAACTGTACACACACTTTCCAACTCATGATCTGTATGTAATGTAATGGCTGACAAATGGCGGTATATCGATCATAGGACATGACAGTCAACAGAAAAGCCTCACAACCCATTAAATATAAAAAGAAGAAGACTTGGGTTATACACGCCCTTATGGAAATCTTTCTTCTCTCGGTGTGAAGATCAAATAACATACGTGGAACGGTTAATGAGGAATAACAGAGGTCCAAACCGGCCAGGTTTCCGAGGAAGAAATACATAGGAACATGGAGATGAGAGTTGGTGACTATGAGGACAATGATCAGAAAATTCCAGAATAATGTCAGAAGGTAGATGAGAAGGAAGAAGAAAAAGAGAGGGAGGTGAAGACCTGGAAGGTCAGAGAGTCCGGAGAGGAACAATTCATTCAGAATCGTCTGATTTACCATTTCAATATTAACTTACTTTTCTATAGCAAAAAAGTTAAACATATTATAAATGTTAATCATCCAAAATATTGCAAAATTAAGAAACTTAAATAAGGCTTTCACTAAAATGTAAATTTTTACTTTTTTAATATCTATAAAAAAAAAATAAATGATGAACATCTATAAATAAAATACAATTGACTTTTTTTTCCTGGAACTTGAAGTAGTACTTGATTTATAACAATCTAAAATAGTGAATAGAGAAATGATATGTGAGAAAATCAGATGTTGACTGAAATTGTGCACAGAAAACATGAAATAGTTTTTGATACCATTAGCAATGGTAAATATACCGTAATTCTTCCAAGTTCCCAGATATTGGCTATAACAGGGATGTATGGAGTATCAATTTGCTGGATTCACCGAGCAGAGAGTAATATCCATCGTCCATCAACCATGAAACCGAGAACAGACTAAAAATGATGGCTTTGCTAAAGCATTCCCTGAAAGAAAGTATCATTTTAATTTGCGCCTTAGACCAGCCTGTATGACGTGGACCCCAAAATACGTTCCAAAAAACAAAACTGAAATGCAATTTTTTTCTATTCAAGACAAAAATTAATTTTAGGAAATAGGTATATTTTCTGTTTTGGCTGTACAGAACACAAGTGGTTGCAGCAACTCAACAGTAAAGAAAAAACATATTACAGAAAATTGCAATAGGCGCCCTAATAGTTTAACCTGAAAAAGCATAAAAGTAGATCTAGTTACTAAACTCCCATATAAGCTTTAAGCACTTGCTGACTGCCCTATTGTAGTTTTACTTCTATCAAGTGGCAGCTGTGCTCTGGATCACCATAGGTATTGGGACACCTGTCTTTACACGCACATGGATTTTAATGACATTCCAGTCTTAGTCCATAGGGTTCAATATTGAGTTGGTCCACCCTTTGGAGCTATAACAGCTTCAACTCTTCTGGGAAGGCTGTCCACAAGGTTTAGGAGTGTGTCTATGGGAATGTTTGACCATTCTTCAAGAAGCACATTTGTGAGGTCAGGCACTGATGTTGGTTGAGAAGGCTTGGCTCGCAGTCTCCTTTCTAATTCCTTCCAAAAGTGTTCTATCGGGTTGAGGTCAGGACTCTATGCAGGCCAGTCAAGTTCCTCCACCCCAAACTCACTCATCCATGTCTAATTCATCCCAATATCCCAATACTTTTGGTAATTTAGTGTATATGTGATTTGGCATTTCTGCCTGCGCCGCTTCTGCTGCGAATATTCACGGCAGAAGCAGATCTGTGGGTGTCTTGATGTCCTCTGGCACCAACTGATCGTCATTAAAGAACACAAAACTGCGATCTGCCTATGTACACAGGGCAGATCGCTAATGGTAAAGAAAGGACTCCTTGTAGCCGCAAATCTTTGCTGTCCCTAAGATGAAAGTGGCAACCAGGGGCGTGGCCTGGCTGGAGTCCAGGCGGACCGTGCCATCTGCACATTCATCTTAGGGACAGCATCGATGTGCAGCAACAGGGGTTGTGTACTTCAATGTAGTCATATTATATTCTATATTTCAGAGGTGGTAACAGTCCCTGACGAAGATTATAATTTATACACTTTTTTGAAACGCGTTGGACTTTTCCACTACTTACCTTCTAGGCTACCCACTTTAATGGTTCGTGCCTACGTAGTTGGAGTCTACCACCTTTGTCTACAATTGTGTAATATTCTTTATGCATGTACATACAGTATGTTTTTCTTGTACTTTGTTCCCATAAGAATCCTGTTTTTATGATTCGTATTTTGTATTAATAAATTCTACTTTATATATGTAAAATTTTCTGTATTATATACCTTTATCTTTTTCATAATTGCCTTTAAAATCCCATTCTTGAGGTTTTTTACTTTCCATTGTCTAGAGGGATGATGGCAATTTAGACGCTAACCTATGGGAGTCTATTAATTTCCTAAAAGCAACAGGGAGTCCTTTCTTTACCTTTAGTGATTGTAGGAGCTGGGATGAGCCCCGTCCTGTGCCAGCACTCCCAGTGTCTGAAGCTCAGCATTTACACCCCGCTCCAGAGAGCCTGAGTGGCACGCCAAACTATGTCGGTTCACAGTAAAGAAGGCAGATCACCGTTCCTATGCTGCGTATACACAATCGGACATTCCGACAACAAAACCGTGGATTTATTTCCGACGGTTGTTGGCTCAAATTTGTCTTGCATACACACGGTCACAAAAATGTTGTCGGAAATTCCGAACGTCAAGAACGCGGTGATGTACGTCGAGCCGAGAAAAATTAAGTTCAGTAGCCAGTGGGGCTCTTCTGCTTGATTCCGACATGCGTGGAATTTTGTGCATTGGAAATTGTGTACACACGATCGGAATTTCCGACAACGGATTTTGTTGTCGGAAAATTTGAGATCCAGCTGTCAAAATTTTTGTCGTCGGAAATTCCAAAAAGCAAATGTCCGATGGAGCCTACACACGGTCTAAATTTCCGACAACAAGCTCACATCGAACATTTGTTGTCGGAAATTCCGACCGCGTGTACGCGGCATTAGAGGGGGGAAGGGATGGATTCTAGGGGCTAGAATCCATTTCTTCCCCTAGTAAAAACAGCACACAGTGTACACCAAAACACTGGTTAGGCACACAGTTAACCCCTTGATGGCCTTAGATGTTTAATTCCTTCCCAGCCAGTGTCATTAGTACAGTGCATGTTTTTAGCACTGATCACTGTAATAATGTCACTGGTTCCCACAAAGTGTCAGTTAGTGTCCGATTGTCCACTGCAATATTGCCTTCCCGCTATAAGTCGCTGATCGCTGCCATTACTAGTAAATAAATACATAAGTAAATAAAAATTCCAGTATATATCCCACAGTTTGTAGACGCTATAACGTTCACGTAAACCAATCAACATTATTGTTGGGATTTTTTTTTTTTACCAAAAACATGTAGCAGAATACATATTGGCCTAAATTAATGAAGAAATTTGATTTTTACAATTTTTTTATTGGATATGTTTTATAGCAGAAGGCAAAACATATTTTTTCTTCAAAATTGTCGGTCTTTTTTTGTTTACAGCGCAATAAATAAAAACTGCAGAGGTGATCAAATACCACTAAAAGAAAGCTCTATTTGTGGGAAAAAGGTGACATCAATTTTGTATGGATACAGCATCGCATGACCAAGCAAATGTTAGTTAAAGTAATGCAGTGCTGTATCACAAATACATTTCTGGTCATGAAGGGGGTAAAACCTTCCAGGGCTTAATTGGTTAAAGCATGTTATACAGCACAGTGCTTGTGCTGTGCTATTTTTCCCTTTCTTTCACCTAAAATACGTGGCTGATCCTGCCTTTTGCTGCCCTCACCTCTGTAAACTGACCATGTTTATCATGGCTGCTGAGCCCTGACAACATGGTCAGTTTACATGCCTCCGTCATCCATTGTCTCTCCTTGCTCTCTCCCTCCTCCCTCTGTCAGCTGTGTCAATGCCCGCCTCTGCCCTTCTGATGCCAAATTTACTCTTTTGTTTCTACAATCCCCTGTGTTATATTACAGTATGTGCCCCATTGTATGTTATTTATAAAAAATATGCCGCTGTATGCCTAATTTCAGAGCTCTGCTCGGCGCTCATGTGACCGCCCGCCGCACTCCTTCCCTCCTCCTGGCTGACGTCAGAGGGGAATTTTCAGCCCCACTCATTGTAGCTGTTGGTTTGGGAAAACAGTGGTGGGCAGTCACATGAGTGCCAAGCGGTGCTCTGAAATTAGGTCTACAGCTGCTTTTTTTTTATAAATAACATACAATGGGGCACATACTGTAACATAAGCAAGAAAAAAAAGTGGTTTTACAACCACTTTAACTATTTATTAACATAATCAGTGAAATATCAAACGCAGGGAACAACCAGATGAGGTATCAAAAAATGCAGCTGTATACCTAATTTCAGAGTGCGCTCATGTGACTGCCCGGAGCTGTCTTCCCCAATCCGACAGCTACAGCAGGCGGTCATGTGAGCGCCGAGTGGCACGCTGAAATTATGCTTACAGCGGCATTTTTTTAATAAATAACATACACTGGGGCGCATACTGTAACATAACACAGGGGATTTTAGCAAGAAGAGAAGTGGCTTTGCAACCACTTTAACTCTTTTTTAACATAATTAGTGAAATATCAAACCCAGGGAACAATCAAATGAGGTATAAAAAAAATGCAGCTGTATACCTAATTTCAGAGCGCCACTTGGCGCTCATATGACCCTTGGCACTCACATGACCACCCGCCGCTGTCTTCTCCAATCCGATAGCTACAGCAGGTGGTCACGTGAGCTCTGAGTGACGTGCTGAAATTAGGCATACAGTGGATTTTTTAAAATAAATAACATATACTGGGGCACATACAGTAACATAACACAGGGGAGTATAGCAAGAAAAAAAAAGTGGCTTTACAACCACTTTAACTCTTTATTACCAAAATCTGTGAAATATCAAACCCAGGGAGCAACCAGATGAGGTATAAAAAAAATGCAGCTGCATACCTAATTTCAGAGCGCCGCTTGGTGCTCACGTGATTGCTCGCCGATGTCTTCCCCGGTCTGACAGCTACAGCAGACGGTCACGTGAGTGCCAAACGCTGCTCTGAGATTAGGTATACAGCTTCATTTTTTTAATAAATAACATACACTGGGACACATACTGTAACATAACACAGGAGAGTATAGCAAAAAAAAAAAAAGTGGCTATACAATCACTTTAACTCTTTATTAACATAATCAGTTAAATATCAAACCCAGGGAACAACCAGATGAGTTATAAAAATGACCTTAAATAAAACATTTAATAGATTATTAACTTACATTTCCATCAATCAAAGAAACACAATGTGTAGAAAGTGATAACAACATCATATTTATCAGTTTGTACATACAAAAAATGTGACTCTTTACCAAAACAAATATCATAATTTTTGGAAGTGAGACAAAAAAATCAATGTGATCAGTGTTACGTAAAAAAATATAGCTATAACAAAAAAAAAATATTCTCTATCAATTTCTTTTTGGGCATATATGGTAAAACATTTATCATACAAAAAACAATTATTAATAATAAAATAATAAAGAAATCAAACATGACAACAATTGGGATGAGCAGAGTCTACAAATGAAACAATGACTGAAATGTACCGTAACTGTAAAACTAATAATGAAGGAAATAAATACCTGTGAATGACCAGACTGGTAAAATGAAATGTTTTGCCTTGTTTTAGCTCCTTGTCCAGATTTTATCACTGATCCCCCCGGAAGAGGTAAATTCTGATAGAAGAGGGGTGAGGGGAGTCCCCTATGGAAGGGTCAGCTCAGTCTGATGGAGACATTTTGCTAAGGAAATTTAATGAAAACAACAGAAAATGTATGTGACATTTCTGGTCACAATACAGTTGTTTTATCCACACATCCATGTATTTATAATACATAAATGCCCCCCTGACACCTCCGGAGCACACAGGAGTGTAGATTGTCTCTGTGTCATCTGAGATTAATTTAAACTATTAATTCCCTGGAAGATGAATCTCTATGGAAAATCAAGCATTATTTGAATTAATTTATCCCTCAATGACACACGTCTTGGGCCTTTAGAAATAAATAACTGCTTTTAGATTTTCCAATTTTTACTCTTTCTTTATCTCTTATTTTACTAATAGATGTTTCGTCATTGTATACAAGTTTGAAATGGGAAGCTGTGATGCTGGAAAGAATTAACAATAAAATGGTCTAAAGTTGAGCAATTGGAAAGAGCAAATATAGTAAAACAGAAAAAGGTAAAAAAAAAAAAAGAAAAGAAAAAGAACAGTGAGAGGTTTAAGAAGGTTTGTTCTCAAAATGTCCCCAAATAACATTTTGGGTCTTTTTAAAAGTGTATTTTTATTTTAGTACAATTTCAGAAAATGAGCAGAGAAATTTGCTGGAGCCGCTTTGTAAAATGACAAAACTATAAAAAAGAGAATTTTTCCAATGGAAAATATTGATTTCACAGTAATTTTATCTTTTTTAAATATACCATATTTATCGGCGTATAACACACACTTTTTTGCCGTTAAAATAAAGGGAAAATCATGGGTGCGTGTTATACAGTACAACGATCCCTGCTGTCTCTGAGGGAAGAGGAGTAAGCGCCGCTGAATAGAGCCCTACATAGAGCCGTGATCTCCTGTGTACCCGGCGCTCCATCATTCACAGCCACGCCTCCTGGCCCCGCATTGGGCCACTGTTCTGTCTATCATATGAGCAGGGCCAGGAGGCGTGGCTGTGAGTGACGGAGCGCCGGGTACACAGGAGATCTTGATTCTATGTAATTCAGCGGCGCTCGCTCCTCCTCTTCCCTCAGAGACAGCAGGGATAATCCAACACTGGCGAAGCTGCAATGATGGGAAAGGTGAGGCTACATTTGGGCACTGAACAGGCTGCATTGTTGGTCAATGTAATTGCTGCAGATGGGCACTGAGCAGGGTGCATTGATGGGAAATTTAATGGCTGCAGATGGGCACTGAGCAGGCTGCATTGATGGGCAATTTAGAGGCTGCAGATGGGCACTGAACAGGCTGCATTGATGGGCAATTTAGAGGCTGCAGATGGGCACTGAACAGGCTGCATTGATGGGCAATTTAGAGGCTGCAGATGGGCACTGAACAGGCTGCATTGATTGGAAATTTAGAGGCTGCAGATGGGCACTGAGCAGGGTGCATTGATGAGCTGTGACCCTAATTTTGCTTCAAATTGTATGTAACCAAAACAAAGTGGCACATAATTGTGAAGTGGAAGGAAAATGATAAATGTTTTTCAACATTTCTTACAAATAAATATCTGAAAAGTGTGGCGTGCATTTGTATTCAGCCCCCTCTCTCAGACAGGTAAGCTGAAGTAAGTGGGATAGGTAAGGTTCTGAAGTGGTACAGTATTGAAGGTAGGAGTGACATGTACCCCTTACTTATTCACATAGGAGGGGGCTGGTAACTGGATTTCAATAAGACTCCTGTCTGTAGACTCCAACAACCACCAGGCCTAGATTGCGGAGAAGAGACCATTGTCCTTATTAACATGGGGTCATGTTGAGGGCCTGCAATGTATTTTATAGAGGTCTGTGTTTTTATAAATAAGCCAGGGGAATGTCATTTGCTGGCAATTTAAAACACTTTTTTCCTCTACTTTACTTTATGTAGATCACATAGACGTGAACAGGCAGGATTAGGACACCCCCTCAGACATGTTATTTAAATGAATTTTGCATTTTTGATTTTTCACTTTAGGCATTAAAAAAAATCACTGCTCCTGGTCAAATAGATTTTTAAAAAAATGTTTTTTTGCATCGGTACATGTTCCTCAGGGCAGCGTCCACTACCCAATGCTCTTTCTTTGACAATGCATTGCTGATTAGCAAGAAAGTTGGTATTTTTTGATTTGGCAGATTCAGCCCCTATTGATTTCAGTGGGGTTGGTGTTCAGCATCTAAAATTCTTTGAGGTTTGCTGAAACCCTTTCAGACCAAACCCAGGGCAGTTCGGCTTATCATTAGTGAGAAGTATTATGATTGTTTTGCTGTGCTGGTCAGCCAGTGAGGGCAATATGATGGGTTTCCATTTGAGTCCAAAGAGTTGCTTGTTGATGAACTTAGACCTTGGTTGACTAAAGTAATTCAACTAAGAGGCCACCAAATCTGAAATATTTTATGTGCCCAGTGAGCCAAAAATCAACAGCGCCCTGCGAAAAAAGTGCATAATTCAAAAAATACGATAAACATAAAGTTCAGAAGGCGTTTGGGGGACGCAATACCCCCAAAGGCTAAGGTGAACGTGATTACTAAATTCATAATAAAAAAATTAAAAAACACAAACTATAACATAAAATCTAAATGACACTTTCCACATAAATTTATAGGCCATTTCAATGAATATTAAAATCATCCATTGGTAACATAAGCTACTTATTCCATTACAAAACCCTAAGAAGGTAACATGTACTTTAGATCCCTATTAAGGGGGGGGGGGGCTCAGCATCCCACCACGTGACCCCACCTCACACCAAGAGAAAAAAAAAAGGAGAAATCAAATTCAGATAAAAAACAAATAACAGGTGCCTTTATAAAAAGAGTATGTGACAATATGAACAAATTATTTTAAAAAGTAAAATAAAAACACCAACGTTGACATTTAATCTATATAATTTTCTGAAGAATAGTACTTCCAGCCTGCCCGTATATTTTTAAACTTGTCCTGTTGCTCTCTAACCGCATGCACCCACCATTCAGCCTCCATTATTAAGTTAACTTCTCTTTTCCAGTCCGACAAAGTAGGACATGCAGCCTGTTTCCAAAACCTAGGTACTAATAATTTGGCTGCATTTAACGGATGCGGACCACCTCCCAAAATGGTTTAATTTTGAGACAAGGCCAAAAAATTGAGTGTATTACACATTTTAGATTTATGCACATAGTGCACAGCTCACCATTGATCACAGTACTCGGGGATCTCTGGGTACTTGAAGTTGTATTTTGTGTGAAGGATGTTATTAGTTTTGGTATTGTATATATGAATCACTTTTAATTGTTTAATGTTTAATATGGTTTTGATTATGGTGTTTTGAGAAGAGTTCACATTTGGCTTAGTGATTTGAGGGTTGATACTCTCTGATTTCTGCACTTGGTATATTGTTCACTCTGGAGCTTGTTTTGATCCTTATTTTCACTCTATACACTTTTTCCTCCCCTCCTCCCCCTTTTTGTTTTGTTTTTTTGAGATAGGTTAATCCCCTATATTATGCATGGAGATGGTATGCATTTATAGGAGGTAATAGCAATAGGAAGAATAGAATATAGAAGGGCAACTCAATTGTGGGGCTTCCCCACCTTTGTTTTTCTTCTTTTCCTTTTTTTCAAGTTTATTATTTCTTTTTCCTTTTTTCTTTTATATTTCTTTTAAATTCTTGAATATAAATTCTAAAATTCTAAAATACTTTGAGGTTTTTATATAAATTTATTAATTTTGATATTATGTGTCAATAATAGATACATGCTATGGTATTTACAGTGAAAGGTGTAACTACGCTGATCTCAAAAATATTAAACAAATATTTTACCACAAAGCACGTGAACAAATATTATATGTGATACATCAAACAATTACTACATAGAACTACATCTCCTCAATCCTGCGTAGTGATAGCAAAAAAAAAAAATTAAAAAGTAATGATAATAATCTTCAATAAACATCCAAATCCCACATGCACAAATTCACATCCGTGACTGGAGCTTCCTGAAGACGCATGATTGGATGCAAAACGCGTAGAGGCTTCTGGGTGGATGCCGACATCACTTCCTGCCCCATCCCGCACCAGATCGAGGCTTGAACCACACACCAATCTCGTGACACGGAAAATGGTGCTAGCTAGCCCTAAAAATAACCGCTGGAAAGCCTCAGTGCCGGTCTAAAGGCAGTTTACTTGTGAGTGTACATTTACATACCTATTTTATTGTCTTAAATACATTTTTAAACATGTTGCACAATGATGGTTGTCTGCTTTCCATGAGATATCGACATTAATGTGGAGGTATAAGGAGTAACGGTTGGCAACCAGTTTGATAAATCTTCAGTAGAGTGGTTAACCCAGCATTAACCAAAGGCACATTTTTTACTTGTTTCTGGTGAGTGCCCATTTCAGAAGGTGGTGGCTCACGAATTGGTGAAAAGTTTATTCCAGTCATGGATGTGAATTTGTGCATGTGGGATTTGGATGTTCCATATATATATATATATATATATATATATATATATATATATATATATATATATATATATATATATATATATATATATATATACATAGGACCAAGGGGACTGTTTATCAACTGAATATATGATTATTATCATCACTATTTATATTTTTTGCTATCACTACGCAGGACTGAGGAGATGTAGTTCTATGTAGTAATTGATGCATCACATCTAATATTTGTTCACGTGCTTTGTGGTAAGATATTTATTTAATACTTTTGAGATCAGCACAGTTACACCTTTCACTGTAAACATTTTTATACTCCATGTAGATGGGGGATTCATAACTGCAGCAGACCTGACTTTGAATTTAAAGATACAGTCACATATATATTTATGCCGCGTACACACGAGTGGACTTTACGGCAGACTTTGCCCGGAGGACTTTTCAGCGTACTTTCTGAATGAACGGACTTGCCTACACACAATCCACCAAAGTCCGTCGAATTCGTACGTGATGAGGTACGACCGGACTAAAACAAGGAAGTTCATAGCCAGTAGCCAATAGCTGCCCTAGCGTGGCTTTATGTCCGTCGAACTAGCATACAGATGGCGGACTTTTCGACCGGACTCGATTTCGACGGATTAATTTAAAACATGTTTCAAATCTAAATCCGTCCAACTTTTGAGAAAACAAAGTCCGCTGGAGCCCACACACAATCGAATTGTCCGTCCAACTTTTGAGAAAACAAAGTCCGCTGGAGCCCACACACGATCGAATTGTCCAATCAAATCCCAGCCGCCGGGCAAAGTCTGCCGTAAAGTCCGCTCGTGTGTACGCGGCATTCGATATTATTTGCGCCGGTGACACACATTTTTGAATTTTTGTATTGCTTTGGTATTTGATTACTTTTCTATGTTATGTTAAATCTCAATAAAACTTTATTAATAAAAAAACAAAGAGGCCACCTGATGTCTTGTGTAGATGTGTACCGGTAATTCTTTTTTGAAAATAATTTATTATAAATGTATAATTTGTTTTATAAAAGTAATATTCCTTTTTAACGTATATATTTTGTCTGTTCAGAATGAGGAAGGAGAAATGTCCCTAAAGTACCGATCTTAGCTTATGAACTAGTAGTGTGCAATTCTACATGTAGACCACATGGAGTTTGAAATCAGATCATATAGTGGAGTTTTGTACTGGAGATGAATCCATAGGTATTTCCTTACTGTGCATATGCTCCTATACTGGTATAATGTATTAGTTCTTCAACACCCAATGAGACCCACCCTCACACTACCCTACTCACTTTTTCAGAGTGTTTCCCCATTCCTACAAGCAGGGGCGTTGCTAGGTGGCAAAAAGACCAGAGGCTTCAGCCCGAAGTCCAAGGCCGGCACGGGGGGGAGGGCCTCTAGTGGCGCTGGGTTTTTTTTGGTTGGGCGGAGGTGTTGTGTGGTTGTGTGGCGGGGGGTACGCTGACTTGCTGGTTGCTGCCTGGCTTACCAGTGCCCATCAATGCTGACCACTAAACTGACCTACCTACCTGACATACACTGACCTACCTGACATACACACACTGACCTACCTACCTGACATACACTGACCTACATACACTGACCTACCTGACATACACTGACCTACATACACTGACCTACCTGACCCACACTGACCTACCTGACCCACATACACTGACCTAGCTGACATGCACTGACCTACATACACTGACCTACCTGACTCACACTGACCTACACTGACCTACATACACTGACCCACACACACTGACCTACCTAAACCACACTGACCTACCTGACCCACACTGAATGGGTTAGACACAGGCAGGGGTGGTGAGGGGGGGGTTAGACACAGGCAGGGGTGGTGAGGGGGGTTTAGACACAGGCAGGGGTGGTGAGGGGGGGTTAGACACAGGCAGGGCTGGTGAGGGGGGGTTAGACACAGGCAGGGGTGGTGAGGGGGGGTTAGACACAGGCAGGGGTGGTGAGGGGGGGTTAGACACAGGCAGGGGTGGTGAGGGGGGTTAGACACAGGCAGGGGTGGTGAGGGGGGTTTAGACACAGGCAGGGGTGGTGAGGGGGGGTTAGACACAGGCAGGGCTGGTGAGGGGGGGTTAGACACAGGCAGGGGTGGTGAGGGGGGGTTAGACACAGGCAGGGGTGGTGAGGGGGGGTTAGACACAGGCAGGGGTGGTGAGGGGGGTTTAGACACAGGCAGGGGTGGTGAGGGGGGGTTAGACACAGGCAGGGCTGGTGAGAGGGGGTTAGACACAGGCAGGGCTGGTGAGGGGGGGTTAGACACAGGCAGGGCTGGTGAGGGGGGGTTAGACACAGGCAGGGGTGGTGAGGGGGGTTAGACACAGGCAGGGGTGGTGAGGGGGGGTAGACACAGGCAGGGGTGGTGAGGGGGGTTAGACACAGGCAGGGGTGGTGAGGGGGGGTTAGACACAGGCAGGGGTGGTGAGGGGGGGTTAGACACAGGCAGGGGTGGTGAGGGGGGGTTAGACACAGGCAGGGGTGGTGAGGGGGGGTTAGACACAGGCAGGGGTGGTGAGGGGGGTTAGACACAGGCAGGGCTGGTCAGTGGGGGTTAGACACAGGCAGGGCTGGTGAGGGGGGGTTAGACACAGGCAGGGGTGGTGAGGGGGGGTTAGACACAGGCAGGGCTGGTGAGGGGGGGTTAGACACAGGCAGGGGTGGTGAGGGGGGGTTAGACACAGGCAGGGGTGGTGAGGGGGGGTTAGACACAGGCAGGGCTGGTCAGTGGGGGTTAGACACAGGCAGGGGTGGTGAGGGGGGGTAAGACACAGGCAGGGCTGGTGAGGGGGGGTTAGACACAGGCAGGGCTGGTCAGTGGGGGTTAGACACAGGCAGGGCTGGTGAGGGGGGTTAGACACAGGCAGGGCTGGTGAGGGGGGGTTAGACACAGGCAGGGCTGGTGAGGGGGGGTTAGACACAGGCAGGGCTGGTGAGGGGGGGTTAGACACAGGCAGGGGTGGTGAGGGGGGGTTAGACACAGGCAGGGGTGGTGAGGGGGGGTTAGACACAGGCAGGGCTGGTCAGTGGGGGTTAGACACAGGCAGGGCTGGTGAGGGGGGGTTAGACACAGGCAGGGATGGTGAGGGGGGGTTAGACACAGGCAGGGCTGGTGAGGGGGGGTTAGACACAGGCAGGGGTGGTGAGGGGGGGTTAGACACAGGCAGGGGTGGTGAGGGGGGGTTATACACAGGCAGGGATGGTGAGGGGGGGTTAGACACAGGCAGGGCTGGTGAGGGGGGTTAGACACAGGCAGGGGTGGTGAGGGGGGGTTAGACACAGGCAGGGGTGGTGAGGGGGGGTTAGACACAGGCAGGGGTGGTGAGGGGGGGTTAGACACAGGCAGGGGTGGTGAGGGGGGGTTAGACACAGGCAGGGCTGGTGAGGGGGGGTTAGACACAGGCAGGGCTGGTGAGGGGGGGTTAGACACAGGCAGGGGTGGTGAGGGGGGGTTAGACACAGGCAGGGATGGTGAGGGGGGGGTAGACACAGGCAGGGGTGGTGAGGGGGGGTTAGACACAGGCAGGGATGGTGAGGGGGGGTTAGACACAGGCAGGGGTGGTGAGGGGGGGGTAGACACAGGCAGGGCTGGTGGAGATGAGATCAATGGCGCTGACACTTACTTTCTCTCAGTGTCAGCCGCGCCTCCAGCGATCCCTCTTTCATCAGGGGGTCTCAGTGCACAGCAGGAAGCTCCTCCCCTCCGCTGTTAGCCGTCAGCTCACTTTCTCTTGTCCCGACATGTCAGCAGCAGTAGGGGGGAGCCGTGGAAAGAAAGGGCGGCGGTCCGCTGTGCGGGTATAGTAGCGAGTTCTCTGCCCTCACCTCTAAAAGCAGCGGCGCCGCCCAGGCCACCCTCACAGCGAGATAAGAAGTGGAGCGATTGGCGGGAGTTCCGCCACCATCTTCTTAGGCATCAATGTGCCGCCCCTCAGAACATGCCGCCCGGGACCCATGGTCCCACCAGGTCCCATGGTAGGGCCGGCCCTGCCCATGAGCACTAGCGCGGAGGAGGAGGAAGTGCAATCCTCCTCCGCTTTCAATGCTGGGAAGTGTGAGCACAGTGGGCAGTGACGTCACTGGTTGCTAGCCGCTAGGCGGCTATAGCAACCAGTGACCAAGAGTGGAGTCAGGCGGGTGTGGAGGCGGAGCTGGAGCCAGCGCTACCACGGCGCAGTCCGCCCCTGTCCCCGGCATTCTAGGACCGGGACAAGAGACTCGGGGCTATTAGCTCCAGGCTCGGGGCTGTAGCCCCAATAGCCACCCCCTAACGACGCCTCTGCCTACAAGTATGTCTTCGAAATCTGATGATTTGCAATGATTGAGGTTGGGAGAATGCTGATTTAATGAAGGATGTGTGAAAGGAATAAAAGGTTTCTAAAAACTGAAGAAGCTTTTCTTAACTGACAAATTTGCTTAACCACCCAAGGACTGAGCCTCTTTTTTACACGTGTTGCTTACAAGTTAAAATCATTTTTTTTTTGTTAGAAAATGACTTCGAACCCCCAAACATTATATATTTTTTTTTCTAACACCCTAGAGAATAAAATGGCGGTCATTGCAATACTTTCTGTCACACCGTATTTGCGCCAGCGGTCTTACAAGTGCACTTACTGTATTTTGGAAAAAATTACACAGTTTTGTATTAAAAAACAAAACAACACTAAAGTTAGCCCATTTTTTTTTATATTGTGAAAGATAATGTTACGCCGAGTAAATTGATACCCAACATATCGCGCCTCAAAATTGGCTCGTGGAATTGCGACAAACTTTTACCCTTAAAAATCTCTATAGGCGATGTTAAAAAATTTCTACAGGTTACCAGTTTTGAGTTACAGAGGAGGTCTAGTGCTAGAATTATTGCCCTTTCTCTAATGATCGCGGCAATACCTCACATGTGTGGTTTGAACACTGTTTTTATATGCGGGCGCTACTCACGTATGCGTTCGTTTTTTGCACGCGAGCTTGTCGGGACGGGGCGCTTTAAAAAAAATATTTTTTTTTTTCTTATTTATTTTACTTTTCATTTTTTATTTTGTTACAGTTTTTTTTTTTTTAAATGTTTTAGGTCACTTTTATTCCTATTACAAGGAATGTAAACATCACTTGTAATAGAAAAAAAAGCATGACTGGACCTCTTAATGTGAGATCTGGGGTCAAAAAGACGTCAGATCTCATGTTTACACTAAAATACAATAATAAAAAAAAAATTCTTGAAAAAAAAAGTCTCCTTTAAGAGCCATCAAACGTCACTTCCGCCCTTCCATGCCATGGAGCCGAGCAGAGGCCATCTTCCCCTCAGTCGGTAGCCAGGCATCCATGGGAGAGGACGGGATCACTACTGGCGGGTCCGGTAATCGGTGGAGATGACCGGAGCGCGGCAGGAGGGGGGTGGGCACCTCTCTATCCTAAAGGGAAACGCACGCCATTCCCGAAAATACTGGGGTTATGGCTGCTAGCTGCTGCCATGACCCCGGCATTAAGCATCAAAATACCGACGTACATGTACGGCGTTTTGCGTGAAGTGGTTAATGACGCAAAAGTTTTATGGCCAGGAGGTATTAGCATCCTTAGACATGAACATCAGCAGGTCTGTGGAAAGAATGTTTTGGTAAATTGTTGAATATTGTCAGAATAAAGCTTACTTGGTCTTCATGTACTATAAGTATTCATTCAGTCTGTTAGCTAAGATCCCAGTGAATAATATCAAGTCTGATCTAACAGTCACATAGCTGGGGTTCAGTTGGTCCTCTTGAGGTCTAAGGTTGCTTCACTATATCCATTTGAGATTGCTGTCCTGAAAATATATTATTCTAAGATTCGGGATAAGTTGAAACTTTTAACTGGGCCAGGAGTTAAGCTCCTGTCTCAAAATAATATATATTTAATATCTTGGGTTTTTAAGCGCTGTTTTCATGTACAAAAATGTGCATCTTAACCACTTCAGCCCCGAAAGATTTGGCTGCTGAATGACCAGGCCAATTTTTGAAATTCGGCACTGCTTTGCTTAAACTGACAATTGCGCGGTCATGCGACGTTGCACCCAAACAAAATTGACGTCCTTTTTTTCCCCCACAAATAGAGCTTTCTTTTGGTGGCTTTTCTCTGCGTTTTTTATTTTTTGCTCTATAAACAAACAAAGAGTGACAATTTTGAAAAAATCACAATATTTTGTACTTTTTGCTATAACAAATTTCCCCATTTTTTTAAAAAAAGCAAATTTTTTCTCAGTTTAGGCCGATATGTATTCTTATACATATTTTTGGTAAAAAAAAAAATTGCAATAAGCGTGTATTGATTGGTTTGCGCAAAAGTTATAGCGTCTACAAAACAAGGGATAGATTTATAGCATTTTTATTATTATTTTTTTTACTAGTAATGGCGGTGATCTGTGATTTTTATCGGGACTGTGACATTATGGCGTACACATCAGACACTTTTGACACATTTTTGGTACCACTGGCCTTTATACAGCAATCAGTGCTGTAAAAATGCACTGATTACTGTAAAAATGTCACTGACAGGGAAGGGGTTAACACTAGGGGGCGATCAAGGGGTTAACTGTGTTCCCTCAGTGTGTTTCTAACTGTAGGGGCAGGGGACTGACCTAGAGGAAGTGACGAATCGTGGTTCCTAGCTAATAGGAACTCACGATCTGTCACGTCTCACAGAACAGAACAGGGATTTGTGTGTTTACACACACACACGTCCCTGTTCTGCCTCTCACCGCGATTGTCGGCCACGAGCATCGGCTGTGCAGGGGGTGCCGGCGCATGCCTCCAGCGGCGTGCGTGCGTCCGCTATCCTGATTCCACGAGCCGACGTATAGCTAGGACGGCTGGCGGGATCGTGCCGACCTGGTAAAATGATGGCGGCTGGTCGGCAAGCGGTTAATGTGCGTGAAAACTGAAAAAAAACCAAAACATTCTAGCAGAAAACCACAATGACGTAAATCTACCCTTAAATCTCCTTCTCCTTTTCAAGATCATATTACAGCATATTTCTTTTGAACAGCAGCTTTTTTAAAAAAAAATTGTGACATCATCATCACCAAGCTTGAAAAATTCCTGTCCTTTAGCTACACACAGTGTATAGGTGTCCTCTTGCAGTCAAAGACAAATCATTTTTATTGTGAATATAAACAAGGTAAGCACGTAGAGAGTGAAAGAGGTGGAATTCTGTAGTCCAACATGGGAGAACATCCCTTGGGATTTCAGTGCAGCAGGGGCAGTGTTGTCAGCTCACCACAGAAAGTTACAAACACATTGGATTTCTCACAGATCATTAATACAGAACACCGACGGGTAAAGTGAATAACATTGATTATCTTGTGACAATGGACAATGGCAAATCAAAGTGGGTGGGTTATATTAGACAGCAAGTAAACATGTTGATGTGTTGAAAGCAGAAAAAATAGGCAAAGGTAAGGATTTGAGGGTATTTGACAAGGGCCGAATTGTAATGGCTAGATGACTGGGTCAGAGCAACTCCAAAACTGCAGCTCTTGTGGGGTTTTCCCAGTCTGCAGTGGTCGGGACCGACCAGAAGTAATCCATAGAGGGATAAAGAAAAGCTCCGGATGGTTGCACTCCTCATCGGCTTTATTATCAAATTGCAGGTAAAAACATCACACTACAGTGGGGAACATATATATATGTATATATATAATTCTTTTTATTGGTATTTCCAAAAAAAATAAAAATTGTTACAATACAGAGCCTTTGAGCATTCCCCGGCTCAGAGAAATACAAACTTATAAACAGGTACATATCGACAGGTTAGCTACCAAACAAGACAATAGACTACCTAAAATTCAGCTGCTCAGTCTCTCTATTTGATAAAGGAGTGAGATTAAAATGCGCTACGCTTTGAACAGAGATAATTTAAAGTTTTTTGCTCTACACAAGAGCTTAGTTGCAAAGGAAAACCCGGCCAACCGGAGACAGGCTCATGGGTGGCCAAGGTTCATTGATGGACATGGGGATCGGAGGCTGGTCCGTTTATTCCAATCCAAAGGAAAAGCTACTGTAGCTCAAATTGCTGAAATGGTTAATGCTGGTTCTGATAGAAAGAAGTCAGAACATACAGAGCATTGCAGTTTGTTGTGTATGGGACTGTGCAGCTGCAGACTGGTCAGGGCACCCATGCTGACCTGTGTCCACAGCCAAAAGTGCCTACAATAAGCACATGAGCAGCAGTACTGGACCACAGAGCAATAGAAGAAGGTGGCCTGGTCTGATGCATTCTAAAAAAGGTCTGAGGAACACAATAACGAGTTTAAGTTGTTCACTTGTCCTCCAAATTCTCCAGATCTCAATCCATCGAGCGATGTGCAGAAAAATAATTCCGATCCATGGAGGCCCCACCTCACAACTTACAGGACTTGAACTGAACTGATCTCTGTAAGCAAGACAAATTCTCCTTTACATGGTTAGGCAGAGAATATATATTGAAGATGATTGTTGTACTACATATTTTGTTCCTCTTAGAGATGATCTCCATTAAGGTGCCCTTGACCTTTTTTCCAGCAGCTCCACACTTTTTGGTTCCCAGGTGTCTCCAATATGCTTGTCTTGTCATCATTAACAAACTTCTGTGTAAAATGTCTGAGCCTCTAGTTAGACTATTGTTCCTACTATATAAGTCGTTGCTTCTTTCTGATTCCCAAGGCAGCCTACCCATTCTTAAAGCATAGGAATGAGGTTTGTGCCAAAGAGCACAACATACTTTCCTATTTACATCACCACTTTGGTGGAAGGGTTGTTTCCTACGGTTGAGTCCTGCTGCATATTTTGTTGGGAGTGAGTGGCCATGAATCTGTCTATTTTAACAAGAAAAAAAACTTGCAAATGAAAAAAAAATACTAGACATAGACCATGTTCATCAAGCATTAAAAATATGCATTACCTTGAATGTTGATAAACATCTTATCCTCCATTCTAGAGACAGACTAGGGTACCATTGAGATCTGAATGGATCTGAAAAGTGAATAACTATACAGCAGGTGGGGTGCGCTCTGGTTCTGGGATGACGTCATATGATGGCAGCCTGATATGGCCTCTCGCACACGCCTGCGGACCCCGATCTTGCTAAAGAGCCGAAGACGCGGCTCTTTACCCATGTGATTGGCTGTGTCCAATCACAGCCGGTCACATGTAAACAAGGATGTGCCATTTATCGGCTCTCCTTACTTCACACTGACAGAGTGTGAGGTGAGGAGTGCCGATCAGTGGCATCTCCTCACAGAGCAGCTGTGTATAGGTAGTCAGGGCATTGATCATCAGTTCCCTGATTACAGTACAGCCCCAGCAGTGCCCATCAGTGCCACCCATCAGTGCCCATCAGTGACACAAATCCGTGCCCATTAATGATGCCAGTCACTACTGCCTTTTAGTGCCCATCAGTGCCTGCTCATCAGTGCTGCCCATCAATGCCCATTGGTGTCCATTAGTGCCACCTATCAGTGCCCACCAGTGCTGCCTATCAGTGCCCATCAGTGCTTTCTATCAGTGCCACCTATCAGTGCCCATCAGTGTGGCAAATTAGTTCCTCCTCATCGGTGCCACCTAATCAGTGCCCTTCAGTGCCGCCTCATCAGTGCCCATCAGTGCAGCCTATCATTCCGCCTGAGTGCAGCCTATCAGTGCCCATCAGTGTCTCCTCATCAGAGCACATCAGTGAAGTAGAAAAATTACTTATTTACAAAATTTACTGACAGAAATAAATAATTTTTTTTTTTTTAATGTTTGGCTTTGTTTCTTTTTTTTTAGCAAAAAATAAAAAAACTCAGCAGTAAATAAATACTAAATACCACCAAAATAAAGCTCTATTTGTGTAAAAAAAAATGATAAAAATTTTATTTGGGTGCAGTGCTGCATGACCGCTCAATTGTCATTCAAATGCCCCGTACACACGTTCCGACTTTCCGACAACAAAACCGTGGATTTTTTTTCCGAAAGATGTTGGCTCAAACTTGTCTTGGATACACACGGTCACACAAATGTTGTTAGAAATTCTGAACGTCAAGAACGCGGTGACAACACGTACGACGAGCCGAGAAAAATGAAGTTCAATAGCCAGTGCGGCTCTTCTGCTTGATTCCAAGCATGCGTGGAACTTTTGTGCATCAGACTTGTGTACACACGCTCGGAATTTCCGACAACAAGTTTTGTTGTCGGAAAATTTGAGAACCTGCTCTCAAACATTTGTTGGCGGAAAGTCCGACAGCAAATGTTCTATGGAGCATGCACACGGTTGGACTTTCCGACAACAAGCTCACATCCAACATTTGTTGTCGGAAAGTCTGACTGTATGTACGAGGCATAAGTGAGACAGTGCTGAAGGCTGAAAATTGACCAGTAGGCAAGTGGATAAACAAATCCTTATTCTATCCAAAACAAAAAAAAGAGCTGATTAGTGATGCACATTAAAATAAACAGGTGATCAATGGATTTCTTATTCAGATCATGAAAAGGTTCTTCTATATCTTTCTATGTCTCTATTTTAGTGGGGAGATCTTCCTGAGAACACTTTGAAATGCTGTTCTAAAATCCTGGTTCCTCAGGCTGTAAATGAGAGGATTTAGAAGAGGAGTGATCGCAGTATAAAAGACGGACGCAATTTTGTCACCAGAAAAATAATGACTAGAATTTGGCCAAAAATAATTAAACATAACAGAGCCATAAAATACAAGCATCACAGTCAGGTGAGAGGTACAAGTAGAGAAGACTTTACTTCTATTGCCCTTAGCTTGGATTTTAAGAACAACTCTGAATATATAGACATAGGAGAGGATGGTCAGTATTAGAGACCCGCCTCCCAGTAAGCTAACTGAGAAAAAAGTAAGTAAAATATTAATGTAGCTTTCACTGCAGGAGATCCGAAACAATTGTGGGAGGTCACATACAAAGCTTTCTATAATATCTGATTCACAAAATGTTAAACTGCAGGCTAGAAGTGTATGAACGAAAGAATTGGTAACGCTGAGGCACCACACAATGGACACCAGCTGTACACACACTTTCCAATTCATGATGTGTAGGTAATGTAATGGCTGACAAATGGCGGTATATCTATCATAGGACATGACAGTCAACAAAAAAGCCTCACATCCCATGAAGGATATAAAGAAGAAGACTTGGGTTATACACGCCTTTATGGAAATTTTTCTTGTCTTGGTGTGAAGGTCAAATAACATTCGTGGGACGGTGACTGAGGAATAACAGAGGTCCAAACCGGCCAGGTTCCCAAGGAAGAAATACATAGGAACATGGAGGTGAGAGTTGGTGACTATGAGGGAGATGATCAGCAAATTCCAGATGAATGTCAGAAGGTAGATGAGAAGGAAGAAGAGAAAGAGAGGGAGCTGAAGAGACGGAAGGTCCGACAATGCAGAGAGAAATAATTCATTCAAAATTGTCTGATTTCCCATTCCAATTTTTACCTACTTTTTTGTTAAGGAGAAAAGTTAAACCTATTAATCAAATTAATCATACAATATGCTACAAAAATAAAGCTTTCTCTAAATTGTAAATTTGTTTTCTTTATATTTGTAAAAATAATACAGAAAACCTATAAATAAATATAATTGACTTTTTCCTGGAATTTAAAGTAAGACTTGATTTGTGACAATCTAAAATATTGACTAGAGAACTTCTATAAGCAGACTTTCAGACATGGTGCACAGAAAACATGAATCGGTTTCTTGATACTGTCAGATGTTAAATGTTATAATTCTTCACCAAAATATTCAGATATTTGCTATAACATGAATGTATTGAGCAGATTGTAATATCCATTGTCCTTCATCCTAGAGGCCAAGAAAAGTCACATACATATTCCTGCCGTATCAGAAACCAAAAACATGAATTTACTTTTTCATTCAAATTTTTATTACATTTTTAAACAATAAGAAAAGACAAATATTTTATACAATCTCTCCCAGAAATTCTTTAAAAACTACATATCACACCCCTTGCAGTATATTAATTCACTATCAATTAACACCTTTACCAAACTTAAATTTTTTACTTATATCTTCTATTATCCAACTAGGGGGACCATCCAACAGTCATTTCACAAGGGAATAAAGAAAAAACAAACACAAAAGAAAAAAAGAAAAAATTCATGGTTCTTTCGCACTAATGCTGTGTACACACGACCAGACTTTTTTCGACAGCAAGGGTCCGACAGAACAAATCCGTCGGACAATTTGATCACGTGTGGGCTTCATCGGACCTTTTCTGTAGAAAAATCTGACGGATTTTAGAAAAATCCGTTCGTCTGTATGCTAGTCCAAGGGACCAAAAACGACGCGAGGGCAGCTATTGGCTACTGGCTATGAACTTCCTTATTCTAGTCCGGTCGTACGTCATCACATTCGAATCAGTCGGTAGGCAAAGTCCGTTTCCTTGGAACTCCATCGGAACTCCGTTGAAAAGTCCTTCGGAGTTGAATCCGAAGAAAAGTCTGGTCATGTGTACACGGCATAAGGGGAGCGCCCACTGCCCTGATACAGTATTCCCCCTTTCCACTTCTATCCCATATTCAATCCCATATTTACACAGCTCTCTATTTAAAAGAGGAATAGAAGGATCTCCAGGGAGACCACACTTCTGCAAAATTTGGCATGGTTTTATGTAGGATGGCTGATAATACCTTCAGTCTTTGTAGACAAGAAAAAGGAGAAGGATTTAGGGACTTTAAATGAGGTAGCAGGGGGCCGTTCAAGTCCCCCTCCTCCATCCCGGTTCAATAATGAGATTAAAAAAGAGAGCAAGAGGCGGGATTTTGCATGAGGCAAATGGACGCAAATGAATAAATTGGATAAAAGAGCTTTAATAGATTCAAATAGTCATATATTAACATATATAATGATAATGCATATTGCTATATATCAACATTCTCCACTTACTTGTCCATGTTGTTCAACATTCTCCACACACACATTTGCAGTTCACTTACACGTTTGTTTTTTCCACATTTTTTCACATAGGTCTCCATTAGCCGGTCTGTGACTCCCATGGCTGCGCCACCATCTATTTCCTTTTCCTTTTTCTTTTATCCCCATTAAGCGACACTTCAAAGCGTCACTAACTCTGTATAGGCACCAAGCACTACATGTGTGTTATATGCATCAAATTTTCTATGTATTTGTAAATATTTCCTTGTTGGAATGTATGCTACTGTGTGGCCAATATTTTGTCCTAGTGAAATAAACAATAATTGATATATAGCAATATGCATTATCATTATATAATGCTAATATATGACTATTTGAATCTATTAAAGCTCTTTTATCCAATTTATTAATTTGCGTCCCTGTGCCTCATGCAAAGTCCCGTCTCCGGCTCTCTTTTTTAATTTCAGTCTTTGTAGACATTGCATTTCATCCACCCACTCCCTCAAAGTAGGTTGAGAAGATGACATCCGATGTTTTGGCATAACTGCTCTCACGGCCAGCAAAAAAAGCAAAAGACCTCCTCGGCATCCTATTAATGACCAGAGATAATAGAAAATAATGCTATTTTAGGATCTCTGGCTCTATGAGACCCAGATACATGGTCATATATGTCAAATATATCTGACCACAAGGATATGATCTTTGCACAGGACCACTGTAGATGTAACAATGTACCTGTATGACATTGGCACCTCCAGCATATACCGATTTGCTGAGGGAATATCTTATGTAACCTTACAGGGTATTGATACCATCTGGATAGCACCTTGATGTTCCTTTCTTGTATTCTGCTTGCTATAGACATCTTATGAGTCAGAATAAAGGCTTTATTAGCCTCATTTAAAGGAATTGTACACTGCAATTCTTTTTCCCATTCTGCTTTACAGCTATAAGTAATAAAGTAAACAACCGCCCCTTACTTTAATTACCACCACCGCGTCACAGATGAACCTAATAAATATGCAACTGAAATTGAAATGAAGCTGCCACTATAAACTAACTATATAATCCTTCAAAATATCTAAATGGTGAACAAAATACATATAAAGAAGAAAAATAGTGGCACTATTACAACTAACATAGTGCAGTTTAAAACATAATAACAAATTGTCCACTGCAAAAAAATGAAGCGCAAGAAAATGTAATGAAACACTCAAAACACCAAGTGACTTTTAAAGTGATTGAATCCAACAAAATGTCCATATAATAAAATGGAAAATGTCCATATAATAAATGGTTAATTGCAAGTGTCTTCTTAATTTCTTCCACCACACCAGAGTGTTCAGTGAACCCACTCCCTTAGGAAACGCACTTACCGACTCCAAATGCCTGCACTTGCGTGCAAGGCTAAAACGCTTTTATACCACACAAATAGGGTATGACCAGCAGCCCAATATCCACCAATGTGTATGGGAATAATGAGGTGCTCCAATAGTGTAAAATAGTACGACCAATTTATTAAAAACACTATCAATCTTTAAAATCACCACTCACATTTTACGAAATCCAAATGGGCAAAAATCAGTGCAATATCACAACACAGCAACTCAGCAAATGGATCACACAGCAAAGGGATACGGCCACGGCGGACCCGAGGTGTGCAGGCATCAGACTCTAAATTCTCACCCCCTCCTCGGTACTTCGCCAGCAGATCGAAACACCACTATCTCAAAGGTAACAGCGTCATGCGTCACAGCCACGCCCCGACATGTTTCGTCACAGATTTGACTTATTCATGGGATTGGCTGTGCGGGATGACAATCATCCCTTTTATACCCTCCTATCGAATGTCTGAAAGGGAATGCATCAGTGCACCTGCACACACCTCGTGTCCCCGCGATCGCAGAATCATAATCATTCAAAGTGAATATATAGGATAAAAGTGATCTTAAATTATAGGGATACTTCTCCCATCTGGCTGCACAGAGGACGTGTCAAGCAGAGGATCCAGAACCGCACACACATCCCAGTATGTACAACACGTTCGGTGATCTATTGACATCTGACCCCACTAGTACAAACCAAAAAGATGCTTACTGTGCAATTATATCCTAACACCAAATAACTCTAATGCCCCATACGCACGGTCGGATTTTCCGACGGAAAATGTGTGATAGGACCTTGTTGTCGGAAATTCCGACCGTGTGTGGGCTCCATCACACATTTTCCATCGGATTTTCCGACACACAAAGTTTGAGAGCTTGCTATAAAATTTTCCGACAACAAAATCCGTTGTCGGAAATTCCGATCGTGTGTACACAAATCCGACGGACAAAGTGCCACGCATGCTCAGAATAAATAAAGAGATGAAAGCTATTGGCCACTGCCCCGTTTATAGTCCTGATGTACGTGTTTTACGTCACCGTATTTTCCGACAACTCTGTGTGACTGTGTGTATGCAAGACAAGTTTGAGCCAACATCCGTCTGAAAAAATCCTAGGATTTTGTTGTCGGACTATACGAAAAAAGTCCGACCGTGTGTATGGGGCATAACTCTAAAATACATAAAATTCCTTCATTGCCATAGTGAGTTTAGATTTTACTGTCAATTCTTCCTTGATTCGCAATTTATATGGCAATAAAGGAACTTTATGTATTTTAGAGTTATGCCGCGTACACACAGTCGGACTTTTCAGCTACAAAAGTCCGACAGACTTTCGAAAGAACTTTTGGCGGACTTTCAACAGACTTTCTAATGAACGGCCTTGCCTACACACGATTACACCAAAGTCCAACGGATTTATACGTGATGACGTACACCGGACTAAAATAAGGAAGTTGATAGCCAGTAGCCAATAGCTGCCCTAGCGTGGGTTTTTGTCCGTCGGACTAACATACAGACGAGCGGATTTCTGGGTCCGGCGGAGTTACGACGTAAAGATTTGAAGCATGTTCCAAATCTAAAGTCTGTCAGATTTGCGGCTGGAAAAGTCAGCTGAAAGTCCAGGGAATCCCACACACGGTCGGATTGTCCGCCGGATTTGGTCCGTCGGCGTCCGTCGGACTTTTGTAGCCGAAAAGTCCGACCATGTGTACGCGGAATTAGAGTTATTTGGTGTTAAGATATAATGCACAGTAAGCATTTTTTGGTTTTGGTCCACCATTGGCAACATCAGGAGAACCTGTCTAGAACAATGATGTGCAGTGGATATAGACAGGAAATGGCTTAAACAGGCTGCAGGAGATCAGCAAAACTAAGCTTGAGAACAAAAGATGAAGGAAAACTAAAACAAGGATTTTGAGGGTAAAATGACAACTGCACACAGTGCAGAGAGAGATCGTAAGGACATTCAGTTACGGTTTAACCCTACATTCAAATTTGTGTTAAAGATATGGCAAAGCACAGACCCAGAACAAACATGATTTAAGTGGGGGTCAGGTTAAAAACAGGTTTTATATAGCGCCAACAGTTTGCGCAGCTCTTAAGAAAATAAAGGCAGACATTACAGTTACATTACAATTTGGTACAAGAGGAATCAGAGGTCCCTGCTTGTTAGAGCTTACAATCTAAAAAGGAAGGGCCAATTGACACAAAAGGTAATAGCTGTGGGGGGGATAAGCTGATGGAGGAAGTAAAACAGTGTTAGTTAGAAGCAGGATAGGCTTCTTTAAAGAGAAGGGGTTTTCAGGGATCGTTTAAAGATAGATAGATTAGGGGACAGTCGAACAGATTGGGGTAGGGAGTTCCATAGGATGGGAGAAGCGCTGGAGAAATCCTGGAGGCGAGCATGGGAGGAGGTGACAAGGGATCTAGAGAGCAGGAGGTCTTGGGAGGACCAAAGAGAGCGGCTTGGTTGGTATTTTGGGACTAGGTTAATGATGTAGCTGGGAGCGGATTTATGGCTGGCTTTGTAAATTATTGTTAATACTTTGAATTTTATTCCTTGGGTGAGGGGAAGCCAGTGGAGGGATACATATTACAGTATGGGTCAGCAACCCTGAATCATATTCAAAGCATCAGAATATTGGTCAGGGAACCAACATTCTTAAAGGGGGGGATCAGCAACGGCAGCCTCCAATATTCTCTTGTGGCAGGTCCCCTTTAATTTTAGAATGTCTGAAACAGTATTTATCAATGTTTTTTGTAATTTAAAGAGTCGGATCGAAAATATTATTTAGAATTATCAATGTAAGTAAGGAGCCAGCCTATACAAAACAGTTCAAATATAAAGAAATATTCAGATACAGTAATTAAATATGAAGATAATTAATATATAAATGAATGGTGAGTCAGGGAGCGAGTGACATGATCCTTTTAAATGTGTCAAAACTTAGCAAGTTATTATTATAATCAATGAAATACCAAACACAGGAAACAACCAGATGAGATATAAAATAAATTACACAAAAGATAAAGCATTTCATAGGTTATATTAATTTTTATTTTGGAAACACATGAGTGTGCAATGTGTACAGAGTGAGAACAGCCTCATATTTATCAACTTGTACATAAAATGAAATGTGACTCTTTACCTGCCCTGTATCTAAGAAAAGAAAAAAAAATACACATTATCTGAATTAAGACCAAATATATCAGAGTGTTATGTATGAAGAAAGAGTGTAGTTGTAAGAAAAAAAGAAAAACAAATCTGTTTCTATACAAAACAAAAAAAAAAAGAATAAATCAATTAGGTTGAGCTTGGTTTTACAAATGAAATAATGCCTAGAAAAAGAAAAAAATATTCTTTATCTGTTTTTTCTCTACATACATATATGCAAAACCAACTCAGTGACATTTCAAACCCAGGAAACAACCAGATAAAAAATAATAAAATGATCTTAAATAAAATATTCCATTGATTATTAATTCATATTTCCATAATAAATAGAAACACTGCAACATAAAATGTGCAGAGAGTGAAAAAAAGCATAATTTGAATCAGCTTGCACTTTTAATAAAACTTGGCTCTTTACCTGCCCTGTATAAAAAAAAAGACTTATTACCAGAATTGAGACACAATAAATACATTTGTTTAGTGTGTTGTGTATTATGAAAGAGTTTAGCTGTAAGGAAAAAAATATTTTTTTGTTCTACACAGACATGTATGCAAAACAATAATAATAAAAAAAAGAAATAAAAAAAGAAATTGGGTTGAGGTTTTACAAATGAAACAATGCCTGAAAATTGCCATCCCTGTAAAAACTAAAAATGAAGGAAAAATACCTGTGAATCACCAGACTGGTAAAATGGGCAATTTCCTTTGTTTTTGCCCCCTGGCAGAAGTAAATTCTGATAGAAGAGGGGTGAGGGGAGTCTCCTCTGGAAGGGTGGTAAAAATCTGATGGAGAGATTTTGCAGAGGAAAGTGAAATGAAAATAACAGACGACGTATATGACAGTTCTGGTCACAATACAATTTCATTCTCCACATATTTATAATACAGAAATCTCCCCTGATATCTCAGGGAGCACACAGGGGTATAGATTGTCTCTGCATTCATCTGAGATTATTATAAAACATGGACCCTCTGAAAGATGAAAATCAAGCATCATTTAAATTAATTTATCCCCCAATGACACACGCCTTGGGCTTTTAGAAGTAAATAACTTCTATTAGATTTTCCAATCTTTACCCTTTCATCACTTATTTTACTAGCAGATGTTTATATGATTTATAGTTATATGACTTTAAAATGAGAAGTTGTAGTCCTGGAAAGAATCATCAATAAAATGGTGTTAAGTTCCGCAATTCACAAAAATAAAATAAAATAATAAAAATTGTAGAAAAAGTAAAAAAAAAAAATGAAAGAATAATGAGAGGTTTAAGATATTTTAGGAAGGCTTTTTCACCAGCGGCCCCCACATAAAATTTTCAAACTTTTTAAATATACAGTGATATAAATTATCGTCCTAAATTTCAAATAATTATTTCAAATAATTAAACAATATGTTTATTTTTATTTTAGTAAAACTTCTGAAAAAGAGCTGAGAACTTGCCCAAAGCCAAACTGTAACTAGACAAAACTAATAAAAAAACTTTGAAAATTATGATGGTGTTACAGTAATTTTATTCTTTTGAATAGACTTTAAAATGATAAGTTGTAGTGCTGGAAAGAATCAACAATAAAATGGTGTTAAGTTCCGCAATTCACAAAAAAAATAAATAAATAAAAATTGTAGAAAAAGGCTAAAAAAATGAAAGAATAACGAGAGGTTTAAGATATTTTAGGAAGGCTTTTTCACCAGCGGCCCCCACATAAAATTTTCAAACTTTTTAAATATACAGTGATATAAATTATCGTCCTAAATTTCAAATAGTTATGGGCGATAATTAAACAATATGTTTATTTTTATTTTAGTAAAACTTCTGAAAAAGAGCCGAGAACTTGCCCAAAGCCAAACTGTAACTAGACAAAACTACTAAAAAAAACTTTGAAAATTATGATGGTGTTACAGTAATTTTATTCTTTTGAATTGACTTTAAAATGAGAAGTTGTAGTCCTGGAAAGAATCAACAATAAAATGGTGTTAAGTTCCGCAATTCACAAAAAAAAATAAAATAATAAAAATTGTAGAAAAAGGTAAAAAAAAAAATTAAAGAATAACGAGAGGTTTAAGATATTTTAGGAAGGCTTTTTCACCAGTGGCCCCCACATAAAATTTTCAAACTTTTTAAATACCGGTATATAGTGATATAAATTATCGTCCTAAAATTCAAATAGTTATGGGCGATAATTAAACAATATGTTTATTTTTATTTTAGTAAAACTTCTGAAAAAGAGCTGAGAACTTGCCCAAAGCCAAACTGTAACTGGACAAAACTACTAAAAAAACTTTGAAAATTATGATGGTGTTACAGTAATTTTATTCTTTTGAATAGACTTTAAAATGAGAAGTTGTAGTCCTGGAAAGAATCAACAATAAAATGGTGTTAAGTTCCGCAATTCAGAAAAAAAAAAAAATAATATAAATTGTAGAAAAAGGTAAAAAAAATGAAAGAATAACGAGAGGTTTAAGATATTTTAGGAAGGCTTTTTCACCAGCGGCCCCCCACATAAAATTTTCAAACTTTTTAAATATATAGTGATATAAATTATCGTCCTAAATTTCAAATAATTATTTCAAATAAACAATGTGTTTATTTTTATTTTAGTAAAACTTCTGAAAAAGAGCTGAGAACTTGCCCAAAGCCAAACTGTAACTAGACAAAACTACTAAAAAAACTTTGAAAATTATGATGGTGTTACAGTAATTTTATTCTTTTGAATAGACTTTTTTTTTTTTACAGATGTGATATATGAGGTCATCACTGAACTGTACTGTAATTGTGCTGTCCCCCCCTCTACATTGTGAAGCGCTGCGTAAACTGTTGGTGCTATATAAATCGTTAATAATAATAATAATAATAATAATAATAGTCACTAGACACTGAATACAATGCACTGTGAAGTGTACACACAATATGTACACTCTCAGATGTATTCCTTGACTGGTCTGTAGTAGACATGTGCATTCGTTTTTGTCCGAATTTCAGGTATTTTCGTTATTGTTTTAACAAACGATAACGAAAGTGCAGAGTCCGAAAAACGAAAGATCCGACATAAACAAATGCTTTATTTTCGTTTTCGTTGCTAGAACAGTTCGATATAGATAGGAGATTCGACATGATGATGACAATAACAATCTGTGTCCATCAAACCTGTGGTTGAATGTGCCTAATCTTAACTCTATTAGTCCAAGATTATTCTACAGAGAGAGAAAAGATTCGACGTAGAGAGAAAAGATTTGATGTAGGGGAGAAAAGATTTGACGTAGAGAGAAAAGATTTGACGTAGGGGAGAAAAGATTTGACGTAGAGAGAAAAGATTTGACGTAGGGGACAAAAGATTCGACGTAGGGGAGAAAAGATTCGACGTAGAGAGAAAAGATTCGACGTAGGGGAGAAAAGATTTGACGTAGAGAGAAAAGATTCGACGTAGGGGAGAAAAGATTCGAGGTAGAGAGAAAAGATTCGAGGTAGAGAGAAAAGATTTGACGTAGGGGAGAAAAGATTTGACATAGAGAGAAAAGATTTGACGTAGGGGAGAATAGATTTGACACAGAGAGAAAAGATTCGACGTAGAGAGAAAAGATTCGACGTAGAGAGAAAAGATTCGACGTAGGGGAGAAAAGATTCGACGTAGAGAGAAAAGATTTGACTAGGGGAGAAAAGATTTGACATAGAGAGAAAAGATTCGACGTAGGGGAGAATAGATTCGACGTAGGGGAGAAAAGATATAAGGTAGGGGAGGAAAGATTCGACGTAGGGGAGAAAAGATAAATAAAAATAATGATGATGATGAATGTTATTGGCTGATTGTAACCAAAGAGGAGGAGCAGTAAAATAGCTAGAACTAAGTACACACGTACTTTAGCTTATGGTGTCTGTTGAAAGTTCTAAGAAGATTTGACGGAGCAGGTAAACTATATGGCATCTTACAGTTTAGCTGCTCCGTCAAATCTTCTTTGAACATTCGACAGACACCATAAGCCTTCAATGACAGATTCGACCATAATTTGGATTTTCGGATGAATGCAATTTTTAACGAAAAACGAAATAGATAAAAACGAATTTCGGGAGTAACTAAATAAATTTATTTTTCGGACGAAAACAAAATTCTGAAACAAATTATTTCAATGTGCACATGTCTAGTCTTTAGGTCTTTTTTTTTTTGGTGTCCCAAACAACACTGGAAGATTATTCAAAATTTATTGCCAGATGAATTTATTTTATTGTGTGTTAATCCTCAATCTGTTAATGTCATTTTTTTAGATTTGTGGTTATATATAAATGATTGAGGTGAAGGGACTTTGTTTTTAATTTAGAGGTTTTAAAAATGTATGCAACCCTTTGTTGTGAGTCTTCTGGGACCTTGAAGAAGGGGACATACCCCAAAAGCTTGTCCTGAATGTGCATGTGCAAATAAAAAAAAGCATCATGGACAATACTTAATACAGCAACAATCACCTCAAGCGTTGTGAGTCTGCTGAAATTGTGAACATCATACATGCATTTAATTTAAAAAAAAAATGTTTTGAGGGAGATGTTTGGGTTTGTAGTTTATGTGTATATATATATTAGGGATGCACGGATACTTTATTTTTAGTACTCGCCGATACCTATTACCGATACCTACCGCAACTGTTTTGTTTTCACTCCAGCTGTCAGCAAGGGTACAAAGCATTGAAAAGTTATTGATAAAAATTGATTTTTGTTTTTAATTTTGCGCTTTTCAAGTGAAATTTGTCAATATATGTTAATATATATGTGCAAAAATATTCACTAACAAAGCAAACAAAAAAAAAAGTTTTAATTGTTTATCCTTTATAAAATAGTTGTGAACAAATAAAAAAAAAAAGCAGAAAAATAATAATTAAATGGAGAAGAATAGGGAGTTAATTAAGGCTGATTAGAGTAAATTAAGGGTTGATAAGGGGTTAGACAGAGGAACATTTGTTCCTCCCTTTGATCTGCAGATGAAGAAACAGAAAGATACAAAAAGAAACAATGTTTCTTTTTATTTTAGTGTTTCAGCCGCTGAGCAATGTTGTTACTAAACATTGCTGGCTGCTTTTTTTTCCTCACAGCTCCAATTGCCAGACTTCTTTAACACTTTAGCTGTCAACAGGGGAGACCCGCTGACAGCTCAAAGAACCAAGCCTGAAAGTATAGGTTTCAGGTATCGGTGCATTTGCATGAGTACCGATACTTGTGCAAATACTCGGTATCGGCACTGATCCTGATACCAACCAAGCTGGTCCAAATGAACTATTTCCTTATGAGCTCTGTATAAATTCTATGTAGTGTTAGCTACATACAGTATACCACAGTGAATACAGTGTGTATCTCAGTCATACATATAAAATAAAACTAATATAAGAGACACAAAAGTAAAAATCAACCAGTCCCCAAAAAGTGTTTCAAGAACAAAAAACAGTTCATTCCATAATAGTCCCCTTTCACACGATCGGACCGTTCAGGTCCACCTGTCAGTTTTGGCGGCAGACCTGAACGGATGCTCCATGTTAGCCTATGGAGCGACGGATGTCAGCGGAGACATGCCCGCTGACATCCGACCCCATCCGATCCACTAAAAGCAGACGGATGGCCCTATGTCCAGGTCCATCGCTGGCGGATCGGATCGGGTGAGATCTGATGAAAACAGACATGCTGTCCGTTTTCATCCGATCCCTCCATAGGCGGCAGCGGCGCCTGACCAACCCTTCCCCGCTAAGTGAGCAGAGAGGGACCTGTCATCCGCCGGCTCAGCGGAGATCAACGGACTGATCTCCCACTGAGCCGGCGGACCGAGGCGGGCTCCATGGAAACTGTGTCCACCTCGTGTGAAAGGGGCCTTACACCTTCTTCATAAAAGTGCTCCCTTCTCAATAAATTCAATAGGGGGGCATGGCTTGGAGAGCGGCGGAGATGTCCGCGTGAAGATAGTCCTCTGGAGCGGGCTGTAGATCTCCTTCACTCAGTGATTGCAGCTGAAAAGAATGGGTATACTATCAAGAGGAGGAACTCAGTGCAACCACCCTTGAGCATCCAGCATGCCAGAAACAAGCAGATACCCAACATTTTCAAGTCCCAGGCACAAGGCAGGAGAAGCGTGGCAGGAGCCAAGATGGCGCGGGCTCACACACAGGAGGAACAAGAAGACTTTGATAATGAGTCATTGACGACATCTGAGGACCTGGTAAGAGACCCCTCACCACCTGAACGCCCGCTCACTTATGCTGCAATGATGGATATCACAGCAGACATTAAAAATTTGTTTTCTACTGCCATCCCTGACCTAAAGGCTGATATCCTCATGCTCAGAGAGCAAATGGCGGCAGGGGAGAGAGTAGGCAGACATAGGGAGAAAGCAATTAAAAGACTTGAAGAAGTTTCCACTACCCACTCACAACACCTGATGGCAATTAACAGACATTTGGAAGATTTAGACAATCGTGGCAGAAGGAGTAATATAAGGCATTCCAGAAACGGTGTCTGCAGAACAAATCAAACCTGCGCTCTGTTCTGTCTTTAACAGTCTATTAGAGAGACCCCATAGACTTTGACAGAGCACACAGGGCACTGAGACCCAGAGCCCCTGATCCAGCACCACCCTGCAATATTATCTGTTGTCTCACAAGCTTCACTCTGAAGAAAGACATTTTGCAGAAAGCCAGGCAGAATGATCAAGTCCTCTTTAACGATGTCACCATTCAACTCTTCCAAGACCTCTCTCCCATAACACTCAAAAATAGGAGAGCTGTTAGACCTCTTCTGGATGTTCTAAGGGAAAAGGGGATACCCTACAGATGGAAATTCTCTTTTGCAGTTCAGGCCACCTTTAATGGGAGACAACATCCCCTACGCCCCCCGGATGATTTACCCATGTTTTGCAACAACATCCATATTGACCTTGTGGATTTCCCTGAATGCTACCAGGAATTCTGTGTACCTCCGGCAGTGACCACTAATTCATCCCCGCCCAGAACCTCTCCATGCAAATCACCTTTTCTCAAAGGAGGAAAAAAGCAAAAGCTCTATGAAAATTACAACCTCGCTACTCCTCCTCAAAAGTCACTTAACCACTTACCAACCCGGCCAATTCTGACACTTCTCTCCTACATGTAAATATCATAATATTTTTGCTAGAAAATTACCCAGAACCCCCAAACATTATATATGTTTTTTAGCAGAGACCCTAGAGCAGGGATATGCAATTAGCGGACCTCCAGCTGTTGCAGAACGACAAGCCCCATGAGGCATAGCAAGACTCTGACAACCACAAGCATGACACCCAGAGGCAGAGTCATGATGGGACTTGTAGTTTTGCAACAGCTGGAGGTCCGCGAATTGCATATCCCTGCCCTAGAGAATACAATGGCGGTCATTGCAACTTTTTATCTCGCACTGTATTTGCGCAGCAATTTTTCAAACACGTTTTTTTTTGGAAAAAAAACAGTTTCATGCTTTAAAAAAAAAAAAAGTAAAGTTAGCCCAATTTTTTTGCATAATGTGAAAGATGAAGTTGCGCCGAGTAAATAGAAACCTAGCAGGTCAAGCTTCAAAATTGCACACGCTCGTGGAATGGCGCCAAACTTCAGTACTTAAAAATCTCCAAAGGCGATGCTTTAAAATTTTTTACTGCTTACATGTTTTGAGTTACAGAGGAGGTCTAGGGCTAGAATTGTTGCTCTCGCTCTAACGTTCACAGCGACACCTCACATGTGTGGTTTCAACACCTTTTTTATATGTGGGCGGGACTTATGTATGCGTTCGCTTCTGTGTGCGAGCACACGGGGACAGGGGGACTTTAAATTTTTTTTTTATTGTTAATTTTACTTAAAAAAATTAAATTTGACACTTTAAAAAAAAAAAAGATTTTGATCACTTTTATTCCTATTACAAGGAATGTAAACATCCCTTGTAATAGGAATAAGGCATGACAGGACCTCTTTACAGTGAGATATGGGGGGGGGGTCAATAAGACCCCACATCTCATCTCTAGGCTGGGAAGCCTAAAAGCAAAAAAAATAAATAAAACAATCACGGCTCCCCAGCCGAAGCGGCGCCGTTTTTTTTAATGCAGAGGCCGGGCGTGACGTCATAACATCGTGCCTGGCCTCCGACGATCATAGAGACTCCGGCGACCATCTGGTCCGCTGGAAATCTCTATGGTGGACATCCAGCGCCGGCGGATCCGTTCTTCGACTCACTGATCGCAGAGGTGGGTCGGTAGAAGCACCGGAGGGCGGCGGGAGGGGGGTGTCCCCTCTCCCCGCCCGTAAGAACGATCAAGCGGCTGACTCGCCACTATGATCATTCTTATGGTGTAGGGAATCGCTGGCTGAAAACGGCAATATCTGAATAATGTCTCTAGCTGCAGCCATCATTCAGATATACCCCCACAAACCCAGGACGTCCTACGGTCGGCAAGTGGTAAACCAAGGATACTCATTAATCCTCCATTCAGTATTGCTCTCACAAGTGAGTGACATACTATCTAATCACCCAAAAACCATTCTACGGTTTAAAAATACTTTCTCAGTTTAACAATACTTTCTTTGAATAAGCTTGATTTTGCTCTTTCTGGGTTATAAAACATTATTCTTTAAAACGAGATTTCACGACACACCACTAGATGTCAGCGGTGTATTAAAAATCTTCTTATGCAATATTACATGCTTGAAATTCTACAATGACTACTGAACAGACTTTTACTGCAGAGTTAACTTCATTTAAACTCCCAAGAAATACATTATAGATTGGGATCAAAGGAATTCACTCCTTTCTATGGCTGAAATATACACCGAAATACCTTAAGTTACAAAAACGGGTTAAACTATAATCACCATAAGCATATGAGTTAAGGTTTTACTCTACTTGTACTAACTTGTTTTTTTGAGTGTACCGAGTTGACTCTACTTTCATCATCACAGAGAAGGCTATCACAGCTCTCAAGGATCGACAGTGCAATTTCCTATACGCTCATCTAAGATCTAAATAGCCGTGAGTATATGGAAACAACGGAAGACACATGGAGAGAAGGTATGACTTTTCAAGATATACACTCTTCACTAACAAAGGATAACATTAAAAGAGGTGTAGACATTATAACAAACAACCTCAATCCATATAACTCTATACAAGCTATTTCCTGCTATATAGACCCTATACTCAATTTAAAGGAATATTACACTTTTATTGTTTCACTTTAAGCATTATTAAAATCACTGCTCCTGAAAAAACGGCCGTTTTTTAAAACTTTTTTTGCATTGATCCATGTCCCCTGGGGCAGGACCCAGGTCCCCAAACACTTTTTATGACAATAACTTGCATATAAGCCTTTAAAATGAGCACTTTTGATTTCTCCCATAGACTTTAAAGGGTGTTCCGCGGCTTTCGAATTTGCCACGAACACCCCAAATTGTTCGCTGTTCGGCGAACGGGCGAACAGCCAATGTTTAAGTCGTACTCATATTCGACCCGAACATAAAGCCCATCCCTAGATTCAATGAGTTTTGACTACAGTTATCAATGTTTCTTAAGTTATAGAAAATAGTTCAGTCAAGATGTTATTTGATAAAAGTAAATAGGAGGGTACACTTAACCGCAGATATTGGAAGAAACTCAAATTTCATCTGCTGACAACTATTTACTTTAAAAAACACCAGATACTATAATATAACCTTTAGGATTAAAATATAAGTTAATACATGTTTACCAGACAAAATCAATAATATCATTGCTCTATGAGAAATATAGAAGATCGCCCTTTATATCTAAACTACCTGAAATAGACACCATTCATGGAGGCTACACCCCCCAATCTATGAAACAATCTATCTTATTCAAGATCTACCCCAGACATCTATCTGTTGATTTAGACAACAACATCTCCCTCGCCCACGTCTTTCCACTAACCCCCTCCAGGACATAATCTGTAATTACGGTACTTCAAACTATCAATAACAGTTCTCTAGCAACCCATGCGACCCTGGGTGTCAACTCGACATCTAAGGACGTGATCCACGGGTAACCTACCCTAACTCCCTTCTTTCATAACCTAAGTTTCCTCCCCCCTACTTTTTCCCTCCACTTCATCCCACAAGACTCCTATACTCAAACAATATGACATACTCAGGCTTGGGAAGATCTCCCACGATTATATCACACAACATTAATGGCTTAAATACACCAGAAAAGAGGAGTAAATTACTACACGAATTGAAAAACGTAAACCACAAATAGTATATCTCCAAGAGACACACTTTAAAGGTCACCAAATACTTAAACTAACAAATAACTATTTCACTGAAGCATTTCATGCGACAAACCCGCATGCTAAAACTAAGGGAGTTTTAATTCTTTTGAGCAAAGAGACATCCTTCTCTACAGAACACCAATTAATTGACCCAGAAGGTAGATATACATATTTTTGAAAGGCTCCATAAATGGAAAACCAGTCACATTAGCAAATGTATACTTTCCGAACAAATCACACGTCACTTTTTGCCAACTGATAATTGATGAACTGAAGGGCTTTGCCGAGGAATGTGTTCTTCTGGGAGGAGATTTCCACATCCTTCTGAATCCAAATCAGGACACATCCACGGGCAAATCTTGTATTTCATACAGAATTCTGACAAAAATAAAAACCTTACTAAAATCATTGACCCTAATTGATACATGGAGAACATCACACCCCACAGGAAAGTATTATGCCTTTTACTCCAACCCCCACAAACGATACACAAGAATCAATCACCTCTTTATCACTCAAAGAGACCTAGCAGACCTTGAAAATGCTGAAACAGGCTCCATCAATTTTATCAGGTCATGCACCAATCTCGATCAAACTACTTACACACAGAAACCATCCGTGGAAATTCTGTTGGAGGCTTAACGCTTCATTACTTGTTGACCCAAATATCCAAGCTCAGATCCAGAACTCTCTTACAAATTACTTCCGGACAAACAACACACCAGACATCTCACCATTGACGACATGGGAAGCCCACAAAAGTGTCATCAGGGGCGAACTAATTAAATGGGGATCACGAAAAAAAAAGAAAAAGAAAAAAAAATGAATGACCTAGTGCAAAAAAATATCTAACCTAGAACTCATTCACAAACAATCTCACGCCCCAAAAGATGGACCATGAACTTACACATTCTAGAAAAGCCCTGCAAAATCTACTTGACCACAAAGCAAAGAGATCATTATTTCTCAGGAAGTCGATTTATTACAAACACGGAGATAAAGCAAGCAAAATTCTTGCAAAAACCTTAAAAGAAACAAAACTAGCAAACAATATTCATGGAGTTCGTAATAAAGATGGCACTATGATCCACAACTCATCTAAAATAACAGAACTCTTCCATAGTTTTTACACTTCACTTTATAACATCCCGCCCCCCAAAAAATCAACACATTTCTCAGGTGACAGAAAACAGATAATCACAGCATACCTAAATAACTGCGGTGTGCCAACTCTCCCCCAAATAGATACAGCTACTCTGGAAGACCCCATAACTGAGACAGAAGTCTTGAACGCCATTAAAGAATTAAAAACAGGGAAAAGTCCTGGACCTGACGGCTTTACCTCAAAGTATTACAGAATGTTTGAAACCGCCCTAACTGGTGGTTTCTAAGGAATTCCTGTTAGCATACATAACAGTGATCCCAAAACCAAATAAAGATCCCACTGAATGCACAAACTACATGCCCATATTCCTATTAAACTTAGACTTAAAACTTCTAGCAAAAACTTTAGCCAACAGAATTAGACCCCTACTTGACAGACTCATTGGACCCGAACAGGTAGGTTTTATGCCAAATTGTGAAGCTAAAGATAATACGACTAAAACACTCAACTTAATTCATAGAATCCGACAGAGTGACAAAGAAGGCCCCCTGCTGTCAACTGACGCAGAGAAGGCCTTTGATAGGGTTTCCTGGGATTATATGTTTGACACCTGCAAACATATTGGGTTTGGTAACAATATGATGATGTGGATAAAATCCCTTTACATCAATCCAAGTGCAAAAATAAAAATCAATGAAACCTATTCTGACTCAACAGAAATTCACAACGGAACAAGACAAGGTTGCCCCCTATCACCCTTATGCCGCATACACACGGGCGGACTTTTCGACCGGACTGGTCCGACGGACTTTCCGACGGACTTCTAATGGACTTTTGAACGAACGGACTTGCCTACACACGATCACACCAATGTCCAACGGATTCGTACGTGATGACCTATGACCGGACTAAAAAAAGGAAGTTGATAGCCGGTAGCCAATAGCTGCCTTAGCGTGGGTTTTCGTCCGTCGGACTAGCATACAGACGAGTGGATTTTCCGACCGGACTCGGGTCCATCAGATAGATTTGAAACATGTTTCAAATCTAAAGTCTGTCAGATTTTTGACCGAAAAAGTCCGCTGCAGATCCGATGGAGCCCACACACGGTCGGATTGTCCGCCGGATTCGGTCCGTCGGACCATTCAGGTCGAAAAGTTCGCCCATGTGTACACGGCATAACTGTTCATTTTGTCTATTGAACCCCTAATCAGAACAATTAACTTACAACAATCGATTCATGGTTTTAAAATAGACAAAAGAGAATACAAAATACCCAGCATATGCTGACGACCTACTTTTTTACATTACCCAGCCTCATATAACTATCCAAACCGAAATAAAACCTTTCTAGATTTCAAATACCTCTCAAAATTTTAAAAGTAATCATAAAAAAAGTGAAGTATTGGGGCTCACACTTTCTAAAAAGACAGAACTACTCACAAAAAACAACTGTCCCTTCAAATGGGAAAATACCTCCTCGAAATATTTAGCATTCGCCTCACCCCTAAAATAGAATCCCTGTTTGAACACAATTATCAACCTTTATTAAAAAAGATTGAAACAGATCTTAAAAATTGGAATTCCAAGCAGTTTTCATGGTTTGGCAAGGCCGCCATACTGAAGATGACGGTATTGCCAAGACTATTGTATCTATTTCATACACTACCCATAGACCTTCCAGAATCTTTATTTAAACAACTAGCCTTCATTCAAAGACATTTCTTATGGACAAAAAAAAAAACGACCAGGGGTACGACTCAGCCTCCTTCAACTACCCATATCAAAGGGAGGAATAGGCCTTCCTGATTTCAAGAAGTATTCTTTTGCGACCCCTTTATCTAGAATAATAGACTGGCACTGCCATGATCACTATAAAATCTTGGTCAAAACTTGCCATACAACACTTACCTTGGACAATACCCCCCTTAATATTAAAGGACATCCCTTAATATACACTACTTTGAAGATATTCCATAAAATTGCAGTCAAGCATCAACTCTGTTCGACACCCAGCCCCTTATCCTCTTTAGCAAACAATCCCGACATCCCACCCGGACTGGACAACAAAAATCTTTTCAAAGACAACACCACTAAACCCTTATTAGCCTATCATTGTCTACAAAACAATACATTTAAATCTTACTCAGACATACAACAAGAATTAGGCTCAAAACCCCTCAACTTTTGGATCTACTTACACATCCACAGCTTTATTTTAAACAATAAAAAAAAAAAAAAAAAGATTACCGTATATAGTCAGACCCCCTACCAACTTTGAACTTATCTGCCTCAATCAAACCCCAATAAAAAAAGTCACTTCGTGAATGAATAACTGGCTATCACAGCCAACGTCCGATCTCCCGGATAAATACAAAAACATTTGTGAGGAAGTTCTAAACATGCATTTCTCAGAACTACAATGGGAAAAAAGCCAGTGTGTTTACCCATAAATGCTCCCTAGGCACACGTATGCAAGAAATATTGTATAAAATCCGCACTCACTGGTATATCACACCGACAAAACTTAAAATATGGTCTTCTGGAGAATTGGACGTATGCTAAGATGCAATAATGACAAAGGCTCTTTCCTTCATTTATGGTGGAATTGCGCCCATATCCAAACTTACTGGTCTCAGGTCAAGAAGAAGTGGATAGTCCACATCACCGGTATTCAGAGAGAATTAAGTGCAGCTTGGTGCCTACTACATATTAATGATCTCTCTTACAGAACACACAAAAATTATCTTACAAGACATCTGCTTAATGCTGCCAAAGCATTAATCCCAACCAATTGGAAATCCAAAAATACTCCAACAATCAAAGACTGACTCACAAAAGTTAAATCGATTTACGAAATGGAAGAAACAATAGCCAAAAAATGGGAAAACACTACTCAATTTCAACAAAGATGGAAACCTTGGTTCACCTTCACTATGTCAGAGAATTATAAAAAAATAACCTCCAACTAACTCCCCTTTTGGATCACCTTTACTATATCCTTCCCATGTTAATTTAACTTAACACAATATACTCCTTTTATATGTTTGTATGGATATATGTACGTCTGCTATATATAGATGTGTGTATGCATGCTCATGTACATGTATATAAATATATATGTTGATATCTAATTTCAATTTGTTTTTGAATGTATTTGCCATTAAAAACCTGCATTCCCATTCACCTAGACTAAAAATTACTTCCCCCCTTGCCTTTAATGACTTGTAACCACAATGATTTGTAAAAAAAAAAAAATATTCATTGCCATATTCCATATACCTGTTTATAGCTATACACCTATGTTACAACACTGTATTTCTTGTTACACGTTGACATTTTGGGTATTTGTAATACCCACCATACCTTGTATTCTATTATCCAGTTTTTCTTTCTGTTTCTATATTTACAATAAACTTTATTGTAAAAAAAAATAATAATAATTTAATAAAATAAAGTGCTGAAGCACTCCAAAAATATCAAGCCATGAGAGTGCAGCACACAACCCTCTTATGCCCCTACTCACCAGAAAGAATGGACCCCCAGCTTTCCGGCATAAGGGTCTAACACGCTTTTATCTAGTGAGGGGGTGCTCAAAGAATCTCCTCTCTCCTCCTGTGTCTCCCGCAGACTGGTACCTAAAGAATGCAGTAGACGTGTGCAATTAGTTTCGTTCTGAATTAGTTTTTTCATTTTTCTGAATATTCGTAAATTCATAAATTTGTAAATTCGTAAATTTGAATATTCGAAAATTTGTAAATTAGAAAATTCGAAAAATTCGTAAATTTGTAAATTCGAAAATCTGAAATAATAACTAGCTATTAAATTATAGACATTATAATTTCCTTTCAAATTTGGCTTTTTGTGAACGTAACAAATACAGATTTATCTAAAGTTACGACTTATCTGAAATAATGAATGCCGTATCTAAGCGAATGGAGCGTAACGCATTAATAATAATAAATAACAATAATAATAATAAAAAAATGTTTTAATATTATTATTTATTACTAACTTGTTCCGTTCCATTTGTTTAGATGTGGCATTCGTTATTTCAGATAATTCGTAATGTTGGATAATTTCGTATTCGTTATGTTCACTAACAGCCAAATTTGAAAGGAAATTCCAATACCTATAATTTAATAGTTAGTTATTATTAGTTAGTTAGTTATTCATTTTCAGAGTTTCTTTCTTATTTTCAGATTTTATGAGTTTCAACTTTCCAAATTTCCAAAATTAGGAATTTTCGAATTTACGAATTTTAGAATTTATGAATTGCGATCATGACGAATGACCCGAAAAACAAAAAAGAAACAATAAACAAATGAAACGAAAACAAACAAATTTATCGGCAGTGCACGTGTCTAGTATGCAGCTCCCGCTGTAGGTATCACTCGTGTCCCACCGGGGTCAATAGAGTGAGAGAAACTCTCATAGTCTAGTAAAATAATTTATTCAGTAAAAAAGTACAAAATTACACTCACAACAAGGAAGGCAAATATTCGCTTTGCAAAGTATGGGCAATCAATACAAGCCTCGTCCACGTTGCCTTTGATAAGTCAAAGTGTTTGATTGCCAATGCTGGTGGAAGAGCGAAATGCTGCAACATAATTTCCGGTTTCTAGCCACGTCACGTCACTTCTGCCATCCGTGGAAAACATGCTGAGCCACAGCGGACCCGGAAGAGGCTTGAATTGACTGCCTATGCCCTGCAAAGTGAATATTTTCTTTTCTTGTTTTAGTGTCATTTTAAACTTTTTTTACTGAATAAATGTAATTACTACACTTTGAGAGTTCCCCTCCCTCTATTGACCCCGGTGGGACACAAGTGATACCTACAGCAGCAGCTGCATACTTTAGGTACCACAGGAGGAGAGAGGAGATCCTTTGAGCACCCCTTCACTGGATAAAAGTGTGTTAGACCCTAATGCTGGAAAGCTGGGGGTCCATTCTTTTTGGTGAGGAAGGGCATGGGAGGAGTGTGTACTACACTCTCACGGCATTATATCTTTGTAGTGCTTCAGCACTTCACTATTTATGAATTGTTGAGTATGAAGCACTTTTTTGAAGAAGGTCTACTATGGAATGAACAGTTTTTTGTCCTTGGAACACTTTTTGGGGACTAATTGATTTTCACCTTTATATCAGACATGTGCACTGCCAAAAAATGTGTTTGTTTTAGTTTCATTTGTTTTTTTGTTTTTTTTTTAAATTTTTCGGTAATTCGTTGTGATCAAAATTTGTTATATTGAATAAATTCTGAAATTCTAAAATTCGGAAATGCAGAAATTCGAAAATGCAGAAATTTGGAAATTTGAAAATCCGAAAAAAAGAACGCAATTCAGAAAATTTGAAAAAAAAAATCAGAAAATTTGAAAATCCAAAATAATAACTAACTAACTAAAAATAACTAACTATTAAATTATAGGTGTTGGAATGTCCTTTCAAAATTGACTTTTAGCGAACGCAACGAATACACATTTATCCAAAGTTACAAATTAACAGAAATAATGAATACCGCATCTAAATGAATGGAACGTAATGAATTAATAACAATAAATAATATTATTAAAATGTTTTTATTATTATTATTTATTATTATTAATTTGTTATGTTCCATTCGTTTAGATGCAGAATTCGTTATTTCTGATTAATTTGTAACTTCAGATAAATTTGTATTCATTACGTTCATTAACAGCCAATTTTGAAAGGAATTCCAATACCTACAATTCAAAAGTTAATAAGAGTTATTATTAGTTAGTTATTTTTTCAGATTTTCTCATTTTCAGGTTTTCTAATTTTCATTCTTATTTTTGGATCTTCGTTCTCATTTTCGGAATTTTGTATTTTCTAATTTTTCGATTTTTGAATTTTCGAATCTCCGAATTTTCGAATTTCCAAATTTCCGATTTTTTTTTTCGATTTTTGGACTTTCGAATTTTCGAAATTTTGGATTTTAGAATTCCAGAAAAATTCGGAAAACGGGTTTGCATTCGTTTGAATTTTTCCGAATTAATGAATATGTTGAATTTCGTCTAGAAAAGAATTTGGAACTAAACAAATTGCACATGTCTACTTTATATCTCTTATTTTAGTTTTATTTGATATGTATGAGATACACACTGTATGTGGTGTAAAATGAAAATATTTGTATAGGTGTTTAACACCTTCAGAACAGTAGCTACAGAGGAGAGATACACATGGTTAATCACATATTGCAAGTTTTTTCAATACGATTACATACAGTATACAGCTTGGTATTTTGGCAACATTATGGGACTTCTGGTCCCATTCCTGGCATAAAATAGAGTTGGGCTAAAAATATAGTTAGTAACATTGACCTCATCATCCTGTCTTTCTGCTCACAGGTTACACTGCCCCCTTCGTCCTCTCCTCCTGATCCTGCTCACTGATCACATTGACCTTGTCATCCTCTCCTCCTGCTCACAGATCACACAGACACCTACATCCTCTCCTCCTGATCCCACTCACTAATCACATTGACCTTATCATCCTCTCCTCCTGATCCCACTCACTAATCACATTGACCTCATCATCCTCTCCTCCTGATCCCACTCACTAATCACATTGACCTCATCATCCTCTCCTCCTGTTCATTGGTCACACAGACACCTACATCCTCTCCTCCTGATCCTGCTCAGATTGACCTCGTCATCCTTTCCTCCTGCACACAGATCACACAGCCCCCTTCGTCCTCTTCTCCTGATCTGGCTCACTGACCTCGTCATCTTCTCCTCCTCCTCACCGGTCACACAACCACCTTCATCCTCTCCTCCTGATCCCACTCACTGATCACATTGACCTCGTCATCCTGTCTTTCTGCTCACAGGCCACACAGCCGCCTTCGTCCTCTCCTCCTGATCTGGCTCACTGATCACATTGGCCTTGTCATCCTCTCCTCCTGCTCACCGGTCACACAACCACCTTTATCCTCTCCTCCTTATCCCGCTCACTAATCACATTGACCTCATCATCCTCTCCTCCTGATCCCACTCACTAATCACATTGACCTCATCATCCTCTTCTCCTGTTCACTGGTCACACAGACACCTACATCCTCTCCTCCTGATCCTGCTCAGATTGACCTCGTCATCCTTTCCTCCTGCACACAGATCACACAGCCCCCTTCGTCCTCTTCTCCTGATCTGGCTCACTGATCACATTGACCTCGTCATCTTCTCCTCCTCCTCACCGGTCACACAACCACCTTCATCCTCTCCTCCTGATCCCACTCACTGATCACATTGACCTTGTCATCCTGTCTTTCTGCTCACAGGCCACACAGCCGCCTTCGTCCTCTCCTCCTGATCTGGCTCACTGATCACATTGGCCTTGTCATCCTCTCCTCCTGCTCACCGGTCACACAACCACCTTTATCCTCTCCTCCTTATCCCGCTCACTAATCACATTGACCTCATCATCCTCTCCTCCTGATCCCACTCACTAATCACATTGACCTCATCATCCTCTTCTCCTGTTCACTGGTCACACAGACACCTACATCCTCTCCTCCTGATCCTGCTCAGATTGACCTCGTCATCCTTTCCTCCTGCACACAGATCACACAGCCCCCTTCGTCCTCTTCTCCTGATCTGGCTCACTGATCACATTGACCTCGTCATCCTCTCCTCCTCCTCACCGGTCACACAACCACCTTCATCCTCTCCTCCTGATCCCACTCACTGATCACATTGACCTCGTCATCCTGTCTTTCTGCTCACAGGCCACACAGCCGCCTTCGTCCCCTCCTCCTGATCTGGCTCACTGATCACATTGACCTTGTCATCCTCTCCTCCTGCTCACCGGTCACACAACCGCCTTTATCCTCTCCTCCTGATCCCACTCACTGATTACATTGACCTCGTCATCCTGTCTTTCTGCTCACAGGCCACACAGCCGCCTTCGTCCTCTCCTCCTGATCTGGCTCACTGATCACATTGACCTTGTCATCCTCTCCTCCTGCTCACCGGTCACACAACCACCTTTATCCTCTCCTCCTTATCCCGCTCACTAATCACATTGACCTCATCATCCTCTCCTCCTGATCCCGCTCACTGATCACATTGACCTCATCATCCTCTTCTCCTGTTCACTGGTCACACAGCTGCCTTTGTCCTCTCCTCCTGATCCCGCTCACTGATCACATTGACCTCATCATCCTCTTCTCCTGTTCACTGGTCACACAGCTGCCTTTGTCCTCTCCTCCTGATCCCGCTCACTGATCACATTGACCTCATCATGCTCTTCTCCTGTTCACTGGTCACACAGCTGCCTTTGTCCTCTCCTCCTGATCCCGCTCACTGATCACATTGACTTTGTCATCCTCTCCTCCTGCTCACAGATCACACAGTAACCTTCGTCCTCTCCTCTTGATCCCGCTCACTGATCACATTGACTTTGTCATCCTCTCCTGCTCACTAGTCACACAGCTCCCAACATCTTCTTCTCCCGAACCTGCTCACATTTTCTTCTATTCTGACTTGTGATGTTGACTTGTGATGGCACCTAGGACAGGGATGTCAGAAAAAGGACCATGTATAAAAATGATATAATTGTGTCACCATTATTTTATCATACAAAAAATCTTTCCCATATTTTTTTTTATTTACAGATTTGCTCTGGGCAATTGCCCTCTCTATTTTTTCGTATTTTGATGGAAAGTAAAAACACTCTCACAAAATATAATATGCAAATAACATTTTATGAAGACTAATCTTTTTAGTCTTTTTCTGTAATAATCTTTATCACTAATAATGTGACAAAATACTGCAAAATTTCAACCACTGAAGGATTAATGCTCCTCAGATTCCTCCATTCTTGACCTTTTCTGTCTATTTTCTTTCGATGTGTTTCCATGTTTGGTTAGTTTTTTTTACTTCTAAACACTTCTTATTGTCACTTTCTTTCAGCATGAAAACTTCTTTCAAACCCAAGCAAATTTACTTTTCCTTAAAGTTACTAAATTATCAGAAGGGCAAAGTTGTGTTTCGGCAAGGAATAAATTAATCACAACAATGGTTTATTTTCTGTAGCAATTATTTAGATGAATACAGAGCCAATTAACCTTCCTGTGTGCTCTAAAGGTGTCAGGGGAAATTTCTATATTATAATAAATACAGTATATGTATGTGATTCTAGTCAAAATGTATTGTGACAAGAAATTTCAGATGGATTTTCTGTCATAGTAATGTAACTTTTCTTCAGAAAAATGTATTTGCATTGGACCTGCTGCCTCTAAGATGACCCTTCCATAGGAGACTCCCCCATTCCTCTTCTATCAGCATCCACTTCTGCTGGGGGTATCAGAGGAAAGAGGCCAAAACAAAGAAAAATTACTATTTTATCAGTCTGGATTTTTTTAGGTATTTATTTAAATTTAAATTACCTGTTTTTTTTATAGGTATCAGGCATTAATATTTATAAAGTTTGCTCAACCAAACTAATATTTTTTTTTTCTTTAAATATATTTTTGGGTACAGAAAAAAATGCTCTTACTGCTAACATGGCTTTTGACTTTTTTTTTAGATGTCAGGAAGATAACATTTGATATCAAGTCCTTACACGCATTTTATATGCTTCTCTATGCTTTGGATGGAAAGAAATGTAACTTAACAATCTATTAAATTATTTAATACCATAGATTCCTGTATTGGATATTTAATTGGTTACATTAGTATTAGTATGTTAAAGAGAACATGTTACTTTTTAATTATGTGTTTATTATTTTCTATGTCAAATATTCAGATAAATAACAATTAAGTAAATGTTTTCTCATGCTACAATAGTTTGTATTTGTACATTTTTGTGGAAGAGTTATCTATGTCACATTTAGTAATATTGAAACATTTGATCCCACTTTTTTATGCTGCAGCCAATGATACATAAACACTGTTACTTAACCACTTCATCTCTCACACCATGTGGGCCAGAGCATGTATTTACTTTTTTTTTATATGCCCCAGTTTATTTAGCAATAACTTTATAATAATAAAAAGTAGTACATATATCTTGTCATTGATATTATCTAAACTGTATTTTCATTTTTAAGCAATTCATAAATAAAAAATGTAACATTTAAAAATGTTTTTCTTTTTAATTAATCAATGTTACAATAAAAAAAAAGCTATGGATAAAAAAGGATTTGCCCTGTTTAAACACTTCAGCCCCGGAAGATTTTACCAGAGCACGTTATGCGATTCGGCACTGCGTTGCTTTAACTGACAATTGCGCGGTCGTGCGACGTTTCACCCAAACAAAATTGACGTGCTTTTTTTCTCACAAATAGAGCTTTCTTTTGGTGGTATTTGATCACCTCTGCAGTTTTTATTTTTTGCGCTATAAACAAAAAAAGAGCGACAGTTTTGAAAAAATTGCAATATTTTTTACTTTTTGCTATAATATATATCCCCCAAAAATATATAAAAAAACATTTTATTTCCTCAATTTAGGGCAATATATATTCTTCTACATATTTTTGGTAAAAAAACCCACAATAAGCATATATTGATTGGTTGGCGCAAAAGTTATAGCGTCTACAAAATAGGGGATAGTTTTATGGCATTTTTATTATTATTTTTTTTTTTTACTAGTAATGGCGGCAATCTGTAATTTTTATTGGGACTGCGACATTATGGCGGACACGTCAGACAATTTTGACATATTGTTGGGACCATTGGCGTTTTTACAGCGATCAGTGCTATAAAAATTCAATGATTATTTACTAGTAGTGGCGGCGATCTGCAATTTTTATTGGGACTGCGACATTATGGCGGACACGTCAGACAATTTTGACACATTTTTGGGACCATTGGCATTTTCACAGCGATCAGTGCTATAAAAATGCAATGATTAATTACTAGTAGTGGCGGCGATTTGCGATTTTTATCAGGACTGCGACATTATGGTGGACACGTTGGACAATTTTGACACATTTTTGGGACCATTGGCATTTATACTGCAACCAGTGCTATAAAAATGCATTGATTATTGTAAAAATGTCACTGGCAGTGAAGGGGTTGACCCCTAGGGGGCTATCAAGGGGTTAACTGTGTTCCCTATTGTGTGTTCTAACTGAAGGGGGAGGGGTCTGTGTGGGGGAGGTGACAGATCGCTGTTCATACTGCGTATAAACAAACAATCTGTCTGTTCTCCCCTTAGAGAACCGGAAACTGTGTTTACACACACAGATCCTGGTTCTCCGTGTGCCCCAAGTGATTGCGGGAGCCCGGAAGTGATGCAACCGCCGGGTACTCGCATCGGCTCTGTGGGCGAGCAGGGGGTGCGCCCCTAGTGGCCAAATCTGGAAGCGATGTAACATGACAGCGATTTGCGCAGCAGAGCCATGTTGCCGCAGTACAACTGCGGCGGCTGGTCAGCAAGCGGTTAAAATGTCAACATTTAGAAAAACAAAACAAAAAAGTTGTATTGTTGGTTTGAAAAACAAAAAGGGGAGGATTAAGTTAATTAGGGCTGATTAAAGTTAAATAGGAATAGATTTTCTTTTTAACATTTTTAAAAATATTTGTTTTGCTTGTCTCCATCTCATCTCTGACCATTTTTTATAAACAATGTTACTGTGCATCTCTCTATCTCCCATTTGATCAATATTTATAAACAATGTTACTTTGTATCTCTCTATCCCCTGCCTGATCAATATTTATAAAAAATGTTACTTCGTATATCTCTATTTCCTGCCTGATAAATGTTTATAAACAATGTTTCTTTGGATTCCTCTATATCCTTTATGAACAATGTTTATAAACAATGTGACTTTGTATCTCTCTATCTCCTGTCTGATCAAGATTTATAAATGTTACTTTTATCTCTCTTCATAAACAATATGTATAAACAATTCATCTTTCTATCAGAAGGTCCAGCAACTCCCAGCTGTCTTTTTAATGACTAGGAAGCATGACAGGTGTTAGGGGTAAATGTTGGTTGGGGAGAAGGACAGGATATACAACCCAAAAAAGTATGGAATCCCCACTCTTGGAAAATGTTCATTCAATTGTTTATTTGTGTAAAAACTACAGACATGCCTCAAAACTTTTTTCATTTAACATTCCAAACTTCTGGCTTTAAAATGATTAAAAAAGAAAGAAAACTGTAGTCAGTTGCAACTGTTTTTGCAGATCAAGCAGAGAAAAAAAAACCCACTAAATTCTGAGAAAAATATTATGGAATCACCATGTACTTTGCAGTTCTAAAACAAACATCTGAATCAGATTACATCCTGAAAAATGATGTCATCATCACCAAACATCCTTTTCAATTGATGGAACAAGAAAAGTGTCTAAAATATCAATATAAACTTGTGCATTTATTGAAGATTTAATGACTGTCATCTCCCCCGTACCTTTACCTGACATACAGTACAACCTCATATCACCAATGATTGTGGGAATGTGCATGTCTTCTTCAGGCGGTCATCTTTATCCATTCCATTGGAACGACACCAAACAAAAGTTCCGGGATTATCACCCCGCCCAATTGCAGATTGTTGATTCATCTCTGAATATCAATTCCATCCATTCATCCACAGTCCATGTTTGCTTTTCTTTAGCCCGCTGTAACCTTGTTTTTTCTGTTTAGGTGTTAATAATGGTTTTTGTTTGACTTTTCTGTATGTAAATTTTATTTCCTTTAGGCGATGTCTTGCAGTTCGGTCACAGACATTGACTCCAGTGTCTGGCCATTTGTTCCTCATTTGTTTTGTTGTGCGTTTTCTGTTTTCAAGGCATATTGCTTTAAGTTTTCTAACTTGACGCTTTGATTTCTTCCTTGGTCTACCAGTACGCTTCCCTTTAACAACCTTCCCATTTGATTTGTATTAATGAAAACCATCAATAACACCTAAACAGAAAAAAAAGTTACAGTGGGCTACAGGAAAGCAATCATGGACTGTGGATGAATGGATGAAAGTGATACTCAGCGATGAATCACCAACTTGCATTGGGCGGGGTGATGATCCCGGAACTTTTGGTTGCTGCCGTTCCAATGAAATGTATGAAGACGACTGCCTGAAGAAAACATGCAAACTTCCACCATCATTGATGATATGGGGTTGTATTTCAGGTAACAGTACGGGGGAGATGACAGTCATTAAATCTTCGATAAATGCACACGTTTGTATTGGGATTTTGGACACTTTTCTTATTCCATCAATTGAAAGGATGTTTGCAGATGATGTCATAATTTTTCAAAATGTAATCTAATGCAGATGTTTGTTTTAGAACTGCAAAGTACATGGTGATTCCATAATATTTTCTTCAGAATTGAGTGTTTCCTTATTTCTTCCTCTGCTTGATCTGCAAAAACAGTTGCAATTGACGACAGTTTTCTTTCTTTTTTTTCTTTTTTTATGTGTTTCTTAACCACTTGAGGACCAGCCGTCGCAGTTATGCCGCGTACACATGGTCAGATTTTCCGACGGAAAATATTCGATGGGAGCCTGTTATTGGAAATTCCGACCGTGTGTAGGCTCCATCGGACATTTTCCATCAGAATTTCTGACAAACAAAATTTGAGATCTGGATCTCAAATTTTCCAACAACAAAATCCGCTCTTGTAAATTCCGATCGTGTGTACACAATTCCGATGCACAAAGTTCCACGCATATAGTTTTTTTTTTCAAAATTGTTGCTCTTTTTTATTATTTATAGCACACAAAATAAAAATCACAGAGGTGATCAAATACCAACAAAAGAAAGCTCTATTTGTGGGAAAATAAGGATATTTTATTTGTGTACAGCATCGCACGATCTAGTAATTGTCAGTTAGTGCCGTTAGCGACGTAGTGCCATATCACAAAAAATGGCCTGGTCATTAAGGGGGCAAATCTTCTGGTCCTTAAGTGGTTAAAGACAGAAGGTTGGAATGTTAAATGAAAATAGTTTTGAGGCATGTCTGTGATTAGTTTCTTTTCTAAACAATTAAACAATTGAATGAACATTTTCCATACTTGGTGGTGATTCCATACTTTTTGCCAGGGGTTGTACTACACACACTCTGTGTACTTTGAAAGTTTTTATTTTCAACAACTATAAAAAGTAAAATTCATTAAAGTCGAGACAATTTAATTTTTCAGTTTTTGGATAGGTTGATGAAGAATTAGAACCCCTGTCAGGTTTTACTGCAATCCATTGCTCCATTAGGGAAACTCACTCTCACTTTTTGTCCCAGTGACTCTGGTTTTACAATGCAGGAAGTAAGGGAAAATCTGCAAGAGGGATGAAACAGAAATAACAATCTCACAAAGGAACTCTGCTGCTTTACCTACATTAGTGAAAACACACACACTTTCTCTATGTTGCGGTGAGAGATTTCCCCTCTCTTACTGTCTCTAATGTAGCCAAACGAGCAGTAAAAAGCTGACAGGGCTATTCATTTTTAAAAGGACAGTGTAAAAATAAAAAATAAAAAGTAAAATAAATAGGAAAAAAAAACAAGTAAAGCGCCCTGCCACAGAAGCAAATGAATATGTAAGTCGCGCCCGCATATGTAAACAGTGTTCAAATCACACATGTGAGATATGGCTGCGATTGTTAGAGCGAGAGCAATAATTCTAGCACTAGACCTCCTCTGTAACTCAAAACTGGTAACCTGTAGACATTTTTAAATGTCGCCTATGGCGATTTTTAAGGGTGAAAGTTTGTCGCCATTCCACGAGCGGCGCAAATTTGAAGTGTGACATGTTGGGTATCAATTTACTCGATGTAACATTAGCTTTCACAATCTAAAAAAAATTGGGCTAACTTTACTGTTGTCTTATTTTTTAATGCAAAAAAGTGTATTTTTTCCAAAAAAATAGTACTTGTAAGGCCGCGGTCTGACATAAAGTATTGCAACGACCGCCATTTCATTCTCTAGGTTGTCTGAAAAAAAATATATAATACTTGGGGGTTCTAAGTAATTTTCTAGCAACAAAAAATGATTTTAACTTAAGCCTGAGCCTGATCTCAACCCAGCAATGTGCACAAGAACTCCATCCTCACTGGGCAGATTGATTACAGTGGGAGTCATTGGCTCGCACTACTTCCAATCAAGCTCTGTGACAAGGAAGCAGGGATTGGGGCAAAGACACCCTGTCTGTGTCAATAAGCATACACAGGGTGGCTCGGGAGCGAGCCCACACTAGTGCCCCCTCACTGAAAAGGAGGAGCCAGGAGCGCCGGCAGGGGACCCAAGAAGAGGAGGAGTGGCGCAGCTCTGTGCAAAACCATTACAGAGAGCAGGCAAGTATAACATGTTTATTATTTTAATTTAAAAAAATGAAGGTTTAATAACACTTTAAACATTTGACAAGAAGCAGAAAAAAGTATTACAAGCAAGGATGAGTGCTCCAATGTACTCAACTCTGCAAACCCTATAGTGGTACAGAGACAATTTTTTTTAAAGAACGTCTAATTGAGTTTAACCACTTGCCGACCGCCTCACGCCGATGTACGTCGGCAAAGTGGCACGGACAGGCAAAATCACAGACAGGGTACGTGATTTGCCTTCCGCGGGTGGGGGGTCCGATCGGACCCCCCCCCGGTGCCCGAGGCGGTCGTCTTTTGTCCAGCGGCGATCGGTGATGAGGGGGAGACCATCCGTTCGTGGCCCCCCCCTCGCGATCGCCGCCGGCCAATGGAATCATTCCTTTGCTGCTGTATGCTAAACAGCAGCAAAGGAAATGATGTCATCTCTCCTCGGCTCGGTAATTTCCGTTCCGGCCCGAGGAGAGAAGACTTCACTGTGAGTGCACCAAACACTACACACACAGTAGAACATGCCAGGCACACAAATCACCCCGATCCCCCCCCCGATCGCCCCCCGATCCCCCCCCAATCACCCCCCCCCCTGTCACAAACTGACACCAGCAGTTTTTTTTTTTTTTTTCTGATTACTGCATAGTGTCAGTTTGTGACAGTTACAGTGTTGGGACAGTTAGTATTACCCCCCTTTAGGTCTAGGATACCCCCCTAACCCCCCCTAATAAAGTTTTAACCCCTTGATCACCCCCTGTCACCAGTGTCGCTAAGCGATCATTTTTCTGATCGCTGTATTAGTGTCGCTGGTGACGCTAGTTAGTGAGGTAAATATTTAGGTTCGCCGTCAGCGTTTTATAGCGTCAGGGACCCCCATATACTACCTAATAAATGTTTTAACCCCTTGATTGCCCCCTAGTTAACCCTTTCACCACTGATCACCGTATAACCGTTACGGTTGACGCTGGTTAGTTTGTTTATTTTTTATAGTGTCAGGGCACCCGCCGTTTATTACCGAATAAAGGTTTAGCCCCCCGATCGCCCGGCGGTGATATGCGTCGCCCCAGGCAGCGTCAGATTAGCGCCAGTACCGCTAACACCCACGCACGCAGCATGCGCCTCCCTAAACACTAAACGCATAACTGCAGCGTTCGCAGAGTCAGGCCTGATCCCTGCGATCGCTAACAGTTTTTTTGGTAGCATTTTGGTGAACTGGCAAGCACCAGCCCCAGGCGTCAGGTTAGCGCCAGTACCGCTAACACCCACGCACGCAGCATACGCCTCCCTTAGTGGTATAGTATCTGAACGGATCAATATCTGATCCGATCAGATCTATACTAGCGTCCCCAGCAGTTTAGGGTTCCCAAAAACGCAGTGTTAGCGGGATCAGCCCAGATACCTGCTAGCACCTGCGTTTTGCCCCTCCGCCCAGGCGAGCCCAGCCCAGCCCACCCAAGTGCAGTATCGATCGATCACTGACACTTACAAAACACTAAACGCATAACTGCAGCGTTCACAGAGTCAGGCCTGATCCCTGCGATCGCTAACAGTTTTTTTGGTAGTATTTTGGTGAACTGGCAAGCACCAGCCCCAGGCAGCGTCAGATTAGCGCCAGTACCGCTAACACCCACGCACGCACCGTACACCTCCCTTAGTGGTATAGTATCTGATCGCATCAATATCTGATCCGATCAGATCTATACTAGCGTCACCAGCAGTTTAGGGTTCCCAAAAACGCAGTGTTAGCGGGATCAGCCCAGATACCTGCTAGCACCTGCGTTTTGCCCCTCCGCCCGGCCCGGCCCAGCCCACCCAAGTGCAGTATCGATCGATCACTGTCACTTACAAAACACTAAACGCATAACTGCAGCGTTCGCAGAGTCAGGCCTGATCCCTGCAATCGCTAACAGTTTTTTGGTAGCGTTTTGGTGAACTGGCAAGCGCCAGCGGCCTAGTACACCCCGGTCGTAGTCAAACCAGCACTGCAGTAACACTTGGTGACGTGGCGAGTCCCATAAGTGCAGTTCAAGCTGGTGAGGTGGCAAGCACAAGTAGTGTCCCGCCGCCACCAAAAAGACAAACACAGGCCCGTCGTGCCCATAGTGCCCTTCCTGCTGCATTCGCCAATCCTAATTGGGAACCCACCACTTCTGCAGCACCCGTACTTCCCCCATTCAAATCCCCAACCAAGTGCAGTCGGCTGCATGAGAGGCATTTTTATGTCCTCCCGAGTACCCCTACCCAGCGAACCCCCCAAAAAAGATGTTGTGTCTGCAGCAAGCGCGGATATAGGCGTGACACCCGCTATTATTGTCCCTCCTGTCCTGACAATCCTGGTCTTTGCAGTGGTGAATGTTTTGAACGCTACCATTCACTAGTTGAGTATTAGCGTAGGGTACAGCATTGCACAGACTAGGCGCCATTTCACAGGGTCTCCCAAGATGCCATCGCATTTTGAGAGACCCGAACCTGGAACCGGTTACCGTTATAAAAGTTAGTTACAAAAAAAGTGTAAAAAAAAAAAAAAAATATGAAATAAAAAAAAATAGTTGTTGTTTTATTGTTCTCTCTCTCTCTATTCCCTCTCTCTTGTTCTGCTCTTTTTTACTGTATTCTATTCTGCAATGTTTTATTGTTATTGTTATTGTTATTGTTATTATGTTTTATCATGTTTGTTTTTCAGGTGTGTAATTATTTACACTTTACTGTGCTTTATTGTTAACCATTGTTAACCATTTTTTTGTCTTCAGGTACGCCATTCACGACTTTGAGTGGTTATACCAGAATGATGCCTGCAGGTTTAGGTATCTTCTTGGTATCATTCTTTTCAGCCAGCGGTCGGCTTTCATGTAAAAGCAATCCTAGCGGCTAATTAGCCTCTAGACTGCTTTTACAAGCCGTGGGAGGGAATGCCCCCCCCCCCACCGTCTTCCGTGTTTTTCTCTGGCTCTCCTGTCTCAACAGGGAACCTGAGAATGCAGCCGGTGATTCAGCCAGCTGACCATAGAGCTGATCAGAGACCAGAGTGGCTCCAAACATCTCTATGGCCTAAGAAACCGGAAGCTACGAGTATTTCATGACTTAGATTTCGCCGGATGTAAATAGCGCCATTGGGAAATTGGGGAAGCATTTTATCACACCGATCTTGGTGTGGTCAGATGCTTTGAGGGCAGAGGAGAGATCTAGGGTCTAATAGACCACAATTTTTTCAAAAAAGAGTACCTGTCGCTACCTATTGCTATCATAGGGGATATTTACATTCCCCGAGATAACAATAAAAATGATTAAAAAAAAAAATATGAAAGGAACAGTTTAAAAGTAAGATTAAAAAAGCAAAAAAATAATAAAGAAAAAAAACAAAACAAAAAAAAACACCCCTGTCGCCCCCTGCTCTCGCGCTAAGGCGAACGCAAGCGGCGGTCTGTCGTCAAACGTAAACAGCAATTGCACCATGCATGTGAGGTATCACCGCGAAGGCCAGATCGAGTGCAGTAATTTTTCCAGTAGACCTCCTCTGTAAATCTAAAGTGGTAACCTGTAAAGGCTTTTGAAGGCTTTTAAACATGTATTTATTTTGTTGCCACTGCACGTTTGTGCGCAATTTTAAAGCATGTCATGTTTGGTATCCATGTACTCGGCCTAAGATCATCTTTTTTATTTCATCAAACATTTGGGCAATATAGCGTGTTTTAGTGCATTAAAATTAAAAAAAGTGTGTTTTTTCCCCAAAAAATGCGTTTGAAAAATCACTGCGCAATTACTGTGTGAAAAAAAAAAAATGAAACACCCACCATTTTAATCTGTAGGGCATTTGCTTTAAAAAAATATATAATGTTTGGGGGTTCAAAGTAATTTTTTTGCAAAAAAAAAAAACTTTTTCATGTAAACAATAAGTGTCAGAAAGGGCTTTGTCTTCAAGTGGTTAGAAGAGTGGGTGATGTGTGACATAAGCTTCTAAATGTTGTGCATAAAATGCCAGGACAGTTCAAAACCCCCCCAAATGACCCCATTTTGGAAAGTAGACACCCCAAGCTATTTGCTGAGAGGCATGTCGAGTCCATGGAATATTTTATATTGCGACACAAGTTGCGGGAAAGAGACAAATTTTTTTTTTTTTTTTTTTTTTTTTTTGCACAAAGTTGTCACTAAATGATATATTGCTCAAACATGCCATGGAAATATGTGAAATTACACCCCAAAATACATTCTGCTGCTTCTCCTGAGTACGGGGATACCACATGTGTGAGACTTTTTGGGAGCCTAGCCGCGTACGGGACCCCGAAAACCAAGCACCGCCTTCAGGCTTTCTAAGGGCGTGAATTTTTGATTTCACTCTTCACTGCCTATCACAGTTTCGGAGGCCATGGAATGCCCAGGTGGCACAAAACCCCCCCAAATGACCCCATTTTGGAAAGTAGACACCCCAAGCTATTTGCTGAGAGGTATAGTGAGTATTTTGCAGACCTCACTTTTTGTCACAAAGTTTTGAAAATTGAAAAAAGAAAAAAAAAAAAGTTTTTTCTTGTCTTTCTTCATTTTCAAAAACAAATGAGAGCTGCAAAATACTCACCATGCCTTTCAGCAAATAGCTTGGGGTGTCTACTTTCCAAAATGGGGTCATTTGGGGGGGTTTTGTGCCACCTGGGCATTCCATGGCCTCCGAAACTGTGATAGGCAGTAAAGAGTGAAATCAAAAATTTTCACCCTTAGAAATCCTGAAGGCAGTGATTGGTTTTCGGGGTCCAGTACGCGGCTAGGCTCCCAAAAAGTCCCACACATGTGGTATCCCCATACTCAGGAGAAGCAGCTAAATGTATTTTGGGGTGCAATTCCACATATGCCCATGGCCTGTGTGAGCAATATATCATTTAGTGACAACTTTATGGAAAAAAAAAAAAAAGTGTCACTTTCCCGCAACTTGTGTCAAAATATAAAATATTCCATGGACTCAATATGCCTCTCAGCAAATAGCTTGGGGTGTCTACTTTCCAAAATGGGGTCATTTTGGGGGGTTTTGTGCCACCTGGGCATTCCATGGCCTCCGAAACTGTGATAGGCAGTGAAGAGTGAAATCAAAAATTTACACCCTTAGAAATCCTGAAGGCGGTGATTGGTTTTCGGGGCCCCGTACGCGGCTAGGCTCCCAAAAAGTCCCACACATGTGGTATCCCCATACTCAGGAGAAGCAGCTAAATGTATTTTGGGGTGCAATTCCACATAGGCCCATGGCCTGTGTGAGCAATATATCATTTAGTGACGACTTTTTGTAAATATTTTTTTTTTTTTGTCATTTTTCAATCACTTGGGACAAAAAAAATAAATATTCAATGGGTTCAACATGCCTCTCAGCAATTTCCTTGGGGTGTCTACTTTCCAAAATGGGGTCATTTGGGGGGGTTTTGTACTGCCCTGCCATTTTAGCACCTCAAGAAATGACATAGGCAGTCATAAACTAAAAGCTGTGTAAATTCCAGAAAATGTACCCTAGTTTGTAGACGCTATAACTTTTGCGCAAACCAATAAATATACGCTTATTGACATTTTTTTTACCAAAGACATGTGGCCGAATACATTTTGGCCTAAATGTATGACTAAAATTTAGTTTATTGGATTTTTTTTATAACAAAAAGTAGAAAATATCATTTTTTTTCAAAATTTTCGGTCTTTTTCCGTTTATAGCGCAAAAAATAAAAACCGCAGAGGTGATCAAATACCATCAAAAGAAAGCTCTATTTGTGGGAAGAAAAGGACGCAAATTTCGTTTGGGTACAGCATTGCATGACCGCGCAATTAGCAGTTAAAGCGACGCAGTGCCAAATTGGAAAAAGACCTCTGGTCCTTAGGCAGCATAATGGTCCGGGGCTCAAGTGGTTAAGTGTACAAGAAGGGAAAAAAGAAAAGGGGAGGGGTAGGGAGGAGGATGGGATCACGAGAAGGGGAGGGAAAAAAACGTAACGCATAACCTCCAAAATGCCTTGTGCCCTGCAATATTGTCCAGAGAATGTGGGTACACCCTTCACTTTAGGCTTTAGTTGTCTTGTGCATCAGGTAGAAGAAATAATTATCTTGTATTCTGATTCAAAGGGGGGCAACCCAGGGAAAGTAGAATATATTCTTATCTCCAGACTAAATATTGTCATATATAGCAATGATTGCATTATAAATCTCATTTTTAGAAGCTAGTAAGGGGTTTTGTTAATACAGCCTGGACTTCAAGAAATACCACATACATTAAAATAATTACCTTGTTTAGGGAAAGTCATATTTTTATTTCTGATGCTGCAGTAAAAACTGACCTTTCTCTGTATCTTTGATAAATGACAACTGTAATTACATTCTGTTCTATGTATTCTGCAGGAACTTTGCTTTTTGAGCAAAAATCTGAGATTTCTGGTAAAGAATTCCAGTTGAAGTCCTGTAGGACGAAACGCGTCAAGAATTTGGTAGCCAGCTCCATACATTGCGTTTGAATTTGTGATCACATTTTTTTTATCTGTACACATCTTCATGATGTTAGTGCTTCTTTTAAATAAATCCATCCATTTTTGACCTACACCATGTGGAGGCGTTTTTTCTTTATGACCCTCATTTATGATTACATGTTGGACAGGATTTTCGTGCACACGGCCAGGATTTTCGGTGACCTGTACCAGAGTTCTGGTTTCCATCCCAAGCTTGGTTGACTCGCTGCTGTTGGCCCATGGGTCCGCAGTCTCCGGTAACAGTACCTACCCCTTCCCCTGGGTGGAGGACGCACTATCCCGTGTAATCTTGCATCGGTTATACACTCGTCACCACTATTTCCTGGCATAGACTTTGGTCTTCAGTCTCTTCCATCTCATACCATTCTGGTTTACTGTGTTGACAGTTTTAAGCAGACTATGGTGGACTTTGTTTTTCATTGAACAAACCTGTGGTTATTCACTTCATTGTGACTACTCATTATCAGCACTTATGCACTTTTTTGTGTTTCTACTTAAACTTTGTGTGATGATATTTTGCACTAATTTATTTATATAAGCACTGATGCACTTTAAATATTAGTATACATTGCCTATATTGTGTTTATTGTTCACATATTTCACATTCCTTGGATCAGTTTATATGCACTTTATACATTGCTCTGTCAGTATAGATATACTGATGTTCACACATTATAACATATGGTACACTTACTTATGTTAATTAGCACTGCACTTCTTACTTTATTCACCTATACAGTTTTGTCACATTGTAGTGTCAGCTGCTGTACGTAAACATATATTTTGTGGTAAGCGCAGTCGTTTTACATTTTCTTCTGTTAACATTTGGTATTGCTGACAAGAAACTGGCTAATGATTTCTGTGACCCAATTTTGTGTCAACATTTGGAGTTTTTTTTCCTATATTTGGTACTTTGGATTTGGCATAAATCAAGTCCTACAATGAATTGAAGAGCAGATTTTAGTTTTTTTTATGAATGTTTTTATCACAAAAAAATATGAATGCAAATATTGTAATGAGGAACCAGACATTTGGATTTGTTCTTTCTGGATTGTCGGACCTTCCAGCTCTTCGGCTCCCTCTTTTTCTCTTCTTCCTTCTCATCTACCTTCTGACAATAATCTGGAATTTGCTGATCATCTCCCTCATAGTCACCGACTCTCACCTCCATGTTCCTATGTATTTCTTCCTTGGGAACCTAGCCGGATTGGACCTCTGTTGCTCCTCAGTCACCGGCCCACGAATGTTGTTTGACCTTCACACCAAGACAAGAAATATTACAATAACGGCTTGTATGACCCAAGTCTTCTGTTTTATATCCTTTGCCGCCTCTGAGATTTTTCTTTTGGCTGTCATGTCCTATGATCGATATACCGCCATTTGTCAGCCATTACATTACATACAGATCATGAGTTGGAAAGTGTGTGTACAGTTGGCCTCCACTGTGTGGTGTCTCGGTTTTACCTATTCTTTGGTTCACACACTTTGTGCCTTAAGGTTATCATTCTGTGGCTCACATATTATAGAAAGCTTCTTTTGCGACCTGCCCCAGTTGTTTCAGATCTCCTGCAGTGACATCTACATCAACATTCTGCTCATCTTTCTCTTGGGTGGGTTCTTTGGAGTTGGGTCTCTGATACTGACCATCTTCCCCTATGTCTATATATTCAAAACTGTCCTGAAAATGAAAGTTAAAGGTAAAAGGAGTAAAGTTTTCTCTACATGTACCTCTCACCTGACAGTGGTCTTCGTATTTTATTTTTCTGTTTTTTTTAATTATCTTCGCCCGAGCACTAATAATCATTTTGCTGCTGATAAAGCTGTGTCCATCTTTTACACCGCAATTGTTCCTCTCTTCAATCCTCTGATATACAGTCTGAGGAACCAAGATATCAGAAAAGCTTTCCACAATGTTTTTTTATAGAAGAGTCTTCCCCCTTTCACCTTCCACCTGAAATACCGAACCCACCTGAGCTACACCCTCATTAGGAGAAATTTGAAAGATACAGTTAAATAATATTTATTTATTAATTAAAAGTATTTTTTTAGAACACCAACAATCTGCATCAGTGCCGTACATATTGTTTATTCACATTGTTCTTGCCCACAATATAAAGTTACTACCTCACAAGCATACTTGTACTAGGACTAATTTTAGACATGTGCACTGATGAAAAATTTGTTCATTTTCATTTTATTCGTTTTTTTTTTTAGTTTTTTGTTTTGTTTTTTGGGTCATTCGTTATGATCGAAAATTTGAAAATTTGAAAATAAGAAAGGAAATCCGCAAATTCGAACATCCAAAAATTCTAAATATTAGTTAACTAATTAATAATAACTAACTATTAAATTATAGGTATTGGAGTCTCCTTTCAAATTTGGCTGTTAGTGAACCTAACGAATGCGAATTTGTCCAAAGTTATGAATTATCCGAAATACCGAATGCCGTATCTAAACGAATGGAACGGAACAATAATAATAATAATAATACGTTTTTATTATTATTATTATTTATTTTGATTATTTTGTTACGTGCAATCCGTCTAGATACGGCAACCGTTATTTCGGATAATTCTGAACTTTGTATTTGTTATGTTCACTAACAGCCAAATTTGAAAGGAAATTCCAATACCCATAATTTAATAGTTAGTATGAGTTAAGTTATTTTTAGTTAGTTATTATTTCAGATTTTCCAATTTTCGGATTTTCATTCTTATTTTCAGATATTCTTTGAATTTGTTCTTATTTTCGGATTTTAGAATTTCTGGATTTTCAAATTTTGAATTTACAGATTTTCAAATTTTCAAATTTACTAATTTTCGAATATTCGAACTGACAGATAATCTGAAAACTTAGGTAAATTGGTTTTCTTTAAATCGAATATTTCCGATTTAACAAATTTGTCGAAATTTGTTCTAAAACGAATTCGGAACGAAACAAATTTCACATGTCTAACTAATTTAGACAGGGGCTAACTAACCTACTAGCATGTTCTTGGAGTGTAGTCAAAAACTTGAGTACCTGGAGGAAACCCACACAAGCACAGGGAGAATGTGAAAACTCCATGTAGGTAATGTCACAGTTGGGATTTGAACGGAGGAAGCTGATGAAGAAGGCGGTACCTAGCCTCTGGAGAGCCTATCTGATTGGCTGCTTCATCACAGGCATCTGACATCTCCTCTGACAGCCTGTCTCCCTCATGGAGGCTTTCCAGCTGCTCACACTGACCTCGGCACGGATCCTTGTCGCAGATCTGTCATCTCAGCAACTTCAGCCCTGCACGGAGTCCACACTGATGATTGCTCTGGAGTTTGTTAGATGATTATTCCTTATGGATGTTTGTAAATGCATCTTTTTATTGGATTTACATTTTGCTACACAATAAAAACGTATTACACTATTGGTAGACTGGCGGCTCTCTTTCCCACTACTCTCTTCTTTTGCAGTGTCCGGGTTCCCAGCCCGCTATGAGAGGCAGCCTTGATTAATATCACAGACTATATCTATTTTTTTATATTTTCAAGCTTATACCTCGGGGATGTTTCTTAGGATTTATTGTCTATATGTTTTTTTCATATGCACATCTTGCAGCTTAATGATTAGCAGCCTTGTATTTCAATCTATCTTCCACACATGATTCAATTTTAAATGTATACAATTATCTATAATTGACAGCAAGTTCAGCACTGGGTACGAAGTTGCTTTTTAGGGATTGAAACAGAGGACCCTACTAGTACCCAGTGGGGACACTTGTTCTGGTGATAATTGTATAAGAAGGGATTTATCTCACATTGAAGAGATGTCCTCTTATTTAACCACTTCACCCCCAGAAGATTTGGCTGCTCAATGACCAGAGCATTTTTTGCGATACGGCACTGAGGCGCGGTCGTGCGACGTTGTACCCAAACAAAATTGACGTCCTTTTTTTCCAACAAATAGAGCTTTCTTTTGGTGGTATTTGGTCACCTCTGTGGTTTTAATTTTTTGCGCTATAAACAAAAAAGAGCGACAATTTTGAAAAAAAAAACACAATATTTTGTACTTTTTGCTGTAATAAATATCCCCAATTTTTTTCTAAAAAAAGCTAATTATTTCCTCAGTTTAGGCTGATATGTATTCTTCTACATATTTTTGGTAATAAAAATCGCAATAAGCAATCCCCTATCACAAAAGGTGTACAGAACATCTCCAGGTTGTGATATTGCAATATTGAATTGTACAGAAAAAATGAAAAGGAAAGGTAATTTTTAATAACATTAAATGATAACATGGCTCATGTAGCAATTGTATGTGCTATATTATTTATATTTTTTCCACACAAAAAAAGAGTTATTCTTTAAGGGTAAGGATTAAGGTTTAAATAAAAACTTCAGATACAAACTTCTCCCTCAACTTTATTTTTATTTTACCCAATGCTTGTACGATGTCCACAGTTTCAGAAAGTTCACAACAAAGGGTTTCATTAATCATTTGAGGACCAGCAACGTACTGGTACGTCACTGGTGTTCAAGTGGTTATACTGGGGTGATGCGGTTATATCAAGTGGTTATACCAGGATAATGTGGTTATATCAAGTGGTTATACCAAGATGATGCCTGTATAACCTGATGGTCGGCTCTTTTGTAAAAGAAATCCTAGTGGCTAACCAGCCACTAGATCACTTTAACAAGCAGCGGGACAGGACGTCCATGGCTTTTTTGGGCTGTTCCTTCCCACTGGGACACCCTATTGGCTGATCAGAGAGGCAATCAGAGACCAGAACGGCTCTGTTTGCCTCTATGATATAGGATCCCAGAAGCCATGAGCACACATCCCTTCCAGTTTCCTCTGGATTTAAAAGCGCCATTTAAAAAACAACAACCCCGTATCTATGGGCCACTTGGTGCTAGGAACCCAAAATTTGGTGTGCCAACCCAGTGGAACTAGCACAACAACATATTCAAAGCCAGGGTTCCTAGCACCAAGTGACTCCAAGATACAGGGCCCCAAAGTTGGTTCAGAAAATGTCATTCTCTGCTGCAGAAGTGCTTGACATTTTCCAAACCGATTTTGGGGCCCCCATATCTCGAGGCCACTTGGAGCTAGGAACCCCAGGGGTTCCTAGTACCAAGTGGCCCTGAGATATGGGGCCCCAAAATTCAGTCAACTGTGTCCATCTGCAGCAATGTCATTTTAGGACCCTTTGGGTCCAGAGACCCCCAATTTTGGCTGCAGCTAGGGGACATCTAGAAACCCTTAACTACAGAGTTTTAAGTTCAGCATGCAAATGGGCACAGTGAGGTTGCAGCTGGGCATTGTTGACCCTCTTTTCCACTTACAGTAGCTGCGTGTTTCTCACCCTAGGCTTATACTCGAGTCAAACAGTTTTTTGTGGTAAAATTAGGTGCCTCGGCTTATATTCAGGTCGGCTTATACTCGAGTATATACGGTAGTTATTTTAGTTATTTAAAAATGAGGAGAATCATTATTTTTCACTGTAAATTTAAAAAGATCTAAAATGTATGTGGGGCATCTGGAGAAAAAAAACCTTCCTACACCTTTTATAATTGTTTTTTTTTTTAATCTTTTCTGTTTTACTATATTTGATCTTTCCAATTGTTCACCTTTACACCATTTTATTGTTCATTCTTTTCAGCATCATAAAATGGAGAAACATCTATTAGCAAAATGAGAGATGAAAGGGTAAAGCCTGGAAAATCTAGAAGCAGTTATTTATTTCTAAAGGCCCAAGGTGTGTGTCGTTGAGGGATAAATTCACTATGCTGATGCTTGATTTTCTGTAGAGATTCATCTTCCAGAGGAATCCATGTTTTGAATTAATCTCAAAAGAACACAGAGTCATTCTATACTCCTGTGTGCTCCGGAGATGTCAGGGGACATTTTTGTATTATAAATATATGTATGTGTAGAGAATACAACTGTATTGTGACCAGAAATGTCACATAGATTTTCTGCTGTTTTCATTTAACTTTCCTTAGCTAAATGTCTCCATCAGACTTCTAGCACTGAGCTGACCCTTCCAGAGGAGAACCCCTCTTCTATCAGAATTTACCTCTCCCGGGGGGGGGGGGGGGATCAGTGCCAAAATCTGGGCTAGGAGCTAAAACAAAGAAAATTGCATATTTTACCAGTTTGGACAGGTATTTATTTCCTTTATTATTATTATTATTATTATTATTATTACTATTATTATTATTTTTACAGGTATGGTGCATTTCAGTCATTGTTTCATTTATAAAGTCCAGATCATTCCAAAAGTTGTAATCTTTCTTTTGTACTAGAGGTGAAAAAAAAGGAGCATAATATTTTTTTTTTCTTACATCTAACGTATAATTTTTACGTAATACATGACACTGATCACATTGATTTATTTTTATTTTCTTCCCAATTCCGGTAATATTTATTTTAGTAAAAAAATTAATTTTATTTTATGAGCTGATAAATATTATGCTAAACATTGTATGCCTGTGTGTCTCTTTGATTTGATGAAATTATAAATGAATAATCTAGGAAATGTTTTTTTTTTTAGGGTCATTTTTATATCTTATCTGGTTGTTTCTGTTTGATATTTCAGTGATTATGTTAATAAAGAGCTAAGTACTGAAACCTTTAAATAAATTGTGTCACTTTTTTATTCACTAATTATTTATACATAAAGGTAATCGAGGCCTTCACCATGCCACATCCAAAACAACATATATACAATGTAGCCTATATAACGTAGGTCAAGGGGTATAGGTCCATCCAAAGTGCCACATCCAAGACTACATAAGAACAAGAGGAGTGATTACAGGAATATATCCTACCATAATATGGACTTTATTGGCACCCACATTAGACATTTCAACTACTTGTTGGCCTGCTCACGCAGATATACTGTGGCTGGTCAGCTCTCCTCCATTAACTGGTGAACCTGTACGTCAGTCCGTACAAGGAGGACTCGATGTCTGCCGGCGTCCCACGATCGCCTTGTACACAGGCAGAACGGGGAACTGCCTATGTAAACTAGACGATTCCCTGTTCTGGCAGGTGACATGACAGAGATCTTCTGTTCCCAGTGATCTGGAACAGTGATTTCTGTCATGTTCTAGTAAGCCCACCCCCCCTACAGTTAGAACACTCTGAGGGAACACAGTTAAACCCCTTTGTCACCCCCTAGTGTTAACGCCTTCCCTGCCAGTGACATTTTTACATTTATCAGTGCATTTTTATAGCACCGATCAATGTAATAATGTCACTGGTCCCCAAAAAAGTGTAATTTGGGGTCAGATTTGTCCGTCACAATGTCGCAGTCCTGCTAAAATTTGCAGATCATTTGTAAAAACAATAAAAAAATAAATAAAAGTCCCTAAATCTATCCCGTAGTTTGTAGACACAATAACCTTTCCACACACCAATCAATATACACCTATTGAGGTTTTTTTTTACCAAAAAATATGTAGAAGAATACATATCGGCCTAAACTAATGAATAAATAATTTTTTTTTATATATATTTTTTTTTATATATATAGCAGAAAGTAAAACAATTTTATTTATTTTTTTTCAAAATTGTTGCTCTTTTTTTGTTCATAGCGCAAAAAATAAAAAACGCAGAGGTGATCAACTACCACCAAAAGAAAGCTCTATTTGTGGGTAAAAAAGGATGTCAATTTTGTTTTTGTGCAATTGTCAGTTAAAGCGACGCTGTGCCGTATCACAAAAAATGGCCTGGTCATTGAGGGGGCAAATCCTTCCGTGGCTGAATTGGTTATTATAAAAAAAATTCTTTATTTAGAATTTCTAATAAAAAATGCCAATGTGATGATACTGGTTGGAGAGACGATGCTCATTGTGGCGTCCTTTCAACAACCTGAGAAGGAGTAATCAATACTAGTGCGATATGACTAAACCATAATGCCCTATATACACGGTCGGACATTGATCGGACATTCTAACAACAAAATCCATGGATCTTTTCCGACTGATGTTGGCTCAAACTTGTCTTGCATACACACGGTCGCACAAAGTTGTCGGAAAATCTGATTGTTCTGAACGCGGTAACGTAAAACACGTACGTCAGGACTATAAACGGGGCAGTAGCCAATGGCTTTCGTCTCTTAATTTATTCTGAGCATGCGTGGCACTTTGTGCGTCGGAATTGTCCACACGCGGTCGTAATTTCCGCAAACGGATTTTGTTGTCGGAAAATTTTATAGCCTGCTCTTAAAATTTGTGTGTTGGAAATTCCGATGGAAAAGTTCGATGGAGCCCACACACGGTCAGAATTTCCGACAACAAGCTCTGATCGCACATATCCCCTTGGAAAGTCCAACCGTGTGTACAGGGCATTAGAGTCAGTATAGATGAGTTGGTTAGGAATTTCTAGGACACTGCTGGGATTTGGAATAATTACTATGAGCCGTCAAGCAGCTGGACGTGAAGAACAGTTAGGTAGGCTAATGTAAAACGGATATTGCGATTGAACAAGTCTGTGCAGACTTTGCTAAACGCTTTGCATTTGCGTGAGACCTCTGCTAAATAGTCACAAATAGCAGTAGTTTGACCCAATCCACCCATAGGGGAATTTGTTTTGCGGAATCGTTGTAGTATAGCGGCTTTATCTTCATAATTCAGGTATTTGATTATGACAGGACGTGGTGCTTCACGATCAGGGTTAATAGCTTCAAGTCTGTGGGAGTTTGTCAGCACCTTAGGAACCTTGGCTGTAATAGATGTGTCCAGACCCCGCATGCTCCTCTGATCTAGTTGGGGAGTGAGGCCTTGTGTGCCTCTGAAGCTGCGGCTGCCATCTTGGCTGCATTCTCAGTGTCTGCATGGAGTGCTCCATAAAAGGCAGAACTGAGTCAGGGCACCCTGTGAGGAGACAGGCTGCAGGCTTTATAGGCAGGTTTGTCCTTGATGTTGTGGGAGTGCTGTGAAGGTTCTGCTTTCACATGTGGAGCCAGAACAGGAATCTGTGGACCCCTGTCTTAAGGTGACAAGCAAACCAAAACCAAAAATCACAAAATAATATGTCTTGGAAATTTTATAGACAGGTAACTCCTATCTTAATATTGATCAGTGGTTCCAAATTAATAATAACGACTGCAGTAGGGAACAGGCACAATGTCAGGAAGCTAATAGTTGTGCATTTGCGTCAGCATGCAGGCGGACTTTGGCCAGTAACCAGCGTGTACTCACACTTCATTGCATCTGTGTGTTGGTGTGCACATCTGCATGCATTGGCACATGTCCTCACATGTCCAATCTCAGGATCGGCACAAGCCAATTATTTAAAGGAAGTGCTGATGCCTGGTAATCACTGGATGTTCTTCAGCTTCCCCATGCTTATGTTTCTGAGTTCCTGCTCTTGTTATCTGATCTCCCCCTGCTGACCTGGCTTGCCTGACCTTGCTGTGGATTTCCAGATTATGACCTTGAATTGTCTCTGCTGTTTCCCTGGCACTGACTAAAAAGCATACTTCTTGACCATGCTTAGACTTGCTCCTCAGTGTATGACCCTGGCCTGGCGACTGACCTCATTCTTGCTATCCATTTGTGTTGACCCTGGATGGCTCTCCACCACATCTCTGATCCTGATGGGTCCGGGGCACCTGCCACTAACTGAACTTCCTCACAGCTGCCACCTGGTGCTTCCAAGGTCAATCTTCTGGGTGCCACCCTGCAGACTGCCAAACATGGTCTTCTTCTGGTGTGACTCTACCTCTGCTGGCCACAGTTTGGATACTGGCCACAGTTCAGATAGTATCTGCTACCTGACTACCAGCACCTGTGCTACTTTGTGCCATCTCCATATTCAAGTCATGGGTGCTTGGACCAGAACCTTAAGGGGAGTCCTCTTGTCATTTTAGTCTTCAACCAAGGTAGGTGACACAAAAAGATACTCTCAGCATCTTTCCAAATATCTGATCACATTAATATTACGATTGCAAGCATTACATAGGTGGGACAGTGTCTTATCATCCTAAAGAATGTGAATACATAATAGAGGGTGATCATGTGCAAAACATTTTCAGAAAATTTAACAAATATGGAACAACAAAGGTTGGACTTTTAAGGAGTCATTATGTAACTCCTTACAATTTATATATTTTTTTACAGTTGATTAAACATACATACTATACCTTAAAAAAAAAACAGTTGTGAATAAAATATGAATATTAAGGAATTACATGTGATTGAGTTCCTAAAAGCCTGTCCTTCTTTGTTATATGAATTTAGGATGTGGTAAGTAGCAGTTTTTCAGCCCCAACTTTAACCATTGATATTAAATAAAATATTATGACATCATAGCAGATAACCCTTATAATTTAGGTTTCTTCAAAGAGACCCTGTTGCCATAACAATTATTTTAACAACAATCTTCCAAGATTAAATGAGCTTTTAACATATTTTATAGATGTTATTTACTTGTAAAAGTTTAGGCAACCAATAGCCCTGAGTCTGCTGCTGGGTGCTGCCATCTTGGTTGTCAGGAGCACGAACAAACTCAGCGCTGTCACTCAAGTGGCATTCTCCAACATTCTCTTTATACTTCTGTTCGTGTAGCTTGAAAACTTCATTAACAGCATTCTTCGAGCATTGACTTCCTATGCAGCTTTCTGCACTCATAAAACAAGTAAGAAGGGAGGGCAATATCTATAATGTTACCACATCCTAAATTGAATACAATGTATAGAAAGAAATCCAAACAGAAGAAAGCTGTAAAGGTACCGAGTCAAAACAATATTTAGTAAAAGCAATATTTATTAAATTTTGTAATTAGTAAATGTTTTCAGTAAATGGTTTTATTCATATCATTAGAAGTATTGGAAGTAAACCACTTGTTAAATGCTGTTTTACGTACATATAGATATAACATACATAAATACCCCTCAGATACCCCAATACTAATTCTTAATTATATTCATTAACCACTTCAGCTCCTGAAGATTTTACCCCCCTTCCTGACCAGAGTACTTTTTGTGATTCGCACTGCATTGCTTTAACTGACAACTGCGTGGCCATGCAACGTTGCACCCAAAAATTGACGTTCTTTTTTTCCCCACAAATAGAGCTTTCTTTTGGTGGTATTTGATCACCTTTTTTATTTTTTGCGCTATAAACAAAAAAAGAGTAACAATTTTGCTATAATAAATATCCCCCAAAAATATTTTTATAAAATTTCTTTCTCAGTTTAGGCCGATATGTATTCTTCTACATATTTTTGGTAAAAAAAATTGCAATAAGCGTATATTGATTGGTTTGCACAAAAGTTATAGCGCCTACAAAATAAGGGATAGATTTATGGCATTTTTATTATAATTTTTTTAAAATTAGTAATGGCAGCGATCTGCGAATTTTAACGTGACTGCGACATTATGGCAGACATATCGGACAGTTATTGACACTATTTTGGGACCATTGTCATTTATACAGCAATCAGTGCTATAAAAATACACTGATTACTGTATAAATGACACTGGCAGGGAAGGAGTTAAACACTAGGGGGCGATCAAGGGGTTAAGCGTGTCCTAGGGAGTGAGGGGGAATGGGCTACCATGGACATGACAGCAATCACTGCTCCCGATGACAGGGAGCAGTAAATCATTGTCATGTCACTAGGCAGAACGGAGAAATGCCTTATTTACATAGGCGTCACCCTGTTCTGCCGCTCTGTGATACAATCGCATGACAACAGCGGACATCGAGTCTGCGGGAACCGCTGGCACGGTCACGGAGTACGTGGTGGCATGCGCATGCCCTCCTGGCTGCGCCCGCACACCCACAATGCCACATACAGGTATGCCCATTTGCACAGCCGTGCCATTGTGCCGACGCATATCGTCGTGCACTGATCGGCAGGCAGTTAATTTACAATGCATCATTTCAATATTCAAGTAAGTATTGGGATATCTGAAATTCGACGCATTTCTCAGATCAACGCCTGCTTCTTCAGGAATTAAAGGGGGACAGTAATCTGCAATGCAAAAAGCAGCTTGTTTGTAACATACAGCATCAGAAAATAGCATGCAGTTTTGTATTTTTTACAAGTTAAAAGCAAGATGATGCTCCCGGTGATGAATGCATCCAGTCATCCAGCATGTTAACCATAGATGAGGGACCTCATCATACAATAAAAAAAAGGGGGGGAGGACTCATGGACCAAAACTGACCCATTTATCACAATAATATAGAAAAGGTATAATTGTTTGGTGGCAAAATCTTCAGAGCCCATGTAAAGTCACATAAAAATAAAGTATCTCAAAGTCCCATATAGGGATAAGTATATACTGTAGACATGTCTTTAGCGCAATGTAAGGTCCATTAACCACTTCAATAAAGGGCACTTTCACCCCCTTCTTGCCCAGGCCAGTTTTCAGCGCTGTGACACTTTGAATGACAATTGCTTGGTCATGCAACACTGTACCCATATGAAATTTTTATCATATTTTTTAGACAAATAGAGATTTATTTTACTGGTATTTCATTACTGCTGTGGTATTTTAATGTTTGCTAAACATATGAAAAAAGACTAAACATTTTGAAAAAAGTGCCCTATCAGTGTAAAAAAGTACGGAAAAAACAGGAAGGGGGGGGGCACCGACCTGAGTGTAGAATTAAAATGATGACTTTAATAGGATAAGATTAAAAACACTTACAAGATGATAGAAGATGCATCATCTTGTAAGTGTTTTTAATCTTATCCTATTAAAGTCATCATTTTAATACTACACTCAGGTCGGCGCCTCCCCCTCCCTGTTTTTTCCTTACATGTCTTGCAGAGTTCTGGACACACTCTGAAGGATGGCTGCCATCCTTTTTAACCCTTAATACCCCTTTCTATGGATACATCACCATCCAGCTATTACAGCCACAGACTATACCCCTAAGGATTACTCCATCTGGAGCGCCAAATAAACACTGACTATACTGCTAAGTGTAAAAAAGTACTGACAGCCTTGCCGGGTAAAGGCTGTCCTTTCATTACACAGACACAGCATGTGAGGAAAGGACTGCCAATAACCGGCAACTCTGTTTACATGTGATCAGCTGTGATTGGCCCTCGAATCAAAGGATGCAAAGGACACAGCAGCCCTAGAGCACGCTCAATGCGTGCCTCAAGGGATGTGTGGGAGGCGGGGTTCTGGGAGGACATCCATGGATGCCCTCCCATAACTGGAAGCCCATGCTGTAGCTGTCTTTTGGCTATCGTGTGGGTGGGAAGCAGTTGATTGCTATTACAGATTGATGATTCCCAGCTTTTCTCCTAAAATTAAGGTCTATTCAGCTCTGTGGTGTGAAATGAGAAAACATACCAAACTCCAGACTGAATTGGGGTCTGTGTTAATGAGCTTTGGGCTTGTGTCATTGAGGAAATAGAATGTGCTTTCAGATGCACTCTTCTTGCATTTGACATCAATTTGAGGCGCTTCTGAGATCATTCAGAATTCACTGACCGGTACACTTGACAAGAATTGACCTCCTTCTGATCGGCATTTCTTCTCCTTCTAAACTGCCTCAACCTGCTCTGAGCTGCTTTTAAATTCCTATCTATTGTTTGGGAAGAGGACCGGTTTTGATTAAATAAAAGCCCATTGACACAGGTGATTAATTATTATTATTATACAGGATTTATATAGCACCAACAGTTTGCACAGCTCTTTACAATATGGGGACAGACAGTATGTAATATACTGCATGTAGGACATTTTAATCACATATTTTGAAGCCTAATTTGGGGTCCTAATCATACCGGCTGGGATCAACAGCGTACATTTCCTAAATCTTATGCCGCTTACACACGACCGGACTTTCCGTCAGAATAAACTCTGACGGTCTTTCCGACGGAGTTCTGCTGAGTTCCGCTGAAATGAACTTGCCTACACACGATGACACCAAAGTCCGATCGTTAAGAACACGATGACGTACGACGGGACTAGAAAAAGAAAGTTCAATAGCCAGTAGCCAATAGCTGCCCTTGCGTCAATTTTGGTCCGTCGGAATAGCATACAAACGGTTTTCCCGATAGGAATTAATTCCGTCGGAAAGATTTGACATGTTCTATTTCTAGGTCTGTCAGAATTTTAGAAAGAAAAAGTCTGATAAAGCCCACACACGATCGGAATGTCTGACGGAATGATTCCGTCTGACCTTTTCTGACGGAAAGTCCGGTCGTGTGTACGTGGCATTAGGGAAGAATTGTCTTTTGTCAATCTCTTTGACAATAAACAAACTTAACTACATACTGCTCCATGCATCCTACATTTTGCAGGACAATTTAACTACATTCAACATTTTTGAATTTTGTAGGAGAATATCGTTATTGGATATTATAAACATAAATCAAGCCTGTCAATGAATTGCTGAAATGTGTTGTTATTTACTTACAGTATGTTTATTTTTTTGTTTATTTTCATTTACTTATCTTATCAAATAAAAGGAAGATTGGAAATTTTGCAATGAGAAATCAGACAATTTTGAATGAATTCCTTCTCTCTGGACTGTCTGATCTCCCAGCTCTTCAGCACCCTCTATTTTTCTTCTTTCTTCTCACCTACCTTCTGACATTAATCTGGAATTTTCTGATCATTATCCTCGTAGTCATTGACTCTCACCTCCATGTTCCTATGTATTTCTTCCTTGGGAACCTGGCAGGTTTGGACCTTTGTTATTCCTCATTAACCGTCCCACGAATGTTATTTGACCTTTACACCAAGACAAGAAAGATTACCATACCAGCATGTATAACCCAAGTCTTCTACTTTTTTTTCTTTTCCACTACTGAATTTTTACTGTTGGCTGTCATGTCTTATGATCGATATACTGCCATTTGTCAACCATTACATTACACAAAGATCATGAGTTGGAAAGTGTGTGTACAGTTGGCCTGCATTGTATGGTGTCTTGCTTGTACTAATGCCTTAATTCACACACTTTGTGGGTTAAATTTAAAATTTTGTGGATCAGATATTATAGAAAGCTTCTTCTGCGACTTTCCTCAGTTGCTTCAGATCTCCTGCAGTGACATCTACATCAACATTCTTTTAATTTTTATCCTGGGTGGAATCCTTGCAGTTTGCTCTCTAACACTGATCGTACTGTCCTATGTCTCTATATTCAGAACAGTCCTGAAAATAAAAGTTAAAGGTAAAATGAGTAAAGTTTTTTCTACATGTACCTCTCACCTGACAGTGGTCTTCATATTTTATTGCTCTTCTATTTTTAATTATTTTCGACCAAGCCCTAACCAACATTTTGCTGTGGACAAAGTGGCATCTGTCTTTTATGCAGTGATGACTCCTCTTCTCAATCCTCTGATTTACAGTCTGAGGAACCAAGATTTCAGAAGAGCATTTTACAATGTCTTTAGGAAGATTGTCTACACTGCAATGGAAAAAATTAATCTACATTAAATCTTCATTTGTAGATATTAACGAGACACAGAAGTATATTTATTTGACCCATGTCCATAATTCAGAAAACCTGCTTAATTTGAAATGTATCTCTAGGAAAAATGTTTTATTTTATCCCTATAAAAACTGTTTCTCGATTGAGTTTTTAGTAGTTTAATGAATGCGTTCTCTTTGCAAAGAATACTCAATTATATGCAAGGAAGTATTAACCAATTCAAGGACCAGACTTTTCGAGACAGATAGAGCTTTCTTTTAGTGGTATTTAATATTTTTTTTTGCTAAATAAGGAAAACAAAACAATCACTTTAAACATTTTCAAATGATTCATTTTTCTTCAGAAATGTTGGCCAAAATGTATTCTGCTCCTTTTTTTTGCTAAAATTACCCAAATCAGAGTATATTATTTGGTATGTGTTAAAGTTATAGAGAAAACAAACTATGGTATATACAGTATATTTGAAAATTGATCAGCCCTGAGGTACTGACTTCCTATGTCATTATTTGAAGCTCTAAACATGTTTGGGAAAGTAGACAGTCCAAGGTATTTAGTAAGAGGCATTGGCAAGTTTTTTGAACTTGTAACTTTTTGTCCCAATTTTTTGGAAAATGACAAAATTAAATAAAATGTGTCTTTTTTACAAAGTTCTGAATTAATAGTATATTTCTCACACACGGCATGAGCATACTTAGAATTAAAACCCAAAACACATACTACTACTTCTTCGGAAAACGGGGGATACCACATTTGGTCTGGTGTGGTTGAAATCAGGAACACTAATTCTAGTACATTAGTCGGTGACTGGCTGCATTATTAGAGCTTGTTCACATATGAGGTTAGGGGGAAAAACTTTGTGGTTGAGCTGTGTTTTACCACCCCTAAACCGCTAACCCCTTTAGCTGTGAAGGCAGTGACCATGCTGCAGCTGCAATGCTTTCCAGCTGCGGTAGGAATTATACCCCCTGTACACCTGCTGATCATGATCCATTCAAACATGAATGAGTCCTTATGTTGACATTGGCACTGGTGTGGCACTGATCAGGGACATTGGGACTGGTGTGGCAGTGATCAGGGACATTAGGATTGGTGTGGCAGTGATCAGGGACATAAGGACTGGTGTGGCAGTGATTAGGGACTCTATGACATTTGTGGCAGTGATAAGGAATACTGAAAGTTGTGTGGCAGTGATCAGAAACAATGTGAGTTGTGCCCCAGTGATTAGGGACACTGGGGCTTGTGTGGCAGTGATCAGGGACTCGGTGACTGTTGTGGCACTGATTTGTAGTGGCGGCTGGTGCTCAATATTTTAGGGGGAAACAAACCAACCTTCCCCACTCACTCGCAGCAATGCCGCCTGTCGCCGCCACCCACCCTCACTCGCAGCACCGCCCCCCCTCCCGTGGGTGACAGACTGGAAGGCGGCCTTACCTTAGGAGATGAGGAGGGGTAGGGCTGCTGCTCCTCGCTCCAGCCGAGGGAAGAGCCAGGGCTTTTCCTCCAAGCCGAAAAGACAGGCTTCTCCTCCTCGCCGAACGGGAAGTGGGTCCTGAGACTCCCCGGCCAATCGGGTCTCAGGACCTGCTTTCTGATTGGCTGGGAGGAGAATCAGGAAGACAATAGGGAATATTATTTGCTATTGTCACATAACTGGGTGGGCAGTGCTCTGCACCCCGAGCCCACCCTTTTTTGAAGCCGATTAGAGCCTCAGGCTCTAATAATGTGCTTAAAAAACAAACAAACATTACAATCAATGCGTCAGGCGCCCTGCATGTAGATTAGGGGCCGAATGCATGGATTGGGTGGGGCGGCGCCCCTTATGGATGGGCCAGTGTTCTGTCGAGAAGTGTCCCCCATCGAGCACTGGCAGCACTGGCCATCTAAATCCGCCCAGAATGTGTAGAAATCTGCCCATCATGGACATGAACTCATCACTGGAGCGCGGGGCAAAATCTGACAGAAAAGAAAAATTCTGTCAGCTATTGTGCACCTGCGCCGTCTCGCCGTCATGTTAAAATCAACTGTTGTGCTGTTACGTACTGTGCATGCATTGCACATGCGCCCTTCAGCCCGGGCACTATCTGATGGGGGGGCACTTCTCGAAGGAACACTGGCACTGGTATGTTGTGTTTTGGTGATCGGGTACACTGTGACTGCTGCGGCAGTGATTAGGGACACTGCGGTGACTGGCAGCACTGGTCTGGTGACATTATATTGCAGTGGAGGTGACAATGGCTGGCGGCACTAGCGGCGGGTGCTGGCGGCTGGCAGTGGTGACAGGGTCTCTTTACTGAACAATCTCAGCACAGTTGTGCGTTCTTCCAGAATTGACTTCCTTTGCCGCTCTCTGTGATCAGTCACATGATACAATTTTAGGCTTTTGTTGTATTGAATCATTATATTCAGTGTCAATTTTCTTACTAAATACTGAATTTATTGACTAAAATAAAATTTGTTTATTTTTATTTGTTTTCTCTTCATTAGTTGTTTTTTTTTATGTTGCCTAAAAGATGCAAAATTGATAAAAAAAACCCTTTATTCTATTTATAAATAACTTGGAAATACAGCTGAAAGAATAAACGTTATATACGTTACACAGCATTTTAAACTAATATTGATAAAATTACAAAAAAGTGTGTTTTCTTTTTTTTTTTTTACTTTTGTTATCATTTTTGTTCATGAATTGCATATACAATAAAATAATTTTTGCAAGTCAATATCACCAAAAGAAAGCCTTGTTTGTCCTAAGATAGCAATGTATGTATTATTTATTTGTTACCTTAAAGTGTTTGTTACCACAGCATTTTAAATTCCTGATATGTGCCTGCTGTACCATGTACTTGTATGAGAGTCTCATGTTCTCTTTGTATCGCTTCCTTTGTGTGAAATCTCCGGTGTTCCTGCCAGTCCCTCTGCTTTTCTATTAAAAACTGACCACACTATGCATGAGAACACACCATGGGCATTCACATTCACTGGGAAGGTCAGTGTGCTGATGTTTAACCTCCCCCCAGGTCTTATGCAGCTGAGAACAGAGTTAGGCCTCTTGTACACAGCAGCTTGAAAAAGCTCAATATAGCTTATCTTTTTACTGAGCTAAAATAAAGCCCATTAAATTGTAATGTGCCTATGCACATAGGCGCGTAAACAAGCGCCGTGTATTCTTCCGTGAAAAAAAAATAAAATAAAAATCTGCATTTTTTGGTCAGTAATTTACACCTCATGCACAGTTTTGTCCATTGACAGTGACGGAAATGTGCGCAAATTTGCACGCATTTGCATGAATCAAATGCATAGGCGCGAAAATGCGTGAAAATACATAAAAAAAAAAAAGTCTGAAAAAATAGATGCTCAAACAGGAATATCGTGTGCAAGAGGCCTAAATGTGATCACATATAAAAAAAGGTATTTATAATAATTTTTTATACAGTATCTATACACAAATGTTGTGGCTTTCATTGCAATTGTAAACTGAATGGGTTGTTTTACAAGGTGAATGTTTACAATCACTTTACGCAACAACAAAGTTATTGCCTAATCAATAGGACCCATGCTGAAATGCCAACATTGCTTTGATCTAAACAAACTGTAGTATGCCAGCAGAAGACAGGCTTTTCTACTCAGGCTTTGGCAGCATTTTGCATTCAACTCTTTAACTGCTTCCCGACCGCCGGCCGTCAAATGACGGCTGGATGGTGCGGCTCTCATTCTGGGTGGACGTCATATGACGGTCTCCCAAAATAACCACTCTCGCACGCCTGTGTGGGCGTGCATCGTGGCGATCGGTGGAGCGGTGTGTCAGTCTGACACACCGCTACACCAATCTTGGTAAAGAGCCTCTGACGGAGCCTCTTTACCACGTGATCAACCATGTCCAATCACGGCTGATCACAATGTAAACAGGAAGAGCCGTTGATCGGCCTATCCTCACTTACGTCTGATAGACGTGAGTAGAGGAGAGCTGATCGGCGGCTCTCCTGACAGGAGGGGGTCTGTGCTGATTGTTTATCAGCACAGCCCCCTCTTGGATGCCCGCCCAGGACCACCAGGATGTCACCAGGACCACATGGGATGGCCACCACACTGGAACAACAGGTATGCCACCCTAGACTACCAGGGAAATGCCAATCAGTGTCCAGGCAGCTGCCAATCAGTGCCCATCCCCAATGCCTGCCAGTGCCATCAGTGATGCCTAACCATGCCATCTATCATTGCCACATATCAGTGCCCATCATTGCCACATATCAGTGCCCATCAGTGCCCAGCAGTGCCGCCTATCAGTGACACCCATAAGTACGCATCAGTGGAGCCTTTTAGTGCCTATCAGGGCCCACCAGTGCCACCCATGAATGAACATCAGTGCCGCCTATCAATGCCCATCACTTCTGCATATCAGTGCCACCCATCAGTGCCGCCTACCAGTGCCCATCAGTGCCACCTATCAGTGGCCATCGTCGGTGCCCGTCATTACCCATCAGTGCCACCTCATCGGTGCCACCTCATCATCCCACCTTATCAGTGTCCAGTCAGTGAAGGGGAAAACTTACTTAATTACAAAATTTTATAACACAAATAAAATGATAAAAATTCTGTTTGGGTACAGTGTTGTATGACCGCGCAATTGTCATTTAAACAGCAACAGCACTGAAAGCTTAAAATTGGCCTGGGCAGGAAGGGGATGTAAGTGCCCAGTATTGAGGTGGTTAAATAAATGACAGTAATGTAAAACTAGTACTGAATAATACTGAAAAGTGATCTGCTCCATATAAATAGTTCTCCATTGACATCCCCGGCCTATGTGTCATCACAAGTCATTGTACATAATGACATCTACAGGACACATATTTTAAGGGTTGGGAAGGTGATAGTGAATAATGAGACAGACACCGGGGGTGTAATGTAGACAAATGTTTAGTAATGTAGAAGATCTGGATTAGGGAGTCTCATCACCAGCCAACATCCAGTCCCATGATGATCAATCATGGAGGTTCCTAGCACAGTCCAAACAGATGAGAATCCTAGATGAGGCCATGGAATCTCACATGGGACTCTCCCTAACGTTTCCCTTATCTCTCACATGTCATGCTGGAACCTTTTACATACGTGTCCTGTACATTATGTACAATGACTTGTAATAACACATAGGCCGGGGATGTTGGAAGAGAACTATTTATAAGGGGCAGATCACTATTCAGCATTTTTTACCATGGAAGAAACTATTTCCCACATGTTTCCAAATTTAACATTTACTCCAGGTAATTTCTCTTTTTTCTATTTAAAAAAAAACTTAAAAATTTTCCAACAAAATTTGATCAACTTCAATAGTTGAAAAAAAAATGTTTTGCTTTTTATAAAAATCTACATGAATCTAAGCCTGACAAAATCCAATAAAATGTCAGCAGAGGGCATCTAGAGAATAAACTTTCTTTTGGATCTCCTTCCTTCGGAAAATTCAGATCTCTCCATCTTTATTATTTTCACTTTTTTGCATTGTATTGGTCAGTTTCTTTACTTTTTACCACTTTTCAGTCTGCATGAAACTTTCAATTCCAAACTTGAATTACTTTTCTTTTTTTTTAAGTTACATAATTATCAGGAGGGAAAAGTTGTGTCTCTCTGAAGGATTCATGAATTCAGCTGATGATTTATTTTCTCTAAAGATTTGTTGGAGACAAGTTTTAGAGTAATCTCAGAAGAAAAAAAAACGTTCCTCAGATAACTCCATTCATTAATATTATAACTTTTCTGCATTATTTGGTCAGGGTCTCTACTTTTTACCACTTTTAAAGGATAACTAAAGATTCATTTAAAAAACAAAACAAAAAACAAACAAACATGTCATACTTCCCTCCTCTGTTTAGTTGGTTTTGCACAGATTGGCCCCAATCCTCCTCCTCTGGGGTCCCTCAGCGGCACTCCTGGCTCCTCCTCTTCTTGAGTGCCCCATTGGACAGCCATCCTCCCTTGGGGCACTTGTGCGTCTATTGACACAGACAGCAGGACTCAGCCCCGCCCCCCGTCTCCCACGTCATTGGATTTGATTGACAGCACGCGAGCCAACCGCTGCTCTGCTATCAATCTATCCAGTCAGGACCCGAGACACCGGATGGAGCTGGTGTGCTCATCCCCAAAAGACCAGGTTCAGGTAAGTAAAAGGGGGGCTCTGGGGAGTTGCTGCATCACAGGTTTTTCACCTTAATGCATTAAGGTGAAAAACCTTGAGACCCCATTCACACCATTTCTACCACGATTTGCCCCAATTTTGTGAAGGGCAAAAGGTCACCAATGTAAAAAGCAGAAAAACACCCAAATCTGCCCAATTCGCACAACAAAAAAGGGTCCAGAACTTGCTTGAGCTTCAGGCGTAGGGCTTCAAGTGTTTTGGAGTGGAGATGTGAACCATCTCCATAGAGAATAATTGATTTTTTCCCCTCCAGCGTTTTGTAGCTTCAGGCTTCAAGCTACAAAATGCTCAGGTGTGAATGGAGCCTCAGGGTTTACAACCCCTTTAAATGTTCTATTTCAAGCTTGGAAACATTTTCATAGAATTCTAAATTATCTGATTTGCACTCCCTCCACCTAATACAAATAATACAAGTATTGCTATAATCACATGTGTCACATAACACTCAAAATTAGAAGTATACATGGATACAGAGCATACTAAAATACTGTAAGTGACAAGTCAATGAGATAGCAATCAAATAAACAAACATTAGATCACACATAACTGTGTCAAATATTGTCCCAACAGTATAATATGTAGCAATGTTTGGACTTCTTCTATAGTAAGGTATACACCACATATTGATGACAGAGGAGAACACGGCACCCATTGTCCAGTGATTCCACCACCTTGATGTCATCAGAGAATTCACCAGAGGATAATCACCTCTAGAGTTCAAGAAGGTCATAAAAGCTTAAAACTGTCATCCACCATCTGATCTTACCTTTGATATTTTAGATGTCCTCCATTCCAGCAACCACAGTTTAGAAGGATTTCGCAGCACACAATAGTACTTACCCTTCAGCTTTATAACATCTCATCTTCACAATTCACCACTCTTAACCATTTCAGCCCCGGAAGAATTTACCCCCTTCCTGACCAGAGCGTTTTTTGCGATTCAGCACTGCGTCACTTTAACTGACAATTGCGCGGTCGTGCGACGTGGCTCCCAAACAAAATTGATGTCCTTTATTTCCCACAATTAGAGCTTTCTTTTGGAGGTATTTGATTACCTCCTTGGTTTTTGTTTTTTGTGCTATAAACAAAAAAAAAAGCGACAATTTTGAAAAAAACGCATTTGTTTTTAGTTTTTGCTATAATAAATATCCCCAAAAAATATTTAAAAAAACATTTTTTCCTCAGTTTAGGCCGATACATATTCTTCTACATATTTTTGGTAAAAAAAAAAAATCGCAATAATCGTTTATTGGCTGGTTTGTGCAAAAGTTATAGCGTCTACAAAATAGGGGATAGTTTTATGGCATTTTTATTATTATTTTTTTTACTAGTAATGGCGGCGATCAGCGATTTCTATTGTGACTGCGACATTATGGCGGACACATCGGACTTTTTTGACACATTTTTGGGACCATTGTCATTTATACAGCAATCAGTGCTATACAAATGCACTGATTCCTGTGTAAATGACACTGGCAGTGAAGGGGTTAACCACTAGGAAGCTAAGGAGGGGTTAAGTATGTCCTAGGGATGTGTTACTAACTGTGGGGGGGGTGTGGCTACATGTGACATGTCACTGATCTCTGCTCCCGATCACAGGGAGCAGAGATCAGTGACACTGTCACTAGGCAGAACGGGGAGATGCTTGTTTACATTAGCATCTCCCTGTTTGTCCTCTCCGTGAGGCGATTGCGGGTATCCCCGCGGCGATTGAGTCTGTGGGACCCGTGACCCGACTCATAGAGCTCCCGGCCGGCGCATGAGCGAGCCGCCACCGGCGCGCACGCAATGGTAAGGCGGCAAATTTAAAGGGACGTACAGGTACGCCCATTTGCCCAGCCGTGCCATTCTGCCGACGTACATCGGCGTGCGCCGATCGGGAACTGGTTAAGCAATATCAAATAGAAAACTCTACATAGTGTAAAACCACACAGACTTTGATTAAATAGGCCCAGTGGCCTATTTAAAGCCATACAGGATCCTGGCAGAAGAAGCTGAGTGGTCTTCAGCTTCTTCTGCCTGTGACCTGATCCAATGTACTGTACTTCTGTATCCAGACCTGTTGACTCTGCTTGCTCCTGAACCCCTGTTGCTGACTCCAGCTTGTGACCTGACCTTGTCTTCTGTTTGCTGTTCCGGTACCCCCTCTACCTCAGAAATTCTTATTATTTTAGTCTATTATTTGTACTACTATTTCTCCCTTTCAGCTCCTGTGGTTGCTGGGCTATTGTAGACCCTTGGGTTGACTGAGTATTACACTAGCTGATCACTATTAGCTGTGGAACCTGCTGTCAGCTGCAAACTCGGAGCAGTTTGGCCTTGTTGTCCCACACCTGTTACTTTGGGGGAATTGCTCCAATTTTCTACATCACCCTAGTAAGTTCAAAGCGATTATGTAAAAATATGTATAGTATGTAATTACTGATATACATGTTTTGTTAAGATAGATTCTTGTGTAAATGTTTGCTATTTTAGTACACACCCATCTTGCTCGTGATAAAGTGAATTTACTCCAGGAAACATGTTGAGGACACCTGCCTATCCTTAATCATATTTGTGACAAACACAAGTCCTACCACTGCCCTTTCACCAACTTGTGACAAATGGCTAGTCAACCTCACACCACACTGTCACTAGGGATGAGCTTCGAGTTTGAGTCGAACTCATGTTCGACTCGAACATCGGCTGTTCGCCAGTTCGCCGAACAGCGAACAATTCTGGTGTTCGCGGCAAATTCGAAAGCTGCGGAACACCCTTTAAAAGTCTATGGGAGAAATCAAAATTGCTAATTTTAAAGGCTTATATGCATGGTATTGTCATAAAAAGTGTTTGGGGACCCGGGTCCTGCCCCAGGGGACATGGATCAATGCAAAAAAAAGTTTTAAAAACGGCTGTTTTTTCAGGAGCAGTGATTTTAATAATGCTTAAAGTGAAACAATAAAAGTGTAATATTCCTTTAAATTTCATACCTTGGGGGTGTCTATAGTATGCCTGTAAAGGGGTGCATGTTTCCCATGTTTAGAACAGTCTAACAGCAAAATGACATTTTAAAGGAAAAAAAGTAATTTAAAACTACTCGCGACTATTAATGAATTGTCGGTCTGGCAATACACATAAAAGTTCATTGATAAAAACGGCATGGGATTTCCCCACAGGGAAGCCCGAACCAAAATTTAAACAAAAAATGACGTGGGGGTCCCCTAAATTCTATACCAGGCCCTTCAGGTCTGGTATGGATATTAAGGGGAACCCCGTGCCAAGATTTAAAAAAAAATGGCATGGGGTCCCCCCAAAAATCCAAACCAGACCCTTATCTGAGCATGCAACCTGGCAGACCGCAGGAAAAGAGGGGGGGAGAGAGCGCCCCCCCCTGAACCATACTAGGCCACATGCCCTCAACATTGGGAGGGTGCTTTGGGGTAGCGGCCCCCGAAAGCACCTTGTCCCAATGTTGATGAGGACAAGGGCCTCATCCCCAGAACCCTTGGCCGGTGGTTGTGGGGGTCTGCGGGCGGGGGGCTTATCGGAATCTGGAAGCTACCTTTAACAAAACACGAAAAATGCCAAGGGGGTGAATACATTTGCAAGGCACTGTACATGTTACAGTCTGCTAATGTGCATATTATTGTTCAGCATTGAATTGCCTTTGGAATGAATATAGATATGACAAGTTTTCGGATGCCCAGTTCACCTAGGAGAGGAATCGGGCCAGTCATGCTCCTGGCACTACTAGGGTAGCGGTGTTTGGGCTACAAAAAACTACTAATTAACTGAGGGAGGTACATATGTCCTTATTTTGGCTGTACTGTTATTATTTCAGAAGTTATGAAAGACACTGGGATTATAGATTCTACCAAAAAAAAAAGAGTTTTCATTTTTTTCCACATTTTCCAAAAACTTGTGGAAAAAAAATGACATGTTCAAAAGTCTCATAATGCCTCATACAATATACATTGGAGTGTTTGCTTTCCAAAATTGGGTCATTTTGTGGGCGTTTTCATTGTCCTGGTGCTCCAGAGTCTTCAAACGTGTGATAGGTTTTCAGGAAATTATATATGTAATTTACGGCATGCTCCTAGAACACCTGATGGTGCTCCCTGCATGTTGGACCTCTCTATGTGGCCAGGCTGTGTAAAAGTCTCACACATGTGGTATTGCCAAACTCAGATGGAGTAGCAGAATGTGTTTTGGGGTATAGTTGCAAGTATGCCTAACCTATACAGTATGTGAGAAATAGCTTGGTAATATGACAACTTTGTGAAAAAATAAATCTTCTTTTTGCAATGAATTGTGGGAAAAAATTACAACTTCAAAAAACTCGCTATGCCTCTTACTAAATACCTTAGAATGTCTACTTTCCGAAAAGGTGTAATTTGAGGGGTATTTGTACTTTCTTGGCGTGTTAGTTTCTCAATAAATGAGATAGGCCCTCAGTACATCAGGTGTGATCGATTTTCAGGGATTGGCACCATAGGTTGTAGACTCTTTTACAAAGACCAAATAATATATACTTATTTGGGTTATTTTTACCAAAGATATGTAGCAGTATAACTTTTGGCCAAAATGTATAAAGAAAAATTACTAATTTGCAAAATTTATTAACCGAAACGAATAAAAGTGCATTTTTTTCCAACATTTTTGGTCTTTTTTCATTTATATCGCAAAAAAATAAAAAAAACCAGTGGTGATAAAATACCACAAAAAGAAAGCTCTATTTGTGTGAAAAAAAAATGACAAAAATGTCATATGGGTCCAGGACTGATAAATTTACAAATAAACAGTATACACCATAATTTGCAGGTAAGAGAATAAATGTTGGCCTAAATTTATGAAGAAAAATTATTTATTTGCAACATTTTATTACAGATTTTTTTTTTCAAAAATTGTAATATTGTTTCATTTATAAAGCATAGTGGTGTTTAAATACTAGGTAAAGAAAGATCTGTCTTAAATAAAAAATTATACAAATTTAATGTTTAGTACAGGTTTCTAATTGTCATTCAAAGTGAGATACTTTGACAAAACTAAAAATATTCCCAATAAATTTGATTTGAAGTTAACTTTAAACTTTTTATAAAGTCTGATATAAATCCAATAAAATGACAGCAGAGGGCAGCTGGAGAATAAGCTTTCCTCAGATCTCTCCATTCTTCATTATTTTAGCTTTTCTGCATTTTATTTGGTCAGTTATTTCACTTTTTACCACTTTAGAGTCTCACTTTGAAAATTTCAAACCTGAATAGTTTTATTTTTCTTAAAGATACTTCATTATCAGTAGAGCAAAATTATATCTCTCTGAAGGATACATGAATTCAGCTGATGATTTATTTTCTGTAGAATTTCATTGAAGCAAAGTTTTGGATTAATCTCAGATGAACACCGAGCCAATCTACACTCCTGTGTGCTCCGGGGATGTCAGGGGAAATTATTATAAATAAATAAAATAAAGTTATTATAAATATATAGATGTGTGGAGAATCAAATTGTATTGTGACCAGAAATGTTACATATCTTTTTACATATCTTTTCTGTTATTTTATTTATTATTTATTTTTTTTCCTCAGCAAAATCTCTCCATAAGACTTCTTGCACTGAGCTGACCCTTCCAGAGAGGTCTCCCCTCCCCCCTCTTCTATCAGAATATACCTCTGCTGGGGAGGACCACTGACAAATTCTGTGCTAGGAGCGAAAACAAGGAAAAATCTTCATTTTACCAGTCTGGCCATTCACAGGTATTGATTTCCTTCTTTATTTGTTTTACAGGTACGGTACATTTCAGTCATTGTTTTATTTGTAAAGCCCAGCTCATCCAAATTGTAGTAATCTTTGTTTTTTTGTTTTTTTTGGTAACAGAGTTTTTTTGCATATAAAGCAAGTTTGCATAGAAATAAAAAAAAATATATATATATATTTTTACTATACATCTACTGTATCCATTTTACGTAATACATGACACTGATCATATTGATTTATTTTATTTTTCTTGTTTCAAGCATTATGTATTCAGGTAAAGAATCACATTTTCTTTTATGTACAAGCTGATGAATATCATACTGCTGTCACTGTCTACACATTGTATGTTCATGTGTTTCTTTCATTAATAGAACATAAATTAATAATCTATGAAATGTTTATTTGAGGTCATTTTTATTTCTCATTTGGTTGTTTCCTGTAATTGATATTTCATGGATTATGTTAATAAAGAGCTAAGTGTTGATCCATTTAAAGAAATCATATCACTTCTTTATTCACTATTAATATGTACTGTATATTTATTATCTTCATACTGTAGCTGTGTTACAATAATTATCAATACATTTAAAGACTTTCTGTTACTCCCAGATTCATCGTTTATATTAATTATATTCATATTAAGATATCTGAATATTTCTTTGTATTTGTACAGTTTTGTAGAGGCCGACTCCTTAGTTACATTAATAATTATGAATAACACTTTGGTCCTGACTCATCAAATTACAAACATTGATGAATTCTATTTCCGACATTCTAAAATGAAAGGGGACCTGTCATGGGAGAATATTGGAAGCTCCCATTGCTAAGCTCCTCTTTAAGAATGTTAGTTCCTTAGAGTGGCTAAATATGAAGCCCTATGGGCATCATCGGTGACAAATTTTCTCCCACCTAATTTCGACAAGTCCCTATTGCTCCCATGATCAGCAACTTCCTGGAATTTTCTGAATATTACATTTTAGGTCTCCTCTAGAGGTAACCGGGTTCCCCAACCCTCTCCCCTTCTCTCTTCTCTTAATTTTCCCTCACTCTTATATTTCTTCTTGCTCTTCTCTCCTAACAATGACAGTCGATATTGCTTTTCTGAACCAAAACCTTCATGCATTATGGCAGAAAACCTCTTTTTCTTTTCTTCTCCTTTTTTTACATATAAAGCTACATTATTCACGATCTGATGGGGTAAATTCACCCCTCTCTTCCCTATATCAGCGAAATGTCAAACCCCAATCTACGGGAGTATTGACTCTATTATTACCACTAGGCTCGCACCGATACTAGTATTGGTATCTGTGCCGATACCGAGTATTTGCACAAGTATCGGTACTCATGCAAATGCGCCGATACCTAAAACCAATACTTTCAGGCTCAGTTCTTTGAGCTGTCAGTGGGTCTCCCCTGAAATGTTAAAGAAGACCGGTAATTGGAGCTGTCAAAAAAAAAAAAAAAAGCAGCCAGCAATGTTTATTAACAACATTGCTCAGCTGCTGAAACACTAAAATAAAAAGAAACATTGTTTCTTTTTGAAACTTTCTGTTTCTTCATCTGCAGATCAAAGGGATGAACAAATGTTCGTCTGTTTAACCCCTTATTAACCCTTAATTTACTCTAATCAGCCTTAAATAACTTCCTGTTCTCCTTAATTTAAATATTTTCTGGCTTTTTTTTTTCATTTTATAAATGATAAACAATTAAAACTTTTTTTTATTTGCTTTGTTAGTGAATATTTTTACACATATATATTAACATATATTTACAAATTTCACATTGAAAAAGCGCAAAATAAAAAAAAAATCTATTTATTTAATTTGTAAATAACCTTTCAATGCTTTGTACCATTGCTGACAGCTGAAGTGAAAGCAAAACAGTTGCGGTAAGTATCGGTAATTAGTATCGGCGAGTACTATAAAAAAAAAGTATCGGTACTTGTACTCGTTGTAAAAAAAATGGTACCAGTGCATCCCCAATTACCACACTATGTGAAATCCCTCCATCATTTTATCCTACCAAATCCTGACTTATTCACTAAGATGTTTAAACATAGCCTACGCATCTTACATTTGTATGACTTTATCCGACTGTCATTGAGATCCATCCGGATATTGTAAGCATGCATGGCTACTGTATCACTATGTTATTCACATGTTTTTAGTCCTTTTATGGACCATTGTGAAAACATTGGTATATACTGCGCTGTGACTAAAAACATATAAATAAAGCAGCCAACATAGCCAAAAGACAAACAGCAAGAAAAAGAATAATTAAAAAATGCAGCACTAGCAATGCAGTTTAGCGCTGCATTTTTTATTATTCTTTTATGGACCATTGTTTGTATCACTTATACCTCTCAATAAAATCTTTGAACGAGAAGAATGTTAGTTCCCTGACGATTAGGATGATGCTTTGAATTTAAAGCTGAGTTGCTGAGACATAACAGGTACAGGCATGGCTTTTTTTCTCAGAAAATAGGTGCAGGAACTCAATCACTAACCCCCCCAATCCCCCTCTCCTCCACACACACCCTCCAAACCGCTTCAATTAGTGGGTGTGGTCTGATTTCACTAACAGTGGAAGGGTCTTAAAGGGGCATTAAATACCAGGAATGCATTACATGCAGAGTGAAGAGTTTGAGGGGTTTGTGTTGTAGTGATGCAGTACAGGCAGTTCCCGACTTACGAACACCCGAGTTACGAACGACTCCTACTTACGAACGAACCTCAATGCCAGCTGCTTGTGCTCCGCGCTGGTCCTGGATTCCTCTGAGCAGCTGTCTTGCAGGGCCAGACACATCCCACACTGCAGTTCTACATGCAGTACTGCATGGCCAGAAGAGCCCCAGATAACATAACTGCATGCCCAGAAGCGGCCGGAATGTCCCACATCCCTGCCCAGGCTGAAGTTACACTTAAAAATGCACCGTTCCGACTTACACACAAATTCCACTTAAGAACAAACCTACAGTCCCCTATTGTGTTCGTAACACGGGGACTGCCTGTAGTGGGATGATGATAATTAATTCAATTATTACTATGATGCAAATCATTTCCAGCAGCAACCTGGTTCTTCCAGAGAGAGGCACTTTATTGAAATTTCAGAATCAATCCAACAGAGGTACAGACAAGATAGATAATGACAGGACATTCAGACACCTTTACATAAGCCAGTTTCTCCTGTCACACTTTGGCCAAACCGGACCATCACTATTATACACCTTTTTTCCCACAAGGACAAGCAATGTGATTGGCCAATCCTATTAGGCCTTTGATCTGCTTTTGTCCTTCTAAGTGACAGACAATGGCCCTTATCTGTGGGCAGCTGTAGTCATAAAATGTCCTCATTTGCACTCTTGCATTCTACTAATTTGATTGACCCTCCAGGGCCAAGGTGGTCTTTTATTAACATTAAAAGAGAAGTATGGGTTTCTTTTTTTCCCCCTAATCATACTTACCTAGGTGGATGCAGCATAGGTCCAATGCTGTATTTTTCCCCCGGCGCCTCTGCACTGAAAACCGAGCGATCGAACACCGCCGCTCACTCAGGTTTCACAGCTCCATGAGCAGAGAGCTGTAGACTATCAGTCACAGCTCTCTGCTCATCTCCATCCATGTTTATTGGAGCGCTGAGCTGTGGAGGGGCAGGAAACAGCCGTCTCAGGCTCTCGATGGCTCGCTGTCAGGCTGAGACGGGTATCAGTCCGGGTATCAGCCCATTGTCGGGATGAGGTGGTGTCTGGACTGACATTGGTGACTTCAGCAGAGAGTAGTCTGAAGTCCACTCTCTGCTGACAACGGGTCACAGGAGTGCAAAACGAATTGCACTCCTGTGATCCATAGGAGAAGCCCAGCCAAACGAGCTCAGGCTGGACTTCTCCTTTAACATAGCACAGAGTCATTATCTGTCCCCTTTGATATGTAGAGTAAACCTGGTTAGGGCAGTCTCCTCTTTAATCAACAAGTCCCCTTTGAAATGCCTAATTATGTATATATACTGTGTATATATATATATATATATATATATATATATATATATATATATATATATATATATATATATATATATATATATATATATATATATATATATATATATATATATATATATATATACCATAGTAAGAAAACCAATCAATATATGCTTATTAGAATTTTTTTTTTTACAAGAAATATGTAGCAGAATACAAATTGGCCTGAATTTATGAAGCAATGTGATTTTTAAAACATTTTTTATTAGATATGTTTTATAGCAGATAGTACCACACCATGCAGGGATATTCAATGTAATATTGACATATAATCACACAAATAGGTTGGACTTGATGGACTTGTGTCTTTTTTCAACCTCACCTACTATGTAACTATGTAACTTGGGTACAACGTTGCAGGACCACACAACTGTCAGTTAAAGTAACGCAGCGCCAAACAGCAAAAAATGGCCTGGTCAAGATGGGGGTTAAATCTTTCAGAGATGAAGTGGTTAAACAATAAAGGCTTTTGATTCATAAGGATTTCTCATTTGGTGTTCTCTTTCACCTATTGTACTTGGATTTCTCAGCTCGGGTGAATGTCCTCTCCATGGGATCCCCATCTTTGCGGTGAGCTTCTGACTACAAGACAGTTGGGCTCAAGTAATGACTCTCATGCTTTCAGGGTCCTTTCCTGCTTTTCGGCCCCAGTGAGTCCTCTGGCCTCCCCTCCTCCGGGTTGGTGTTGTGTGGGCTTTGGGGAGCTGGACCAGCACATACGGGCCAGGCATTTTCCTGTTCTTGAGGTATGCCTGCATATTGAACTCTGTGGCTCAATTTGGAAACAACTCCTCTTGGCACCTCTATGTTTTTAAACAATTGTGACTTCCAGTCTATGTAAGTGCTCTCCCCTTTATTATCCCTCCACGAATCCTGCCTGACACTTTATATTTGGATGTACAATATGTTATATATTTGTATATTTATGCTATCATTTTCTCTATTTTAATGTAGAATACTGAGTTTCTTGTTTAAACTATGCCCCTGAAGAAGGAGGATTAAATTTTCACTCCGAAACGCGTTGAGTACAGGAAACACTAGTCCGTTATATGTATTATGATTTGTATGACAACACTGGAATGTTTATTCTCAACATGTTTTTTTATTAAATGTTGTGTATTTTTCATATTTCAATAAATACTTTTTATAGTAGAATATACCTTTTTACCATTTTGTGCCTTAAAAGTCCGCCACCTGGGGATCTTGTTTAATTTCTTGGAAACATTGGATGTGGCACAACTATATGCCCAATTGTAAACCGACTCACCCTCGCCAAGTAATGACTTTGACCATATTATGATAATCTGTGAACGTCCATGTCCACAAATAAGAGTAAACAAATATAACAAATTTTGTAAGTTATGTGCACTCCATTCACCCATTGTGGCTTTAGGGTGGAATGCCATCTAGACCATGGTCCCTGTAAGTCATTCATCTGATCCCTATCAGCGTATAGGTGCCTTGTGGCAGAGAAATTTGGAGGTTCTTCTAGGGGTACATATGTCCCAGCTCCTTTTGGGAGGACTGCCTTAGAGTTTTAGTGGGAGGGATTGAGGTCTTGTGTCGGTGGGGTAGGGATTATAGGGGCCGGTTAAATTTGTGATGCTATTTTTATTTTTAGTATGTTCATATAATACATTTTTGAGGAGGTAGCTCTCAGGTGTTTATACACTCTTTTGTTATTTTTGAATTTTCTTTTTTTTTTGGTTCCTTGTGATTACACCCACCCACTATTCCAGGGCAGCACCACCTCGATATTAATACCACTGAGGGGCTGCCAAGACAAACAACTTTTTGGTGATACAATAAAATCTGACAGAGATTTCACCCTTCCCTACTCTATCCTAAATGAAACAAAAAATCCATTGGCTTTAGATATACTTAAAGGAAAGCTGCAAATTCAAAAATATTAAAAACATTGAAATTACATTAATATTAAGTTAAAGCCTATATGATATTTTAGTGATTAGATCTACTTTAAGTTGCCTTAATGCCATTGAAGAATGATAAAAGAAACTGCCTATCTCTTAATTTCCAGTAGTAAGGTCTCACTTTATGGCAAGATGCTACAATCCTTTGTGTGAACTGTGCAGAGAAAAGAGACAATTTACCAGTCTTCCTGACTGAAATGTTATCATCTATTAAAATGACTGCCTTTGGTCTCATCTTTGCAACCTACTTTTTAGTCCTCATCATACAAGTTGGACATGGCACAAATGCCAATGGCCATTTCTTTCAGGTAAGGTTTTAAAAAAGTTTTATTTTTTATTTTTGATGCGGCAGGAATAATTGATTTTTCTGTCTTTTGGATGATGGACAATGGATATTACATCCTGCTCAGTGCATCCTGCAGTTACAGTCAATCGATGCTCCATGTATTCATGTTGCTGCTAATATTTTAGAATTTATTTTGAATTTTGGTGAAGAATTATAACATTTAACATCGTTGACATAAACAAGTAATCAGTTCAGTTTTTTTGTGCACCATTTCAGTCAACATCTTAAGGTAATAGAATTTCTTTATTCAATATTTTAGATGGTAAAATAAATTAAGTTTTACTTTACCCCCTAGCGCAGGCTCTGGCAACCCCTTTTAGGGCTTTAGAATGCCGGGAGGTGGGGTGGGGCTTTTGGCCATGCAACTGCTGTGATTGGCTATCATGGGGGTCACATGATTGGAGAAATCCCGATCGAAAGCAGCGATGGGAAGGTTTCTGTTAGTCGACAGGAGTGCGCACAGCACATGCTCTTGGTACAACTCAATTTCCACTATTGCATGCAAATACAGTATGTGGCCCCTCTGCACCAAGGCCTGGCGGCTGCATATTTGCGTGTGCTCTGCGCCAACGGGTTAAGTTGTAGAAAAATGTGAATTGTATTTTATTTATAGGCATTCTCTATGGTTTTTATAAACATGAAATTGTAGAAGAAAAATTTAATGTAGGGAAAGCTTTATGCAAGTTTCTGATTTTTATAGTGTTTCGGATTTCAGAGTAAGATATCAGATTATATATACATAACGTTTTATTACAATGAGAAATCAGTCAATGCAAAATGAATTATTTCTCTCTGGATTGTCTGACCTTCCATCTCTTCAGCTCCCTCTCTTTCTCTTCTTCCTTCTCATCTACCTTCTGACATTCATCTGGAATATGCTGACCATTGTCCTCATAGTCACCGACTCTCACCTGCATATTCCTATGTATTTCTTCCTTGGGAACCTGGCCAGTTTGGACCTCTGTTATTCCTCATTAACTGTCCCAAGAATGTTATTTGACCTTCACACCAAGACAAGAAAAATTTCCATAAAGGTGTGTATAACCCAGCTATTCTTCTTTATATTCTGTGCTGGTTGTGAAGATTCTCTATTGGCTATCATGTCCTATGATCGATATATCGCTATTTGTAAGCCATTACATTACACACAGATCATGAGTTGGAAAGTGTGTGTACAGTTGGTGTCCATTGGATGTTGTCTCAGCTTTACCCATTCTTTAGTTCATACACTTTATGCCTTCAAATTAACATTTTGTGGATCAGGTATTATAGAAAGCTTCTTCTGTGACCTTCCACAATTGTTCCATATTTCCTGCAGTGACATCTACATCAACATTCTGCTTGTCTTCCTCTTGGGTGGCATCTTTGGAGGTGGATCTCTAACAGTGATCATCCTGTCCTATGTCTATATATTCAAAACTGTTCTTAAAATCCAAGCTAAGGGAAATAGGAGTAAAGTTTTCTCTACTTGCAACTCTCACCTGACATTGTTGTTTATGTATTATGGCTCTGCAATGTTCAGTTATTTTTGGCAAAGTGCTGGTCATAATTTTTTTGGTGACAAAGTGCTGTCCATCATTTACGCGGTGATCCTTCCTCTCCTCAATCCTCTCATTTACAGTCTGAGGAACCAGGATTTTAGAACAGCATTTCAACGTGTTTTCAAGAAGATCTTTCCACAAAAATAGAGATAAAGAAAGACACAAAGATACCTTCCTATGTCCTATATAAGAAATCCTTTGAACAGCTATTTATTCTAATGTGCTTCACTTATCAGAATTTTTTTTATTTGAATTCACTTAACCCTTCCACTCAGGAGCGTATTTACAGCAAAGGCAAACTAGGTGTTTGCCTTGGGCGGCATTTTTTTAGGGAGGAGGCGCCGCCTCCAGGCACAAGGGACACTACGAGCAGTGGCGTTGGTGTGTGGAGTGCGAACCGCACCTGGGTGGCACTCACCAGAGGGGTGACACCAGGGGTGGCTGCGGACTGACTGTTTGGTGAAAGGGGAGCAAAGCAATAGCAGGAGGCGGCGATGGCTGCAGCTTCAGATCCTGGAAGTAGCTCACTTGGCAGAGCAGGTCAGAATCCCAGGCTGTGATTGTACCTCAGTAGCCGGGCTACACAAAGCTCATAAAAAGAGCCAGCGGGCTGTGGGACGGAGAGCATTGGGTGTCATTTTTTTTCAGGGGGATGGGGGAATTTCCTGGGGTAGTACAGGGGGATAGGGGAGTCCCTCCCTCTCTCACCCCCTCTCTCTCTTTCCCACCTCTTACTTCCTACTTTCTCTCTCACCCTCTCTCTCTCTCCCCCTCCTCTTCTCCCCTCTCTCTCTATCATTCCCCCTCTCTCTCAAACATCCCTCTCTCTCTCCCCCACCTCTTACCCCCCCCTTTCTCTCTCACCCCCTTTTTCTCTCCCCCTCCTCTTCTCCCCTCTCTCTCACTCCTCCCTCTCTCTCATCCCCCTCTCTCTCACACACCCCTCTCTCTCTCCCCCACCTCTTGCCTCCCCCTTTCTCTCTTACCCCCTTTCTCTCTCACCCCCTTTTCTCTCCCCCTCCTCTTCTCCCCTCTCTCTCACTCCTCCCTCTCTCTCACTCCTCCTCTCTCTCAAACACCCCTCTCTCCTCCACCTCTTGCCTCCCCCTTTATCTCTCACCTCCCTCTGTCTCTCCCCCTCCACTTCTCCCCTATCTCTCTCTCCCCCCACCTCTCTTTCTCACTCTATCTCACCCCCTCTTTCTCTCCCCCCACATTGGAATAGGTGGAGCATAAAAAGCAAAGGGTGGAGTTTACGGACAAAGGGGTGGATCTTAAACAGGAAGGGGTGGGACAAGTTTAGATCAGGGGAACCCTATTTTAGTCTTGTCTAAGGCAGCACAAATCCAAAGTACACCACTGCTTTCACTGCCAGGCCCTGCGCTCCACTTTTAAATTTTAGCAATTTTTTTTTCTTGCAGAGTTTGTGAAAGACCCCATAAACCATTTTACATGTTATGAAAGCATAGGACCAGTAGAATAAAAAAGAAGGTACTACTGTTTTTTTCTTATAGGCTCTGTGATATTTGCACAAATGTTTATCAAAAAAATATTTTCGCTAAACATACTCAAAAATTCTTATTTGCGGATACAAACACAGCAAAACTTACCAAATTCCTGCTAAATTCTTACTAAATATAAAAGCTAAACTGTATTGATTTAATAAATAACAACCATTTGTACATTTAACCACTTGAGCCCCGGAACATTATGCTGCCTAAGGACCAGAGGTCTTTTTCCAATTTGGCACTGCGTCGCTTTAACTGCTAATTGCGCGGTCATGCAATGCTGTACCCAAACGAAATTTGCGTCCTTTTCTTCCCACAAATAGAGCTTTCTTTTGATGGTATTTGATCACCTCTGCGGTTTTTATTTTTTGCGCTATAAATGGAAAAAGACCGAAAATTTTGAAAAAAAATGATATTTTCTACTTTTTGTTATAAAAAAAATCCAATAAACTCAATTTTAGTCATACATTTAGGCCAAAATGTATTCGGCCACATGTCTTTGGTAAAAAAAAATGTCAATAAGCGTATATTTATTGGTTTGCGCAAAAGTTATAGCGTCTACAAACTAGGGTACATTTTCTGTAATTTACACAGCTTTTAGTTTATAACTGCCTATGTCATTTCTTGAGGTGCTAAAATGGCAGGGCAGTACAAAACCCCCCCAAATGACCCCATTTTGGAAAGTAGACACCCCAAGGAAATTGCTGAGAGGCATGTTGAACCCATTGAATATTTATTTTTTTTGTCCCAAGTGATTGAATAATGACAAAAAAAAAAAAAAAATATTTACAAAAAGTTGTCACTAAATGATATATTGCTCACACAGGCCATGGGCCTATGTGGAATTGCACCCCAAAATACATTCTGCTGCTTCTCCTGAATATGGGGATACCACATGTGTGGGACTTTTTGGGAGCCTAGCCGCGTACGGGGCCCCGAAATCCAATCACCGCCTTCAGGATTTCTAAGGGTGTAAATTTATGATTTCACTCTTTACTGCCTATCACAGTTTCGGAGGCCATGGAATGCCCAGGTGGCACAAAACCCCCCCAAATGACCCCATTTTGGAAAGTAGACACCCCAAGCTATTTCCAGACAGGCATATTGAGTCCATGGAATATTTTATATTTTGACACAAGTTGCGGGAAAGTGACACATTTTTTTTTTTTTTTTTTGCACAAAGTTGTCACTAAATGATATATTGCTCACACAGGCCATGGGCATATGTGGAATTGCACCCCAAAATACATTTAGCTACTTCTCCTGAGTACGGGGATACCACATGTGTGGGACTTTTTGGGAGCCTAGCCGTGCACGGGACCCCGAAAACCAATCACCGCCTTCAGGATTTCTAAGGGTGAAAATTTTTGATTTCACTCTTCACTGCCTATCACAGTTTTGGAGGCCATGGAATGCCCAGGTGGCACAAAACCCCCCCAAATCACCCCATTTTGGAAAGTAGACACCCCAAGCTATTTGCTGAGAGGCATGGTGAGTATTTTGCAGCTCTCATTTGTTTTTGAAAATGAAGAAAGACAAGAAAAAACTTTTTTTTTTTTCTTTTTTCAATTTTCAAAACTTTGTGACAAAAAGTGAGGTCTGCAAAATACTCATTATACCTCTCATCAAATAGCTTGGGGTGTCTACTTTCCAAAATGGGGTCATTTGGGGGGGTTTTGTGCCACCTGGGCATTCCATGGTCTCCGAAACTGTGATAAGCAGTCAAGAGAGAAATCAAAAATTCACGCCCTTAGAAAGCCTGAAGGCGGTGCTTGGTTTTCGGGGTTCCGTACGCGGCTAGGCTCCCAAAAAGTCTCACACATGTGGTATCCCCGTACTCAGGAGAAGCAGCAGAATGTATTTTGGGGTGTAATTTCACATATTCCCATGGCATGTTTGAGCAATATATCATTTAGTGACAATTTTGTGCAAAAAAAAAAAAAAAATTTCTCTTTCCCGCAACTTGTGTCGCAATATAAAATATTCCATGGACTCGACATGCCTCTCAGCAAATAGCTTGGGGTGTCTACTTTCCAAAATGGGGTCATTTGGGGGGGTTTTGAACTGTCCTGGCATTTTATGCACAACATTTAGAAGCTTATGTCACACATCACCCACTCTTCTAACCACTTGAAGACAAAGCCCTTTCTGACACTTATTGTTTACATGAAAACGTTTTTTTTTTTGCAAGAAAATTACTTTGAACCCCCAAACATTATATATTTTTTTAAAGCAAATGCCCTACAGATTAAAATGGTGGGTGTTTCATTTTTTTTTTTTCACACAGTATTTGCGCAGCGATTTTTCAAACGCATTTTTTGGGGAAAAAACACACTTTTTTAAATTTTAATGCACTAAAACACACTATATTGCCCAAATGTTTGATGAAATAAAAAAGATGATCTTAGGCCGAGTACATGGATACCAAACATGACATGCTTTACAATTGCGCACAAACGTGCAGTGGCAACAAAATAAATACATTTTTAAAAGCCTTTAAAAGCCTTTACAGGTTACCACTTTAGATTTACAGAGGAGGTCTACTGCAAAAATTACTGCCCTCGATCTAACCTTCGCGGTGATACCTCACATGCATGGTGCAATTGCTGTTTACGTTTGACGACAGACCGCCGCTTGCGTTCGCCTTAGCGCAAGAGCAGGGGGCGACAGGGGTGCTTTTTTTTTTCCTTTATTATTTTTTTGCTTTTTTATCTTATTTTTAAACTGTTCCTTTCATTTTTATTTTTTTTTAATCATTTTTATTGTTATCTCGGGGAATGTAAATATCCCCTATGATAGCAATAGGTAGTGACAGGTACTCTTTTTTGAAAAAATTGGGGTCTATTAGACCCTAGATCTCTCCTCTGCCCTAAAAGCATCTGACCACACCAAGATCGGTGTGATAAAATGCTTCCCCAATTTCCCAATGGCGCTATTTACATCCGGCGAAGTCATAAAATGCTCGTAGCTTCCGGTTTCTTAGGCCATAGAGATGTTTGGAGCCACTCTGGTCTCTGATCAGCTCTATGGTCAGCTGGCTGAATCACCGGCTGCATTTTCAGGTTCCCTGTTGAGACAGGAGAGCCAGAGAAAAACACGGAAGACGGTGGGGGGGGCATTCCCTCCCACGGCTTGTAAAAGCAGTCTAGAGGCTAATTAGCCGCTAGGATTGCTTTTACATGAAAGCCGACCGCTGGCTGAAAAGAATGATACCAAGATGATACCTAAACCTGCAGGCATCATTCTGGTATAACCACTCAAAGTTGTGAATGGCGTACCTGAAGACAAAAAAATGGTTAACAATAAAGCACAGTAAACGGTAAAGTACAAAAAATTGCATACCTGAAAAGCAAACATGATAAAACATAATAACAATAAAACATTGCAGAATAGAATACAGTAAAAAAGACCAGAACAATAGAGAGAATAGAGAGAGAGAGAACAATAAAACGACAACTATTTTTTTTTATTTTATATATTTTTTTTTTTTTTACACTTTTTTTGTAACTAACTTTTATAACTGTAACCGGTTCCAGGTTCGGGTCTCTCAAAATGCGATGGCATCTTGGGAGACCCTGTGAAAGTGTGCCTAGTCTGTGCAATGCTGTACCCTACGCTAATACTCAACTAGTGAATGGTAGCGTTCAAAACATTCACCAATGCAAAGACCAGGATTGTCAGGACAGGAGGGACAATAATAGTGGGTGTCACGCCTATATCCGCGCTTGCTGCAGACACAATATCTTTTTTGGGGGGGTTCGTTGGGTAGGGGTACTCGGGAGGACATAAAGAAAATGCCTCTCATGCAGCCGACTGCATTTGGTTGGGGATGTGAATGGGGGAAGTACGGGCGCTGCAGAAGCGGTGGGTTCCCAATTGGGATTGGCGAATGCAGCAGGAAGGGCACTATGGGCACGACGGGCCTGTGTTTGTCTTTTTGGTGGCAGCGGGACACTACTTGTGCTTGCCACCTCACCAGCTTGAACTGCACTTATGGGACTCGCCACGTCACCAAGTGTTACTGCAGTGCTGGTTTGACTACGACCGGGGTGTACTAGGCCACTGGTGCTTGCCAGTTCACCAAAACGCTACCAAAAAATCTGTTGGCGATCGCAGGGATCAGGCCTGACTCTGCGAACGCTGCAGTTATGCGTTTCAGTCTTTTGTAAGTGACAGTGATCGATCGATACTGCACCTGGGTGGGCTGGGCCGGGCGGAGGGGCAAAACGCAGGTGCTAGCAGGTATCTGGGCTGATCCCACTAACACTGCGTTTGTGAGAACCCTAAACTGCTGGGGATGCTAGCATAGATCTGATCGGATCAGATATTGATCCGTTCAGATACTATACCACTAAGGGTGGTGTACAGTGCGTGCGTGGGTGTTAGCGGTACTGGCGCTAACCTGACGCTGCCTGGGGCTGGTGCTTGCCAGTTCACCAAAACGCTACCAAAAAAACTGTTAGCGATCGCAGGGATCAGGCCTGACTCTGCGAACGCTGCAGTTATGCATTTAGTGTTTTGTAAGTGTCAGTGATCGATCGATACTGCACTTGGGTGGGCTGGGCTGGGCCGGGCGGAGGGGCAAAACGCAGGTGCTAGCAGGTATCTGGGCTGATTCCGCTAACACTGCGTTTTTGGGAACCCTAAACTGCTGGGGACACTAGTATAGATCTGATCGGATCAGATATTGATCCGTTCAGATACTATACCACTAAGGGAGGCGTATTCTGCGTGCGTGGGTGTTAGCGGTACTGGCGCTAACCTGATGCTGCCTGGGGCTGGTGCTTGCCAGTTCACCAAAATACTACCAAAAAAACTGTTAGCGATCGCAGGGATCAGGACTGACTCTGCGAACGCTGCAGTTATGCGTTTAGTCTTTTGTAAGTGACAGTGATCGATCGATACTGCACTTGGGTGGGCTGGGCTAGGCTGGGCGGAGGGGCAAAACGCAGGTGCTAGCAGGTATCTGGGTTGATTCCGCTAACACTGCGTTTTTGGGAACCCTAAACTGCTGGGGACGCTAGTATAGATCTGATCGGATCAGATATTGATGCGTTCAGATACTATACCACTAAGGGAGGTGTATGCTGCGTGCGTGGGTGTTAGCAGTACTGGCACTAATCTGATGCTGCCTGGGGCGACGCATATCACCGCCGGGCGATCAGGGGGCTAAACCTTTATTCGGTAATAAACGGCGGGTGCCCTGACACTATAAAAAATAAACAAACTAACCAGCGTCACCCGTAACACTTATACGGTGATCAGTGGTGAAAGGGTTAACTAGGGGGCCATCAAGGGGTTAAAACATTTATTAGGTAGTATATGGGGGTCCCTGACGCTATAAAACGCTGACGGCGAACCTAAATATTTACCTCCCTAACTAGCGTCACCAGCGACACTAATACAGCGATCAGAAAAATGATCGCTTAGCAACCCTGGCGACAGGGGGTGATCAAGGGATTAAAACTTTATTAGGCGGGGTTAGGGGGGTACCCTAGACCTAAAGGGGGGTAACAGTAACTGTCCCAACACTGTAACTGTCACAAACTGACACTATGCAGTAATCAGAAAAAAAACAAAAAAAAACAAAAAAAAACTGCTGGTGTCAGTTTGTGACAGGGGCGGGGGGGGGGGGGTGTGTGATCGGGGGGGGATCGGGGTGTTTAGTGTGCCTGGCATGTTCTACTGTGTGTGTAGTGTGTTGTGCACTCACATACCTGTCTTCTCTCCTCGGGCCGGAACGGAAATTACCGAGCCGAGGAGAGATGACATCATTTCCTTTGCTGCTGTTTAGCATACAGCAGCAAAGGAATGATTCGATTGGCCGGCGGCGATCGCGAGGGGGGGGCCACGAACGGATGGTCTCCCCCTCACCTCTGATCGCCGCTGGACAAAAGACGACCGCCTCGGGCACCGGGGGGGGGGGTCCGATCGGACCCCCCACCCGCGGAAGGCAAATCACGTACCATGTACGTGATTTTGCCTGTCCGTGCCACTTTGCCGACGTACATCGGCGTGAGGCGGTCGTCAAGTGGTTAAAAGGACACCTTTTTGTGAAATGGTGAAAACTGATGGTCCACAAAACTGTAAATAAACATTCACTCTAAAAATCTGACTTTATCGTTTTTCACTTACAGCTTTCAGAATTTGTAATAGACCCACCCAAACCATATATTTTATGAAAGCACATGACCTGTAGAATAAAAAAATGTGCTACAATTTTTTTAGGCCCTGCAATAGTTGCACAAATGTTTATCAAATCGCTATTTTTACTAAATATACACTAAAATTATTATTAGTGCACACAAACATAACAAAACGTACAAAATTCCTGCTAAATTGCTACTAAGACCTCATTCACATGGGGCGTACTGAAGTGTATGCCCATGTAGGGCCGTGTTTACCTGCACAGGGATGTCCAGGTGTTCCATGCATCCCAGTGCAGGCAGTCCCATTCCTGTCAGTTGGGATGCATAGAGACTCCTATTCATTCATAAACTGATACATGGTAAACACTATTTACTATGTTTCAGTGATGATAGAACACAGGAGCGATCGTTACCAATCGCTGCCTGTGTTCATTTAGGAAAGGAAGGGGGCTGGTAAACATGTTTGGCAACCACCCTTGCTCTCGATCCTGACAGCTATCCCCCGCCCCAGCAACAGCTGCACCTGGCAGGACACAGGGGAGGGAAAGCCGGCCGGGGCAGCACTGTGGGTAGAGGTTGCAGGGGATCAGTGGGGGAGTGGCACTATGGGGTCAGAATACTAGCAGGGGATGTAGTCACATTTTAGGTGAATATTTTTCATCAACGTATTGTCAAGACATTGTCAAGATGTCTCTAAAAAGGGATATCTTTCTTATCACCAGTTTATCCGGGATTATACCAGACCTTCGCATAAATCACTGGGCAGAACAAGGTATAGTGAATTTAGAAGATCTTAGAATAGGTCCCATGATGAAATCATTTAGAGCACTACAAATTGAATACAATCTAGAGCAGTCTGAATACTACAGATACATACAGGTGTGTCATTTTTTGAGAACTAACCCCCCTCTTTCAATACAACTTCCTTTGGAGAATAATATTATATCTTACTAAACAAACCACCACTATCAAAGGAATCTCATTATTCTATAATACCTTAAACAACAAGCTGACATTTGTTAAACATCCCCATATCGAGGCTTGGGAACGAGAACTAAAAAAATGCTTCACCCCGGCACAATGGCAAAAGGCACTTCAGACTACATATGCTACCTCCAGGTGTATCAACTTATGGGAATTAACACAAAAGATACTAATGCGTTGGTATTTAACACCATATAGGATCTCTAAGTTTGACCATAGTACCTCCCCAATGTGTTGGAGGAATTGCAATAATATAGGTACCCTATACCATATACTTTGGGACTGTCCAAAAATACGTATACTATGGGAAAAGGTATTTGACATACTCGCACAAATAACAAAACATCAGATTCAAGCAACTCCGGGTCTAGCTATTCTCTCTATAGACATAGACTTGCTCCCTAAAACCTATAGGAGGATAGTATCTCATGTTTTACTAAGCACTAGATTAACGATTACTAGACATTGGAAAGCTCAGGAAATCCCCATGATAACAGAAATAATTCTAACCACCAACACACATATTATGTATGAAAAAATGTTTGCATCATCCCAAGGTAAACTCCTTGTATCATATAACCAATGGAAACCGTGGACTGACTGGTATAAATCAAGGAAAATATAAGAGCTGTAATGGGGCATACACACGGTCGGACTTTCTAGAAAGCTAGGTCCGACGTACTTGCCGCCAGACTTCCGGCGGACTACCGCCGGACTTTCTGAACGGCCGGACTTGCCTACACACGGCCGGACTTTCCGGAATCCGGTCTCCCCGACGGACTTCCGCCGGACTTTCAGAATGAACGGACTTTCCCACACACGGACAAGTCCGTTCATTTTGAACGTGACTCGGGTACGACGGGACTAGAAAAGGAATTCAATCTCGCCGCTTTTTTTGGCGAGATTGAAACCTTGCGAGCCCTGTCGCAGGCCCTTAAGTCTGGTATGGAACTTTAAGGGGAACCCCCTACGCCAAAAAAACGGCGTGGGGGTCCCCCCAAAATCCATACCAGACCCCGATCCGAGCACGCAGCCCGGCCGGTCAGGAAAGGGGGTGGGGACGAGCGAGCGCCCCCCCCCTCCTGAACCGTACCAGGCCGCATGCCCTCAACATGGGGGGGTGCTTTGGGGGAGGGGGCGCCTTGTGGTGCCCCCCCACCACAAAGCACCTTGTCCCCATGTTGATGAGGACAAGGGCCTCTTCCCGACAACCCTGGCCGTTGGTTGTCGGGGTCTGCGGGCGGGGGACTTATCGGAATCCGGGAGCCCCCTATAATAAGAGGGCCCCCAGATCCCGGCCCCCCCACCCTATGTGAATGAGTATGGGGTACATGGTACCCCTACCCATTCACCTAGGTAAAAAGTGTCAATAATAAAACACAACACAGGTTTTTAAAATAATTTATTAAACAGCTCCGGGGGGGGGGTCTTCTTCTGTCTTCGGGGGTCCCTCCGGTTCATCTTCTCCCGGCGTCCAGTTGGTTCTTCTCCTCTCTCCGGCCTCTTCTTCCGGTGTCCCAGGTCTTCGGCCGGCCCCTCCGCTGTCTTCAGGTAGCTCTATTGCCAGCGGAGGTCCGGACTTCTGGGCTTCTTGTCTTCTTGTCTTGTCTTCTCTTCCCCCAGATGTTGACACGACGCTCTCTCCGGCTGGACTGGTCTCTGAGGGCTGCGTTGTGACTTATATAGGCGGAGACCCCGCCCCCATATGATGTCACAGTCCCTGGGCATGCAGGGACTGTGACATCATATGGGGGCGGGGTCTCCGCCTATATAAGTCACAACGCAGCCCTCAGAGACCAGTCCAGCCAGAGAGAGCGTCATGTCAACATCTGGGGGAAGAGAAGAGAAGAGAAGACAAAAAGACAAGAAGCCCAGAAGTCCGGACCTCCGCTGGCAATAGAGCTACCTGAAGACAGCGGAGGGGCCGGCCGAAGACCTGGGACACCGGGAGAAGAGGCCGGAGAGCAGAGAAGAACCAACCGGACGCCGGGAGAAGATGAACCGGAGGGACCCCCGAAGACGGAAGAAGACCCCCCCCCGGAGCTGTTTAATAAATTATTTTAAAAACCTGTGTTGTGTTTTATTATTGACACTTTTTACCTAGGTGAATGGGTAGGGGTACCATGTACCCCATACTCATTCACATAGGGTGGGGGGGCCGGGATCTGGGGGCCCTCTTATTATAGGGGGCTCCCGGATTCCGATAAGCCCCCCCGCCCGCAGACCCCGACAACCAACGGCCAGGGTTGTCGGGAAGAGGCCCTTGTCCTCATCAACATGGGGACAAGGTGCTTTGTGGTGGGGGGGCACCGCAAGGCGCCCCCTCCCCCAAAGCACCCCCCCATGTTGAGGGCATGCGGCCTGGTACGGTTCAGGAGGGGGGGGGCGCTCGCTCGTCCCCACCCCCTTTCCTGACCGGCCGGCTGCGTGCTCGGATCGGGGTCTGGTATGGATTTTGGGGGGACCCCCACGCCGGTTTTTCGGCGTAGGGGGGTTCTCCTTAAAGTTCCATACCAGACCTAAGGGCCTGGGATGCCCCCCGCGCTCGCCTCAATGGGAAAATTTGTTTTTCCTATTGCAGCGAGCGCGAGATGCAGTAACCTGCTCCTCCGTCGCATCTGGTCCTTCGGACCAGCATACAGACGAACGGGCTTTCTGTCAGGAACTGAGTCCGGCGGAGTTACGACGTAAAGATTTGAAGCAGGCTTCAAATCTAAAGTACGTCGGATTTCCGACCGAAACAGTCCGTCGGAAGTCCGATGGAGACCACACACGGTCGGATTGTCCGCCGGACTTGGTCCGGCGGCGTCCGTCGGACTTTTGCAGGTGAAAAGTCCGACCGTATGTACGCCCCATTACTGATATATGTACACTTACAAGATGATCTTTATGTTAATTTCTACAAGCTTAGATTGCTCCATTTATTATTTGGTACAAGTTAATTTTGTTGTTATTTAATTTTGTTTATATTTTGTTTTCACTTTTCATTTTCATTTAATGCACATCACAACTGGTTCAAAACTGTAATAATCCATGTAAAATTTGTGCCGATTATCAATCCTTTTTCCAAGCTGGTTGAGCCTCCTCCGTCCAGGGCACAGCATGTACCCAATAGGAGTGTCGGAAGGAGGGGACTCTCTCGATTTATATATATTTATATATACTAATAATAATTACAGGATTTGAAAGTGTCATGAGATTTCTAAATATCTCTGGTATGTCTTACGGTACAAAGGCACATAAGTTTATGTGATGCTAAGTAACATAAGTATCTAGTTGCTACATTGGAAATGTTTGTAATATCCATTACTGTATAGTACTGTTTTCTTTTTCTCAGTACTCTGTTTGTACCTTTTTTTTTTCTGATAAAAAATTAATAAAAAACTATTGCAAATTAAAAAAGAGTATATCTTCTCAGCAAACTGCTGATCAGAGCTTTCGGTTTGTTCAGAAGAGTTTGCTGAACAGTTCACTGAACACTGAAGTGACCAGTGGAGGCCCATCCATATGGAGCACAGGGTGCCACCCCACCCTATCCATGCGTCCGGCCCCCTAATTTACATCAGGCACCAGACGCATGGATTACAATGTTTTTTTTTTAGAAGCATGTGATTAGAGCCAGAGGCTCTAAATGGCTTAACAAAAGGATGGGCTTGGGGCAATGAATATTCGCTACTGTCACCCTGATTTTCCTCCCGACCAATCAAGAAGCAGGTCCTGAGACCCGTTTCCCAATTGGCTGAAAGGAAAAGTGATCCCATTGGCTTAGTAGGAGGAGGGAGGAGACGCACGGCTGCCATGATGCCGAGGCCTGACCGACCAACCCACCAGCCGCCACAGCACAGGACTGTCCATGGCTCTGAACAGGTGGGGGGTTGTAGTGTGCACTCTGCTCTACCTCTCCTCCCTAGTGCTGGCCAATCTGGAGAGGATCTCCCGGATCACCTACATGCTGCACCCGGGCCCTTGGGGATCCCCCCAGGAGCGGACAAGGAGTATGCAGGGGCAGGTGGATAAATGGAGAGGATGGATGGATGGGGGGAGCTGGGTCCAGAGACAGGGGTGGAGGTGCTGGGAAAGTTTTGAATGGAGGAGTAGGGGCCCGACATCCTTTCTCGGGGAGGGCAGATGATGATATCCTTCTATCACATTTTTCTATGGCATCATTATGGTCACCACCCCACTTTAGGGTACATGACCCTATCAAAACATGGCATCTGGTGCACAAGGTCCTGCATAAGACATGCGCTGTACACATGGAACGATTAAACAAAACATGCATTCAAACAAGTTGACAGCATTAAAGCTGAGCTAAACTCCCCGATACTTACTGTTCCTACAGCACTTCTATCAATATCTGGTGCTGCCACCTTCTTCCGGCATCTTCTGTGTTCCAGTGGATCGCCGCTTTGATGGATAGATTGATCATTCATGAGCCGCATGGGGGGTGTTGTTAGTGTGAGTGAGGGGGCCAGGTCTGTTTGCTGACCCCCCAGCCACCACTGGAAGTGACCATGAGCTTTTACCAGAAGGAAGAACATCAGATCCGTACGGCGTACAGACCTGGCCAGTTGAAAGCAGTGCTGTAGGTTCGTAAAAGTGAAAAGGGTTAAACCCATGTCAAGTATTATATACTGTGGGGGGCGTGGCTTGGAGTCCATGAGAGCGGCTGCTTAATCTCATAGCCCCGGCTCTATACACCCATCCTGCAGGCATCCTGGCTCCAATCTTCTTTAAAAAGGCACCAAAATACTCCTAAGGATGGTGGGCACCCGATCCAGGCATGATGGTGAACAAATACGGACCACCCGTGCCCCAATCCGCGTCGGAACAACTGGCCCGGTTCAGAAGGCAAGATGGTGCCGATCCCTCAGCCATGCATGAGGCCGCGACGCAGTCAGCCTCATCTACAGCACAGAACTCGTATCAGGGGGTAAGTGACTCTGTACCTGCTGTCTTTTGCACCCAGGCAGCACACTCAGAACCCCTAGACTCCCCGGTCTGCTCAGAAGGCTCTGTATTCCCAACCCCCTCCATTGCTGAGTCTACACTGGCAGAAATTATGCTAGCCATACAGGACTGTAAGTCTTCCCTCACTGTCCAAATGGAAACCATCCACCAGAAACAAGATGTTCAGACCCTACGGGAAAGGACGGGAGAGGTGGAGGGACACGTTAGCTCCCTGGAAGACACAGTTCACCCTTTATCTGCAACTGTTCGTACAGCCATGAACGAATTGGGAGACCTTAGAGCCAAGTTAGACAATTTGGAGAATCTTTCCCATCGGAACAATATTCATTTTGTGGGGTTCCCGGAACGATCGGAGGGTTCCAGGCCCAAACATTTTCTACATAAATGGCTGCGTGATGAGCTGGGGGTAGAGGAACTCTCCAAAACCTTTGAGATCGAACGGGCACATCGCACCCCCCCGCGTCCCCCACAACCTGGGGCCCACCCAAGATCTCTAATTGCCAAATTCCTTCATTTCCGTGACAAAGTCGCTATCCTGCGTCTGGCCAGGGAGAAAGTCCCTCTCAAGTTCAACGGCAATAACATTTCCATTTATCCTGATTTCTCAGCTGAGGTGCAGCGTCAGCGCATATCCTTTGCAGCAGTAAAAGATTGCCTCCGCAAAGAAGGCCTCCCCTATGTGACGCTGTTCCCTGCTAAGCTGCGGATCATATATAAAGGTAAAGCTCATTTTTGCTCTTGTCCTAAGGAAGCTATGTCCTGGTTAGACTCGCGACTTGGGAAGCAACCCAGACAACGCCGCAACTGAACCCACAAATTTCAGTCCCTGAGTTTCCACACGCCCATCCATTTCTATCGCTTGTCTCCCATGGGCATGGTCCTCTGTGGATCTACCACTACGACTGCTATTCCTTGTTCACATTCTGGACCTAATTGTGACCTGCCTTGGTTTTAAAGCAATTTTTCGTATTTGTTTCATTTTTCATTTTTTGCACTGCTGACAAATCTTATGATCACTCCTACCAGCAATGCCTTTTGAATTATTTACAGATTACTACTGATGTGCCTCACACACCTGTTGCTGTTTGTGCCTTCCGTTCAAGTTTCTTACAGATTCTGCAAGATGGACACTTACATTGCATCTGAGAGCCCTCATGGAACTGCTACTTTCCTCATACCAAGGGGTGGCGAGGCCACGGGACTTTTTATTCCCTCTCAACTCTCTTCCTGAGGGGGACATATTTTTGTTTTGGGAACCAATGCTCACTAAGTTTGGGTTTGTAGAGCGGGGAGGGGGGTGGGCGGCGGAGGGAGGGATGTTGGTATTGCTGGTCTTCTCACAAACTCTGGCTCCAGAGAATGGCTGGCCTCTCAGGTTTTTGGTTGTTAAGTTTGCTCTTATGAACAATTCTTTTCTGTTGTTACTGCATATATACTATAGACGGTATCATAGTCAGCAATTTATGTAGTATACTTCACCATTTAATACCTTTTGCAATGTTCCTGTACTAACTAAAACTACCTATGGCTGACATGTTAAAATTGAATTCATGGAATGTTAGGGGGTTGAACTCGCCTCACAAGCGATATCTAATATTCTCCTATTTGAAGAAATACAAACCTCATATCATTTGCCTTCAAGAGACCCACCTCACGGGTACTATGCTACTGTCCCTTAAACGTCCCTGGTTGGCCACTCAATATCATGCTACTTACACCAACTATTCTCGGGGGGTTTCGATTCTGCTGGCGGAGTCCCTACCGGCTGAGATTCGGCTTGTGAAATCTTGGGGTTGGCCATATCCTATATTTGTTGACTGGACCCAGGTATTTGCCCTTACCGAACTGTGGAGCTGGAAACACCCAGGAGACCGCCAGTTCTCCTGTCACTCTGATTCCTTCCACACTATGTCTTGTATAGACCTGGCGTTCTCACCAGTGCATGTACTCCCACTGGTCCATTCAGTTTCCTACTTACCCAGAGGGATTTTGGATCATGCCCCTTTGTTGGTTGGTCTCCTCCTCCTGCCAAGATCGAGTCTGGAGATTGAACCCCCACTGGCTTGAGGATGAAATTGTGCAGGTTAAGTGCCAAAGAGGCGTGACCGATAGGGATGAGCTTCGAGTTTGAGTCGAACTCATGTTCGACTCGAACATTGGCTGTTCGCAAGTTCGCCCAACAGCGAACAATTTGAGGTGTTCGCGGCAAATTCGAATGCCGCAGAACACCCTTTAAAAGTCTATGGGAGAAATCAAAAGTGCTAATTTTAAAGGCTTATATGCAAGTTATTGTCCTAAAAAGTGTTTGGGGACCCGGGTCCTGCCCCAGGGGACATGGATCAATGCAAAAAAAAGTTTTAAAAAACGGCCGTTTTTTCAGGAGCAGTGATTTTAATAATGCTTAAAGTCAAACAATAAAAGTGTAATATCCCTTTAAATGTCGTACCTGGGGGGTGTCTAGTATGCCTGTAAAGGGGCACATGTTTCCCGTGTTTAGAACAGTCTGACAGCAAAATGACATTTCGAAGGAAAAATTCCATTCAAAACTACCCGCGGCTATTGCATTGCCGACAATACACATAGAAGTTCATTGATAAAAACGGCATGGGAATTCAACACAGGGAAACCCCGAACCAAAATTTAAAAAAAAAAAATGACGTGGGAGTCGCCCTAAATTCCATACCAGGCCCTTCAGGTCTGGTATGGATTTTAAGGGGAACCCCACGCCAAAAAAAAACAAAACAACGGTGTGGGGTCCCCCCAAAAATCCATACCAGACCCTTATCCGAGCACGCAACCTGGCAGGCTGCAGGAAAAGAGGGGGGGACGAGAGTGCGGCCCCCCCCTCCTCAACCGTACCAGGCCACATGCCCTCAACATTGGGAGGGTGCTTTGGGGTAGCCTCCCAAAACACCTTGTCCCCATGTTGATGAGGACAAGGGCCTCATCCCCATAACCCTGGCCGGTGGTTGTGGGGGTCTGCGGGTGGGGGGCTTATCGGAATCTGGAAGCCCCCTTTAACAAGGGGACCCCCAGATCCCGCCCCCCCTGTGTGAAATGGTAAGGGGGTACTTACCCCTACCATTTCACTAAAAAACTGTCAAAAATGTTAAAAATGACAAGAGACAGTTTTTGACAATTCCTTTATTTAAATGCTTCTTCTTTCTTCTATCTTCCTTCATCTTCTTCTGGTTCTTCTGGCTCTTCTGGTTCTTCCTCCGGCGTTCTCGTCCAGCATCTCCTCCGCGGGGTCTTCTATCTTCTTCTCCTCGGGCCGATCCGCACCCATGGCATGGGGGGAGGCTCCCGCTCTTCTCTTCATCTTCTTCTTCATCCTCTTCTCTTCTTCCTTCTTCTCTTCTTCATTTTCTTCTCCGGGCCGCTCCGCACCCATGCTGGCATGGAGGGAGGCTCCCGCTGTGTGACGGCGTGTCCTCGTCTGACGGTTCTTAAATAACAGGGGGCGGGGCCACCCAGTGACCCTGCCCCCTCTGACGCACGGGACATGACGGGACTTCCCTGTGGCATTCCCCGTGATGTCACAGGGAAGTCCCATCAAGTCACAGTGCGTCAGAGGGGGGCGGGGTCACCGGGTGGCCCCACCCCCCATTATTTAAGAACCATCAGACGAGGAGATGCCCTCACACAGTGGGAGCCTCCCTCCATGCTAGCATGGGTGCGGAGCGGCCCGGAGAAGAAAATGAAGAAGAGAAGAAGGAAGAAGAGAAGAGGATGAAGAAGAAGATGAAGAGAAGAGCGAGAGCCTCCCCCCATGCCATGGGTGCGGAGCGGCCCGAGAAGAAGAAGATAGAAGACGCCACGGATGAGATGCTGGACGAGAACGCCGGAGGAAGAACCAGAAGAACCAGAAGATGAAGGAAGATAGAAGAAAGAAGAAGCATTTAAATAAAGGAATTGTCAAAAACTGTCTTGTCATTTTTAACATTTTTGACAGTTTTTTGTAAGTACCCCCTTACCATTTCACACAGGGGGGGCCGGGATCTGTGGGTTCCCTTGTTAAAGGGGGCTTCCAGATTCCGATAAGCCCCTGCCCGCAGACCCCCACAACCACTGGCCAGGGTTGTGGGGATGAGGCCCTTGTCCTCATCAACATGGGGACAAGGTGTTTTGGGGGGCTACCCCAAAGCACCCTCCCAATGTTGAGGGCATGTGGCCTGGTACGGTTCAGGAGGGGGGGGGCGCACTCTCGTCCCCCCCTCTTTTCCTGTGGCCTGCCAGGTTGCATGCTCGGATAAGGGTCTGGTATGGATTTTTGGGGGGACCCCACGCCGTTTTTTTGGGATTTTTAGGCACTGGGTTCCCCTTAAAATCCATACCAGACCTGAAGGGTCTGGTATGAAATTTAGGGGAACCCCACGTCATTTTTTTTTAAAATTTTGGCCGGAGTTCCCCTTAATATCCATACCAGACCTGAAGGGCCTGGTATGGAATTTAGGGGGACTCCCATGTCATTTTTTTTTTTTTTGGGGGTTTCCCTGTGTTGAATTCCCATGCCGTTTTTATCAATGAACTTCTATGTGTATTGTCGGCAATGCAATAGCCGCGGGTAGTTTTGAATGGAATTTTTCCTTTGAAATGTCATTTTGCTGTCAGACTGTTCTAAACACGGGAAACATGCGCCTCTTTACAGGCATACTATAGACACCCCCCAGGTACGAAATTTAAAGGGATATTACACTTTTATTGTTTGACTTTAAGCATTATTAAAATCACTGCTCCTGAAAAAACGGCCGTTTTTAAAACTTTTTTTTGCATTGATCCATGTCCCCTGGGGCAGGACCCGGGTCCCCAAACACTTTTTATGACAATAACTTGCATATAAGCCTTTAAAATTAGCACTTTTGTCCCATAGACTTTAACGGTGTTCGCGTGTTCGAGCGAACTTTTTTCCTGTTCATATGTTCTGGTGCGAACCGAACAGGGGGGTGTTCGGCTCATCCCTAGTGACCGAATACTGGAGTATGATCCAGGGTACCACTGGACTCACCACAGCCTGGGATGCTTCCAAGGCTGTGTTGAGAGGTACCTTTATGTCCATTACTGGTATCATGCGCAAAAACGCCCAGCCATGTACTGAGGAGTTAGAAAGTGCCCTAATGAAGGAACAGGCGGAATACTCTCAAAACCCCAATGCACTGTCCTGTTGGCTTCACTGTCGCAGGGAATATGAACTCTGCCTGTTAGATCTTACCAAAAAACGTATGCTCTATGTCACCCAGAAGATATTTGAACATGGTAATAAGGTTGGTCGCTTACTCGCATATCTTACCAGCTCTGATTGTCCCCCTGTCTCTATCCCCAGAATATTGATCTCGGGGAATACAATTAGCGATGTCCCTCAAGATATAGCAGAAGCCTTTCTCTCCTTTTATCGGGATCTTTACACTTCTAGAGCTGATTACTCTGAGACACAACTTGAAGACTATTTAAGCCAAATTACACTCCCCCGTTTGACAGACCAGGTCCACGAAGAAATAGATGAGCCACTTTCTGTAGAAGAACTTTCACTTGCGATTTCACACATGCCGGCTCATAAGACGCTGGGTTTAGACGGTTTTCCAGTTGAATGGTGCGAACAATTTCAACACCTCCTTAGCCCTATTTTACTCAAAACATACAATGAGGCCCTGAAGGACGGGGTGCTTCCTCCCTCAATGAGGGAGGCACTCATTGTTTTAATACTTAAACCTTAAAAGGATCCATTAAAATGTGACTCCTTTCGACCGATATCTCTTATTAATGTGGATGGTCCTGGCTAACCGTCTAAATAAGGTGATTGCTGAGTTGGTGGGGAGCACCAAGGCGGCTTCATACCAGGCCGATCGACGAGGATGAACATCCGTAGACTGTTCCACCACCTGATGTATCCGCATGACTGTCCACCCACCTGAGTTATTGTTGTATCACTAGACACTTGTAAGGCCTTTGGCAGTGTGGAATGGACGTATCTGTTTCGGGTCTTACAGCTATATGGCCTTGGCCCTAGGCTGATAGCCTGGATCTGGCTCCTCTATGCTATGCCACTCGCCCATATTCGTATTAACTCGCAGATTACTGAAACCTTCCGGATCACCAGGGGCACCAGACAGGGCTGCCCTTTATCACCCCTCCTATTCGCGTTGGCTATGAAGCCCCTGGCTGTCCTGATCCGTAACTCCTCAATAATTTGTGGTCTACCATTCAATGGCATGGAGGAACTAATTTCTCTCTATGCGGATGATACGCTAGTTTACCTAGCAGACTCCCAGGATTCACTCGCTAATCTGTTAACTACTGTAACCACTTTTGGAGACTTTTCGGATTCCGAGTGAATTGGGACAAGTCCATTATTTTCCCCCTAGACCAAACCCTCACTTCACAGACTCACTCGGATTCTAGACTACAGATAACCACCTCCTTTAGGTACCTAGGAGTTGTGGTACAAATGCCACTGTCCCTTTATATAACTAATAACCTAGGCCCACTACTGCTTCAATTACAGACCCAAACCAAACAATGGAGTGACTTGCCTTTGGACTTGATGGGACGGGCCAACATCCTCAAAATGTTATTTCTGCCTAAGCTGTTGTATGTCCTGGCTAACTCACCCTGTAAAATCCCCAAAACGATTTCTAAGAGCATTGACTCTATATGTATCGTGTTCCTCTGGAACGGTAGACCCCCTAGGGTGGCATTGGAGACGCTTCATCTCCCGTCCCACCTGACAGGGTTAGCTTTCCCTAACTTTTATCTTTACTCTCAGGCATCTCAATTGGTCAATATTCATGACTGGCTGCATCCTGACTCAAACAATGCATGTACCACCACTGAAGGAGCCATAGTTTCCTCATTTGAAACACCACATAACATCGTTTATCGAGGATGTACATCACCAGGACCTGGAATGACCATCTTACGTACCTCCCTATCCTTGTTTAAAACTGTGATGCTTAAACATGCCTCTGACTCATGGTTAACCTGCCCCAATAGTCCACTTTGGTTTAATCCAACGCTTCTGGAACTAAACTCCTTACCTGACCCTCAAAGATGTACTTCCAGGGGAATCAAATATCTATATCACATATACACCCCTCAAGGATTTAAATCCTTCTCACAGATGAGATTAGATTTTGACTTACCGCGTACTTATTTGTTCTTTCATTACCAACTTAGGCATGCTGTGTGAGCACAGTTCGGTTCCCTGGACAATCCGCTTAAAACCCCTGACCTGGAAAAAATCCTAAGATCCCCAGAGCAGACGAAACTTATCTCTACTTACTATGCAGCTCTGGTGACAGACTCTAACCCTAGATTTAGAATAGCACAACAGAAGTGGGAATCCTTAGATGTCTCCCTCATGGAAGATGGCTGGTCGGAATTCAGTGATACTTTTAAGGCTTCTGTTATATCCTCTAGTGATAGGGTGATTCAAATAAAGATTTTTCACCAATCGCACCTCACACCGGCTAAAATGCACAACATGGTCATATTATCCTCTGCTGAGTGCTTTCGGGGATGTGGACACATGGCGGATTTCCTTCACTGTTTTTGGAATTGCCCCATAATACAGGACTTCTGGCGGAGCATAGGCTCTTTTCTCTCCTCGGCGTTGGGACTTTCCAACATAGTCCACCCCAAGAACTGCCTTCTAGGTGTCTTTGGTGATTTGCCTGTCCCTTCCCGGGTCAAACAACTACTTCGTATCCTATATTTCTATGCCAAGAAATCCATTTTATTGACCTGGAGGGGAGCGGCAACCCCAACTAAGGGACTATGGTTAAAACTGGTTAATGAAGCTCTTCCACTTTATAAGCTCATTTTTGAGATCCGTAAAAGACCGAAAGCATTTAATAAAATCTGGGGCAGGTGGCTGGTTAGCCCCCTGACCCTCTCCCCTATACTGCCGTGATCAGAGCTTGCCCCGTAACATGATTACACTCTTTTACAATTTTACTGACTATGGTCAAAATGCCTGTCTATGGAGTTCAACACTGTGAATGATCTAACTTGTTTTCTAGCATAATGCTTAATGTATGTATTAACCATTTATTGTTCTGGACTGACACAGGAGCATTCTATATCTTGGTTCTTCATGTTGGACCTTACTAGGTACTTTTTGTTTTGTCTTTGTATGTCTCTAAGTTAAGAAACTGCAATAAACATATCTTTAAAAAAAAAAGTATTATATACTGTATAAATGTCTTGTTTGTAAAAATTTTCCTATATTTTTTCTCAAAGATACAACAGGATGTGAGTTAAAATCTCTACTAGGAGAGCAGAAATCCTCTCTTGGACAGTTGTCACTGGAATAGGTATCTCAATGGGACAATTTCCTTCACCTCCTGTCGCATTGAAAATGTTTCTCAGGACAAATAGAGAGGGTGAATCTACTAAGTAGGGACTGAGACAGCAATACAATCCTAAACAAAAAATGGTTACCCCGTCCAGAAGATATAATATCAAATGAGTGTTCTAAAGGTGGTGGCTGATTCCTTTATATATTTGCTCATCGTATTACGCCATTACTGTGAAACATGTCAGAGAGTCGCTGTTATCATTTTTTTGCACAACTGGATCCTGGAGCTACGTGAACCATTCACTAGCTTCAATTCCTACTTATGACCGGTTTGGATAGTGGACTACCTTCACAGATTTATTTCACTCTGTCTAGGGAATATTAGGATACTGGAACTCTTACCCAAAGTGGTGGTGAATGGTGTTATATTTTATACCACTACAACTATGGATGGAGTCCAGCATCGGGTACAACACCACTGAGGTCATGTCATGGTTATGCAATAGAGTTTTGTCTGTCAGCTTACCTGTCTCCATGTGTTCATCTCTAAAGACCAGCTGACTCTCACCTGACTGCTTTTATAAACTCTCCTCTAGCATGGCTCCAACCCAGCTCCCATCAGGGAACCCTATATTAACATGTGCACTGCAAGCCAGCAGTGCTGATCAACAATTGTGTGTTAGCTTTCGTGTGTACTTGCTGTGTTTCTTGCGTCTGATTCCAGTTACTTTGGCCTGTTCTTGACTATTCCTGTCTACTCGTGACCCTGACCTTTGGCGTGTCCCCGACTACCTTGGCGTGAACTCTGTTGTCCTTGTCTGCTTGTGGCCCCAACCTTGGCTTATTCCCTTACTATCCCTATCCTTCTGTTGCCTACTGTGGGTGTGAGCTGGGGGACCCTGGGGGTCACGACCTGGAGCCAGTTGCAGCCCAGTCCATCCTCACCACTAGAGGCTCTAGTGAACACCTGCTGGCTCTTAGACTCCGCACCCCAGGGAATCCTACGCTCTAACCCCGGTGGGATCCGTGCTGGTGTTTCAGCGGCCCTGCCTTCCTTACCACCCTGACTCCCATCCGCAGTAGTCAGCCGTAGGGTCCACTACCTTGTGATGCACTCCTGATCCCAACGGTGTGCATCTGTCACATAGCCTAAAGGTGACCTGACAGGTCACTTCTTACACCAAGCTTTGTTGAACCATGCAGTACATGCTGAAACCTCACACCCAGAGAAGTCCCCTTATTGACATGCTTCACCAATACAGGCTCAGTAGTTCTCTATGACTAAACCTCTATTGGTGAAATTCCTCAGCATCAGGGAAGGAGGGGAGTTGAAGGGGGTGGCAGGTAGATGTGGAATGTATCTTTCAATAAAGCTGATGTTAACAAGTGACATCATTGCTGTGCAACCCCCCCTCTCCGGTGTTTTACTCTTTTGGATTTACATTGAACTATAGATGGGTGTTTTTGGACAGCCTATGTCTTGTCTTTGTCAGGAGAATAAGTAGAACATGACATTGTTTCGAGCTGCATTTTTTTTTGTCAAAATGAAAATGCAAATAGTTATCACCACATCATTCTTTTTAATGCTTTTTCCAAAAGTTTGTTTGCAGGACCAAAGAAGCTTGACCTTCTGAACAGACATAATTGGTGCCCAACTTTCCACTCACAATACACATGATAAAGAACCTTGAAAATCTCAACTATGTACCAAACTTTTTTTGGGTGGAAGAATAGACTGTTCTGTAATTTTTGCCTTAAAGTCTTTAACTATGTACTATACTCAGAGATTTCTCTCACCCCCCCTCCCCACGTCACTACAGGACACAGTAGTAGGACACAGATGGGGACATATGCATCTCACCCCCTCCAGGGGTTTCAGTTTCTTCAGAGGCTTATTTTCACTGGAGTGGTGTTTGGTGGCACGGGCAGCAGAAAAAAACAAACATTTGTAAACCTTTTATCCTGACATTTTTTTTCTTTTGTGACAGATGTACCAAGCACACAGAGGAAACTTAAAAGTGATGATTTTGATGAAAAAAAACTCCAGTTGTCAGCCTGATACTCAGATTCAGACTCAAGATAATTTGGGTCACTTATATTTCCATGCTCTTTGTATTGTCAGTTGATATGCCCGCACAGAAAGTCTGTATCTAACGATTAGAATGACTGTGTATTTAAAAAGATATCCAAACTATCCATATAATTAAATAATCTTGTGGGGATACTCTAATTTTTTTATATAATCTTTATTTAGGATGGTAAAATGGAGCAAGTACAATATAAAGCAAGCCTTCACAATTACGATGTGTCCATCATGCCAAACATTTTTGTTGTTTACAAAAAGTCACCCATAACATTTGAAATTAAAACAATTGCAGTGTCCTCTATGTTGCATAAGAAAACATTGTCAGGTAATAAAGGATTTACACATCCTTTTGGGTTGGGGAAACACCTGAATTAAATAAAGAACAATGGCCAGCTTGGCTATAGAGGGTGAGATAGGTACAGAGGGGAGAGCATCCGATATGCAATAACAAACATGTGGGGTAAACACCCTTGTGGGACCAAAATTCACTTCAGACCCAGATGAAGGGTAGGGTAGGACAAAGTAAGAACTCGGGATCAGCATCAGGTCAAGGAGGAAGATGATGCATCCAGGTTACCCAAACACTGTAAATGTATTTTATTGATCTGTACAAGTTGCCAGCCATCTTTCTGCTTCAATCACCTTATTCACTTTTCGGACCCAATACGATCTTAATGGTACCCTAGTCTGTCTTCAGAAAAGGGGAATAAGATGCTTAACAGTGTTCAAGAGAGGTGGTAATGCATATTTTAATGTCTGGGGAACAAGGGGGGGCAAATATAGAAGGAGTGTGACTACCTTGGACAATTGTGTTGCGGATAAGCTGTAGTCCAAGTCTCACTTCAACACTTTAAAACAATATAGGCTATGTTGGGAATTAAAAGTAAGCAACAAATTGTACAATGGGAATACTCATCTAACTGGAGTTTCAGACATATCATTCAACAGTTTAAGCTTAGTTAGGACCCTTCTTAAAAAATTTATAGCAGCGGGTATCTCCTTCAGCTTCCCATGTCTTACTTAAGGAATTCAACCACAGGAAACCAAAGGAACTCACAACTGATAGAAGGGAAAATGTGAGAGTGGCACAATTGCCCTTCCAAATATCTTCATTTCAAACCACAAGGGCATGTGTAGTCAGGGGGGACAGGGTTTCTGAAATGTGCTAAGACGTGGAAAATTTCCACCCCTGATTAACTTCTTTGTAGGAACCCATAGTTTGGAGCAAAGAAGTATTCTTTGAAGATCTATCTATAAAAAAAAAAGAACACATTGCAGAAGTCCACTCGGTATCGAGTCTTGTGAGTATGGAGAAAGCAAGGTGGGGGTTTCTTTTTTATTTCAAACAACCTGTACAAACAGGCTTTTGAGCTACTGGTAAAGATCTGGGGCACCTTAATGAAGCTCATCTGTAAGAGTAACAAGATTTGTGGTAGAATTGTGATCTTAAACATATATATAGATCTGAAAGAAGTTACAATCTGGTGATACAATTACGCCATAACCAAGAGGTGGCTCACATAGATAACTCCATAGAGATTGCAGAGTATATTATATGAGTATAGGCAGCTATAGTTATCAGTGAGGTGAATAGTTAAATGCTTTAGTAACCCAGACCTCCGGGTGAAGAAAATAAACCTAGTAACCTATGAGCCAAGGAAAAAGGAATAAGGATAGGAAGATGTGAAGGTAAAGAGGAAAGTCAGCAAGGGGCACCCCTGCCTTGTACCATTGCAAAAAGTAAAGAAATTAAAAAGAGTGCTGTTTACTTTGAAATGAGCCTGAGGGCCTTGAAGCATATAAGAGCATAAGTCCTAAAGTCTTTAAGACCTCATCCAGGAAGGTCATGTCCACCCTGTCAAAATTATTTTATGTATCAGTTCAAAGAAAAAGGTACGGTGAGAGGTCTTGGTGGTTCCGCACCCAATGGATGAGCTATACAGCTCAAATGGCATTGTCTCCCCCTCTCAGCCAGTTGCAAAATCTTGTGTATTTAGGGTGGTCCAGGTCAGGAAGCAGGTATGATTCTGTCTTATGCATATGTACATACAGTGGGGACGGAAAGTATTCAGACCCCCTTAAATTTTTTACTCTTTGTTATATTGCAGCCATTTGCTAAAATCATTTAAGTTCATTGTTTCCTCATTAATGTACACACAGCACTCCATATTGACAGAAAAACACAGAATGGTTGACATTTTTGCAGATTTATTAAAAAAGAAAAACTGAAATATCACATGGTCTTAAGTATTCAGACCTTTTGCTCAGTATTTAGTAGAAGCCCCCTTTTGACCTATTACAGCCATGAGTCTTTTTGGGAAAGATACAACAAGTTTTTCACACCTGGATTTGGGGATCCTCTGCCATTCCTCCTTTCAGATCCTCTCCAGTTCTGTCAGGTTGGATGGTAAACGTTGGTGGACGGCCATTTTTAGGTCTCTCAAGAGATGCTCAATTGGGTTTAGGTCAGGGCTCTGGCTGGGCCATTCAAGAATAGTCACAGAGTTGTTGTGAAGCCACTCCTTCGTTATTTTAGCTGTGTGCTTAGGGTCATTGTCTTGTTGGAAGGTAAACCTTCGGCCCAGTCTGAGGTCCTGAGCACTCTGGAGAAGGTTTTCGTCCAGGATATCCCTGTACTTGACCGCATTCATCTTTCCCTCGATTGCAACCAGTCGTCCTGTCCCTGCAGCTGAAAAACACCCCCACAGCATGATGCTGCCACCACCATGCTTCACTGTTGGGACTGTATTGGACAGGTGGTGAGCAGTGCCTGTTTTTCTCCACACATGCCGGTTAGAATTAAGGCCAAAAAGTTCTATCTTGGTCTCATCAGACCAGAGAATCTTATTTTTCACCATCTTGGAGTCCTTCAGGTGTTTTTTTAGCAAACTCCATGCGGGCTTTCATGTGTCTTGCACTGAGGAGAGGTTTCTGTCGGGCCACTCTGCCATAAAGCCCCGACTGGTGGAGGGCTGCAGTGATGGTTGACTTTCTACAACTTTCTCCCATCTCCCAACTGCATCTCTAGAGCTCAGCCACAGTCATCACGGCCAGCTCTAGGAAGGGTTCTGGTCGTCCCAAATATCTTCCATTTAAGGATTATGGAGGCTACTGTGCTCTTAGGAACCTTAAGTGCAGCAGAATTTTTGTAACCATGGCCAGATCTGTGCCTTGCCACAATTCTGTCTCTGAACTCTTCAGGCAGTTCCTTTGACCTCATGATTCTCATTTGCTCTGACATGCACTGTGAGCTGTAAGGTCCTATATAGACAGGTGTGTGGCTTTCCTAATCAAGTCCAATCAGTATAATCAAACACAGATGGACTCAAATGAAGGTGTAGAACCATCTCAAGGATGATCAGAAGAAATGGACAGCACCTGAGTTAAATATATGAGTGTCACAGCAGGGTCTGAATACTTAGGACCATGTGATATTTCAGTTTTTCTTTTTTAATAAATCTGCAAAAATGTCAACAATTCTGTGTTTTTCTGTCAATATGGGGTGCTGTGTGTACAATATGGGGTGCTGTGTGTACAATATGGGGTGTTGTGTGTACTATATGGGGTGCTGTGTGTATATTAATGAGGAAAAAAATTAACTTAAATGATTTTAGCAAATGGCTGCAATATAACAAAGAGTGAAAAATTTAAGGGGGTCTGAATACTTTCCGTCCCCACTGTATTTCACATCAAAGTTAGGGAGGGAGATTGGGCAGTAGCGCCGCATTAAAGTGAGGTAATTCCTGCTTTTGGTAAAATTATGACATATGTCAAAAGTGCTTTCCTTATAAACTGCATCCCCAAAGTTTTTAGATCAGTAACAAACAAATGGCCCCTGCCCCCACCTATAACTGCCTTTCACAGCAAGGAGCACATGGCAGGGTACACAGTAACAGAAAACACACTAGACTTGTGCACTGCCAATAAATTTGTTCATTTTCATTTCATTTGTTTTTGTTTTCTTTTTGTTTGTTGAGTCATTTGTTATGATTCATAAATTCGAAAATTTGTAATTTCATAAATTGGTAAATCCGAAAATAAGAAAGGAAAATACGAAAATTCTAGAGACTAACTAACTAGTATTCTCAAATTATAGGTATTTCCTTTCACATTTGGCTGTTGGTGAACATAACGAATACAAACTTATCTGAAGTTACGAATTATCAAAAACAACAAATGCCAAATCTAAACAAATGGAACGGAACAAATTAATAATAAATAATAATAATAATGAAACATTTTTATTATTATTATTTATTATTATTCATTACATTCATTCGTTTAGATACGGCATTCGTTATACCCGATAATTCATAACTTCGGATAAATATTCGTTATGTTCACTAACAGCCAAATTTGAAAGGAAATTTCAATACCTATAATTAAATAGTTAGTTATTATTTCAGATTTTCACATTTTCGGGTTTTTGGATTTTTGAATTCCGAATTTCCAAATATTCTCAAAAATTAATTAAACAGGTTTTTGTTAATTCGGATGTTTCTGAATCAACAAATTTGTCAAAATTTGTTAAAAAAACTAATTCTGAACTGCAAACGAATTGCAAATGTCTAAAACACACACTGCAGTGCCCGTCACCACACCTATGGGCGTCCTCTCACCTGCTTGAATACACCTCACCAGTAAGAAGAGGTCAATAGCGCTTTGCAGTAGTATATTGAATACAAAATAGAGCAAATTCCTCTGTGGGACTTTGAAAGGCAGAAACTCCTTGACAAAAAAAGTATTTAGAAAATATATTTTTATTTTATTAGAAAAGTTAAAAATGGATATATTAATGGTTAAAAAAGTCTCAGTAGGATGCATATGTGTGTTAAACAGGTACAATATCAAGAGACATATAGTTGTATATACAAACAACCACTTAAATTTGGCCAAAAGTGAACTGGGTCAGAAGATGGCCGACGCGTTTCAAGGTTTGTAGCAATTAAACCTCTTCCTCAGGGGCTAGTGTTTCATTGATTGATTGTCTACAAATTAACAACAAGCAAAGAAAACATAATGAATGTTTGTCATACAACATATATGAATTGGCATTGCATATTGGATGTATTAAAATAATATGACAGGAAATCTAACCATATTTCCTGAGAAGTCGCTGAAAATGCATCAATTTAAAAGAACAAGGAAGACAAATCCGCTGCCCTAGATCAACCAAGATGGAAAAGTCCAGAGAGGGGAGGCCAGGTACGATGGGCCCAAGCCAAAAGATCACACACAGAGGGCTTCTATCATCCAACCAAAAGAGGAGGCTGACCGTGCTTGAAGCCAGGAAAACCCCTCAAAGTTCTATAGCCAAAGGAAAAATATGGGGGAGGAAGAAAAGATCAGTTCACCTGCAGTAGTATATTGCCACTGCTTCCACTGGCTAGATACTCAAAGTCCACAGCTCCCAGCAAGATGTCAATCATATAAAACATAAGAGTAAAAACCCATAGTGTAAATCGCTCATATAATAATTATCCAAAGTAAAATACACTCACATTTCAGGGGTAAAAAAACAGCATATCTCAGATGACTTCAGGCATTCACAATCTCCGCCCGGCTCCTCCCAGCATGATCGCATCACCGCCTACCTCACGCCTTAGATTAATCCATATTGGATGAAAAAAATGTAAATAACATTTTCAAAAGACTCAAAATGCCTCTTAAAAAATACCTTGGATTGTGTGCTTTCCAAAATGGGGTCATTTTGTGGGTGTTTCCACTATCCTGGTGTTCCAGGGCCTCCAAAAATGTGAAGGTGTATAGATGTATAATTTATGCCCTTTGGCTTTTGGGCCCCTCAATGCATCTAGGCTCTGAAAGAGTCTCACACATGCAGTATCCCCATACTCGGGAGGAGTAGCAGAACATGTTTTGGCTTGTAATTCTAAGTATGTCTATGCTGTGTGTAAGAAATCATTTATTAAAATAATAACTTTCAACTTTGTGAAAAAAAAAGAAAACTATTTTTACTTAATATCTTTTTTTCAAAAAAAATTGACAAAAAATGGCAACTTCAAAAAGCTTACAATGCCTCTTACTAAATACTTTGGATTGTCTACTTTCCAAAAAGGGGTCATTTTGGGAGTTTATGTACTGTCCTGGCATTTTAGGGTCTTAAGAAATGAGACAGGCAGTCGTTACTTCAGGATTGAACAAATATATACACCATAATTTGTAGGTAACGGAATACATACTGCCCTAAATTTATGAAGAAAAATTATTTATTTGCAAAATGTTATAATAGAAACTAAGAAAAACATGTTTTTTTTTTAAACCTTTTGCATTTTTGGTGTTTTTTCATTTATATAGCATAGTGATGTTTAAATACCAAATAAAGAAAGACCTATCTGTCTCAAAAATACAAATTTCTTTTGGGTACAGTGTTGCATGACTGAGTAATTGTCTTTCAAAATGAGACAGCACTGAAAACTGAAAAATGGCTTGGACTGGAAGTGCCCAGACTTCAGGTGATTAAACATTTTCTCTGGGATATTTCGCTTCTCATTTTTTTCATATTTTGACAAAAGTAAACATATTCTTACAAAATTTTATTTGCAGTTAACTTAACTTTTTATAAAGTCTGATATAAATCCAATAAAATATCAGCAGATGGCAGCTGGAGAATAAACTTTCCTCAGATCTCTCCAGTCTTTATTAGTTTAGCTTTTCTGCTTTTGATTCACTTTTTACCACTTTAGAGTCTCACTTTGAAACTTTCTATTTTCAAACCTGAATAGTTTTCTTTTTCTTAAATTATCAGTAGAGCAAAATTATATCTCTCTGAAGGATACATGAATTCAGCTGATGATTTATTTTCTGTAGAAATTCATTGGAGCAAAGTTTTGGATTAATCTCAGATGAACACCGAGGCAATCTACACTCCTGTGTTCTCTGGAGTCGTCCGGGGAGATTTCTTTATTATAAATATGTGGATGTGAGAAGAAAGAAATTGTATTGTGACCAGAAAGGTCACATGCCTCGTCTGTTATTTTCATTTAATTTTCCTTAGCAAAATCCATCAGACTTCTAGCACTGAGCTGACCCTTCCAGAGGGGACTCCTCTCACCCCTCTTCTATCAGAATTTACCTCTGCTGGGGGCATCACTGACAAAATCTGGGCTAGGAGCTAAAACAAGGACAATTCTTCATTTTATCAGTCTGGCCATTTACAGGTACGGTAGTTATTTCCTTCATTGTACAGTACAACCCCGCTCATCCCAATTGTTGTAATCTTTGTTTTTTGGGGGTATTTTTCATATCAGAGTTCGTTTGCATACATGTTTGAAAAGAAAAAAAAAAAAATTATACATATATATTTTTTTACTTTTACTGTATACTTTTTACTTAATACATGACACTGATCATATTGATTGATTGTTCTTGTTTCAAGTATTATGTATTTAGGCAGTCACATTTTATTTGATATACAAGCTGATGAATATGATGCTGTTGTCTCTGTCTACACGTTGTATGCTCATGTGTTTCTTTGATTAATGGGAACATAAATTAATAATCTATAAAATGTTTATTCAGAGTAATTTTCTTCTCGGGTTCCTAGCTGGAGCTCCTGGCCCCTCCCTCCTGTTGAGTGCCCCCACAGGGGTGCACCCGAGCTGAGCTGCAGCTCCGTGTATCCATTCAGACATGAAGCTGCTGTTCGGCCCTGCCCCGTTCTCTCCCGATTGGCTAACTGAGTTTGATTGACAGCAGTGGGAGCCAATGGAGCCACTGCTGTGTCTCAGCCAATCAGCAGAGAGAGTCCCGGATGGCTGAGGCATTCCTCGGCATTGCTGGATAGAGAGGGGGTTCAGGTAAGTATTAGGGAGGGCTGCTACACACAGAAGGCTTATTTATCTTAATGCATAGAATGCACCTTCTGCCTTTACAGCCACTTTAAGGTCATTTTTATTTCTTATCTGGTTGTTTTCTGTGTTTGACATTTCACTGATTATGTCAATAAAGAGCTAAGCATTGATACATTTAAAGAAATCATGTCACTTCTTTATTCACTATTAATATGTATATTTATTATCTTCATAGTTTCAAGTATTATGTATTCAGGTAAAGAGTCACATTTTATTTTATGTACAAGCTGATAAATATAATGATGTTGTCACTGTCTACACATTGTATGCTCCTGTATTTCTTTGATTAATGAAAACATAAATTAATATTATATATATATATATATATATATATATATATATATATATATATATATATATATATATATATATATATATATATATACATTAAATTAAATGTTTTATTTAAAGTGTTACTAAACCCACAACAGTAAAATAAGTCTGTATATGCAGAAAAGCATGCTTGTTATATTCACCGTGGATCCTAAGGGGTTAATCCTCTGCATTGTGTAGAAAAAAAGCTGCTTGATCTTGTATGCACAGATCCTTCTCTTCTTCCACTGACTCCAGAACATGTCCGGATAAGACAGAGCCTTTGGGGTCAGGCTGCACATGCTCAGTTTGATGTGTATTGCTAGAGAATTTTTGTTTTCTTTTTTTTCTTGGGAGAGTGCATGTAATTAGCACAGGACCAATTAGCACTGTCCAGACCGAGGGTCAGGGGTCCTGCATCCTGATTGGACAGCTATGAAAACTCCTCCTACAAGCTTTACCAGGAATTGATAGAAGTCACAAGACTGATATATACTGCTGATGAGAAAAGGTATTTAGCAGTTTATATTTACTAAAATAATTGCATTTCCATGTTCTGTGTAGTGAATGCAGGCTCTTGGGTTTAGTAACACTTTAAGGTTCTTTTTATTTCTCATCTGGTTGTTTCCTGTGATTAATGTTTCACTGATTGTGTTAAGTAAGATCTAAGCATTGATACATTTAAAGAAATCATGTCACTTCATTTATTTACTATTAATATGTATTCATATTATCTTCAAAGCTGTGCTAAATATTGATACATTTAAAGATGTTCTGTCACTCCCTTATTCATCGTTCATATTACCGTATTTATTTATATACACGTACAGGCATATAACACGCACATTCATTTTAAGAGGGAAGTTTCAGGAAAAAACTTACATTTTAAATAAGGAACTTTGAAGCAAAATAAGTGTCAGTGGCTATCTGCACCCTCACCATTGCCATTAATGCAGCCTGATCAATGCCCATCTGCAGCCTCACAAGTGCCATCAATACAGCCTCATTAGTCCACATCAATGCAGCCTCACCTTTGCCTCAATGCAGCAGCCTCACCATTGCCATCAATGCAGCAGCCCCACCATTGCCATTAATGCAGCAGCCTCACCATTGCCATCGATGCAGCAGCCTCACCATTGCCATCAATGCAGCAGCCTCACCTCTGCCTTCAATGCAGCAGCCTCAACACTGCCATCAATGCAGCCTGATCAATGCCCATCTGCAGCCTAAAAGGGACAGGGAGGGGGGCGGTACGAACGCCAACAGATTGCATACAGTGAGAATCTCCTATGATAGACAGAACAGTGGTCCAATGGCAGCCCAGGAGACAGGACTTCCTATTACAGAGGACGCCAAGTAAACAGGAGATTCTCACTGTATGTAATCTGGCAGCGCTTGCCCCGCCCCCCTCCCTGTCCCCTCCGAGGCAGCTAAAATTGAAGTATCGGCCTATAACACGCACACGCTATTTGCACCCGATTTTTAGGGTGAAAAAGTGCGTGTTATACGCCAATAAATCCAGTAATTATGTTCATCTTTAGTGATCTGAATATTTCTTTGGATTTGTACAGTTTTGTAGAGGCCGGCTCCTTACTTACATTGATGAGTATAAATAACACTTTGGTCCTGACTCATCAGATCACAAACATTGATAAATAATAGAGTAGGTGAAGAGCAGATGTGGGACTTTATACCAGGCCACCAGGGGGGTTCGTTGGGTTGGTCTCGCCTGTCGGACCATGCCCCCTCAGCTTCGGGACGGGGCATCCATGGTTGGCGTGGCACCTTGGGCCGCGTCGCCTCCGCGCAGACACCACTGTGAGTCCAGAGCTACAACCAATAACATGATACTCATGATTAATATTTACCCCTTTGCATTTTCCCACCATTCATCACCACCATTTCCCCAATTCATAGGTACCACCTCGGTATCGCTCCTGATGAGTGGCTTTAAGGCCCCGAAACTACGTAACGACGTAGAGCTCCAATCTACCGCTAGGTGTACACTATATGAACCCATATGCATATAACGTTCCTATTTACATGTATCCATCTGTTTGTATTTGTCATTTTTGATGCATTAGTTTTCGATTACACTTTTAATATCCAACACCTTAGAGCTAAGTGCCAACATATGCAGAGCCATGTGCCTAATTATGTATTGTATGAATTTTTGTAAAACTATTTACAGTATGTACTATTTATGCTCAATGATGTACTGTATGAATTTTTGTAAAACTATTTTTTCTCATTAATAAATTACATTTTCTACCCAACTCATACCTCTGCTCCCATGTGCCTTGTATAAAGTCCCACATCTGCTCTTCACCTACTCTACTATTTAATTGGGATGGAGGAGGGGTTTCGAACGGCCCCTATACCCTCATGCAAAGTCCCACCCTGTTGTTCTTACTTTCATTATACAATTAGGGATGGAGGCACATGGGCGCTACATTGAGCAATACACATCCCCTTCAAATATCCCCTCATACCTCCATCTATCCCAAGTATAATTTCCATTCCTATTTGCCCAGTTCATTCCAACATGATAGACCAGATTCTGTACCCACATATTGACTGCTTTTGTTTGAGTCATTTATACTGTGCCAGAATTCTCTGTTTAACTTTTTGCGCTCCCAGTGTGGGTGCGTGTTTTCGACGGGGCCCTCTGTTTGTCCCCGCTGGCCTGTTCTGTCCCTCCCCGAAGCTGTGACACGCACTGTGGTTTTCCCCTCCCTCCTTGGGAGGAGGTGGGCGGGGTCTCCCCCACTGCGCGTCGACGTCACGCTTCCCGCACCAGCTGTTCGGCGTCCTGCGTGACGCCTTATCAGCTGATGCCTGGGATTCCACTCTCCAGCGCTCGACGAGTCTAGGGGGCCGCCCCACGGCTGGCCAGTCTCTGTGTCCATCTGCAGGGGTCTGGGGCTCTCCCCCCGGTTCTCTGGGCTGCTGGTGCCTGACGTTGGGGGCCTTCTCTGGCGGCGTTCACCGCGGCATCGTCCCCCCCTGGCTGTGGTCCCCTCCTCTGTCTTTCCAGCCCTCACCATCCATCTGCACATCTCACAGCCGGCATTCACGCCCCTACTTGCACCTGCACAGGTATGTTTTCTCCGCACTTTCAACACCCACCCCCTTTCTTTTTCTCTCCCTTCCATTCTTTTCACCATGCAATTCCTCACTTTTCCTCTGTGTTCTCCCTCTCCTTCACCTTGTTCCCTTGTCTTACCTTCCCCTTCCTGTCCTCGCTACCTTCTGTCCCTGCTTTCAGTCCCCCGCTGCACCCCCTCTTTTCTTTTCTTTTTTCTTTCCCTCTACATTCCTATTTTCCCCCCTCCCTCTCCCCTTTCTTCCTCCCTTCTCTCTCTCTTTCCCTCCCCCTCCCCCTCTCCGTTTTTCTCCACACTTTCTCTGTTTCACCCTGCCCCAGTTTTTCACTCCATTTTACTTCACACTTTTTTTTATGTTTCTTTTTACACAGGCACTTAGCGTTAATCCTCCCCCATCCTGGGACCACCCCCCACCCACACACTTGTCCTCACACCTTGACCCCACCAGGGGGGTTCGTTGGGTTGGTCTCACCTGTCGGACCATGCCCCCTCAGCTTCGGGACGGGGCATCCATGGTTGGCGTGGCACCTTGGGCCGCGTCGCCTCCGCGTAGACACCACTGTGAGTCCAGAGCTACAACCAATAACATGATACTCATGATTTATATTTACCCCTTTGCATTTTCCCACCATTCATCACCGCCATTTCCCCAATTCATAGGTACCACCTCGGTATCGCTCCTGATGAGTGGCTTTAAGGCCCCGAAACGACGTAACGACGTAGAGCTCCAATCTACCGCTAGGTGTACACTATATGAACCCATATGCATATAACGTTCCTATTTACATGTATCCATCTGTTTGTATTTGTCATTTTTGATGCATTAGTTTTCGATTACACTTTTAATATCCAACACCTTAGAGCTAAGTGCCAACATATGCAGACCCATGTGCCTAATTATGTATTGTATGAATTTTTGTAAAACTATTTATGTACTATTTATGCTCAATGATGCACTGTATGAATTTTTGTAAAACTATTTTTTCTCATTAATAAATTACATTTTTTACCCAACTCATACCTCTGCTCCCATGTGCCTTGTATAAAGTCCCACATCTGCTCTTCACCTACTCTACTATTTAATTGGGATGGAGGAGGGGTTTCGAACGGCCCCTATACCCTCATGCAAAGTCCCACCCTGTTGTTCTTACTTTCATTATTGATAAATAATGTTTCAGAGATTCTAAAATTAAAGGGGACGTGTCATGAGAGAATATTGGAAGCTGCCATTGCTGAACTCCCCTTTTAGGAATGTTGGCTCCCTGACCATTATGCTAATGCTTTAAATTCAATGCTGAACAGGTACTGATTGGATTTTGACAGTCATTTATATCATAATTTAAAGTGGATCTAATGTGTAACTGTGTGATATTTAGATTTATCCTTGTACAGTTGTCATTTTCTCATCCAAATCGTCAGCCTTTTTCAGCCACTTCCTGTCTACATGCACTCATTCCAGTGTCAGCTTCACATTATTGCTGAAGACAGGTTCTCCTGATGGTGACGACAATGGATCAGGCCTGTGTAATGTGCATCAGAACGACCTGTTGAAGTTTCCGGGGGAGAAAGAAACAGGATGAAAAAGCAGGAGCACAGTTGTCACCCCATAATAGGTTCGTGACCAAGGACCTTTAAGGCAATATCTCCAGGGTGTATGTTTAACTGTGTCTAAACCAGTTTTTTATTTTTTTTTTATAGCGTGGTGGGTTAGAAACCCTTGAAACCTCTACTGTGAACTCCAACACTCACTGTTGTTTATAACATCCTCTGTCTGAAGATCAGTCTGCTTAGGAAAAATTTCTTCTATTTATCATTCTGCCATTTCACCCATCCCTGATAAAGGTGGATTGTGTGGCCCCCAAAATGCATTTTGATGCATTTTGCCCTGATTGCTGCAACCAGTTAAACTGTTCATATAATACATTTTTGAGGAGGTAGCTCTTGGATGTTTATACGCTCTTTTGTTATTTTTACATTTTTGGTTTATTGGTTTCTTGCGATTACACCCACCCTCTATTACCAGGGAACACCACCTCGATATTAATACTACTGCGGGGCTCCCAAGACCAATAACTTTTCGGTGATAAAATAAAATCTGACAGTGATTTCACCCTTTCCTACTCTATCCTAAATGGAAAAAAAAATCCATTGGCTTTAGATATACCTTATTTTTCACACCATAAGATGCACTCCCCCCCCCAAAAAAAATAGGGGGGAAATGTCCCTGTGTCCTATAGAGTGAATACTGACCAGGCACCACCCCCCCCCCCGTCTCCGCCGCCGCGTCAGAATATCGGTGCTCGGCTTCTCTGTGGAGGAGAGAGGATAGGATCTGAGGCAGATCCTTACAGGGGCATACCAAGGGGGAGGGGGGGGAGGCGGTCTGCTCTGGGTGCCAAAACATGGGGGGTGTCAGTGGCATTGCTATGGGGGTGTGCTCCGCACCCAGGTCACTTGACACCCACCAGATGTGACACCATCCCCAAAGCGGCAAGAGCCCTGGCTGTTTTTTTTTTTCAGCCGGAACACCCCTGGTGCCGTGGTCTGGTCCAGTCTTACTTCCTGCTCCTCCCACTGGCAGCTGCTGCTGCAAACTATGTCCCCAGTCTTCCTTCCTAGCTGTTGCCTGGGTGCATTTGAGGCTGAGAGCCAGCCAGCCAGAAGGAGTTGTGAATTGTAATGGCAGTGTCCTCTGCTGCCTGAGGTGAGCTGGTGATAAGGGGGTGGGAGGTGTGGACTGGCATGGTATCCACTGCCCAGTCACCTGAACTATTGTGATAGAAGAGGCTGAAGGGGTGTTTGTGTCTGCCCTGCCACCCTGAGCTGATCTGGGAAGGCGGGGATTGCTGTGTCCACCCCCACCCAGGTATAGTGTAGCTGAGCTGATTTGATAGGGGGTGGTATTGCTGTGTGTCCACCACCCACCTATAGTAGTAGTATAATATTAAATATTTTAGTACACCATTTGGTTCAGAATATTTTTTCTTGTTTCCCTCCTATAAAACCTAGGTGCATCTTATGGTCAGGTGCGTCTTATGGAGCAAAAAATACAGCAGTTAAAGAGGAACTAAAAGCATTTCCTTTTACCTGTTATCCAGGGTCTTAAATGTGTGGTTTGTGTTAAAAGAATGAAGGGGCCCTTTCACTTGGGTCATTAAAATTTCTGAACAATATCCCTCAAGAATATATGAAGATGAAGTCCACCTTTCATCAGAGACCATTACTAGATGGTTTGAGGTGGGGTTGGGGTTGCTATGTGTTTGTTAAGTGCCTCTATCCCATTGTTCTACTGTTTGTGTCTGCCTTGGGAGCAGCCTTTTTTGTGATGTTTATGTCTATGTTGATCAGCTGTGAGGGGGGGGGTTTCTCCAAACCCCTCCCAAAGATGGTCTACTATTGGAAAGTTAAATACACCTGCGCCATGCTACTGGTGGAGGTAAAGTTTACACCGCCCTGTGTCATAATACAAAGAAGGGGGGATTGTCCTCTGAGTGTATATCTCTGTGTGCCTTTGTTCAAATAAACAGTTCTTTTTCTTGTGTACTCCATGACTGGTGTTGCCTGGTTCTTGGGGTAACTATAGCCAGACTTGCGGGTCTCGTGTTCCAGAATTTGGGAAGCAGTTTCTTGGTGGAGATACCCAACAGGGTGTCCGGAGTCTGTCACAGGAGGTTTCCGCTAGCCGTCGGGAGCACGCATAATGGGTGCTCTAGACACAGCTCTATTGGCACTATTGCACGCAAATACAGTATGTGGCCCCCTGGCACCAAGGTCTGGTGGCCCAGAGGCCGCATACTTGTGCGCACTCGGCACCAACAGGTTAAGTTGTAGAAAAATGTGAATTGTATTTTAGTTATAGGCTTTCTCTATGGTTTTTATAAACATGAAATTGTAAAAGAAAACATTAATTCAGGAAAAGCTTTATGCAAGTTTCTGATTTTTATAGTGTTTTGGATTTCGGAGTAAGATATCAGATTACATATACATAACGTTTTATTACAATGAGAAATCAGTCAATACTAAATGAATTATTTCTCTCTGGATTGTCTGATATTCCGGTTCTTCAGCTCCCTCTCTTTCTCTTCTTCCTTCTCATCTACCTTATGACAATAATCTGGAATTCGCTGACCATTATCCTCATAGTCACTGACTCTCATCTCCATGTTCCTATGTATTTCTTCCTTGGGAACCTGGCCAGTTTGGACCTCTGTTATTCCTCATTAACTGTCCCAAGAATGTTATATGACCTTCACACCAAGACAAGAAAAATTTCCATAAAGGTGTGTATAACCCAGCTATTCTTCTTTCTATTCTTTGCTGGTTGTGAAGATTGGCTATTGGCTGTCATGTCCTATGATCGATATATCGCCATTTGTCATCCATTACATTACACACAGATCATGAATTGGAAAGTGTGTGTACAGTTGGTGTCCATTGGATGTTGTCTCAGCTTTACCCAGTCTTTGGTTCATACACTTTATGCCTTCAAATTAACATTTTGTGGATCAGGTATTATAGAAAGCTTCTTCTGTGACCTTCCACAATTGTTTCATATTTCCTGCAGTGACATCTTCATCAACATTCTGCTCATCTTCCTCTCGGGTGGCATCTTTGGAGGTGGATCTCTAATACTGATCATCCTGTCCTATGTCTATATATTCAAAACTGTTCTTAAAATCCAAGCTAAGGGAAATAGGAGTAAAGTTTTCTCTACTTGTAACTCTCACCTGACATTGTTGTTTATGTATTATGGCTCTGCAATATTCAATTATGTTTGGCAAAGTGCTGGTCATCATTTATTTGGTAACAAAGTGCTGTCCATCTTTTACGCTGTGTTTCTTCCTTTCCTCAATCCTCTCATTTACAGTCTGAGGAACCGGGATTTTAGAACAGCATTTCAACTTTGTTTTAGGAAGATCTTCCCACAAAAATAGAGATAAAGAAAGACACAAAAATACATTCCTATGACCTATATAAGAAATCCTTTGAACAGCTATTTATTTTAATGTGCATCTCTAATCAGAACTTTTTTATTTCATTTGAATAGAGTAGGGATTAATTTAACCCTTTCACTCAGGGGCATATCTACCACAAGGCAAACAAGCTGTTTGCCTTGGGCGGCATTTTTCAGGGAGGAGGCACCACCCCTAGGCAGAAGGGTAACTATGAGTAGTGGCGTTGGTGTGGGGGGTGAGAACCGCCCCTGGGTGACACTCACCAGAGGGGTGACACCAGGGGTGGCCTCTCTGTATACTCTAGTCTCTCTATACACCCCAGCCTGTCTTCTGTATACACTAGCCTCTCTGTATATCCCAGCCTCTCTGTATACACTAGCCTTTCTGTATACCCTTGCCTGTCTTCTGTATACACTAGCCTCTCTGTATACACTAGCCGCTATGTATACTCCAGCCTGTCTTCGGTATACATTAGCCTGTCTTCTGTATACCCTAGCCTCTATGTATACCCTAGCCTGTCTTCTGTATACCCTAGCATCTCTTTATACACTGGTCTCTCTGTATACTCCAGCCTGTCTTTTGTTTACCCTAGCCTCTCTGTATACTCCAGCCTGTCTTCTGTATACACTTGCCTTTCTGTATACCCTAGCCTGTCTTCTATATACCCTAGCCTCTCTGTATACCCTAGCCTCTCTGTATGTGACAATGACCTGATGTAAGGGGGAGGCTCTCTGGGTACCCTAATGTAAAGGGGAGGCTCTCTGGGGACCCTGATGTAAGGGGGAGGCTCTCTTAGGACCCTCATGTAAGGGTAGGCTCTCTGGGGACCCTGATGTAAGGGTAGGCTCTTTGGGGACCCTGATGTAAGGGGGAGGCTCTCTGGGGACCCTGATGGAAGGGGGAAGCTCTATGGGGACCCAGATGTAAGGAGGAGGCTCTTTGGGGACCCTGATATAAGGGAGAGGCTCTCTGGGGACCCGGATGTAAGGGGGGCTCTCTATATATACATACACACACATATGTACACACACATGCACATATATTATATACATGTGTATAACTTTACTTCGCTGCTATGGGCTCTAGCCCCATATCTTTTGTTGACCTAGCAACGCCCCTGGTTAAACCCATGTCAAGTTTTTTTATATGTCTTATTTGTAAAGATTTTCCTATATTTTTTTTCTCAAAGACACAACAGGATGTGAGGGAAAATTGCTCCTATAGAAGCAGAAATCCTCTCTTGGACAGTTGTCACTGGAATAGGCATCTCAATGGGACAATTTCCTTCACCTCCTGTCGCATTGAAAATGTTTCTCAGGACAAATAGAGAGGGTGAATCTACTGAGTAGTGACTGAGAAAGCAATACAATCCTAAACAAAATGGTGATACTATCCAGAAGATATATTATCAAATGATAATTCTAAAGGTGGGGGCTGAAGTCTTTATATATTTGACCATCTGATGATTCCATTATTGTGAAACATGTCAGAGACTGATTGTTATAAGTTTTTGCACGGCTGGGTCCTGGAGCTACGTGAACCATTTAATCCGTTTGTCTGCCTGATACTCAGATTCAGACTGAATACAATATCAAGCGAACCTTCATGATTACGATGTGCCCATCATTCTAAACATTTTTATTGTTGTTTAAAAAAAAGTCACCCAATAATATAAGAAATATAAACAAACAATTGCAATGTCCTCTCGGTTGCATCAGAAGATTTTGTCAGGCAAAGAAGCATTTACACAACCTTTTCGGGTCAGGAAACACCTGAATAAAATAAAGAGCAATGGCCAGATTGGCCATAGGGGGTCTGCACTACCACAGTCAGGGTGAGACGTGTACAGTGGGGAGAGCATCTTGTACACAATAACAAAATGTGGGGTAAACACCCAGATGGGACCTAATTTCCTTTAGCCCCAGATGAAGGGTAGGGTGAGACAAAGACAAAAATGCTTTGATGAAGGCTTCTTAGCCGAAACGCGTCAGTGTAGCCTGTACCCGTGAACCCATGTAACCCAATAAAGGACTTTTATTCAAGAGCATCCGAGTCACCAGCCCTTTTCTGATTCAAGTACTGCATTTTGGGGCCTGAATGTCCTGGCTAGAGCACCGGTTCACAGTTCATAGATCATCATATTGGCAGTGGATCTGGGGTATCATTTTGCTTTTTTTTTTGATAGGAAGTACCGTATTTATCGGCGTATAACACGCACCCCAAGTTTAGGAGGGAAGTTTAAGGAAAAAAAACTTTTAGGAGGGAAGTTTAAGGAAAAAAATTTCAAATCTACTTTTATTAATTTTGAAGTTGGAGATCCTGTCTAACTCTGTTAATTCCTACATCAGATTAGGAAAGTAAATGGCCGATCAGAGACATAAAATAAGATGCACAAACAATAAGAAGAGTTCCAACAGAAGGTAAAAAGGAGAGTCAACAAGGGACACCCCTGCCTTGTTCCTTTGCAAAAAGAAAACACATTAAAAAGAGTGCTGTTTACTTTGACATGAGCCTGAGGACCTTAAAAGAGAGCCAGAATCCTATGAAGCATATGAGGGCATAAATCCTAAAGACTTCAAGACCTCATCCAGGAAGATCATGTCCACCCTGTCAAAATTATTTTCTGTATCCATTCAAAGAAAAAGGCGCGGTGAGAGGTCTTGGTCTTTTTGCACTGTACAGTTCAAATGGCATTGTCTCCCCCTCTCAGCCAGTTATAAATTTTGTCTAATCAGGATGGTCCAGGTCAGGAAGCAGGTATATGATTCTGTCTTATGCATAAGTACATATTTCATATGAAAGTTAGGGAGAGAGATTGGGCGGTAGCTCTGGATTAAAGTGGGATACTTCCTGATTTTGGTAAAATAATGACATATGTCAAAAGTGCTTTCCTTATTAACTCCATCCCCAAAGTTTTAGATCAGTAACAAACAAATGGCCCCTGTCCCCACCTATTACTGCCCTTCACAGCAAGAAGCACATGGTGGGGCAACACATGCAAGACAAAACCAGGGAAAATTCCCAGCTCAACTCACTAACCAGTCTGCTTACCAACCAAATTAACCTGTCCAACAGTATGCAATAAAAACTGGGGTTTAGTTATCACACATTTTCAAACGCATGCGTAAGCTGCAGAGCCCCTTCACTGCACCCTGTATTACTTACAGTCCTAAGTTTTGTAAATTTATGAGAGTCTCCAACAGTGGGAGCAAATGCATTCTAATGGATAGATAGAGGGCAGGTGGGCCTGGAGGTGACCCAGTCCTCCTTAAAGGCACAGGGGCAGACTGGACACCCAGCGCATAGCACAATGGCAGCAAAGGTGTCCATTGTGTCCCCTCACCAATATTACATCAGTAACAAACAAATGACCCCTGGAAGGAGCAAGGAGCACATGAAAGAGCAACGCATGCAAGACAAAAGCAGAGAAAACTCCCAGCTCAACTCGCCAATCAGTCTTCTTTCCAACCGAATTAACCTGTCCAACAGTATGCGTTAAAAACAGGGATTTGCTGCGAAGGCCAGTTATAGGTGGGGGCAGGGGCCATTTGTTTGTAACTAATATAATATTGGTGAGGGAACACATTGGTGACATTGTGCTATGTGCTGGGTGTCCAGTCTGCCCCTGTGCCTTTAAGGAGTACTGGGCTACCTACAGGCCCACCTACCCTCTATTTATCCATTAGAATGCATGTGCTCCCACTGTTGTAGATGCTCATAAAATTACAAGAGTTAGGACTGCAGGTAATACAGGGTGCTGTGAAGGGGCTCTGCAGCTTACGCATGTGTTTGCAAATGTGTGCTAACTAAACTCCTGTTTTTGACGCATACTTTTAGACAGGTTAATTCGGTTGGTAAGCAGACTGGTTGGTGAGTTGAGCTGGGAATTTTCCCTGGTTTTGTCTTGCATCCCCAAAGTTTTAGAGTTAAAGTATGAAAGTAGAGGGTTACATAACTAAGGGAGCAATATATGGTAATCGGCCAGTGTGAAAACATCAAGACCCAGGTTCATCCTTTGGGAGTTTTTAATAGAAAGTTAATTTTCATGGGTGGAAATAGGCTTCTGTAACTGTTAAATCTTCAGTGGAGAGGTTAATTTTGGGAAGCCAGCCTCCAGGAAATATGCTTTCACTAGTACCATTTTTTTTATGTGGGGTAGAGCCAGTTTTTCAGCATCATATGTCTGGGATTGAACTTGGGTTCTTCTGTCGTTGGGCTATGGCTCTGTTCACTCTGCCACTGGGAAACCTGAGTCTTGCAGTGTACACCTTGCATAGTACCTCTGCTCCTAATACTCTCTAGCCCCTCCTGTCATCCAGCTGCAACCAATCTACAATCAGATCAGCTGAAATTGCAGGACTTCCTGTGGACAATACCATTTGTTGGATTTGTTTCCCTGGGTGTGTGATATCCTGTTATCTACTGAACTTCTGGATTTTGGCCTCTGCCTGTTTCCTGAATTGCCCTCTTTTCCTGACAATTCTACATTACTCTGCCAGCCTGTGTATGACCCAGCCTGTGTTTGACCATGCTTCTGGATTATGAATATGTACATTGCTTTCAAGATTTGTTGCTGACCCGGCCTGCTTGACTATGCTAAATGCCTCAGCCCCCAGCCAAAGCTCCACTCTGGACTTAGCATTACAGGTACCTAACACCCAGACAGTAAATCATTGACCTGAAAGTTATATTCCCAAAACCAGAGGCAATAATGAAGGTATGTTGTAAAGTGTTTTCCTAAGCATTCTGTATCTAGCTAACATCTAAGTGTATTTATTATCCTGCTCATAGAACTTGGAAGAAAAAAACACAACCGCTTTTAAATATGTATGTTAAAAAGGGTGGCTAGAACAGTTTGCAAGGATTTCATGGACTTCTCAGTCCCAGGATGGCCAGTTTTTTTGGGCTAAAGTTTATGTTTATGTTTATGAATTGTGTCTAATAGATTCTGCAATTCTTTTGAACAGGCATGTTTAAGGTGAAAGCCCTGAGATAATAATTCACTCAGAGTAACTGCCTTATGACCTTCCAGGACAGAGCCCTCCAAACCCCCCACCTGACACATTGATCAAAAAATAATTCTGTAAAGCTGTTACAATTAGGGATGGGCGAACGGTTCAGCCAGAGCTTAACTTCCGTTGTTCGGTCGTTCGGCCCCCGAACCGACCACAATGCATTGCTGCGCTGAACAGTGCATTGCAAGCCCTGATTAGCTGAAGCAGTGAAAGCTTCAGCCAATCAGGGGACAGAGCACTGTCAGAGTCATGATTGGACACTGTCATCATGACTTTATCCAATCATGACTTTATCCAATCATGGCTCATTCCCGCCCCACAGTATAAAAGTATTCTTTCAATGGCAGCCATTTTCAGTGTGATTTTGGCATGGAGAGAGATAGAACAGGGCTCTGTTCAGTGCTATCAGTTAGTTAGTGTGCTATACTGTGCTATACTGTACAGCTCATATAGTTTCACTGTAGTGTTGTGAGACCGTGCCATTCATACATACAATAGTGTAGAGTAGGGACCGCTCATATAGTTTCAGTGTAGTGTAGTGAGACCGTGTCAGTAATCTTTACATTAGTGTATAGCTAGAGTAGGGACAGTTCAGATAGTGTCAGTGTAGTGACGGTTGAACACCATCTATTTGATTGCGCTACTGCTAGTTTAACACCATTTAATTCTGTGTGCGTTACTGCCAGTTTAACACCATTTACTTCTGTGTGTGTTACTGCCAGTTTAACGCCATATAGTTTTGTGTGTGTTACTGCCAGTTTAACACCATATAGTTCTGTGTGCCTTACTGCCAGTTTAACACCATTGACTTCTGTGTGTGTTACTGCCAGTTTAACGCCATATAGTTCTGTGGGTCACTGTACATTTGGCACATTATATTGTAGTATTTTATAGTGTTTCTGTGTAGTGTGAGTACTCAAATTAAAGTGCACCAAACACCTCCTTTACATTGATTAAAGTGCATCTACGTACAGATTTCAACTTCTTCTTTACATTTGCTTATAAGCACCGCCCCCTCCCTCCCAATAATGTCTGGGAGGACAACAAGGAAAGGCAGACGTTCCCTTGGCACTGTAAGGGGGCCAGCAACAAATGTGTCCACAGGCAAAGGTGGACAAGGTGGTCAGTCCTCAGGCAGGGCATCATTTCCTCTGTTTAGTGAATTTGCCCATGCTATCCAGCCACAGCATGCAGAGGAGGTGGTGGACTGGCATCCTCATCCTCCTCATCCTTTGTCACACAAGCAGAGACAGGTGTGCAGTCCCCTGCAGTTGCCAGAGTGGATAAACCTGCCTCCTTATCCACATCTATTCCCACCATAGCCCCAACATCAGCCATTGAGGAGTCAGCTGAGTTATTCAACCACAGCGTCAGCCATTTGCTCATTGATGATGCCCAGCCATTACTGGAATCAGATGTTGGTTCTGAGGTTTAAGGATGACAAGAACATGAGCCTAGAGAGAGGGAGGAACACTGGTAGACAAATTGGCATTCATGTTCCCCAAGCCACAGCATATTGCCAAGTTGTCTCCAGTGGTAATTATGAAGATGGAGATGATGATGAGGTCACTGATGCAACTTGGGTGCCAGATAGAGCAGAGGAGGATACTGAAGTTGAGACGGCACAACCCCAGGAAGGCTGACATCAAGAAAGAGTAGAGAGCAGCCACCCTATTCCATCACATTCTGAAGCTGTTTTCTCCCGGGCTACTCCCCAAAGCTCAGCTGTCTGGGCCTTTTTCAGCACATCTGCAGCAGATTGCACTGTTGCTATCTGCAAACTGTGTCTCAGGCACATCAAACGTGGCAAAAACACCAACCATTTGTGTACCACATGCCTAACAAGGCATTTAACGTCCAACCACTCAGCCCGTTGGCAAGAGCACCTAAAAGCCACACAAAAGGGCACAAATCTGTCCCTCCTCCTTACCCACTTCAGTTTGCCCCTGCGATACCGAGTCATTACCTTTCAGCAGCCTCCACTGACAGGGATGATGGTAAAGCACAGGGTGTCCCAGGTACTAGCAGCACATCTGCCAGCAGCACAGCTGCAGACTGTAGATGGCCAATTTCTCTGCCCCATCTGCTGCAGCGAAAAAAAAAAATACAGTCCCCGCCACCCACATGCCCAACGTCTGAATGCAAGTTTGTCAAAGCTGTTGGCTCTCCAACTTCTGCCTTTCAACCTGGTTGATTCTGCCCCCTTCCGTGAATTTGCACAATGTGCTGTACCGCAATGGCAGGTTCCCAGTCGCTACTACTTTTCACGTACGGCAGTTCCATCTCTCTACCATCACATAGAAGGGAATGTTCTGGCATCGTTGGGCAAGGCAGTCAGCTGTAAAATCCAACTTACTGCTGACACATGGTCCAGCAAGCATGGGCAGGGACGATATATTTCATTCACAGCACACTGGGTAAGGCTGCTTGCGACTCAAAAGGATGCAGGACAGGGCTTGGTGCTGCAGCTTGTTGTTCCCCCACGTCTCCATACAGCTGGTGGTAATGATGCCAGAACTGTGAGCTCTACCCCCTCCTCCTCCTCCTCTGCCACCTCCATGCCCTCCTCTGCATAATTGACCTATGAACATCAGGTACCCCCTAAGCGTTCAAAGGGCTATTCCCAGAGTCAGGCTTAGGGCTCTTTCACACGGGGCGGATCAGTGATGATCCACCCCGTGAACATCCGCTTGTTCAGCGGGGATCGCTCCGCCGATCCCCGCTGAGCAGGAAGATGACAGGTCTGTCGCTGCACACTGTGCAGCGACGGACCTGTCAGAACGCCGCTCTCCCCTATGGGGATCGGATGATGACGGACCGTAGAGTCCGTCGTCACCCGATCCGATCCGAAAACGGATGGAAAAGTAGGGTTTTCCTCCGTTACACTTTTCGGATCGGAGCGGGTCGGATGTCAGCGGACATGTCACCGCTGACATCCGACGCTCCATAGGGATACATGTATGTCCGTTTTTCATCCGAAAACAGAAGGATGAAAAACGGACATATGGATCGTCAGTGTGAAAGAGCCCTAAAATGTGCCATGCGGTGCTTCAGCTGGTGTGTTTAGGGGACAGGAACCACACCGGAGCAGTGATTCTTGCAGCTTTGCAGGGACAGGCCCAGAGGTGGTTCACACCACACCAGCTGAAGCCAGGAATGGTGGTGTCCAATAATGGCTCAAACCTCCTGTCAGCCCTTAGACTGGGAAAGTTGACACATGTGCCATACCTGGCAGATGTCCTCAATTTGGTGGTGCAGCATTTCCTAAGTACGTACCCAGGGTTGCAAGATGTACTAAAGCAGGCCAGAAGAGTCTGTAGCCATTTCAGGCAGTCATACACAGCCAGTGCTCGGTTTGCTGAAATTCAGCTGGAATTCCACCTGCCTGTAAACCGCCTGATTTGTGACATGACCACCAGGTGTGACTCAACTTTGGGAATGCTGCAGCGGCTATACATGCAGCAGAGGGCCGTCAACAAGTACCTGTGCCAGTACGGCATGACGACAGGCTCAGGCCGCTTCGGCTTTTTTTCCCCACGCCAATGGCAGATCATTAAGGATGCATGCACTGTATTTTCACCATTTGAGGAGGCCACATGGATGTGAGCAGTGACAGTGCATGCATCAGTGACACAATCCCTGTTGTGTTCCTGCTGGAGCAGACTCTGCATGGTATTATGGACAGGGCACTGGAGGCAGAGCAGCAGGAGGAAGAGGAGGACTTCCTTTCCTCTCAAGGCCCACCTTATCCAGACACCATCATTTCTATGTCACAGAACACACAGGAGGAGAGAGAGGAGGAGGATGAGGATGAGGATTCTGGCACTTTCATAGGCTTCGTAGAAGAGAAAGACATGCGTCAATCTGTATTTTGGAATTTTTTAGTCCTCGCTGCCCAGGGCTGTCAGCATCCACATCCCATCGGCAGCGTCTGCATCACATGGTGGACGATTACCTCAGGCCAAAACAGAGATGGAGAGCTTTCCAGCTGAAAATCCACTGACTTACTGGGTCATGAGAAAACACCACTGGCCAGAACTTGCCCAGTATACTATTGAGTTGTTGGGCTGCCCTGCATCCAAGGTGCTTTCAGAACGGGCATTCAGTGCTGCAGGAGGTTTCGTTAATGATCATAGAACGCGTCTGTCCACAGACTCCGTGGACCATTTGACTTTTCTAAAAATGAATCAGTCCTGGATTACCAGCTATGAAGCCCCTGATGCTGATGTCACTGATTTAAGTCTTTTTGGGATGTGGAATCTCTGCAGGACTTTGAGGCTGCCTAGCTTTGAGGGTGTTCAATCATTTCATCTGGAAGAATGTTTTTGGTATAGGTTTCATGGGCACAATTAACACCCAAATACCAATTTTTCAGCACCTGTTTGACAGGTGCATATCATTGCAATTTTTTTTGCCTTCATCAAGAGCACCTCTATAGGGTTACAGTGGGAAGGCACCCCCAACACCCAAAGAGTAATTTTTCTGCACCTGTTTGACAGGTGCATATCATTGCAATTTTTTACAGCAAGGCCAATTCTTGCTTTCATCAAGATTACCTCTATAGGGTTACAGTGGGAAGGCACCCCCGACACCCAAAGAGTAATTTTTCTGCACCTGTTTGACAGGTGCATATCATTGCAATTTTTTACAGCAAGGCCAATTCTTGCTTTCATCAAGATTACCTCTATAGGGTTACAGTGGGAAGGCACCACCGACACCTAAAGACCAATTTTTTTATAACTTCTATTCAAAGTCAAAGTGACACCAGAATGTATCCAAAAAATCTCTAATCTTGTTCCCAGTGCACTACATTGTGGCCTCATCATACACACTGGCTCCCCAGCTGTTGCTGAGCAAAATAAAGGCAGCTTGCAGGGAAAATTTCATTTTTTTGGCTTTATAAATGCAATTATTGCTGCAGCAGATTCTAGATATGGTACAGATCTGCCACTTTACGGGTAGACTAAGGGGACCCCCCCGGCATAAGGAATTGGAAGGAATTTTTTTTATTTTTATGCTTTCACTTTAAAAATCAAAAAATCACTGCTCATTTAAAAATTATGTTTTTCACAAACTTTTCTTTTATTGATACATGTCCCCCAGGGCAGGACCCGGACCCCTATAACCATTGTATGCCCAATTATTTGCATATAAGCCTTCAAAATGGGCACTTTGGATTTTTGATGTTCGGGTCCCATTGACTTTAATGGGGTTCGTTATTCCGGTCTGAACTTTGCGGTGTTTGAAAGTTTGGGTGCAAACCGAACAGGGGTCCGTTCAGCCCATCCCTAGTTACAATATCCATTGCCACTATTAAATCATCTGACTCATTGAGATGCCATGTCCACTGCTGATTCCATGGGTTAGGGGGGAATATAGATATAGTAGAGGCATGATTTGAGATGTCTATTGATTCTACTGAGGCACTAACGAGGTTCTCTAGATAAAACTGGTCTAAGTAAAGAAGGTCTATTTCAATATAGTCCTTGTGTGTTTTGGAATTATTATAGCCATAGTTTGGTCTTTGGTCTGAGACATGTGTGGATTCCAAACATTCAATCAAGGGATGGGTCTGGGGGTATTTACCTCTAAAGAATTGTGTACTAATGAACTGAGTAGTCAGGATTGAAATGAAAATTACCTCCCAGCTCCACCACGCCTTTTGCCAGGTTTGAGTGCATAGTAGCAACTAAATATACCAGCTAGGCACTTGGTGCTTATAGGAAAACTAAAGTGTAATTTTAATCATCAATACAGCCCTTGATGAATACATATCTGCCCTCCGAGAGATGATCTAAGATTGTGAACCCTTTGATTTGGGTAAAGGAGCGTTGCTCAGGATCCATTGTTTGTAGACATGTGTAGGAAGTGTAGGAACAGATGTGTGTCCAAAATGGGTGTCCTACAAAGTAGCTATTTGGGCTCTGAGTGTTTAAAGCCATAATTTGCACCTTTGAACCTTTGTACATTGTGCGACAGGTTTTTCATGGTAGTTGATGAAGCTGGGATTGCCATTAGGCTCTCCTTCCTGGAAAAGACTGCTGTGTTATATAGAATGATCCACATCAGTACAATAACCACCTAGGCATATGAGCAAACCATAAACAATACAAACTATATAGATTAAAATAAAAAAGGGGGGCCATAAAACCGTGTTCAGCTAGATTCCTCAACAGAGGGAGGAACAACCAATGGAAATGCACCACTTCCAACTGAGAAGATTCATCCTACCGTGGATATGCCCTGCAATGAGGGGGGGGGGGGCTAAGCCTAAGGAGAAATCAGGCAATGGCATCTTGGGAAACCCCAGTTTGCCCAAATGCTGTCCCCAATTGTGATGGGTAAATATTGCTTCCATGTAAACATTATGATGGGGAGGTGGCCATTGAGTGGGAATTAAGTTTGATTCTGGCCACATCAATTCTAATGTAGGGTAAAAAATCCTAAAGATTAAAGGTAAAGAGTCCTATTCTCAAATGGTGGATTAAGGGGGGCCAGAATGGGGGGGGGGTGGCTTGATGGTATCTTATGCAGACCTTAATAAAAAGATGTTTTATGCTACCCCCAACATTTTTGAAAATGGTAACAAAGCTGGACATTTACTTGCTTATTTAGCTAGGCCTGACTCCATCTCTACTTCGATTCCCCGTATTCAATTATCTAATGGAGAGATTGACAATACCTTTCACGAGGTTCTGGATGCTTTCTTGTCTTTTACACTAACCTTTTATGCTTCCACGGTTTAATATTTTGATGAACAATTATCTGATTATTTGGCTCTGGTATCCCTCCCTTCCATGTCTTCTTGTAGAAGTGGGGAATTGGATTTCAATTGAGGAGATTGACCTTGCTATTTCACAACTACCTGCACACAAAACTCCAGGCCTTGATTGCTTCTCGGCTGAATGGTATGCTCAATTTAAACAGTTACTGAGTCCCTTTCTTCTAGGTACGTTCACTGAGGCACTAAACGCAGATGTTCTGCCTGTCTCTATGCAGGAAGCATTTATTGCTCTTCTTTTGAAACCTCACAAAGATACTATTAAAGTGGTTGTAAACTCTTACAGACCACTATGACCTGCAGGTAAGCCTAGATTAAGGTTTACCTGTAGGTCCAAGAAATATCTCCTAAACGTACACGGTTTAGGAGATATTTGCAAAAAGACAGGCACCGCAATATGCCGTTAGTGGCGGCTCCCGTGCGCATGCGCGGGAGTGGCGTCATCGCGGCTCCAGCCAATCACAACGCCGGAGCCACGATACCCGGAAAGAAGATGGACGCTCCATAGCAGAGGGGACATCGGTGACATCGCAGGTTCCTGTGTCAGGTAAGTGACACATAATGGGCTACTATGCAATGCATATTCCTTTGCAGGGAAACAAAGAGGAAGTAAACCCATCAGGGTTTACTTCCTCTTTAAATGTTATTCTTATAGGCCAATCCCTCTAATTAACATGGACATAAAGATTCTAGCAAAAGTATTGGTGAATCGATTCAGTAAGGTGGTTGTTAAATTGGTGAAAGGTGATCCAGGTGGTTTTATACCTGGTCGCTCCACTAGAATGAACATGTTTAGATTATTTCAAAACTTGCAATATCCCCATGATTGTCCTTCCACTCATGTTATTGTTTCTTTAGACACCTGTAAGGCCTTTTTATAATGTTTGTATACTGTAATATATAGCGTCGTATACTTTATGGCTTTGGCCCCCCGTATGATACTTTGGATACATCTCCTCTATACTAATACCGTAGCCAGAATTAGAGTAAACTCCAATATTACTGTTGCCTCCCTGATACATTGTGGCACTCAACAGAGGTGTCCCCTGCCCCCTCCCTTTTAATATTATCTATAGACGTCGAGTACCCTCTCGTCCAAGTACTATGATGTTAACCACATTCCGCCCGGCTGTCATTTTGCTCTCTTGCTCTGACTGGACATCATATGACATCCTTCAGAACAAGCTGCTCATGCGCGTCCCTGAGGGCATGCAACACGGCGATCAGTAGTGCGGTGTGTTACTACTAGGGATGGGCTGTCTGTTCTAGTCGAACGTGAGTTTGACTCGAACATTGGCTGTTTGCCCGTTCGCCGAATAGCGAACAATTTGGGGTGTTCTGGCAAATTCGAAAGGCGCGGAACACCCTTTAAAAGTCTATGGGAGAAATCAAAAGTGCTAATTTTAAAGGCTAATATGCAAGTTGTTGTCATAAAAAGTGTTTGGGGACCCGGGTCCTACCCCAGGGGACATGTATCAATGCAAAAATAAGTTTTAAAAACGGCCGTTTTTTCGGGAGCAGTGATTTTAATAATGCTTAAAGTGAAACAATAAAAGTGAAATTTTCCATTAAATTTCGTACCTGGTGGGTGTCTATAGTATGCCTGTAAAGTGGCGCATGATTCCCGTGTTTAGAAAAGTCCCTGCACCAAAATGTAATTTCTAAAGGAAAAAAAGTCATTTAAAACTACTCGCGGCTATTAATGAATTGCCGGGTCCTGCAATACAGATGAAAGTCATTGAAAAAAACAGCATGGGATTCCTCCCAGTCCATTACCAGGCCCTTTGGGTCTGGTATGAATATTAAGGGAAACCCCAAACCAAAATTTTAAAAAAATTTGCGTGGGGGTCCCCCCAAATTCCATTACCAGGCCCATCAGGTCTGGTATGGATATTAAGGGGAACCCTGCACCAAATTAAAATAAAAAATGCCATAGGGGTCCCCCTCAAAACCCATGCTAGACCCTTCAGGTCTGGTATGGATTTTAAGGGGAACCCCATGCCAAAATTTAAAAAAAATGGGGTGGGGTTCCCCCCAAAAATCCATACCAGACCCTTATCCGAGCACGCAACCTGGCAGGGTGCAGTAAAAGAGGGAGGATGACAGAGCACCCCCCTCCTGAACTGTACCAGGCCACATGCCCTCAAAATTGGGAGGGTGCTTTGGCATAGCCCCCCAAAGCACCTTGTCCCCATGTTGATGGGGAGAAGGGCCTCATCCCCACAACCCTTGCCCAGTGGTTGTGGGGGTCTGCGGGCGGGGGGCTTATCGGAATCTGGAAGCCCCCTTTAACAAAAGGGACTCCAATATCCTGGCCCCCCCTGTGTGAAATGGTAATGTGGTATATTGTACACCTACCATTTCACCCAAAAAAGTGACAATAACTTGCATATTAGCCTTTAAAATTAGCACTTTTGATTTTTCACATTCGAGTCCCATAGACTTTAATGGTGTTCGCGTGTTTGAACAAATTTTTTGCCTGTTCGCATGTTCTGGATGCGAACCGAATCGAGGGGTGTTCGGCCCATTCCTAGTCACTATGACACACCTCATCTCTGATCCCGGTAAATAGCTTATGACGTAGGCTCTTTACCATGTGTTCAGCTGTGTCCAATCACAGCTGATCACAGCGTAGCTAAGAAATGCTGGGTATCGGCATTGCCCTATTCACGCTGACAGGGCACAAGTAGAGGATAGCTGATAAGCAGCTCTCCTGAAAGGAAGGGTCTGCACTGATAATTAGTGCAGTGATTATCATTGCAGCCCCATCAGAGATGCCAACCAGTAATGCCAATCAGTGTCTATCAGTGATGCCTTTTGTAACGAGCCCCTTGCTCGCTCGGTTCCACTCTCCCGACACTCCTCTGCGGCTATAGAATCAGATTGCAGATCGCAACATCTGATGGTTCGGTCATCCGATGCTCCGGGACTAGAACTACAGCTATGTGCCGTTCTAATCCAGTTGTGTAGCTCAGAACAAACACCAGGCAGGCTGTATGTAAGTTCAACCAGGAATCTCTTTTATTCAAAAATACAGGCTCTTTTATACAATAAAAGAGGAGGTGCGTACCGCCGGCTCATATTACTCTGAACATACACATGTGACCAGAAACCTAATTAACATGGGCTAATTAACGAATCCCTTTAGACAGCCTAGATGACTCAGACATGACCTTTAGGCCAGACTGGCTGTCTTGTAGCTCAGAAAACCCAATCAACATTATCACAATAGCAGAGTTAATTAACACAAACAACAATGGGGATCTAATGACTCTTAGATCCCATACTAGAGACTTATGTACAATACACATTCTAGCAGGCAACAGACAGACAGGTGGCTGGTATTTACATCAGCATCTCCTAACAGTATTTGTCCCAGCATTATGAATCAGCCACTATTTCTAATATGGCAAATCCAGGGTCCCCAGAGTCTGTGTGTCCTGGGGGACCAGGACCCGAATCCACAGTAATACCACCTCAAGGGTCCCCAGGCATACAGCTCACAAATGCACCATTCCCCCAAATTCCAGGGCCCGCGATCGATCGGCAAGAGGCTAGCATTCAGTCCCCTCCAAAAGTCTCTCTCCTGGCTAGGTCTGTCACACCTTTCATTCCAACACGCTATGAATTTATATAGATCTAACAGGCTGCAAGCCATTTTCAATAATATTTGATAAATTGTACCCCCAGTAATCTGCCACACACTGAGGCATTTGAAATTCACATGAGGAAGGCTTTTCTCCAAACGCAGGATGCGAAACAGTATGAACATACCCAATGGTGGGACTTAGCCTTTCTCAAAAAATATCCAGAGAGGTCTTCGGATCAAGAAACAATGCAGTTTCCTGGAAGAGGACCTCCTTAAAGAATGGAGACTATTGGCCGAATTCTGTACTATAAAATGGATGTGAGGGAAAGGAAATTGGAGTTGGCACAACAGCAAGCTAAAGAAAAAGAAGCACATATCCAAGAATTTAGTACCTCCTGCCTATACTCAAAGTGGTCACAAGTTTTAAATAAAAACGTTAAGAAAGATGAGGATGACCTCATTTCAAAGAAAACCAATAAATTGGAACGCAACCTCTTTGACTATAGCAATGGCCAAGTGTTTGATTGGAGGCACCCCTCTCAGAAGGGTGCAGCTCCAATAACACATAAAACAAAAATAACTGCAAAAAAAACTAAATCCAGGGGTAACAAATCCACCATATCCAACCAACATAAACAGAATAGACATAGGTATCTATCCCCACACCCACAGAGGGTTACTCATCCCTCCCAACATGGGCTCATTCCGAGCTCCATGCTCTCCCACACATTGACACCCAACCTTGCTAGTAGCATCAATTCATCCGATACAAGACCAGTCACCATTGTTCTTGATCATACTCCACCCAAAACCTCCTTCCCAGGGGCGATCACTTCATCCATGACACATCACTAGGGATGAGCTTCGTGTTCGAGTCGAACCCATGTTCGACTCGAACATCGGCTGTTCGCCCGTTCGCCGAATTGCGAACGATATGGGCCGTTCGCGCCAAATTCGTGTGGCGCGTCACGGCCCATAATTCACTGCGGCATCGCAGTGCATTGCTTGCTGATGATTGGCCAAGCATGTACTATGACCCGCATGCTTGGCCAATCACAGCGCCGCCTGAACAGAGAGCCATAATTGGCCAAAGCCAAGGAGGCTTTGGCCAATTATGGCTCAGGGGACTTAGTACACGCCCCACACTATATAAGGCTGCCTGCACGTCGGCCCTGTGTAGTGTGTGTTCCGGCGTTCATTGAGAGAGAGAGAGAGACAGACAGTGTCATTTGATTTGAGTTAGATAGATTAGGCAGAACAGTCAGTCAGTTAGCTGCACTTACAGTGTATTGTGTATATATATGCATCCCAGGTGTTGCATATATATATATATATATATATACACTGTATTCAGTTTAGCTAGATCCGTTCCTGTTATCTTCTAGACTATTTACATTTAGTGCAGTGCGTCCTTCTCACAGTGTTCAGCTAGATCCGTTCCTGTTATCTTCTAGACTATTTACATTTAGTGCAGTGCGTCCTGCTCACAGTGTTCAGCTAGATCCGTTCCTGTTATCTTCCTACTGACAGGCAGGCTTGTCTGGTTACAGTATATAAAGCTACCTGAAGAAAATTACTGGTGTTCTATTTGATCCTATTAGTACCACGGTCAGGCAGCTAGACTATTTACATTTAGTACAGTGCGTCCTGCTCACAGTGTTCAGCTAGATCCGTTCCTGTTATCTTCTAGACTATTTACATTTAGTGCAGTGCGTCCTGCTCACAGTGTTCAGCTAGATCCGTTCCTGTTATCTTCCTACTGACAGGCAGGCTTGTCTGGTTACAGTATATAAAGCTACCTGAAGAAAATTACTGGTGTTCTATTTGATCCTATTAGTACCACGGTCAGGCAGCTAGACTATTTACATTTAGTACAGTGCGTCCTGCTCACAGTGTTCAGCTAGATCCGTTCCTGTTATCTTCCTACTGACAGGCAGGCTTGTCTGGTTACAGTATATAAAGCTACCTGAAGAAAATTACTGGTGTTCTATTTGATCCTATTAGTACCACGGTCAGGCAGCTAGACTATTTACATTTAGTACAGTGCGTCCTGCTCACAGTGTTCAGCTAGATCCGTTCCTGTTATCTTCTAGACTATTTACATTTAGTGCAGTGCGTCCTGCTCACAGTGTTCAGCTAGATCCGTTCCTGTTATCTTCCTACTGACAGGCAGGCTTGTCTGGTTACAGTATATAAAGCTACCTGAAGAAAATTACTGGTGTTCTATTTGATCCTATTAGTACCACGGTCAGGCAGCTAGACTATTTACATTTAGTACAGTGCGTCCTGCTCACAGTGTTCAGCTAGATCCGTTCCTGTTATCTTCCTACTGACAGGCAGGCTTGTCTGGTTACAGTATATAAAGCTACCTTAAGAAAATTACTGGTGTTCTATTTGATCCTATTAGTACCACGGTCAGGCAGCTAGACTATTTACATTTAGTGCAGTGCGTCCTGCTCACAGTGTTCAGCTGGATCCGTTCCTGTTATCTTCCTACTGACAGGCAGGCTTGTCTGGTTACAGTATATAAAGCTACCTGAAGAAAATTACTGGTGTTCTATTTGATCCTATTAGTACCACGGTCAGGCAGCTAGACTATTTACATTTAGTACAGTGCGTCCTGCTCACAGTGTTCAGCTAGATCCGTTCCTGTTATCTTCCTACTGACAGGCAGGCTTGTCTGGTTACAGTATATAAAGCTACCTGAAGAAAATTACTGGTGTTCTATTTGATCCTATTAGTACCACGGTCAGGCAGCTAGACTATTTACATTTAGTACAGTGCGTCCTGCTCACAGTGTTCAGCTAGATCCGTTCCTGTTATCTTCCTACTGACAGGCAGGCTTGTCTGGTTACAGTATATAAAGCTACCTGAAGAAAATTACTGGTGTTCTATTTGATCCTATTAGTACCACGGTCAGGCAGCTAGACTATTTACATTTAGTACAGTGCGTCCTGCTCACAGTGTTCAGCTAGATCCGTTCCTGTTATCTTCCTACTGACAGGCAGGCTTGTCTGGTTACAGTATATAAAGCTACCTGAAGAAAATTACAGGTGTTCTATTTGATCCTATTAGTACCACGGTCAGGCAGCTAGACTATTTACATTTAGTACAGTGCGTCCTGCTCACAGTGTTCAGCTAGATCCGTTCCTGTTATCTTCCTACTGACAGGCAGGCTTGTCTGGTTACAGTATATAAAGCTACCTGAAGAAAATTACTGGTGTTCTATTTGATCCTATTAGTACCACGGTCAGGCAGCTAGACTATTTACATTTAGTACAGTGCGTCCTGCTCACAGTGTTCAGCTAGATCCGTTCCTGTTATCTTCCTACTGACAGGCAGGCTTGTCTGGTTACAGTATATAAAGCTACCTGAAGAAAATTACTGGTGTTCTATTTGATCCTATTAGTACCACGGTCAGGCAGCTAGACTATTTACATTTAGTACAGTGCGTCCTGCTCACAGTGTTCAGCTAGATCCGTTCCTGTTATCTTCCTACTGACAGGCAGGCTTGTCTGGTTACAGTATATAAAGCTACCTGAAGAAAATTACTGGTGTTCTATTTGATCCTATTAGTACCACGGTCAGGCAGCTAGACTATTTACATTTAGTACAGTGCGTCCTGCTCACAGTGTTCAGCTAAATCCGTTCCTGTTATCTTCCTACTGACAGGCAGGCTTGTCTGGTTACAGTATATAAAGCTACCTGAAGAAAATTACTGGTGTTCTATCCCAGCTTAGTGCAGCTACAGGCCATTAGTATGTCTGGAAGGCCAAGAAGGAGAGGCAGACAGTCACAAGCCAATAAGAGAGGGCAAGCAGGCTCTGTGTCTAGTGCTGGTCGTGGAGACGGTGCATCCTCATCAGCCCGTGGCCATGGGACACGCTTGGCCTTTTTTTTCGGCAGCTGGCCGTGTTGAGCCGCAACATGCGGAAGACTTGGTCGAGTGGATGACCAAGCCGTCCTCATCCTCCTCATCCTCTCTCACCCATGCCCAGGGTGCTTTGTCTGGCAAAGCAGCGGCCTCTTCCCTCAGCTCAATGTCATCAGTGACTCCTTCCCTAGCTCCACCATGTCCTCATGAGGATTCCCTCGAACTGTTTGACCACAGTGTTGGGTACATGCTCCAGGAGGATGCCCAGCGTTTGGAAGGCTCTGATGATGATACTGAGCTCGATGAAGGCAGTAACATGAGCACGGACAGAGGGGGTGCCCAAGAAGGACAGCAATCTGGCAGTCATGCTCCCCCTGCTGCAGCATACTGCCAGGTTTGCTCCAGTGATGAGGAGGGAGGGGATGATGAGGTCACTGACTCAACGTGGGTGCCTGATAGGAGAGAGGAGGAGGAGGAGGAGGAGGAGGAGGCGGCACATCACCAACGAGGCAGGATGCCCTCCAGGGGCCAGCCTAAGGGCAGCACATTGACTGCATCACACCCCAAAGCTCCACATGTGCAGGGCGCTGCAGTCTCTGCGCGTTATTCAAAAAGTTCTTTGGTGTGGGCCTTTTTTGAGACGAGTGCATCAGATCGCACCGCTGCTATTTGCAACATATGTCTCAAGCGTATCTCACATGGCCAAAACATCTCCCGCTTGGGTACCACATGCTTGACCAGACATATGTTGACCTGCCATGCAGTTCGTTGGCAAGCGTATCTAAAAGACCCACACCAAAGAACAAAGAGGATCTCTCCTTGCTCCTCATCAGCTGAGATTTCCAACCCCACTAGACCTCCAGTCCTCTCTGAGACCTGCAGTGAGAGGAATGAAGGTGTAGAATTAGGTGTGTCACAGCCAAGTACTTGTGGGCAATCTGCTTTTGGTACACCGACGTCAGATTGTACCAGGCAAATTTCCCTGCCCCAGCTGCTGCACCGCCGAAAGAAATTTGCTCCCAGCCATCCACATGCCCAGCGGTTGAATGCTAGCTTGGCAAAATTGCTAGCACTTCAACTGCTGCCTTTTCAGTTGGTAGACTCTGCCCCCTTCCGTGAGTTTGTGGAATGTGCGGTTCCTCAGTGGCAGGTACCCAAACGCCACTTTTTCTCACGGAAGGCGATTCCGGCTCTCTACCGGCATGTGGAAGGCAATGTCCATGCCTCGCTGGACAGGGCGGTCAGCGGTAAGGTGCATATTACCGCTGACTCATGGTCCAGCAGGCATGGACAGGGACGTTACCTAAGTTTCACGGCACATTGGGTGACTCTGCTGGCAGCTGGGAAGGATGCAGGACAAGGTGCAGTAGTGTTGGAGGTTGTTCCGCCACCACGCCTCCAAAATGCTGATTGTGACACACCTCTCTCCTCCACCCCCTCCTCTTCTTCTTCCTCCATGGCCTCTTCCTCGGAACCAGCGGTGCTCCGTAGTCGTTCAAGGGGCTACGCAAGTACGCAGGCCAAAAGATGCCATGCGGTGCTTGAGCTGGTGTGCTTGGGGGACAGGAGCCACACTGGGGCAGAGGTTCTGTCAGCTCTGCAGGGGCAGGTTCAGAGGTGGTTGACGCCATGCCAACTTAAGGCAGGAATGGTGGTTTGCGACAATGGCACCAACCTCCTCTCTGCCCTCCAACAGGGACAAATGACCCATGTGCCCTGTTTGGCTCACGTCCTTAACTTGGTGGTGCAGCGGTTCTTGGGCAGGTACCCGGGCTTACAGGATGTCCTGAGGCAGGCCAGGAAAGTCTGTGTGCATTTCCGCCGGTCATATAATGCCAGTGCTCGGCTGACGGACCTCCAAAAGGAGTTTAACCTGCCCAAGAACCGCCTAATCTGTGACATGCCCACCAGGTGGAACTCAACGTTGGCCATGCTGCAGCGGCTGCACACGCAGCAGAGGGCCATCAATGAGTACCTGTGCGACTATGGCACCAGGACAGGGTCAGGGGAGCTTGGTTTTTTTTCCCCACGCCAGTGGGCCATGATCAGGGATGCATGCACTGTCCTGTCACCATTCAAGGAGGCCACGAGGATGGTGAGCAGTGACAGTGCATGCATCAGTGACACTGTCCCCCTTGTCCACCTGTTGGAGCACACACTGCGTGGAATAATGGACAGGGCACTTGAGGCAGAACAGAGGCAGGAAGAGGAGGACTTCCTTAGCTCTCAAGGCCCCCTTTATCCAGACAGTGTTCCTGCGTGCCCGCCGATCACACAGGAAGAGGACGAGGAGGAGGAGGAGGAGGAGGAAGATTGTGTCAGTATGGAGGTGGAGCCTGGCACTCAGCATCAGCAGCAGTCTTTAAGGGATCAGTCCCAAGAAACACATGGACTTGTACGTGGCTGGGAGGAGGTGGCTGCGGACGTTGTCGTCCTTAGTGACCCAGAGGACTCCGGACCGAATGCCTCAGCAAACCTACGCTGCATGGCCTCCCTGATCCTGCAAAGCCTGCGTAAGGATCCTCGTATTCGTGGTATCAAGGAGAAGGACCAATACTGGCTGGCAACCCTCCTTGATCCACGTTACAAGGGTAAGGTTGCGGACCTTATCTTGCCATCGCAGAGGGAGCAGAGGATGAAACATCTTCGGGAGGCCTTGCAGAAAGGTCTGTGCAACGCGTTCCCAGAGACTGGGAGGTTACAAACTCCTGTTTCTGGACAACGTGTTGCTGAGGCTTCGGTCAGTCAAAGAAGGAGCGGTGGAGAAGGTGGCCGTCTGACCGATGCGTTCAGACAATTTTTTGGTCCGCAGCCCCAAGGTATGATCGGTTCCAGCAACCATCGCCAGCGTCTGTTTTACATGGTGCAGGAATACCTAGGGGCAAGATCAGACTTGGACACCTTTCCCACTGAAAATCCTCTGGGTTACTGGGTCTTGAGGATGGATCACTGGCCAGAGCTTGCACAGTATGCAATTGAGCTACTGGCCTGTCCTGCATCCAGCGTTCTTTCGGAACGCACATTCAGTGCTGCTGGAGGCGTGGTAACCGATCACAGGGTGCGTCTGTCCACCGACTCGGTCGATCGGCTGACCTTCATAAAAATGAATCAGTCTTGGATCACCACCAGCTACCAAGCACCTGATGCTGATGTAACCGAATAATTTTTTTTCAAATCTCAGATCCCTTCAAAGACTGCCTATGCTGATGCTATGTGACTATCGCCGAGTAATTATCCTCTTCCTCCTCAATCATCACGCTGATAGCTTGTAAGAACATTTTTGGTTCTGGGCACCACCACCAGTGCCTAAGGCACAATTTTTCAGCCCCTGTTTAACAGGGGCGTGTAATTACAATTTTTGATGTAATACTTTGCAGCAGGGCTCGTTCCTGCATTCCAACTAGAGTGTCTGTGAGGGGTTGCAGTGTTGTGGCACCAGCACCAGTGCCTAAGGCCTAATTTTTCAGCTCCTGTTCAACAGGGGCATGTAATTACAATTCTTGATCTAATATTTCACAGCAGGGCCCTGTGAGGGCTTACAGTGTTGTGGCCACAGCAACACCTAAGGCCCAAATTTCTGCTGAGTATATAGGGCAGGACCCTACTTTCAAACATCTAACTTACAAACGACTCCTACTTGCAAACGGAAGGAGACAACAGGAAGTGAGATGAAATCTACCCCTAGGAAGGGAAATTCTCTCCTGTAAGAGTTAATATGGGAAAACAATTTCTCCTTTCCACTGATGCTTTCCAATCCTTGTTCCACAAAAAACCCAAATTTTCAAAAAACATTTTTCATTGAGACAAAAAGTGAGGTGAAATCTTCTGAAGAGGAGGAAAGACAGCAAAACAAATGTCACAGGGGTGATAACCCTTCCCTATGTTTTCCAAAAAGCTTAAAAAAGATTTTTTGGCTGGAGCTAAACGCGTTAAAAATGTACCCGTTCAAAATTACAAAGAGATTCTACTTAACAACAAACCTACAGTCCCTGTCTTGTTTGTACCGCCTGTATACTGCTGTTCAGAGTATATAGGGCCTTTCCTTATTTTAATTTGGGTGCGGGGTTCCCCTTAATATCCATACAAGACCCAAAGGGCCTGGTAATGGACTGGGGGGTACCCATGCCGTTTGTCTCACTGATTTTCATCCATATTGCCATGACCCGACATGACATTAAACCCGCAAGCAGTTTTAAATGAGATTTTTTCCTTTAAAAATGACATTTGGTGCAGGGACTGTTCTAAACACGGGAAACACGCGTCACTTTACAGGCATACTATAGACACCCCCCAGGTACGATATTTAAAGGAATATTTCACTTTTTTTTTTTTTTTACTTTAAGCATCATTAAAATCACTGCTCCCGAAAAAACGGCCGTTTTTAAAAGTTTTTTTTGCATTGATACATGTCCCCTGGGGTAGGACCCGGGTCCCCAAACCCTTTTTAGGACAATACCATGCAAATTAGCCTTTAAAATGAGCACTTTTGATTTCGAACGTTCGAGTCCCATAGACGTCAATGGGGTTCTAACGTTCGTGAGAACTTTCGGTCCGTTCGCAGGTTCTGGTGCGAACCGAACCGGGGGGTGTTCGGCTCATCCCTACACATCACATATTTCATCTCAACTCCCAATATACAATGTACCAACTCATAACAGTTACAGTCCCCTGTCCCGAGACCTGGAGAGTTACATTCTATTAGGTGCAAGGCCAAAATCCCAAGAAAACTCAGACCTTCATCCCTCCTCATTAGAACATGACAGTCAGGCAACGTCTCTTCCCAATCTAGGTTTTCAGACATCACCTCCAAAGGGAGCTCACAAAGAAAAAAGAAAATTAGAGAAAGATGGAGGACTAATAGGAAGAAACAACAAGAAAGAAAAAACAGAGCTAACACAGGAGTCAGTACAATAAAAATGTACAATCTGTCCACTCATCCCCTTACTTCCTCTGCATGTCTACTGCTCCAAAAGGGACTTCCTTTTTCCCTCTCATTAGGGCCCAATAAATTTGGCTTGTTAAAAGATTTACATCGTTTTATACGATCTCTGACATTGAAACGTCACTATGCCAACAACCCCCAGCCTATTCACAAAAAGACCACGGTAGGCATCAAAAAACCTTGTTCCAAATTAGATAAGGTGCCCCACACTGAATCTAATGATGACATGCTCCAGATTTTGGAACAAATCCGGGAAGAGGGCCATACAGAGGGACACATCCCAACACCTTTTCTAGAACCATCAGTTACATACACAACCTTCAGACCCAAATCCACGTTTTTCCCAACACATTCAAAGGGCCCCTATATAGTGACCTATTACCAAGCCATCTATAAAGGTCTTCTAGCACTTTGTGATACTCCTACCACCAATAGACACCATAACCTAACAAGGGAAGAAAGCCAGGCTTTAAAAGATCTGACAGCCAATACTGATATTACTATCAGACAAGCTGATAAGGGTGGGAGCTTAGTGGTGCAGAACAAAGTAGATTACATTAAAGAGGTGAGTCGGCTACTGGCTGATACTAATACCTATCTTAAACTGGCATCTGACCCTCTCCCTGGATATCAACTAGAACTCAAGACCTTGGTCTATGAGGCCTGGGAAAATGGAGTGCTCAACAAAAAGGAAAGACAATTCTTGTTTCCACCTGAGTGTAGCACACCGTACTTTTACCATCTTCCGAAAGTACACAAGTCTCTGTTAGATCCTCCAGGAAGACCAATAGTGGCTAGTACCAATAGCTTTACTAATGGCATAAGTGTGTATATTGTTTTTTTTCTACAACCTTTGGTTTGCCAACTCCCATCCTATATCAGAGATTCAAGTCATCAGTCAAGTTATTGATGTTCTCCAACACTACACTTGGGAAGAGGGATATATTTAGGCATGTCTTGATGTTGCCTCCCTTTATACATCTATACCCCATGAGGTAGGCTTAAGGCCATACAACATGTCCTCACCCAGAATGGAGACATTAACTCACTACAGTCACAATTTTTGGTTAAATCAACTGGATTTTGTTTAAGACACAATTATTTTAAATTTTTTGAACAGTTTTATCTACAATGCAGGGGTACAGCCATGGGGGTAAACTTTGCCCCTGTGTACGCCAACCTAACGATGGGCTACTGGAAGGAGGGATAAATCTGGGCCAACAATCTGTTTGCTGAGCACATTGTGTTTTTCGGCAGATATATTGATGATATCCTGCTCATCTGGAGTGGTAGCCCAGATGTGTTACCCTCTTTCGTGGCCCACTGTAATGCCAACCCCTTTGACCTGTCCTTTACACACATACTTGACTCTAACAAGTTGGTGTTTTTGGATCTAGTGCTGACCCATGATCATAGTGGTATTGTTACTAAAAAATCACGTTAAGCCCACCAGTGGGAACTCCTACCTGCATTTTAACAGCTGCCACCACCCCACATGGAAGCAGCACATTCCTAGTAGACAGTTTAACAGACTGAGGAGAAATTGTTCGAGAGTGGACGACTATGTCACACAGGGTGGCTCGATAATAAAAAAATTTGAGGAAAAGGGATATCCTCGGGATCTAGTTCAAGATGCTTTCTTGTCACACATGAATCCTCCCTCTAAAAAGAAAATTCCAGCTGAGGTGAATGACAATCATACAGTCAGTTATTATTATTAGACCAGCGTCTGGCCCCTGAGTTACCAGAAGCTACCCAAGTAACTTTCAGAAGAGCATGGGCTATGAAAAATATATTAGCACCAAGCAAAATGATTAATAAGTCCACCAGATCCCCCTTAGACATTAGATCGTACTTTGATAACAGGACAGGCATTTTTCAGTGTTAAAGAGTATGCCTGACCTATCAATTTATCACTCATGGCAGCAATAAGTTCACCACCAACATAGGTAAAACTTACATGATTAAACACTTAATTGCATGTTCTACAGATTTTGTTGTATATGTCTTACGGTGTCCCTGCGGCCTTTTGTAAGTAGGTCGCACTATACATGCTCTACGTGCAAGAATTGGTGATCACCGCAGGCGCATCAAGAAAGGATGTGATGAACATAGCGTTCCACTGCATTTTCATCGTATGTACAATGATGATATTAAATGCCTGGAAGTTTTTGTTAGAGACCATCCCTAAAGGAACCTAAACTGCAAATGAGAGATTTTCCCTATAATGCAAAAGGGAAGTATTTTGGATATATATGATTGACTCTCTTGCCCCCAAAGGATTAAACGAGGAATTAGAAACATGCAGTTTTGTCTAGTTCCTTTCATAGCATCCCCCCTTCCCCTCTCCTTCTCCCCCCCTTTTTTTCCTAACCCCCCCCTTTTGTTTCATATTACCCCCACCTTTTTTCCCCCTCTTTTCCTCCCCCCAGTCTCCCTGTTTGCTGATCACATACCTGCGTGTGCCTAAACTGACCCATCTATACATCCCACTGACTACATTCATGACACAAGTCCCACCTATCCACTGTAGACAACCGCACTTTGTGAACCACAGGAACTATTTTTTCCTTCCTTTCTTTAGCCTCCTGTACTTTCTGGCCAATTAACATAACATGTGAATGGGTATCGGGTACATCATACCCCTACCCATTCACCAAAAATGTGTCAAAAAGTATAAAGAAACAGTTTTTGACAAGTCCTTTATTAAATCCGAATTCTAATCATTCTGAAAAGTTGGAATTTGTTAGAACATTAATAAATGAAATTATTTTAACGAAAATCCGGGTCAATCCTTATGATCACAATTCGTCAATTTGAAAATTCATAAATTTGAAAATTCGTAAATTTGTAAATCTGAAAATCTGAAAATAAAAAAGGAAAATCAGACAATACTAAAAACTAACTAATAATACTATTACTAACTATAGGTATTGCAATTTCCTTTCAAATTTGGCTTTTAGTGAACATAACGAATACGAATTTATCCGAAGTTACGAATTATCCGAAAAAACGAATGCCGCATCTAAACAAATGAAGCAGAACAAATTAATAATAATAATAAAATTCTAGCCATTCTGAAAAGTTGGAATTCATTAGAACATTAATAAATTAAATGAATTTTAACGAAAACTAAACAAAATAATACAACATGAAATCTAAACATATTTCCTAAGAAGTCGCTGAAAATACATCCATTTAAAAGAACAGGGAAGACAAATCCGCTGCCCTAGCTCAACCAAGAAGGAAAAAGGCAGAGAGGGGAGGCCAGGTACGATAGGCCCAAGCCAAAAGATCACACAAAGAGGGCGTCTATCATCCAACCAAAAGAGGAGGCTGACCGTGCTTGAAGCCAGGAAAACCCCTCAAAGCTCTATAGTCAAAGCAAAAAAAGGGGGAGGAAGAAAACATTAGTTTACCTGCAGTAGTATATTGACACTGTTTCCACTGGCTAGATACTCAAAGTCCACAGCTCTCAGCAAGATGTCAATCATATAAAACATAAGAGGAAAAACCCATAGTGTTAATCGCTCATATAATAATTTTCCAAAGTAAAATACACTCACATTTCAGGGGTAAAAAAACAGCATATCTCAGATGACTTCAGGCATGCACAAGCTCCGCCCGGCTCCTCCCAGCATGATCGAATCACCGCCTACCTCACGCCTTAGATTAATCCATATTGGATTCAAAAATGTAAATAACATTTTCAAAAGACTCAAAATGTCTCTTAAAAATACCTTGGATTGTGTGCTTTCCAAAATGGGGTCATTTTGTGGGTGTTTCCACTATCCTGGTGTTCCAGGGCCTCCAAAAATGTGAAGGTGTATAGATGTATAATTTATGCCCTTTGGCTTTTAGGCCCCTCTATGCATCTAGGCTGTGAAAGAGTCTCAAACATGCAGTATCCCCATACTCGGGAGGAGTAGCAGAACATGTTTTGGCTTGTGATTCTAAGTATTCCTATGCTGTGTGTAAGAAATCATTTATTAAAATAATAACTTTCAACTTTGTGAAAAAAAAAAAAAAGTTGAATTTCTTCTTTTTTCAAAAAAATATTGACAAAAAATGGCAACTTCAAAAAGCTTGCAATGCCTCTTACTAAATACCTTGGATTGTCTACTTTCCAAAAATGGGTCATTTTGGGGGTTTATGTACTGTCCTGACATTTTAGGGTCTTAAGAAATGAGACAGGCAGTCGTTACCTACAAATTATGGTGTATATATGGTGTAACAGAATACATGTTGGCCTAAATTTATGAAGAAAAATTATATATTTACAAAATGTTATAACAGAAACTAAGAAAAACATGTTTTTTTAAGAAAAAAAAAAAACCTTTGGTATTTTTTGGTAAAGAAAGATCTATCTGTCTCAAAAATAAAAATTTCATTTGGGTGCAGTGTTGCATGACTGAGTAATTGTCATTCTAAGTGAGACAGCGCTGAAAACTGAAGAATGGCCTGGACTGGAAGGCGGGGTGAAAGTGCCCAGACTTCAGGTGATTAAACATTTTCTCTGGGATATTTCGCTTCTCGATTTTTTTCATATTTTGACAAAGGTAAACATATTCTCACAAAATTTTATTTGCGGTTAACTTTAAACTTTTTTTATAAAGTCTGATATAAATCCAATAAAATGTCAGCTGATGGCAGCTGGAGAATAAACCTTCCTCAGATCTCTCCATTCTTTATTAGTTTAGCTTTTCTGCATTTTATTTGGTCAGTTGATTCACTTTTTACCACTTTAGAGTTTCACTTTGAAACTTTCTATTTTCAAACCTGAATGTTTTTTTTTTCCTAAATTATCAGTAGAGCAAAATTATAGCTCTCTGAAGGATACATGAATTCAGCTGATGATTTATTTTCTGTAGAAATTCATTGGAGCAAAGTCTTGGATTAATCTCAGATGAACACCGAGCCATTCTACACTCCTCCTGTGTTCTCTGGAGGTGTCCAGGGAGATTTCTGTATTATAAATATGTGGATGTGAGGAGAAAGAAATTGTATTGTGACCAGAAAAGTCACATGCCTCATCTGTTATTTTCATTTAATTTCCCTTAGCAAAATCCATCAGACTTCTAGCACTGAGCTGACTCTTCCAGAGTGGACTCACCCCTCTTCTATTAGAATTTACCTCTGCCGGGGGGATCACTGATAAAATCTGGGCTAGGAGCTAAAACAAGGAAAATTCTTCATTTTACTAGTCTGGCCATTTACAGGTATGTACAGTATTTCCTTCATTGTTTGTATTACAGGTACAGTACAACCCAGCTCATCCAAATTGTTGTAATCTTTGTTTTTTGGGGTTATTTTTCATATCAGAGTTTGTTTGCATTCACGTTTGAAAAGAAAAAAATTCAGCTGATGATTTATTTTCTGTAGAATTTCATTGGAGCAAAGTTTTGGATAAATCTCAGATGAACACCGGGCCAATCTACACTCCTGTGTTCCCTGGAGGTGTCCGGGGAGATTTCTGTATTATAAATATGTGGATGTGAGGAGAAAGAAAACGTATTGTGACCAGAAAGGTCACATACCTCGTTTGTTATTTTCATTTAATTTTCGTTAGCAAAATCCATCAGACTTCTAGCACTGAGCTGACCCTTCCAGAGGGGACTCCTCTCACCCCTCTTCTATTAGAAATTGCCTTTGCTGGGGGGGGGGGGGATCACTGATAAAATCTGGGCTAGGAGCTAAAACAAGGACAATTCTTCATTTTACCAGTCTGGCCATTTACAGGTATTTATTTCCTTCTTTATTTGTATTACAGGCACAGTACAACCCAGCTCATTCCAATTGTTGTAATCTTTTTTTTGTGGGTATTTTTCATATCAGAGTTTGTTTGCATACATGTTTGAAAAGAAAAAAAAAATACATATATATATTTTTTTACTTTTACTGTATACTTTTTACTTAATACGTGTCACTGATCATATTGATTGATTTTTCTTGTTTCAAGTATTATGTATTTAGGTAGTCACATTTTACTTGATATAAAAGGGTGCGGCTCTCCTTCTCTGAACAGCAACAACAGCACACGTAACACCTGCAGGCCGCCATCTTCCCGCACCCCTCAGACAGCCACCTGTAATGCGAGTCCAGCAGCCTTCTCCCTGCAAGTCTCGTCCATGTGTTCCATCCGAAGAGTCCGGCTCACTGCTGGTCACAAGACTGCCATAATACATGCAGGCAGGGACCGCGGGAGCGAGTCTGAACTGGTAGTGGGGGTGAGGCAGGTGGGAAGGACATGGCCGGCTCTCTATTGTTCCACCGGATGGCATGGAAACCCAATAAAGAAACCAAGAGCCTCTTATGGGGCCCCCTGCTGGCCGCAAACAGCGTTCAAATGGTCAGTCAACCCCTGGAATGGGCTGCTCGGCTACACCGGGAAAACAAAGGGAGCAGCTGCTTGGAGCCCCACAATAATGACAGGGCCCAGGGCAGCTGCCCCATTTGCCCTGCAGTAAAGATGGTCCTGACTCCAGTGTCAGCTACACATTATTGCTGAAGAAAGGTTCTCCTGATGGTAACGACAATGGATCAGGCCTGTGTAATATGCATCAGAACGGCCTGTTGAAGTTTCGAGAGGATAAAGAAACAGGATGAAAAAGCTGGAGCACCTTTAAGGCAAGATCACCAGGGAGTATTTTTAACTGTATCTAAACCAATTTTTTTTTATAGCGTGACAGGTTAGGAACCCTTTAAAACCTCTAGTGTGAACACCAACTCTGACTGTTGTTGTAACATCCTCTGTCTGAAGATCAGTCTGCTTAGGAAAAGTTTCTTCCCTTTTTCATTCTGCCATTTCACCCATCCCTGATAAAGGTGGATTGTGTGGCCCCTAAAATGCATTTTTGATGTATTTTGCCCTGTTTGCTGCAACTAGTTAAACTATTCATATAATTCATTTATGAGGATTTTTGGATTGTGTATATCTCTGTGTGCCTTTGTTCAAATAAACAGTTCTTATTCTGGTGTACTCCATGACAGGTGTTGCCTGGTTCTTGGGGTAACTATAGCCAGACTTGCGGGTCTCGTGTTCCAGAATTTGTGAAGCAGTTTCTTGGCGGAGATACCCAACAGGGTGCCCGGAGTCTGTCACAGGAGGTTCCTGCTAGCCTTCCTGTGCGTGCTCCTGGCACAGCTCTGTTGGCATTATTGCACACAAATACAGTATGTGGCCCCTTGGCACCAAGGCCTGGTGGCCGAGAGGCCGCATATTTGTGTGCGCTCAGCGCCAACAGGTTAAGTTGTAGAAAAATGTGAATTGTATTTTATTTATAGGCTCTCTCTATGGTTTTTATAAACATTAAATTGTGAAAGAAAAATTTAATTTAGGGAAAGCTTTATGCAAGTTTCTGATTTTTATAGTGTTTTGGATTTCGGAGTAAGATATCAGATTATATAACGTTTTATTACAATGAGAAATCAGTCAATACTAAATGAATTATTTCTCTCTGGATTGTCTGATCTTGAGGTTCTTCAGCTCCCTCTCTTTCTCTTCTTTCTTCTCATCTACCTTATGACAATAATCTGGAATTTGCTGACCATTGTCCTCATAGTCACTGACTCTCATCTCCATGTTCCTATGTATTTCTTCCTTGGGAACCTGGCCAGTTTGGACCTCTGTTATACCTCATTAACTGTCCCAAGAATGTTATTTGACCTTCACACCAAGACAAGAAAAATTTCCATAAAGGCGTGTATAACCCAGCTATTCTTCCTTCTATTCTTTGCTGGTTGTGAAGATTGGCTGTTGGCTGTCATGTCCTATGATCGATATATCGCTATTTGTAAGCCATTCCATTACACACAGATCATGAGTTGGAAAGTGTGTGTACAGTTGGTGTCCATTGTGTGTTGTGTCAGCTTTACCCATTCTTTGGTTCATACACTTTATGCCTTCAAAATAACATTTTGTGGATCAGGTATTATAGAAAGCTTCTTCTGTGATCTTCCACAAATGTTTCATATTTCCTGCAGTGACATCTTCATCAACATTCTGCTCATCTTCCTCTCGGTTGGCATCTTTGGAGGTGGAGCTCTAATACTGACCATCCTGTCCTATGTCTATATATTCACAACTGTTCTTAAAATCCAAGCTAAGGGCAATAGCAGTAAAGTTTTCTCTACTTGTAGCTCTCACCTGGCCCTGTTGTTTATGTATTATGGCTCTGCAATGTTCAGTTATTTTTGGCAAAGTGCTGGTCATCATTTTTTTGGTGACAAAGTGCTGTCCATCTTTTACGCAGTGTTTCTTCCTTTCCTCAATCCTCTCATTTACAGTCTGAGGAACCAGGATTTTAGAACAGCATTTCAATTTTGTTTAAGGAGGATCTTCCCACAAAAACAGAGATAAAGAAAGACACAAAAATACATTCCTATGACCTATATAAGAAATCCTTTGTACAGCTATTTATTTTAATGTGCTTCTCTAATCATAACTTTTTTTTATTTGAAAAGAGTAGGGATTAATTTAACCCTTTTGCTCAGGGGCATATCTACCGCAAGGCAAACAAGGCGCCTTGGGCAGCATTTTTCAGGGAGGAGGCGCCACCCCCAGGCAGAAGGGACACTACGAGCAGTGGTGTGAGAGCGCTAGAAACACTTGCTGCTGCTGGGGCCGCAGACAGCGGTGTCCCCCATTGTTTGGCATGTTTAAACATAGCCCAAGGGTGATGACTCCAGGATTGGTGCCCCCCGATGGGCGTCGTCGTGTACCACTCAAGCTTGCACATTTCTCTGTTGTTTGTATATCGGTATACACTGTTTTACTATGTATGTGGATTGTCCCATATTCACATTGTGTGCATATTTTATAGGCCTGTATCTATTGCTGTTGTGTTTCAGATGCACAACAATTTGTAATAAATCTACTTTATTTTACTTTCATAACATGTTTTTTGACTAACCATATTCACCTCACTCAAAGTCCCAGGATGAACCCCATGTGTATATATATTATGTTGGTCGCACTTAACGGTTACTAAGGATTCGTATCTCAGAACATAGAAATGGTTTTATTAAACATAGCGTTTCTCTGCATTTTAAAAATGTACATGATAGAGACCCATCACTGCTACATTGTTAGGGTCTTCTATAATTGGAGGGGGTCCAATATAGTAAGGGATCTATCTAAAAGAGATACTAAATGAATTTTTTTATTAAATACACTCATACCGAATGGATTAAATATTGAACTAGATTTGAGTTGTTTCATTAGTGATGTTTAGTATTTTATTTTATTTTTTCTTGCCAAACCCATATTTTAAATTTTTTGACACTTGAACCTACTGTTTTTAAGATGTATTATATGATTGTAGATCATGATATTATTTCTTTTTATATCAACATTTAAATGATGCCTAAATAGGAGGAGTGACCCCATCTAAGTTTGCATTAAATCTAGCTCTATTGTCACACTTACTGTTGCTTTGAGGCATTATAGTATGTGTGGCTCTGCTACTTCAGGTACTCCAGTAGCTCTGTGTGATGGAGGATATGGCATGTAGGTGGTAATCATTTGCATGTCTTTGAGATATTAGGAATGTTGCCTTGCTGTACAGCCAATTCCAGATGACGAAACGCGTTTGGGCTTGGCTGTGCGGCAACTTTACTACAACGAGAGACATCCAAGCTGAATTGGCAGGTGTATCGGCAGTGTGGTGAGATATCGCTGACTTGATTTTCACTTACAATTTTTTTAGTGCTTTGGTTGACACTTTTATGCTCGTTTTATTCATACATCTTGTAAGTGCAATGGATGAAGGTTTTATTTTAATAAACATTGATGTGTTTGACGTTATCACACTAGTGGGGCTTTTTCTTTGTTATCTCTTCCCATGTGATTGCATTCATCTGTCCATTCTGTGTGAAGAGGAGCTGATCATTGGCGTAATATGCTGTTGCCGATCACGAGAGTGTAAGGCAATATTTTTTGGTGAATTCAACACTGATGGGGAGGGGGCTGTGAGACACACATGGTATAATGTGAAGACTTTATCACAATTTGGAGGATTCTTTTGTGCTTTATGGACATTCTTTAGTTCTATTATTGTTTCATATGGACTTTTGTCACTGAACTTCCATTCATTTTCCCTTTTCTATATTATATTGTTTATTATATAAGCGCTGCTGATCACTTTAGGTTTTTCTGAGGTGGTATTTTACATGCTTTCACTAGTACCATTTTTTTTGTGTGTTGGGTAGAGGGACTTTCTCAGAATCATGTGCCTGGGATTGAACTTAGGTTATTCTGTCTTTGGGCTGTGGCTCTGTTCACTCTGCCACTGGGAAACCCGAGTCTTGCAGTATTGCATCGTATTTCTGCTCCTAATACTCTCTAGTAGGGATGGGCAAACAGTTCAGCCCGAGCATAAGTTTGGGCCAAACTTTTATTGTTCGAACGTTCGGCGAAAAGCCAAACAAATGGGTCGTTCGACCGCTTGTTCACCCCCTAAACCAAAGACAATGAATTGGCGGGGCTGAACAGTGCATTGCAAGCCCTGATTGGCTGAAGCAGTGAAAGCTTTGGCCAATCAGGACACAGAGCACTGTCAGAGTCATGATTGGACACTGTCATCATGTCTATCCAATCATGGCTCATTTCCACCCCACAGTATAAAAGTGTTCTTTCAATGGCAGCCATTTTCAGTGTGATTTCGGCACTGAGAGAGATAGAACAAGGCTCTGTTCAGTGCTATTAGTTAGTTAGTGTGCTATACTGTGCTTCAATTGACAGTGTAGAATATTGGTTTAGTGTCATTCTAGGGATAGTGTGAGTGTAGTGAGGAGGACCATCATTCAGCTTTGCATAGTGTGCATCTAGAGCAGGGACAGCTCAGATAGTTTCAGTGTAGTGTAGTGAGACCATGTCAGTAATCTTGACATTAGTGTATAGCTAGAGTAGGGACAGTTCAGATAGCATCAGTGTAGTGACCGTTGAACACCGTCTATTTGATTGCATTACTGCCAGTTTAAAACCATTTACTTCTGTGTGCGTTACTGCCGGTTTACTGCCATTTACTTCTGTGTGCGTTACTGCCAGTTTAACTCCATATAGTTTTGTGTGCGTTACTGCCAGTTTAACGCCATATAGTTTTGTGCGTTACTGCAAGTTTAACGTCATTTACTTCCGTGTGCGTTACTGCCAGTTTAACGTCATATAGTTCTTTGTGCGTTACTGCCAGTTTAACGCCATATTTCTGTTTGCATTACTGCCAGTTTAATGTCATATAGTTTTTTGTGCATTACTGCCAGTTTAACGCCATATAGATTTGTGCGTTACTGCAGGTTTAATGCCATTTACTTCTGTATGCGTTACTGCAAGTTTAATGCCATATGGTTCTGTGCGTCACTGTACGTTTGGCGCATTATATTACAGTATATTATAATGTATCCATGGAGTGTGTCTGTGTAGTGTGAGTACTCAAATTAAAGAGCACCAAACACCACTTTACATTGATTAAAGTGTATCTATGTACAGACTTCCACTTCTTCTTTACATTTGCTTATAAGCACTGCCCCCTCCCTCCCAATAATGTCTGGGAGGACAACAAGGAGAGGCAGACAATCCCTTGGCACTGTAAGGGGACCAGCAACAAATGTATCCACAGGCAAAGGTGGATGTGGTGGTCAATATTCAGGCAGGGCATCATTTCCTTTGTTTTATGAGTTTGCCCATGCTATCCAGCCACAGCATGCAAAGGAGGTGGTCGACTGGCTTACTAAACCTTCCTCATCCTCCTCATCCTCTGTCACGCAAGCAGAGACAAGTGTGCAGTCCCCTGCAGTTGCCAGAGTGGATAAACCTGCCTCCTTATCCAAATCTATTCCTGCCATAGCCCCAACATCAGACATGGAGGAGTCAGCTGAGTTATTTGAGCACAGTGTCAGCCACTTGCTCCTTGATGATGCCCAGTCATTACTGGATTCAGTTATTGGTTCTGAGGTTGAGGATGACAGGAACATGAGCCTAGAGAGAGGGGAGAACACTGCTAGACAAATTGGTATTCATGTTCCCCCAGCCGCAGCATATAGCCAAGTTGTCTCCAGTGGTAATGATGATGATGGAGGAGATGGAGATGATGATGATGATGATGATAATGATGATGAGGTCACTGATGCGACTTGGGTGCCAAATAGAGCAGAGGAGGAAACTGAAAGTGAGGCAGCACTACCCCAAGGAGGCTGACATCAAGAAAGAGTAGAGAGCAGCCACCTTATTCCATCACATTCTGCAGCTGTTATATCCCGGCCCACTCCCAAAGCTCAGCTGTCTGGGCCTTTTTCAGCACATCTGCAGCAGATCGCACTGTTGCTATCTGCAAACTGTGTCTCAGGCACATCAAACGTGGCGAAAACACCAGCCATTTGGGTACCACATGCTTAACAAGGCAATTTAATGTCCAACCACTCAGTCCGTTGGCAAGAGCACCTAAGAGCCACACAAAAGGGGCACAGATCTGTCCCTCCCCCTCGTCCTCCTTACCCACTTCAGTCTGCCCCTGCTATATCAAGTCATTACCTCTCAGCAGCCTCCACTGACAGGGATGATGGTATAGCACAGGGTGTCCCAGGTCCTAACATCACATCTGCCAGCAGCACACCACCAGCTGTAGACTGTATGCAGCAAATTTCTCTGCCCCATCTGCTGCAGTGGAAAAAAATACAGTCCCTGCCACCCACATGCCCAGCATCTAAATGCAAGCTTGTCAAAGCTGTTGGCTCTCCAACTTATGCCTTTCAGCCTGGTGGATTCTGCCCCCTTCTATGAATTCGCACAATGTGCTGTACCACAATGGCAGGTTCCCAGTCGCTACTACTTTTCATGTAAGGCCATTTCATCTCTCTACCATCATGTGGAAATGTTCTGGCATCGTTGGGCAAGGCAGTCAGCTGTAAAATCCACCTCACTGCTGAAATGGGGTCCAGCAAACATGGGCAGGGATGATATATTTCGTTCACAGCACACTGGGCAATGCTGCTTGCAACTCAAAAGGATGCAGGACAGGGCTCGGTGCTGCAGCTTGTTGTGCCCCCATGTCTCCATACAGCTGGTGGTGATGATGCCAGACCTGTGAGCTCTACCCCCTCCTCTGCCTCCTCCTCCTCCGCCATCTCCATGCCCTCCTTTGCAGAATTGTCCTATGAACATCAGGTACCCTGTTAAGTGTTCAAAGGGCTATTCCATGAGTCAGGCTAAAAGGTGCCATGCAGTGCTTCAGCTGGTGTGTTTAGGGGACAGGAACCACACCGGAGCAGAGATTATTGAAGCTCTGCAGGGACAGGCCCAGAGGTAGTTCACACCATGCCAGCTGGAGCCAGGAATGGTGGTGTGTGATAATGGCTCAAACCTCCTGTCTGCCCTTAGACAGGGAAAGTTGACACATGTGCCATGCCGGGCACATGTCCTCAATTTGGTGGTGCAGCATTTCCTAAATACTTACCCAGGGTTGCAAGATGTGCTAAAGCTGGCCTGAAGAGTCTGTAGCCATTTCAGGTGGTTATACACAGCCAGTGCTTGGTTGGCTGAAATTGAGCGGGAAATCCACCTGTACCTAAACCGCCTGATTTGTGACATGCCCACCAGGTGGAACTTGACTTTGTCAATGCTGCAGTGGCTATACATGCAGCAGAGGACCGTCAACAAGTACCTGTGCGAATACAAGCACAAAGTCGGGCTCAGGCCGCCTCGGCTTTTTTCCCCACACCAATGGCTGATCAATAAGGAAGCATGCACTGTATTGTCACCATTTGAGGAAGCCACAAAGATGGTGAGCTGTGACAGTGCATGCATCAGTGACACAATCCCTGTTGTGTTTCTGCTGGAGCAGAGTCTGCGTGGCATTATGGACAGGGCACTGGAGGCAGAGCAGCAGGAGGAAGAGGAGGACTTTCTTTTCCTCTCAAGGCCCACTTTATCCAGAAACCATCATTCCTATATCACAGAACACACATATTCTATATTTTATATAGATGTGTTATACATAAAGTGATATATTTCTATGGCTTACAGCTAGTGACAACCCAAAATTCAGTATCACAGAAAATTAGAATGCAATAAATACATATATAAAAGTGGTTGTTAAATACCAGCTAAAGAAAGATATATCTGTCTCAAAAAAATGATACAAATGATACAAATTTAATTTGGGTACAGTGTTGCATGACTGAGTAATTGTCATTCAAAGCGAGACAACACTGAAAACTGAAAAATGGCATGGGCAGGAAGGGGGTGAAAGCATCCTGACTTCGGGGTGGTTAAACATTTGCTCTGGGATAGTTCTCTTATTATTTTTTCATATTTTGACAAAGGTAAAAATATTCCCACAAAATTTGATTTACAGTTAACTTTAAAATGAGACTTTTCTTTTACTTTTTATAAAGCCTGATATAAATCCAATAAAATGACAGTAGAGGCCAACTGGAGAATAAACTTTCCTCAGATCTCTCCATTTTTCATTATTTTAACTTTTCTGCATTTTATTTGGTCAGTTATTATTTTATTTTTTTAACCTAATTAGAGTCTCACTTTGAAACTTTCTATTTCAAACCGGAATGGTTTTCTCTTAAAATTACTTAAGTATCAGTAGAGGAAAATTTTATCTCTCTGAAGGAAACCTCAATTCAGCTGATGATTTATCATCATTAGAAATTCATTGGAGCAAAGTTTTGCATTAATCTCTGATGAACACAGAGCCATTCTACACTCCTGTGTGCTCCGGAGGTGTCCGGGGAGATTTCTGTATTATAAATATATGTATTTGTGGAGAATGAAATTGTATTGTGACCCGACATGTCACATACATTTTATTTTTATTTTTCCAAATACATTTTCTGTTCTTTTTATTTTTTATTTTCTTCAGAAAAATCTCTCCATCATCAGACTTCTAGCACTGAGCTGACCTTTCCAGAGGTTACCCCCCTCACCCCTCTTCTATCAGAATTTACCTCTGCGGGGGGGACCACTGACAACATCTGGGCTAGGAGCTAAAACAACAGAATTTCTTTATTTTACCAGTCTGACCATTCACAGGTATTTTTTCCCTTTATTATTTGTTTTACAGATACAGTACAACCCCGCTTATCCCAATTGTAGTAATCTTTGTTTTCTTTTTTGTTTTTGGTTTTTTTTTGGTATTAGTTTGTTTGCATATACATGTGAATAGAAAAAAAATAAAGCAAATACGGTATATATTTTTTATACATCTACTGTATACTTTTTACTTAATACATGACACTGATCATGTTGATTTATTTTTCATGTTTCAAGTATTATGTATTTATTTTAATTATTACAAGCTAAAAAATATGTTGTTGTTGTCACTCTCTGCAGTGTATGCTCATGCACTTCTTTGATGGAAACATAAATTAATAATTAATGAAATATTTATTTAAGGTCATTTTTATTTCTCGTCTGGTTGTTCCCTGTGTTTGATATTTCGCTGATTTTGTTAAGTAAGAGCTAAGCGTTGATACATTTAAATAAATCATGTCACTTCTTTATTCACTAATAATATGTACATTTATTATCTTCATAGCTGTGTTAAGTATTGATACATTTAAAGATGTTCTGTCGCTCCCTGATCCATCGTTCATATTCCTTCAAATTTAGTTATCTGAATTCTTTTTTGTATTTATACAGTTTTGAAGAGGGGGGCTCCTTAGTTACATTGATAATTATAAATAATACTTTGGTCCTGACTCATCAAATTACAGAAAAATAATAAATACTGTTTCAGACATTTTAAAATGAAAGGGGACCTGTCATGAGAGAATATCTGCCATTTGCTGAACTCCCCTTTAAGAACGTTGCTTCCCCCGACCATTATGATGATACTTTAAATTTAATGCTGAGTTGCTGAGACATAACACATACAGAAATGTTGAAAAATTATTTTGACACTTATTTATATCATAATGTAAAGTGGATCTAATGTGTAACTGGGTGACATTTAGATTTATCTTTGTAAATTTGTCATTTTCTCATCCAAATCTTTGTTTTCGTAATTTTTTTTTTCTAACCTAGTCCCGTGTTTCTCCTGCAGCCTTTTTCGGCCTCTTCATGCCTACATGCACTCACTCCAGTGTTAGCTGCACATTATTGCTGAAGACAGGTTCTCCTGATGGTGACAACAACGGATCAGGCCTGTGAAATGGGAGTCAGAGCGGCCTGTTGAAGTTTCGAGATGCAAAAGAGGCATGCAGGAGCACAAGCGGGAGACAGTTGTCAGCCCCTAATAGGTTTGTGACCTTTATGGCAGGATCACCAGGGAGTGTTTCTAAATGTATCTAAACTCATTTGTTTTATTTTTTTTGATAGAGTGAGGGGGTTAGAAACCTCTTGAAACCTCTCCTGTGATCACCAACACTGACTGTTGTGTATAACATCCTCTGCCTGCAGATCAGTGTGCTTAGAACTTTTGAGTCCCTTTATCATTCTGCCATTTCACCCAGCCCTGATGAAGGGGGATTGTATGGCCCAGCCCCCAACATGCATTTTGATGTCTTTTGACCTGATTGTTGCAACCAGTTAAACAATAAAAGCTTTTGATCCATAAGGAATTTTCATTTAGTGTTCTCTTTCATCTATTGTACTTTCTCAGCTCAGATGAATGTCCTCTCCATGGGATCCCCATCTTCGTGGTGAGCATCAGAATACAAGACAGTTGGGCTCAAGTATTGACTTTGACCATATTATGATGATCTTTGAACGTCTGTGTCCAGCACCCCAGTACCACTACTTATTTTTTTATTGCTGTGGTCCCACTGGGGAGATTCACCCTTCTCTCATTGTCTTGGTGACCATTGTTCCTGAGACTGAAATGGATGGAAAATCCAACATTTTTAGTTTCCATCTAAACAGGAGTAACAAGGAAATTTTTTCAATGGGGGCATCTGTCAATAGGGGATTTGCCTTTCTTTGGAGAGCTTGCCTCTGACCTCTAGTTGTGTCTACAGGATAGGAACATAAGGGAAATGTCCCCAGTTAGCAAAAAAAAAAAAAAAATCTTATGTAAATTCTGTGCACTCTATTCACCTATTGTGGTTTTACGGTGGAGTGCCTCTAGACCACGGTCCCTGTAAGTCATTCATCTGATCCCTATCAGCGTGTAGTTTCCCTGTGGCAGGGGAATTTGGGGGTTCTTCTAGGGGTACATACATCCCAGCTTCTTTTGGGAGGACTGCCTTATAGTTTTAGAGGGAGGGGTTGAGGTCTTGTGTGGGTGGGCTATGGGTTGTAGGGGCTGGTGGGTGGGTGTGGGGGAAGGGATTTGTGATGCTTTTTTTTTATATGTTCATAAAATAAACTTTTGAGGAGCTAGCATAGGCTCTTTTTGTCATTTTTAAATTTTTGGTTTATTGGTTCCTTGTGATCACACCCACCCTATATGCCAGGGCAGCACCACCTTGATAATAATACTACTGTGTGGCTTCCAAGGCCAACAACTGTTTGGTGATAAAATAAAATCTGACAGTGATTTTACCCTTTCCTACTCTATCCTAAATGGAAAAAAAAATCCATTGGTTTTGGATATACTGTATATACTCGAGTATAAGCCAACCCAAATATAAGCCGAGGCACCTAATTTTACCACAAAAAACTGGGAAAACTTATTAACTTGAGTATAAGCCTAGGGTGAGAAATGCGCAGCTGCTGTAAGTGGAAAAGAGGGTCAACAATGCTCATTTGCATGCCTCACTGTGCCCATTTGCATGCCTCACTGTGCTCATTTGCAGCCTCACTGTGCTCATTTGCAGCCTCACTGTGCCCATTTGCATGCCTCACTGTGCCCATTTGTAGCCATAGGTCCCCCGAACTTCAAACTTGGTAATTAAGGGTTCCTAGATGCCCCCTAGCTGCAGCCAAAATTTGGGATCTCTGGACCCAAAGTGTCCCGAAATGACATTGCTGCAGATGGACACAGTTGACCGACTTTGGGGCCCCATATCTCGGGGCCACTTGGAGCTAGGAACCTGAGTTTGGTGTGCAAACCCAGTGGAACTAGCACTACAACATATCCAAAGCTAGGGTTCCAAGCACCAAGTGGCCCCAAAGTTCGGAAAATGTCAAGCACTTTTCATGCAGCAGAGAATGACATTTTCTGAACCAACTTTGGGGTCCCGTATCTCCACTTGATGCTAGGAACCCCAGCTTTGGATATGTTGCAGTGCTAGTTCCACTGGGTTTGCACACCACATTTGGGGTTCCTAGCACCAAGTGGCCCCGAGATATGAGGCCCCAAATTCAGTTTGGAAAATGTCATTCTCTGTAGCAGAAAAGTGCTTGACTCGAGTATAAGCCGAGGGGGGCATTTTCAGCACAAAAACATTTGCTGAAAAACTCGGCTTATACTTGAGTATATACGATACTTAAAGGAAAGCTGCAGATTCAAAAGCATTAAAAACACAATTTAAAATTACATTTAAGTGAGTGTAATGTCTTGTTTTTTTTTCTATTGAAATAACAAACATGTTATACTTAACTACCCTTTGTAATGGTTTTGCACAGGGCAGCCCAGATCCTCCTCTTCTCTGGTCCCCCACCAGTTCTCCTGGATCCTCCCTCCTGTTGAGTGCCCCCAAAGCAAGCAGCTTGCTCCTGAGCCGAGCCACAGCTCTGTGTATCCATTCAGACACGGAGCCGTGGTTTGGCTCTGCCCCCTTTCTCTCCTCATTGGCTAACTAAGTTTGATTGACAACAGTGGGAGCCAATTGCACTATTGCTGTGTCTCAGCCAATCAGGAGGGAGAGTCTCGGATGACCGAGGCATTTCTGGACCTGACATCGCTGGATTGAAATAGGGCTCAGGTAAGTATTAGGGGGCTGAGGGGGGGCTGATGCACACAGAAGGCTTTTTATCCTAATGCATAGAATGCATTAAGATAAAAAAACCTTCTGACTTTACAATCACTTTAATATTAGATTAAAGCCTATATGAGATTTCTTTGATTAGAACTACTTTAAGTTGCCTTTGAAGATTGATATATTAGGGGCTACCTCTAAATTTCCAGGATTAAGGTCTCACTTTATAACAAGACGCTCCAATAATTTGTGTTCTGTCCAGAGAAAAGAGACAATGTACCAATCTACCTGACTGAAATGTTATCATTCATCTATCAAAATTATTGCATTGCAACGTATATAAGTTGGACATGGCACAAATTCAAATGGTAATTTTTTCCAGGTAAGGTGTTAATAAACTTTTATATTTTATTTCTGTTGCGGCAGGAATAATTGTCTTTTCCTAATCTTTTGGATGATGGACAATGGATATTACACTCTGCTCAGTGCATCCTGCAGTTACAGCCCATTGATGCTCCATGCAGTCAGGTTACAGCCAATATTTTAGAATTTTGGTGAAAAATTATAACATTTATAGTCACTGACATAAACAAAAAATTGGTTCATGTTTTCTGTGCACCATTTCAGTCAACATCTTAAGATAATAGAATTTCACATACAAACTCTCTCCCGGCGAAGGAATTCATGACGTATGCAAGGGTTACTAGCATTTTAAAAAATGTCAAGGCTCAATATGTAAGACTTCCAAAATCTGTTTACAAATTGTGGAATTCAGCCCTTACTCCCAAAAAAGGAATTACAGAATTCTATAATCTATTACACAGTAAGCTCCACTTTGAAACCCCAAAGCAACTTTTAAAATGGGAATCAGATTTAAACATAACAGTTTCTCAGAAGCAATGGAGCCGTGCGATTAGAACCAACTATACTCATACCAAATGTTCTAATTTCAGGGAAATAGCCCAGAAGATACATCTGAGATGGTACAGGACCCCATATACAATAGCAAAGTTTGGGAAAAATCCATCTAATCTTTGCTGGAGGGAATGTGGACAAGTGGGTAATTTAGCCCACATGTTTTGGTTCTGTGTATCCCTACATAGTTTCTGGGCTGCAATAACACCACTGATTGCGAAACTAATAGGAATACTTAACAAATTGAAAGCTGAACAAGCTCTTCTAAGCATTGACATGGATATCTACCCAGCTCCTAGTCGCACATTGGTAATGCACGTTCTATATGCAGCTCGATTGGTGATTACCCGTAAATGGAAATCTACGGTATCTCCTACTATGAGGGAAGTAATACACTTGGTAAATGATTCCTATGCTTACGAGAAAACCATAGCCTATAGGGAGAGACGACAAAAATAATTTACAAAATGCTGGTCCTTATGGGAAAAATATAATGGGGAACACAAACATTATAAATAGAAAGGCCTGTCACCTATTAAGTGCCTTAGCTAAAACCAGACTTCTTGAGGTCCAAATATAATATGTGGAACTTGCAAATACCTAGTTTATAGTACAGTTGTTGAGAGATGGCTTACAGGAAATTATAAAGTTGTTCATTATCTACACTTTGTTATGTTTTGCGTTATTCTATGCAAGTGTTTCTTAGGACAATCTAACAGAAAACTGATCAATGTTTTGTACGCATTGTTATTGGAGCATATAAACTCCAGTATATGTATATGTTATTTTTGCAAAATTCAATAAAAAATACATATTAAAAAAAAGATAATAGAATTTCTCTATTCAATATTTTAGATTGTCATAAATTAGGTTTTACTTTAAGTTGTAGAAAAATGTAAATTGTATTTTATCTATAGGCTTTCTCTATGGTTTTTATAAACATGGAATTGTAGAAAAAATAAAATCTTGCGAAAGCTTTATGCAAGTTTCTTATTTTTATAGCATTTTGGATTTCAGACAAAGATATCTGCTTATATATACATAACATTTATTACAATGAGAAATCAGTCAATACTAAATGAATTATTTCTCTCTGGATTGTCTGACCTTCCATCTCTTCAGCTCCCTCTCTTTCTCTTCTTCCTTCTCATCTACCTTCTGACATTCATCTGGAATTTGCTGACCATTGTCCTCATAGTCACCGACTCTCACCTCCATGTTCCTATGTATTTCTTCCTTGGGAACCTGGCCAGTTTGGACCTCTGTTATTCCTCATTAACCGTCCCACGAATGCTATATGACCTTTACACCAAGACAAGAAAAATTTCCATAAAGGCTTGTATAACCCAAGTCTTCTTCTTTATATTCTTTGCTGGTTGTGAAGAATATCTGTTGGTTGTCATGTCCTATGATCGATATACCGCCATTTGTCATCCATTACATTACACACAGATCATGAGTTGGAAAGTGTGTGCACAGTTGGTGTCCATTGGATGTTGTCTCAGCTTTACCCATTCTATGGTTCATTCACTTTATGCCTTCAAATTAACATTTTGTGGATCAGATATTATAGAAAGCTTCTTCTGTGACCTTCCACAATTGTTTCATATTTCCTGCAGTGACATCTTCATCAACATTCTGCTCATCTTCCTCTTTGGTGGCATCCTTGGAGGTGGAGCTCTAATACTGACAATCCTGTCCTATGTCTATATATTCAAAACTGTTCTTAAAATTCAAGCTAAGGGAAATAGGAGTACAGTTTTCTCTACTTGTAACTCTCACCTGACATTGTTGTTTATGTTTTATGGCTCTGTTATGTTCAATTATTTTTGGCAAAGTGCTGGTCATCGTATTCCCAGTGACAAAGTGCTGTCCATCATTTATGCGGTGATTCTTCTTCTCCTCAATCCTCTCATTTACAGTTTGAGGAACCAGGATTTTAGAACAGCATTTCAAAGTGTTTTCAGGACGTTCTTCCCACAAAAAAAGAATAGAGAAAGATACAAAAATACCTTCCTATATATGACCTATATAAGAAATCTTTTGAACAGCTATTTATTTTAACCACTAGCCGACCAGCTGCCATTGTTATGGTCGTCTCTCCTGGGAAATCACTGTAGCTGTACGTCATCTCGTTCAGGCGCGATAGCGGGTGGGACCGATCTCGATGCCCGCCGGCAACCCACAATCACCTAGTACAGAGGCAGAATGGGGATCTGCCTTTGCAAACAATGACAAGGGATATGACAGAGATCTACTGTTCCCAGTAATCAGGAACAGTGATCTTTGTCATGTCCCTGCCAGCCCTAACACACTTAAACCCTTGATCGCCCCTAGTGTTAACCCCCTTCCCCGCCAGTATCATTTTTACATTGATCAGTGCATTTTTATAGCACTGATCAATGTAATAATGTCACTGGTCCCCAAAAAGTGTCATTTGAGGTCGCATTTGTCTGCTGCAATGTTGCAGTCCCACTAAAAATCGCAGATTGTCGCCATTACTAGTAAAAACAATACCAAATATGAAAGTCCTTAAATCTATCCCATAGTTTGTAGACGCAATAATTTTTGCGCAAACTAACCAATATATGCCTATTGCAATATTTTTTTTTTTACCAAAATATGTAGAAGAATATATATTGGCCTAAACTGAATAAATAGGTTTTTTTTATATTTTTTTTGGATATGTATTATAGCAAAAAACAAAAAATTTTTTTTTTTCAAAATTGTCGCTCTTTGTTTGCTTATAGCTCAAAAAATTAAAAGCACAGAGGTAATCAAAAACCCTTAAAAGAAAAAAGGGACATCAATTTTTTGGGGGTACAACGTTGCACGACCGCGCAATTGTCAGTTAAATTGACGCAGTGCCGTATCGCAAAAAATGGCCTGGTCTTTAAGGGGGCAAATCCTTCCGGGGTTAATGTGCATCTCTAATCAGATTTTTTAAAAATTTGAGTAGGGATTTATTTAACCCTTTCGCTGACAGGCCCCATGCTTAACTTTTAAACTCAAGTGGCCAGACCAATTTTGCAATTTTTCCATTTTTTAATTTTTTTGTTTTCCCCTTTCAGAGTTTGTGAAAGACCCCCAAACCATACATTTTTTAAAGCATAGAACCAGTAGAATAAAAAACAAGGTGCTACTATTTTTTTAGGCCCTTTGATATTTTCACAAATGTTTATCAAAACAATATTTTCACAAAAAATACACAAAAATCCTTATTCGCAGACACAAACACAGCAAAACCTACAAAATGTACCTGTATATCGCTGGAACTTAGGTGGCTATACCAGGATGATATGAAGCCGCAGGCATTGCCCTGGTACCATTTTTAGAGCTCAGCTCTCATGTGAAAGCAATTCTAGTTTTTTTTTTACAAGCAGCGGAAAGAGAAGTCCCCCTTTGGGAGACCCTAGCAACCAGCCATCATGTCTGCCGACTGGTGGGAAAGTTGAACAATGCTGGAATCTGCTTTGATCGGCTCTCTGCTATTGTAACCCGGAAGCGATGACCTGACATCACTTCTGGTTTACCCAGCGCCATGTCAATGGCACCATTTTTAATAAAACAAAAGCATTCAAAAACACTGATGTTTTGAATGCTTTTAAGGGCAGAGGTGGAATTTGGGGTCTTATGGACCCCAGATCTCTCCATAAAGAGTGCCTATTGCCTATTCACATGCCTATTGCTGTCATGGTTAAGGATGTTTGCATTTCTTGTGAACACATTAAAGTAATAAAAAAAATGGAAGCATCAGTGTAAAAAACAAAACAAAACATAAACTAAATGAATAATTAAAACAAAAAGTGTATAAGTGCGTGTCATCAGCACTGTCTCCAAAAAAAATGTGTAACTCTTCCATCCTATATGCTAGTATTGTGGTACTATATTATGATATAATTACATCATATGACATGCAGTATGCTTTACAAACAACAATATAGTATTTGTATCCAAACAAATTAATAAAGTGCAAATAGTGCTGAGTGCAAAAACAGTCCTGCATAGATAATGAGTTCTTAAAAATATGTTGATAAAAATCTTCAGATATAGGTTATTTCGATAAAGTGGCAAATCATGCTCCCCTCCTATATGCCTTCACTCACCAGCTCAAAAAGGGTTAATCGCCTGTAATATAAAAGGATCCGTAGTTCCTTGGATAATAGTTGTATCAGTCCTCTCCTATTATTCCAGAAGGTGGATTAAGGCTCCTCATGTGGATATGGGGAAATAAAACCAGAGGGATTCCATAGCGTAATGCCGTTTATTTGAATAAAAAATACAAGAAAACAGACTGTGCACTTACAATATCCTCCTCTTGTATGTGGGCATGTTACATCACTGCTCTGGAAGCTCAACATTGCGATCTGCGTTCCAAAGACAGGACGTGACGTAACCGCAAATGTACTCCTCCTACTACACCCGCCTCCTACTTCCTATTGTTCTCCTCTACCTGCCTTGTCTACCCTATATGGTTGTTCCCACCCGCAAATCGTGACTCCACTCTACACATTCGTTCGGGGTCACTCCAAGGTTGGTGGTTTCAATTATTTATTAAAGCGAAGTTCCGCCATCAAAAAAAATAAATAAATGTCAGCAGCTACAAATACTGCAGCTGCTGACTTTTAATATAAGGACACTTACCTGTCCTGAGCGCCAGCGATGTCCTCACCCGATGCCAACCTGTCCCTTGGCTCCGGGTGGAGGCTCCGACCTCTTAAGTAAGGGAATCAGGAAGTGAAGCCTTGCAGCTTCACGGCCTGTTTCCCTACTGCGCATGCGCAAGTCGCGCTGCTCCTTCTCACTGGTCCCTGCTGTCTTCTGGGACCTGTGTGTCTTCCAGAAGACAGCGGGGGACGGGACGGAGGAGGGTCTGGACATGGCATAGATCGCAGCGGATTCTGCGGCAACCTTTGCTGGAAGTTGGAGCAAATACCTGTATTAGACAGGTATCTGCTCCCCCTCTTCCCCCTGAAAGGTGCCAAAATGTGACACCGGAGGGGGGGGGACCGGATAAGTGGAAGTTCCATTTTTGGGTGGAACTTTTATACTTTTATACTTCTAAAAATTAGTACAATTATAACATCTTTTATATTAATAATAATACAAAAATTATATAAATTCAAAGAAACTCTATTCATGAATTTGGTGTAATTTTGGGGCTCAAACTTTAATTCATAAAAAACTTTCACTCTTCCTTTATATAGCAAAGCATATATTCCTAAAAATTGTGTAAAAAACAATTAATATCTAGCTCAATGTTTAAGGTGTCATAGTTTTTAGCCTCTGGATCCAAAATGTTTCATTCTGCCAGATTGCCTGTTTTTAATGTACAGTATCTCACAAAAGTAAGTACACCCCTCACATTTTTGTAAATAGTTTGTTATATCTTTTCATGTGACAACACTGAAGAAATGACACTTTGCTACAATGTAAAGTAGTGAGTGTACAGCTTGTATAACAGTGTAAATTTGCTGTCCCCTCAAAATAACTCAACACACAGCCATTAATGTCTAAACCGCTGGCAACAAAAGTGAGTACACCCCTAAGTGAAAATGCCCAAGTTGGCCCAAAGTTATTATTTCCAACACTGCCTTAACCCTCTTGGGCATGGAGTTCACCATAGCTTCTCAGTCCTCTTCCACTCCTCCATGACGACATCACAGAGCTGGTGGATGTTAGAGACCTTGCGCTCCTCCACCTTCCATTTGAGGATGCCCCACAGATGCTCAATAGGGTTTAGGTCCGAAGACATGATTGGCCAGTCCATCACCTTTTACCTCAGCTTCTTTAGCAAGACAGTGGTCATCTTGGAGTTGTGTTTGGGGTCGTTATCATGTTGGAATGATCTGAATGATCATGCTCTGCTTTAGTATGTCACAGTACATGTTGGCATTCATGGTTCCCTCAATGAACTGTAGCTCCCCAGTGCCGGCAGCACTCATGCAGCCCCAGACCCTTCTAACTTTTTGGCCACCTTCATTCCCAGCTGATCTGCACCCTCCTCATTTAGGTGCAGTCCGTCCCTTCTATAGTACCGGTTATTGACTGAGAAGTCGGCCCAGTCCTCCAGGAACCCAAACCCCTCCTTACTACACCAGCTCTTCAGCCACTTGTTTACTTCCCTAATCTCCCTCTGCCTTTCTGGTGTGGCTCGATATACCAGTAGTATTCCTGAGAATACTACCTTGGAGGTCCTTTTCCTCAATTTAGCTCCCAAGTCCCTAAAATCGTTCTTTAGGACACTCCATCTGCCTCTGACTTTGTCATTGGTGCCAATGTGCACCATGATAGCTGGGTCTTCCCCAGCCACTCCCAGTAATCTGTCCACCAGATTCGCGATGTGCCAAACTCACATTCAGACGGAAGAGAACTCATCTGGGTTGCTTATATTTCGATGCTCTTTGTATTGTTAGTGGATATGCCCACACAGAAAGTCTGTAACTAGCTTTTAGAACTACTGTGTATTTAAAAAGATATAAAAACTATCCATATAATTAATCTTGTAGGGATACTTACATTTTTTATATAATCTTTATTTAGGATGGTAAAATGGAGCAAGTACAATACCAAGAGAACCTTCACAATTACAATGTGTCCATCATTCCCAAAAATGTTGTTGTTGCGTTTAAAAAAAAATAACCAATAAAATTAGGAATATAAACGAACAATTGCAGTGTCCTCTCTGTTGCATAAGAAAACATTGTCAGGCAATAAAGCATTTACACTTCCTTTTGGGGTATGGAAACACCTGAATGAAATAAACAGCAATGGTTGGATTGGCCATAGAGGGTCTGCATTACCACAGTCAGGGTGAGATGGGTACAGGGGGAGAAAATCTGATATGCATTAACAAGCCTACGGGGTAAACGCCCACGTGGGACCTAATTCCCTTCAGCCCCAGATGAAGGGTAGGGTGGGACAAAGTAAGAGCTCAGGACCAGCATCAGGTCAAGAAGGAAGATGATGCATCCAGGTTACCCAAACACTATAAACTACAACTTGTACAATAAGGATACTCATCTAACTGAAAGTTCAAACATATTATTCAACAGTTTAACCCCTTTGCACCTCCTGCCTCCCAGCCCTTTAAGAGTTCTAAAAGCAGGGAGTCAGAGGCAGGCATTCAGATCATGTGACACTGTGATTGGCTGTCAAAGCATCGGGAGCTTACCGATCCCCACCTGCTGTTTAGTTGTTTACACAGGGCCGGGAGGCCACATATATGCGTGTAGTTACACTTAGTTAAAGATGAAAAGTGGGAGACAGGGGAGACAGTGGGATATTGGAGACATCCTCTTTCTTCCACATATGGGTTTCATTTTATGGCGTTTAAACTTGCAGTGGTTGTAGGATGAAGTGCTGCAGGGGGATGCAAATGGTATTGCAGATTACTAGAGCACAAATTAAAAATATGCTCAAATGTGCACTTGGAAACTGCTTATGCTACAAGCAGAAAATTATTATTTTGCTAACCCTGACCCACACATACATGAGGCAGGGCTGTATAAATGCCGAGAGTATGAGCTCTGATTATTAGACCTTACTAAAAAGAAGATGCTTTATGAACATAGTAACAAAGCTGTCCGTTTCCTTGCTTATTGAGCTAGGCCTGACTCCATCCCCACCTCTATTCCCCATATTCAATTATCTAATGGACAGATTGGCACTGCCTCTCACAAGGTTCTGGATGCTTTTTTGTTCTTTTACACAAATCTTTATGCTTCCACGGTTTAATATTATGATGAACAAAAATCTAATTATTTGTCTCAGGTATCCCTCCCTTCCCTATCTTCTTGTAGACGTGGGGCATTGGATGCACCTATTTCCATTGAGGAGATTGACCTTGCTATTTCACAACTACCTGTTCATAAAACTCCAGGCCTTAATTTCTTCCCGGCTGATTGGTACGCTCAATTTAAACAGTTACTGAGTCCCTTTCTTCTCCGTACATTCACTGAGACACTGGACCATAGACGTGCGCACAGGATAAGCCAGGTGTGCCCAGGCACACCCTAATCACCCTGTGCAGCACAAATTCCGCCTACTGCCCTTCCCCTTCCTTCCACAGCACTTCTGACTTCCCTTCTCTCCTCCTCCGCCGGCTGTTGCTGCAGAGATGCTTTAGGATGAGTGGGGGAAGGGGCTGGTAGATATGTAATTTACAGGCCCCTTTCCTTTCTGAATGAACATTGTGAGTTATTAGTAATGTGTGTTTGAGCTTTGGGGTGCACACCCTAATGCAATAGGCTGCACACACCTGTGCACTGGACGCAGGTGTTCTGCCTCCCTCTATGTGGAAAACGTTGATAATTCTTCTTTTGAAACCTCACAAAGATCCTCTTAAATGTAATTCCTGTAGGCCAATTACTCTAATTAACGTGGACATAAAGATTCTAACAAAAGTATTCACGAATTGATTAAGGTGGATGCGCAATTGGTGAAATGTGATCAAGGTGGTTTTATCCCTGGTCGCTCCACTAGAATGAACATTCCTACAATATTTCGAAACTTGCAATACTCACATTATTGTCCTTCCAATCATGTTATTGTTTCTTTAGACACCTGTAAGGCCTTTGATAGAGTTGAATGGCCCAATCTTTTTTGTATACTGCAACTTTATGGCTTTTGCCCTGTATGATAGCTTGAATACATCTCCTCTATACTAATCCTGTAGCCAGAATTAGAGTAAACTCCAATATTACTGATGCCTTCCCAATACATTGTGGCACTCAACAGAGGTGTCCCCTGCCCCCCCCCCTCTTTTTTTATTTGCACACTTTTAGAGGTCTTTCCATTGGTACAATAGAGGAACATATTTCTCTCTATGCTGATGATACCTTAGTTTATTTAACAGATCCCCATGATTCCTTATACTCTCTACTGCAAGAAATTGTTGCATTTGGTTATTACTCTGGCTTCCAGGTGAACTGGGACAAATTTAACTTATTCCCCTTGGACCAGGCGGCTACGTCTATGATTCACCCAAAGTCCAGATTGCAAGTTGTAACTCTTTTTAGGTACTTGGGTATCCGGTTTCAACTACCTTTATTTACCTATATTGTTAATGATGTGTGTCTTTTGATATCCAAGTTGCAGCTTCAAATCAGGCAATAGATGGACCTACCATTGGACCTAATTGGGCAGGGTCAATATTCTCAAAATTACTTATCTTCTTAACCGTTGTATATCCTGGCCAATTCCCCTTGTAAAATACCCAAATGAATCGTCAAACAAATTGATACTATTTACATGGCATTTTTTTGGCAACATCAGGCCCCTAGAATAGCGCTTGAGATCCTGAGATTTCCGACCCATTTAGCGGGACTTGCCTTCACTAACTTTTATTTGTATTATTTGGCATCAACTGGTGCATATTCACAATTGGCTGCATGCCACCTCAGCTAATGCCTGTACCATCACTGAAACAGCAATTGCCTCCTCATTAGAAACCCTGCATAATATTATCCATAGACATTAAGTGCCCTCTCATCCAGGTACTATGATGTTAAACACCTCCCATTCCTTGTTTCGTACAGTTGTGACCTGTATCTCTAAGGCATCCTGGTCAACATCTCCCAATAACCATTTGTGGTTTAATCCCACCTTAAATTAGCTATATTCTTTACCTAACACCCAACAGTGGTCTTCCCTAGGGGTTAAATACCCGTGCCATCTTTTCACTGCAAGGCTTTAAATCCTTTTAACAATTACAGGTGGACTTTATTTTGCCCTCCAACTGCTTATTTTATTATTATCAATTCTGCCATGCAGTACGTGTAAAATTTGGGTCCCTGGATAATCCCATACAAGTGACACGCTTAGAGAAAATGCTAAGATGGTCAGTGATGCTTTGGGGAGCCATGTCATCTGCTGGTGTTGGTCCACTATGTTTTATCAAGTCCAATGTCAGCGCAGCCCTCTAGCTGGAAATTCTAGAGCACTTTATGCTTCCCTCTGCTGACCAACTTTATGGAGATGCTTATTTCATTTTCCAGCAGGACATGACACCTCCCCACACTGCCAAAACTACCAATACCCGGTCACATGATCATGGTATCACTGTGCTTGATTGGCCAGCAAATTTTCCTGACATAAACCCCATAGAGAATCTGTGGCGTATTGTCAGGAGGAAGATGAGAGACACCAGAGCCAACAATGCAGACGAGCTGAAGGCCGCTATCAAAGCAACCTGGGCTTCCATAACACCTCAGCAGTGCCACAGGCTGATCGCCTCCATGCCACGCCGCATTGATGCCGTAATTCATGCAAAAGGAGCCCCGACCAAGTATTGAGTGCATACTATACTGTACATGGACAGACTTCTCACTAAGCCAACATTTTTGTATTATTCCTTTTTTTTCTTGGTCTTATGTGATATTCTAATTTTCTGAGATAATGAATTTGGGGTTTTTACTCACTGTAAGCCATAATCATCAAAATTAAAAGAAAGACATGCTTGAAATATATCACTCCGTGTGTTGGATGAATCTATAGAATATATGATTTCACTTTTTGAATTGAATTACTGAAATAAATTAACTTTTTGATGATATTCTAATTTTATGAGATGTACCTGTATATACCACAGTATGTAGACTCTATAACTTTCACACAAACCAATTATTATACACCTATTGATTTTTTTTTTTACCAAAGACATGTAGCAAAATACATTTTGGCCTAAATTTATGAGGAAATTAGGCAGTTATTTATTTATAAGGGCACAAGGCATCAGATAGTGCTTGATTTTCCAGAGAATCCATGTTATTATGTAAATTAACTTGTGATGACACATAGACCAGGTATAAAAGTAAGGAACTATTTATAAGGATGAGGTCACTACTTTACCATTATTTACCATGGAAGAAACTACTCCTCATATTTTTTTGCAAATTAACCACATCACATCCAGCTGTTTATCTGCATTGCCCAGACGGGAGCAGTGCCGATGCGGGTACATGTACTTCCTCCTGCTTTGGCCACTTGTGTGCTCTCTCTAGAACATGCAGCAGCACAATCTGTGACCGCTTTTGCCCACAGCCAATAACTGATCATTGTACCAAACCGCTGTGAGCGGTCCTGATACAATTTCCTGGGCAGAAAGGGGGTGAAAGTGTCCTGACTTCGGGTGGTTAAACATTTGCTCTGGGAGAATTCTCTTCTCATTTTTTGCAGGTAAAAATATTCCCACAAAATTTGATTTGCAGTTAACTTTAATGTTAGACCTTTCTTTTACTGTTCATAAAGCCTAATATACAGTGGGGATGGAAAGTATTCAGACCCCCTTACATTTTTCACTCTTTGTTATATTGCAGCCATTTGCTAAAATCATTTAAGTTCTTTTTTTTCCTCATTAATGTACACTCAGCACCCCATATTGACAGAAAAACACAGGATTGTTGACATTTTTGCAGATTTATTAAAAAAGAAAAACTGAACTATCACATGGCCCTAAGTATTCAGACCCTTTGCTCAGTATTTAGTAGAAGCCCCTTCTAATCTAATACAGCCATGAGTCTTTTTGGGAAAGATGCAACAAGTTTTTCATACCTGGATTTGAGGATCCTCTGCCATTCCTCCTTGCAGATCCTCTCCGGTTCTGTCAGGTTGGATGGTAAACGTTGGTGGACAGCCATTTTTATGTCTCTCCAGAGATGCTCAATTGGGTTTAAGTCAGGGCTCTGGCTGGGCCATTCAAGAACAGTCACGAAGTTGTTGTGAAGCCACTCCTTCCTTATTTTAGCTGTGTGCTTAGGGTCATTTTCTTGCTGGAAGGTAAACCTTGGGCCCAGTCTGAGGTCCTTAACACTCTGGAGAAGGTTTTCATCCAGGATATCCCAGTACTTGGCCGCATTCATCTTTCCCTCAATTGCAACCAGTCGTCCTGTCCCTGCCACTGAAAAACACCCCCACAGCATGATGCTGCAACCACCATGCTTCACTGTTGGGACTGTATTGGACAGGTGATGAGCAGTGCCTGGTTTTCTCCACACATACCATTTAGAATTAAGGCCAAAAAGTTCTATCTTGGTCTCATCAGACCAGAGAATCTTATTTCTCACCATCTTGGAGTCCTTCAGGTGTTTTTTTAGCAAACTCCATGCGGGCTTTCATGTGTCTTGCACTAATGAGAGGCTTCCGTTGGGCCACTTTGCCATAAAGCCCCAACTGGTGGAGGGCTGCAGTGATGGCTGACTTTCTACAACTTTATCCCATCTCCCGACTACATCTCTGGAGCCCAGCCACAGTGATCTTTGGGTTTTTCTTTACCTCTCTCACCAAGGCTCTTCTCCCCCGATAGCTCAGTTTGGCCAGACGGCCAGCTCTAGGAAGGGTTATGGTCATCCCAAACATCTTCCATTTAAGGATTATGGAGGCCACTGTGCTCTTAGGAACCTTAAGTGCAGCAGAATTTTTTTGTAACCTTGGCCAGATCTGTGCCTTGCCACAATTCTGTCTCTGAGCTCTTCAGGCAGTTCCTTTGACCTCATGATTCTCATTTGCTCTGACATGCACTGTGCGCTGTAAGGTCTTATATAGACAGGTGTGTGGCTTTCCTAATCAAGTCCAATCAGTATAATCAAACACAGCTGGACTCAAATGAAGGTGTAGAACCATCTCAAGGATGATCAGAAGAAATGGACAGCACCTAAATTAAATATATGAGTGTCACAGCAAAGGGTCTGAATACTTAGGACCATGTGATATTTCAGTTTTTCTTTTTTAATAAATCTGCAAAAATGTCAACAATCCTGTGTTTTTCTGTCAATATGGGGTGCTGTGTGTACATTAATGAGGAAAAAAAAAATGAACTTAAATGATTTTAGCAAGTGGCTGAAATATAACAAAGTGAAAAATTTAAGGGGGTCTGAATACTTTCCGGCCCCACTGTAAATCCAATAAAATGTCAGCAGAGGGCAGCTGGAGAATAACCTTTCCTCAAATCTCTCCGTTCTTCATTATTTCAGCTTTTCTGGGTTTTATTTGGTCAGTTGTTTAACTTTTTACCATTTTAGAGTCTCACTTTGAAACCTTCTATTTCATACCTGAATAATTTTCTTTTTCTTGAAGTTACTTAATTATCAGTATAGCAAAATTATATCTCTCTGAAGGATACATCAATTCAGATGATTATTTATTTTTATTGGAGCAAAATTTTAGATTAATCTCAGATGAACACCGAGCCAATCTACACTCCTGTGTGCCCCGGAGGTGTCAGGGGAGATTTCTGTATTATAAATATGTGGATGTGTGGAGAATTAAATTGTATTGTGTCCAGAAAGGTCACACACATTTTCTTTTTTTTTCCCAAATATATTTTCTGTTATTTTCATTTTACTTTCTTCAGAAAATCTCTCCATCCTCAGACTTCTACCAGTGAGTTGACCCTTCCAGAGGGGACTCCCTTCTCCCCTCTTTTATCCAAATTTTTACCTCTGCCGGGGGGATCACTGACAAAATCTGGGCTAGGAGCTAAAACAAGGAAAATTTAACATTTACCAGTCTGGCCATTCACAGGTATTTATTTCCTTTATTATTTGTTTTACAGACACAGTACAACCCCGCTCATCCCAATTGTAGTAATCTGTTTTTGTTTTGTTTTTTTTTTGATATCGGAGTTTGTTTGCATATATTTTTGAATAATAAAAAAAAAGAAAGCAAATATATATAGTTTTTTTTATACATCTACTGTATACTTTTTACTTAATGCAAAACAAAACTAAAGAAAATTCCCAGCTCACTTTGCCAGCCAATCTGCTACCAACCAAATTATCCTGTCTAACAGTATGTGTTAAAAACAGGGGTTTTGTTATCAGACATTTGCAAATACACGTGTAAGCTGCAGAGCCGCTCCAAGGCACCCCAATATTTCTGCAGTCCTAACTCTTGTAAATTTATGAGAGCTTCCATAGTGGGAGCACATGCATTCTAATTGATAGATAGAGGGCAGGTGAGCCTGGAGCTAGCCCAGTCCTCCTTAAAGGCACATGGGCACACTGGACACCCAGCACATAGCACAATGGCAGCAAAGGTGTCCAGTGGGTCCCACTCACCAATATTACATCAGTAACAAACAACTGCTCAATGCCCCCACCCTATAACTGGCCTTCACAGCAAGGAACACATGGAAGGGCAACACATGCAAAACAAAACCAAAGAAAATTTCCAGCTCAACCAGCCAATCTGCTACCAACCAAATTATCCTGTTTAACAGTTTGCGTAAAAACAGGGGTTCAGTTAGCACTGGACATATGCAATTTGTTTAGTTCCAATTTTTTTTTTAAAGTATTTCACCAAATTCGTTAAATCGGAAATTTATGAATTAACGAAAACCCGTTTAACAAATTTTTCCGAATACTTGTAAATTCAACTATTCGAACATTTGTAAATTCGTAAATTCAAAATCCGAAAATCTGAAAATTCTGAAATTTGAAAATTCGAAAATCCAAATAAAAGAACAACAATTCAAAAGAATGAAAAATAAGAACGAAAGTCTGAAAATTGAATACCCGAAAACTCAAAAATCTCTAATATAAAACTAAATAATAATAACTTAACTATTACTAACTATTAAATTATAGGTATTGCGATTTCCTTTCAAATTTGGCTGTTGGTAAATGTAATGAATATGAATTTATCCAAAGTTACAAATTATCTGAAATAATGAATACCGTATCTAAATGAATGGAATGTAACAAATTAATAATAATAATAAATATAATAATAAATATAATAATACATTTTTATTATTATTATTATTTATTATTAATTTGTTCCTTTCCATTTGTTTAAAAATTAGTATTAATTAGTATAAATTTGTATTTGTTACATTGACTAACATCCAAATTTGAAAGGAAATTCCAATGCCTATAATTTATTAGTTATTATTAGTTAGTTAGTTAGCTATTATTTCGAATTTTCGGATTTTCTTTCTTATTTTCGAATTTACGAATTTATGAAATTTGATCATAACGAATGACCCGAAAAACGAAAAACAAAAAACCCGATAGAAATGAACAAATTTTTCGGCAGTGCACATGTCTAGTTAGCACACATTTGAAAGTACATGAGTAAGTTGCAGAGCCGCTCCAAGGCACCCCAATATTTCTGCAGTCCCAACTCTTGTAAATTTATGAGAGCTTCCATAGTGGGAGCCCATGCATTCTAATGGATATAATTTTATTTGGTTTTGTATTGCACGCTTTGTTCTTCCATGTGCTTCTTGCTGTGAAGGCCAGTTATAGGTGGTGGTGGTGGCCAGTTGTTTGTTACTTTTTACTTACCACTTTAGCTACGGAAGGTTCTACCCTCCCCTTCCTGACTAAAAGAAATAGAGCTTTCTTTTGGTGATATTTGATCACCAAAAGAAAGCTGCGGTCTTTATTTTTTGTGCTATAAACAAATAAAGGCAGACAATTTTGAACAAAAAACTATATTTTTTACTGCTATAAAACATATCCAATATTTAAAAAAAATGTAATTTCTTCATCAATTTAGGCCAATATGTATTCTGCTACATATTTTTGGTAAACAAAATCCCAATAAGTTTATATTGATTGATTTGAACAAAAGTTAAAGTGTCTACAAACTATGGCATAGATCTTTGGATTTTTTAAAAAATGTTTTTACTAGTAATGATGGCGATCAGCAATTTTTAGCAGGACTGCAACATTGTGGCAGACAAATCTGACACTAAGGGGATGATTTACTAAAGCTGGTGAGTGCAAAATCTGGTGCAGCTGTACACGGTAGCCAATCAGCTTCTAACTTCAGCTTGTTCAATTAAGCTTTGACAATAAAACCTGAAAGCTGATTGGTTTCTATGCAGAGCTACACCAGATTTTGCACTCCCCAGCTTTAGTAAATCAACCCCTAAGTAACACTTTTTGAGGACCAGTGACACCAAAACAGTGATCAGTGCTAAGAAAATGCCCTGTCACTGTATAACTGACACAATCAGGGAAGGGGTTAACATTGGGGGTGATCAAATGCTTAACTGTGTGCCCTGCTAGTGTGTTCTAGCTGTGGGGGGATTTGCTTAACTGAAGAGAGACAGAGATCCGTGTTCCTGCTTAGCAGAAACACAAGATCTGTCTCTCTTACTAGAAGAACAGCCGTTCTGCCTCTCTACAAATGATCAGCGGGTTCCCGGCAGACATTGCTTCCACTGAACTCGCTGATTGGCTCCCACTGTGTCCAATCACAGAGGGAGAGGGTCTCTGGTGGCGCGCCCGCACACCCCAGACCCCAAAGAAGGAGTTACGCACAGGCACGTGATTTTGTGCTCAAGGACCACCCTGTCGCTGTAAATGTACGTGGGGAGTACCTTAAGCGGTTAATACATGACACTGATCATATTGATTTATGTTTCTTGTTTCAGGTATTATGTATTTAGGTGAAGAATCACATTTTTTTAAAATTACAAGCTGATACATATGATGCTGTTGTCAATGCTCATGTGTTTTTTTGATTAACCACTTGCCGACCGCCTCACGCCGATGTACGTCGGCACAATGGCAGCGGTGGGCAAATGGACGTACCTGTACATCCCCTTTAAAAGCCGGGGCTAGCAGGCGAGCGCGCGTACAGTGTGACCGTGCCCGTGGGAGCAGCGGACTCCCGGCGATCGTGTCACGGAGCCTCAGAACGGGGAAGTGCCTATGTGCCTTGTGTCATGACAGAGATCACTGCTCTCTGTCATCAAGAGCAGTGATTGCTGTCACGTGAGTTGAAACCCATCCCCCCCACAGTTATAATCACTCCCTAGGATACGCTTAACCCCTTAATCGCCCCCTAGTGGTTAACCCCTTCAATGCCAGTGTCATTTACACAGTAATCAATTCATTTTTATAGCACTGATCGCTGTATAAATGACAATGGTCCCAAAATAGTGTCAAAAATGTCCTATCTGTCCGCCATAATCTCAAAATCCCGATAAAAATTGCAGATCGCCACCATTACTAAAAAATAATAAAAATGACATAAAACTATGCCCTATTTTGTAGACGCTATAACTTTTGCCTAAACCAATCAATAAAAGCTTATTGTGATTTTTTTTTTTTACAAAAATATCTAAAAGAATACATATTGGCCTAAACCCTAAATATATTTTTGGGGGATATTTATTATAGCAAAAAGTAAAAAATATTGTTTTTTTTTTTCAAAATTGTCGCTCTTTTTTTGTTTATAGTGCAAAAAATAAAAACCACAGAGGTGATCAAATACCACCAAAAGAAAGCTCTATTTGTGGGAAAAAAAAGGACGTCAATTTTGTTTGGGTGCAACTTCACATGACCGCGCAATTGTCAGTTAAAGCATCGCAGTGCCGAATCGCAAAAAGTGCTCTGGTCAGGAAGTGGTAAATAGAAACACACATTAATAATCTATGAAATGTTTATTTAAGGTCATTTTTATTTCTGATCTGGATGTTTCCTGTGTTTGATATTTCACTGATTATGTTAATAAATAGGTAAGTATTGATACATTTAAAGAAACCAAGTCACTTCTTTTCACTTCTTTATTCGCTATTAATATGTATATTTGTTATCTTCATAGCTGTGGTAAGTATCAATACATTTAAACATGTTCTGTCACTCCCTGATTTATCATTACTATTAATTATCTTCATATTTAGTTATCTGAATATTTCTTTAAGTATTCTATATTTGTACAGTTTTGTAGAGGCAGGCTCCATTGTTACATTGATAATTATAAATAATAGTTAAAGGAAAGCTGCAGATTCCAAAACATTAAAAACTAAATTTGAAAAGACATTTATATTAAGCTACAGTATATGAGATTTTAGTGATTTAAGTTTTAACTTTTAAGTTGCCTTAATGCCATTGAAGATTGATAAATGAGGGCCTATCTCTGAATTTCCAGTAGTAAGATCTCACTTTATGGCAAGATCCTACAATCACTTGTGTTCTGTTCAGAGAAAAGATACAATATACCAATCTACCTGACTGAAATTTTATCATCTATTAAAATTATTGCATTCGGTCTCATCTTTGAAACCTACTTTTTTAGTCCCCATTATACAGGTTGGACACGGCACACATTCATATATTCGTTTCTTTCAGGTAAGGTGTTAATAAAGTTTTATTTTTTTGTTTTTTATGTGGCAGGAATCATTGATTTTTTTTTCTCAGTCTTTTGGATGATGGACAATGGATATTACACTCTGCTCAGTGCATCCTGCAGTTACAGACAATATTTTAGAAATATAACATTTAACATCGCTGACATAAACAAGAAATCGGTTCATCTTTTCTGTGCACCACTTAAATCAACATCTTAAGGTAACAGATTTTCTCAATTCGATATTTTAGATTGTGATAAATTAAGTTTTACATTTCAATTGTAGAAAAATTTAAATTGTATTTTATTTACAGGCTTGCTCTATGGTTTTTATAAACATGAATTAAAAAAAAAAAAAATAGGGAAAGCTTTGTACAAGTTTCTTATTTTTATAGTATTTTGGATTTCAGACTAAGATATCAGCTTATATATACATACCATTTTATTACAATGAGAAATCAGTCAATACTAAATGAATTCTTTCTCTCTGGATTGTCTGACCTTCAAGTTCTTCAGCTCCCTCTCTTTCTCTTCTTCCTTCTCATCTACCTTCTGACATTCATCTGGAATTTGCTGACCATTGTCCTCATAGTCACTGACCCTCACCTCCATGTTCCTATGTATTTCTTCCTTGGGAACCAGGCCAGTTTGGACCTCTGTTATTCCTCATCAACAGTCCCACGAATATTATATGACCTTCACACCAAGACAAGAAAAATTTCCATAAAGGCTTGTATAACCCAGCTATTCTTCTTTTTATTCTTTGTTGGTTGTGAAGATTTTTTGTTGGCTGTCATGTCCTATGATCTATATACCGCCATTTGTCATCCATTACATTACACACAGATCATGAGTTGGAAAGTGTGTATACAGTTGATGTCCATTGGATGTTGTCTCAGCTTTACCCATTCTTTGGTTCATACACTTTATGCCTTCAAATTAACATTTTGTAGATCAGGTATTAAGCTTCTTCTGTGACCTTCCACAATTGTTTCAGATCTCCTGCAGTGACACCTACATCAACATTCTGCTTGTCTTCCTCTCGGGTGGCATCCTTGGAAGTGGAGCTCTAATACTGACCATCCTGTCCTATGTTTATATATTCAAAACTGTTCTTAAAATTCAAGCTAAGGGCAATAGGAGTAAAGTTTTCTCTACTTGTAACTCTCACCTGACATTGTTGTTTATGTATTATGGCTCTGCAATGTTCAATTATTTTTGGCAATGTGCTGGTCATCGCATTTCTGGTGACAAAGTGCTGCCCATCATTTATGCGGTGATCCGTCCTCTCCTCAATCCTCTCATTTACAGTCTGAGGAACCAGGATTTTAGAACAGCATTTCAAAGTGTTTTTAGGAAGATCTTTCCACAAAAATAGAGTTAGAGAAAGATACAAATGTACCTTTCTATGACCCAAATAAGAAATCCTTAGATTTTTTTTTTTGCTATTTATTTTAATGTGCATCTCTAATCAGATTTTTTTTATTTGAATAGGGATTCATTTAACCCTTTCGCTACCAGGCCCTGCGCTCCACTTTTAAAATTTAAGTGGACAGACAATTTTTGCAATTTTTCAATTTTTTTTTTCAGAGTTTGTAAAAGACCCCCCAAACCATACATTTTCTGAAAGCATAGGACCAGTAGAATAAAAAAGAAGGTGCTAGCCATTATGTATGCACAAATGTTTATCAAAACAAAATCTTTCGATTAAAAAGACACAAAAATCCTTATTTGTGGACACAAACACAGCTAAACAAAATTCCTGCTAAATTCTTACTTAATATAAAAGCTTAATTGCATCTTTTTGTGAAATGGTGAAAACTGAAGGTGCTCAAAAAAACTGTAAATAAACACAATTTATTGTAAAAATCTGAGGTTATTATTTTTTAATTTACAGCTTTCAGAATTTTATAAAAGACCCCCCCCCCCCGCCCCCAAACCATACATTTTCTGAAAGCACATGACCTGTAAAATAAAAAAAATGTGCTACACATTTTTTAGACCCCCACAATAGTTGTGCAAAGTTTATCAAATTTGTGCAAAGTATCAAATTTATATTTTTACTAAAAATACCCTAAATTTAATTTAAGTGCACACAAACACAACATAACTTACAGAATTTCTGCTAAATTGCTAAATAGCCCCAAAACCATACATTTTCTGAAAGCATAGGACCAGCAGAATGAAAACAAGGTTCTGTTGGTTTTTGTAGGCACCGTGACATTTGCACAAATGGTTATCAGAACAATTTTTTCACAAAAAATACACAAAAATCCTTATTCATGGACACAAGCACAGGGAAAAGTTCTTACTAAATAATATCAAGGCTAAAACTGTCTTAAGTTAATACATAACAAATATTTGTAGATATAAATTGTGTTTTTTTATGAAATGGTGAAAACTGAAGGTGTACAAAACTGTAAATAAACATAATTTACTATAAAAATCTGAGGGTTATCATTTTTTCACTTATGCCCCGTACACACGATCGGACATTGATCAGACATTCCGACAACAAAATCCATGGATTTTTTCCGACGGATGTTGGCTCAAACTTGTTTTGCGTACACACGGTGGCACAAAGTTGTCGGAATTTCCGCTCACCAGAAACGCGGTGACGTACGCCACGTACAACGAGACTAGAAAAGGGCATTTCAGAACCAAGCGCGGCACCCTTTGGGCTCCTTTTGCTAATCTTGTGTTAGTTTGGTGAGAGACGATTCGCGCTTTTTCAGACTCGTGGTTTTCAGATCGTTTTCTGCTGTTCAGTTTGTGCTTGTGGGTTTATATATGCTCCTCAGTGCGTGCAGCAAGTGTCATTCTGTTCTTGTTCGTTCGTTGCTGTTTTTCAGGTCACTCTTCACAGGCCTTGCTGTTCTTCAGTGCGTTCTGTTACTGCGTTCTGAGCAGCCAACCGTTTTCTAGCCATGTTGCGTATACATACTCCTCGTAGAGTTCGTGCTGTGCGGGGGCTTGGTGTTGGGGTCCTGACCTTAACACAAGTCCAGTTCATGAACAGGGTGGGGAGGAGTTCATGGACAAAGAATTGGTTGCTTCAGCGTGACCAGTTCTGTTATATGCCTTTGCTCCGTGAGATCCGTGAGAATAATCCTGATGATTTCAGGAACTTTCTCAGGATGACGGACCCCGTATTTCACCGTTTATTGGCTTTGCTTACCCCCTATATCAGCAGGCAGGATACCTGCATGAGGCAAGCCATCACTCCGGAGCAGAGGCTCGTCACCACCCTGTGGTACTTAGTGACAGAGAGAAGCCTGCAGGACTTAAAGTTCTCGAAAGGCATCTCCCCCAGGCTCTGGGTATCATTATCCCAGAGATCTGTTCTGCCATCATCCAGGTCCTGCAGGAGGAGTATATGAAGGTAAGATTTTTATCCTTTAACATCACATTTTATTGTATATAATGTTTGATAATGTAATGTATTTCTTTCCTCATTCCCTAATTACCATGATTGGAATATGCTGTGAATGTCCCCTTTGTCCTCATGCATGCTGGATTTTTATGTAATTATTTTTGTTGTCCTTCATACATATTTGCCTTCACTTACCTCCCCAGAATGGTCTCCTGGCTCTATATTCACCTTGTGTAGTCACTTAACAATGTATTTTGTGCTTTAAATTCAGGCAGAGTGCCAGAGGCTTTTTTGGGGGGCTCCCCAAATCATTTTGAACCCTCCCCCAACTGCTAAGTCAGCTGATACCAATTCTCTATCTATCCTCAATCATCTATCTGCTGACTTTGCCAAACCCATACATACTATACCCATCTCTTTTGTGGTCAGATTTATGGATGAATTCCCCAAAGCATGTAGTGCAAGGGCCTGCCTGTATACTTTCAAATGGTACTGTTTAAAGTTTTTGTATACTATTATTATCTTGATAGGTAATAGCAGAATTTCCAAATGTGCTAAAATGTGTACAGTGTGTATTTATATCTTTGTTTTATGACACTTCTTACCTGTCCAGTGGGCTGCCAATAGTGTAACTAAGGAGGGGCTGTTCAAAGTAATACCCATTATTTAGGCATTCATCCCTCAATGAAGTGGAGAGGGTTACCTGTCCATAAGTTTCCCCCCCATAATGTTAGAAATGGCCCATGAGAGGGGGTAGGGGGAATCTGAAAGGTGGACCTTATACTTTGGTCTTTAAAAACTCCTTCAAATAAATGTTATTTTGATGTTGGCGAAGAATGTTTGTGTCTAATCAGCTTTCCCTGTTTATAGGCAAAATGACTACATTTTTTTTGTTTGACTCCACAGTTTCCTTCCATGCCACAGGAATGGCAGACTGTGGTCTCCCACTTTGCCCAGCGGTGGGACTTTCCTAACTGCGGAGAGGAAATTGATGGTAAACACGTCCACACCGTCCCACCACCCAACTCGGGGTCATACTATTACAACTATAAGGGGTTCAATAGTATTGTGATGTTGGCGGTGGTGTCGGCTACTTATGAGTTCCTGTATGTGGATGTGGGGAAGAATGGCCGGATGTCAGATGGTGGAGTCATCGCCCAGACGGAGTTCTACAGGCATCTCCAGAATGGCAGCTTGGACTTGCCACCTCCAGAGGAAGGACTCCCATTCGTCTTCGTTGCGGATGAAGCGTTTGCGCTGGGGGACCATCTTATGCGGCCATTCCCGATGAGGACCCTCACCCCGGACCAGAGGGTTTTTAACTACAGGCTGGCCAGAGCCAGAAGAGTGGTGGAGAACACGTTTGGAATCATGACCAGCCGGTTCCGCCTATTTCTTACACCCATACATATGGCGGAGTATAAACTGAATCATATAATCCTGGCGTGCTGTGTTCTACACAACATTTTATGGCAACATTCTGCCAACTATGCTGGCTTAGTTGGGCTTGAGGCTGGAATTCAAAATGAACCAACCCTGATGGCGTTTGAAAGTGGCCGTCCTGGCTTGCCCCCCCTGAGTGCCTGTGATGTCCGGCTAAGATACCTTGAATTTTTTGTGGGTAGGGGGGCTATCAATATGCCAGACAATGTCTGAAGCCTTTTCAAATAATAAAAAAAAACTACTCAAATCTTTGGTGACGTTTACTGCTTGTGTTTCTTTTAGCTGACCCTGACAGAATTGTGATGAGTCCTGAAAATGGCGTGATTGTGTAACCTTGCAAAGCACTGTTGGGTGTTATTTACTAAAGGCAAAGACACTTTGCACTACAAGTGCAGTTGAAACTGCACTTGTAGTGCAAAGTGGATTTGCCCTTAGGAAATAACACCCATTGTCACAGAAAATACCCATTAGAGCACAACAAAAGTGTTGGAGCGTTGAAACAATAATCCACACATTCTTGATTATCAATCTTTTTAATACCTGCACAATCACATGTGCATTTGTAAAAGGTTTTTAAAACAAACTAACATGTTTGTTGTATAACAATTTTTGGGGTCACATTAGAAAAAGTAGAAATGTCCATTTAAGATAAAACAGGCATGTTTAAAACCAACAAGAACGTGTTGGTTTTAAACGGACGTGTTTTGGGGGTGCAACCCCTTCCTCGCAGCTACTTTATTATTGAGGAAGGGGTTGCACCCCCAAAACGCGTCCATTGATCTCCTGTGATGGCAGATAGCACTTGTTGACACACTGTGTGCATCTTCAAAATTTGGCTTTTCACAAATTTGTCAAAAAATTTCACTAATTTTTAGCACACAAAAAAGCAAAGGAATTTGGAGGGGTTTTAAACTCTCCCTAAAGCATCAATGATGTTCTTCATTTTTTGTTGAACATCATTGATGTTTTTCTGGATCTTTTCCAAGTCCCTATTACACCCCATGATCTCCCCGATCAGGATCTGTGCACTTTCCATGGTGAAAGGATCTGGATCCACAACATCACGATCACCTAAAAAGATAGAAACCAAAAAACACCATGTATTATAAATATGCCGGCATCCATCTCTTACCTGAGCCTGTGGTCGCAGACACTCACCTGTTATGGTGCCAATTTCCACCACGTCTTCCTCCTCCTGTTCTGCTTGGCTTGGGTGGATTTCCCCTTCTTCCAGAGATGGGGGGTCTCTGGTCTCCTCGGATGAGGAGTGTCCTCCGAGTCCTTTCTCCCCTATGTAAAAAAAAATAGGTATACTTAGCACACAAATATTTGATGGCAGAATACCATACTTTTCATCATAGTCTGCCCTCTTCATTATGTCAACCATCTCCAACATCTCCCCAAAGGACATATTTGATGCCTTATATTGTCTCCTTCTGGATCGGGATATTTCTGCCTCTGGGCTTTCCTCCTCCTCCTCGTTGATGTAATTATCAGACACCTGCTGTGTCTCCGCCATGTGCTCTTCCCCCACTGCGACGAACGAGAAGGGGCAGGGAATAGACTAGAAAGAACGTCAGGGGCGGGCAGAGCTTCACGTATGCGCAGTGTCTATAAAGCGTAACACGCGTGCGTAGTACGTACGATCTGTGAGTGGAGGAAGGAGTAACGGAGGCACCGAACATGATTGCGAAGGTAAGATTTAACATTGGGCCTATACTGCTTCTAGATCGAGGCCTGTATTTGCACAAGTTTAGAAGACTTTAGGCTGACATTAGGGTTTGTCTTGTGTTGTGTCTTGCAGTGAAAATGGATATCTTGAAAGATAAGGAATTTATGCCAATCTTCATTGATATGTTCAGGGAGCTGCCCTGTCTGTGGCAGATAAACCACCCTGATTATAAGAACCAAACAAAGAGGAAGGCAGCGCTGGATAATTTGTTGGAATTTGTGAAGTCAGTGATCCCCACGGCAGACATCACCTATTTGAAGGTTCTAATTGGTGGCCTGAGGAGCACTTATCTAAGGGAGCGCAAGAAGGTCCAGGATTCCCAGAGATCCGGAGCTGCAGATGACATCTATGTCCCCAGGCTCTGGTACTATGACAGGCTGCATTTTCTCGCAGGTCAGACTGAACCCAGGCCAGCACTTTCCACTCTTCCTTCCACACTTCCTTCCCCCTCAGCTGAGGCTTCTGATGCCCAACCTGGGCCTTCCAGGCAGCAACATGTGGAGGAGCCCAGCTTGAGCCAGGTATAGCATTCTTCTAAATATTCATGGTTGTCCAATCAATGATGTTAACTAGATGTTAGTTTGGATTGCTAATTTATGATTGTGATTGATGAAGCAAAAACTAAAACCATGTCTCTTTTTCATACACAGGGATGTCTCAGCCAGGAGGTGGCCTGGCCAAGCAGGCTGCCTGATATCCAGGGCCCTCCCCTACACCTTCAAAGACAAAGTGGCAGGAAGAGGAGTAACCTGGAGGAGGCTGCCATAGGCCTCTTTTGGAAGGCTACATAGGCCCTGAGAACCCCCCACAGTGTGGAGGAGGATTTTGCTGGCATAACTGCCTGCAAAATGATGCAGATGGAGGAGGGCCAACAACTTCTGTGTGAGTCTTTAATTTTGAAATCTCTCAATAAGGGGTTGAGGGGCCAAATAACATGTTCTACCCACATTTGTGACCTCACACATAGTCCTCCTCCTCCTCCTCCTCCAGGTCCTACTCCTCCTCCTGCCACATCTCCAACACCAGAGCCACAGCCGGGAAGGAAGCATGGAAGGAAGACCAGAGAGTGATGGCCCTGGGTTCAGTCTGGTCTGGCAAAATATGCAGCCTCTTGTAGTACCACAGCCTGTGGACAATACATGTTATCTGCTGCTTTCCGGATCTCTGGGACATCTGGACCAGACTGCACTCCCTTAGATATGGACTCCTCAGGCCACCAATTTTGCTGTAAAAGAATTGATGTCTGCCCTGGAGGTCAAAGGCTTCTCCAATTTCTGCTGTTTCTCAAGCGTTGCCTCCCTCTTTGTTTGGTTCTGACCCCTTAATAAAGGAATTTTTGTTTCAATTATACTCGCCTATGTGTGTTTTCCTTCAGAAAGGACAGTTTGTTTGTGAGTAGGCAGGTACATTTCAAAAATACAATGTGAAATTAACAAGGGACACCAACACCAAACAATCTCCTTGAGATTAAATAATACAAGATATCAATGGTGTTGTGGTAACTTGACAGACAAAACACACACAAAAATATTATGGAGTAAAACCCCAAAAAACAAAAAAAAACAGCCTTGAAAAAAATACAAACCCCCCCAAAAAAAAATCAGCCTTGAAAAAAATACAAAACAAAACAAAAAAAAAAAATCAGCCTTGAAAAAAAACAAAACAAAACAAAAAAAATCAGCCTTGAAAAAAAAAATAAATAAAAAAATAAAACAACAAAAAAGAAATTTGGTCAGATGTGTCAAATCAAAATATATTGAGGGAATCATGATAAATAATAAAGAAAGAAGTTTGTGAGAACTCTGTGTGTATATGAGCAGCGAAACTACTTCATTCTTCTCACATTATAAAGAAGAAGAGAGTGCGCTGTATTAAACAATTTAAAACATTGCAGTGTGACGAAAGTGCTGTATCCATTCCGAACGCTAATTTTACCAGACCGAGCTGTTCCGTCTCTGAATTTCTTCTGAGCATGCGCGGCACTTTTATGCATCGGAATTGGCCACACACGGTCGGAATTGACACGATCGGATTTTGTTGTTGGAAAATTTTATAGCCTGCTCTCATACTTTGTGTTTCGAAAAATCCGATGGAAAATGTCAGATGGAGCCCACACACGGTCGGAATTTCCGACAACACGCTCCGATCGCACATTTTCCGTCGGAAAATCCGACCGTGTGTATGGGGCATTACAGTTTTCAAAATTTGTAACAGACCCCCCCAAACCATTAATTTTCTGAAAGAACATGACCTGTAAAATAAAAAAAATGTGCTACAAATTTTTTAGCTCCCGCAATAGTTGCACAAAGTTGATTTTTACTAATCATTATAAGTGCACACAAACACAACATAACTTGGAAAATTCCTGCTAGATTGCTACTAAAGCCTCATTCACATGGGGTGAACGAAAGTGTAAGCCCATGGGGGGCTGTGTTTAAGTGCACAGGGATGCCCAGGTGTTTTCCTTGCATCCCCATGCGAAAAGGAAGGGCTGGGCCCAGCCCTGACAAAAGGGAGAAATCTTGGGCGGTAGCTCCACATTAATGTGGGGTAATACCTGTTTTTGGTAAAATTATGACATATGTCAGAAGTGCTTTCTTTATAAACTGCATCCTCAAAGTTTTAGAGTTAAAATATGAATGTATCGGGTTATACATAACTAATGAAAGAATATATGGTTATTGGCCAGTGTGAAACCATCAAGACCCAGATTCAATATCTGGGGAGTTTTTCATGGAAATGTTATTTTCTTGGGTGGAAACAGGCTTCTGAAACTGTTTTATCTTTGATGGAGGGGTTAATTTTGGGTAGTCAGCCTCCAGGAAGTATACTCTCACTAGTACCATTTTTTGTGTGTGGGGTAGAGGGGTTTCTCAGCATTAGGGATGAGCCGAACACCCCCCTGTTCGGTTCGCACCAGAACATGCGAACAGGAAAAAAGTTAGTGCGAACACACAAACACCGTTAAAGTCTATGGGACACGAACATGAATAATCAAAAGTGCTAATTTTAAAGGCTAATATGCAAGTTATTGTCATAAAAAGTGTTTGTGGACCTGGGTCCTGCCCCAGGGGACATGGATCAATGCAAAATTTTTTTTTAAAAACGGCCGTTTTTTCAGGAGCAGTGATTTTAATAATGCTTAAAGTCAAACAATAAAAGTGTAATATCCCTTTAAATTTCGTACCTGGGGGGTGTCTATAGTATGCCTGTAAAGGGGCGCATGTTTCCCGCCCCCCTCTGACGCACGGGACATGACGGGACTTCCCTGTGGCATTCCCCGTGACGTCACAGGGAAGTCCCGTCAAGTCACCGTGCGTCAGGGGGGCGGGGTCACCGGGTGGCCCCGCCCCCCGTTATTTAAGAACTGTCAGACGAGGAGCGCCGTCACACAGCGGGAGCCTCCCTCCATGCCAGCATGGGTGCGGAGCGGCCCGGAGAAGAAAATGAAGAAGAGAAGAAGAGAAGAAAAGAAGAAGAGAAGAAGATGAAGAAGATGAAGAGAAGAGCGGGAGCCTCCCCCCATGCCATGGGTGCGGAGCGGCCCGAGGAGAAGAAGATAGAAGACGCCGCGGAGGAGATGCTGGACAAGAACGCCGGAGGAAGAACCAGAAGAACCAGAAGAACCAGAAGAACCAGAAGAACCAGAAGATGAAGGAAGATAGAAGAAAGAAGACGTATTTAAATAAAGGAATTGTCAAAAACTGTCTCTTGTCATTTTTAACATTTTTGACAGTTTTTTAGTGAAATGGTAGGGGTACTTTTGTACCCCCTTACCATTTCACACAGGGGGGGCGGGATCTGGGGGTCCCCTTGTTAAAGGGGGCTTCCAGATTCCGATAGGCCCCCCGCCCGCAGACCCCCACAACCACCGGCCAGGGTTGTGGGGATGAGGCCCTTGTCCTCATCAACATGGGGACAAGGTGTTTTGGGGGGCTACCCCAAAGCACCCTCCCAATGTTGAGGGCATGTGGCCTGGTACGGTTCAGGAGGGGGGGGCGCACTCTCGTTCCCCCCTCTTTTCCTGCGGCCTGCCAGGTTGCGTGCTCGGATAAGGGTCTGGTATGGATTTTTGGGGGGACCCCACGCCGTTTTTTTTTTTGGCACGGGGTTCCCCTTAAAATCCATACCAGACCTGAAGGGTCTGGTATGGAATTTAGGGGGAACCCCACGTCATTTTTTTTTAAAATTTTGGCCGGGGTTCCCCTTAATATCCATATCAGACCTGAAGGGCCTGGTATGGAATTTAGGGGGACTCCTACGTCTTTTTTTTTTTTTAATTTTGGTTCGGGGTTCCCCTTTGGGGAATTCCCATGCCGTTTTTATCAATGAACTTCTATGTGTATTGTCGGCAATGCAATAGCCGCGGTAGTTTTAAATGAGTTTTTTCCTTCAAAATGTCATTTTGCTGTCAGACTGTTCTAAACACAGGAAACATGCGCCCCTTTACAGGCATACTATAGACACCCCCCAGGTACGAAATTTAAAGGGATATTACACTTTTATTGTTTGACTTTAAGCATTATTAAAATCACTGCTCCTAAAAAAAATTTTTGCATTGATCCATGTCCCCTGGGGCAGGACCCAGGTCCCCAAACACTTTTTATGACAATAACTTGCATATTAGCCTTTAAAATTAGCACTTTTGATTTCTCCCATAGACTTTTAAAGGGTGTTCCGCGGCATTCGAATTTGCCGCGAACACCCCAAATTGTTCGCTGTTTGGCGAACTTGCGAACAGCCAATGTTCGAGTCGAACATGAGTTCGACTCGAACTCGAAGCTCATCCCTACTCAGCATCATGTGCCTGGGATTGAACTTGGATGTTTCTGTCTTTGGGCTGTGGCTCTGTTCACTCTGCCACTGGGAAATCCAAGTCTTGCAGTATACACCTTGCAAGGTACTTCCTAATACTGTCTAGCCCCACCTGTTTTCCAGTTGCAACCAATCCACAATAAGATCAGCTTAAATTGGAGGGCTTCCTGTGGACTATGCTGGATTTGTTTCCCTGGGTGTGTGATATACTGCTGATCTACTGAACTCCTGGACTTTTACCTCTGCCTGTTTCCTGGATTGCTCTCTTTGCCTGATGATTTTATTTTACTCTGCCAGCCTGTGTATGAGCCTGCCTGCTTTTTACCGTGCTTCTGTATTCTGACTTTGTACCTTGCTTCTAAGATTTGTTGCTGACCCGGCCTGCTTGACTACACTAAACGCCTCAACTATCAGCCAAACCTCCACTCTGGACTTAACTTTACAGGTACCTAACACTCAGACAGTAAATCATAGACCTGGAAGTTATATTCCCAAAACAAGAGGCGATATTGAAGGTATGTTGTAAAGTGGCCCACTAAGCATTCTATATCTAGCTAACATATGAGTGTATTTATTACCTTGCTCAGAGAACTTGTGAAAGAAAAAACACAACCGCTTGCAAATATGTAAGTTAGAAAGGGTGGCTAGAACAGTTTGCAAGGATTTCAGGGAGACCTCAGGATGGCCAGTTTTTTTCCTGCCAAAGTTTAGTTTTCTGAATCACAGATTCTACACTGTAGACAGGCATGTTTCATGAGAGTGCTCTGAGATATTTATTCACTTGGAATAACTGCCTTATGGCATTCCAAGACAGAGCCTTCCAAAACCTCCCCTGACACATTGATCAGAAAATAATTCTGTAAAGCTGTTACAATATCCATTGACACTAATAATACATCTGACTCACGTATGTATGTGTGGAGGAAGGTGCTCTGGTCTGATGAGACTAAAATTGAACTTTTTGGACATCAAAGAAAATGCTATGTCTGGCGCAAACCCAACACATCACATCACCCAAAGAACACATCCCAGTAAAACATGGTGGTGGCAGCATCATGCTGTGGGGATGTTTTTCAGCAGTCAGGACTGGGAAACTGGTCAGAGTTGAGGGAAAGATGGATGGCGCTAAATACAGGGATATTCTTGAGCAAAACCTGTAGCACTCTGTGTGTGATTTGAGGCTAGGATGGAGGTTCACCTTCCAGCAGGACAATGACCCCAAACCCACTGCTAAAGCAACACTTGAGTGGTTTAAGGGGAAACATGTAAATGTGTTGGAATGGCCTAGTCAAAGCCCAGACCTCAATCCAATAGAAAATCTGTGGTCAGACTTAAAGATTGCTGTTCACAAGCGCAAACCATCCAACTTGAAGGAGCTGGAGCAGTTTTGCAAGGAGGAATGGGCAAAAATCCCAGTGGTAAGATGTGGCAAGCTCATAGAGACTTATCCAAAGCCACTTGGAGCTGTGATAGCGACAAAAGGTGGTGCTACAAAGTATTGACTTTATGTGTGAATAGTTATGCACATTGACTTTTTCTGTCATTTTGTTCTATTTGTTGTTTGCTTTACAATAAAAAAAAATCTTCAAAGTTGTGGGCATGTTCTGTAAATTAAATGATGCAAATCCTCAAACAATCCATGTTAATTCCAGGTTGTGAGGCAACAAAACACTGAAAAAAATGCCAAGGGGGGTGAATACTTTTGCAAGGCACTGTGAGTAGAGAAGGTCTATTTCAGAATAGTCCTTGTGTGTTTTTGAATAATAGCCAAAGTTTTGGTCTGAGTTATGTGTGGATTCCCAACATTCAATCAAGGGATGGGTCTGAAGGGCTCCTCCTTCTAACGAGTTGTATACTAATGAACTGAATGCCTACAAGAGGTATCAACTGTGTGGCGAGGAATGAAAGCACCACCACGCCTTCTGCCAGATTTGAGAGCATAGTATCAATGAAAGATACCTGATAGGCACTTGGTGCCTATAGGAACACTAAAGTGTACTTTTAATCATCAATACAGCCCTTGATGAATACATATGTGCCCTCGGGTGAGGAGAGATGATCTAAGATTGTGACCAGGCATGGTGTATGGATTGCTATCCAAATATCTTTAAATTTGGGTATGGAAGAGTTGCTCAGGATCCATTGTCTGTTGACATGTATAGGAAGTCTAGGAGTCTTGTAATTCTAAGTATGCCTATGCTGTGTGTAAGAAATAATTTATTAACATAATAACGTTTAACCTTGTGAAAACAAAACAAGTTTTATTTAATATCTTAATTTTTCAAAAAAATTGTGAAAAAAAAAACAACTTCACAAAGCTCGCCATGACTTTTACCAAATACATTGGATTGTCTACTTTCCAAAAAGGGGGTTATTTTGGGGGTTTGTGTACTGTCCTGGCATTTTGGGGTCTCAAGAAATGAGACAGACTTTCATTACATCAGGATTGATCAATTTACAAATACTGTACATACACCACAATTTTTAGGTAACAGAATACATATTGACCTAATTTTTTTAAGAAAATTGATTGTTTGCTAAATTTTATAACAGAAACTAAGAAAAACATGTTTTTTTTTTCCTCCAAAACCTTTGGTATTTTTTCATTTATATAACAAAAAATAAATACATAAATAAAAGTTGTGTTTAAATACCAGCTAAAGAAAGATTTATCTGTCTCCAAAAAAATATAAAAATGTTATTTGGGTACAGTGTTGCATGACTGAGTAATTGTCATTCAAAGTGAGAAAAAGCTGAAAAATGAGAAATGGTCTGGACTGGAAGGGGGTGGAAGTGTCCTGGCTTCAGGTGGTTAAACATTTGCTCTATTCCCACATATTCCCACATATTCCCACACAATTTGTTTGCAGTTAATTTTAATATTAGACCATTCTTCTACTTTTTATAAAGTCTGATATAAATCCAATAAAATATCAGCAGAGGGCAGCTGGAGAATACCTTTTCCTAAATTTTCTCCATTCTTCATTATTTTAGCTTTTCTGCATTTTATTTGATCGATTATTTAACTTTTTACCACTTTAGAGTCTCACTTTGAAACTTTTTATTGCAAACCTGAATAGTTTTCTTTTTCTTAATGTTACTTAATTATCAGTAGAGCAAAATTATATCTCTCTGAAGGATACATGAATTCAGCTGATAATTTATTTTCTGTAGAAATTCATTGGAGCAAAGTTTTGGATTAATCTCAGATGAACACCGAGGCAATCTACACTCCTGTGTGCTCCGGGTATATCAGGGGAGATTTCTGTATTCTAAATATATGGATGTGTGAAGAAAAAAATTGTATTGTGACCAGAAATTTCACATCGATTTTCTGTTGTGTTCTTTTAACTTTCTTCAGCAAAATCTCTCCATCAGACTTCTAGCACTGAGCTGACCCTTCCAGAGGAGAACCTCCTCACCCCTCTTCAGAATTTACCTTTGCCAGGGGGGATCACTATCAGAATTTACCTCTGCCGGGGGGATCACTATCACAATTTATCTCTGCCAGGGGGGATTACTATCAGAATTTATCTCTGCCGGGGGGGATCACTATCAGAATTTACCTCTGCCAGGGGGGATTACTATCAGAATGTATCTCTGCCAGGGGTGATTACTATCAGAATTTACTTCTGGGCTAGGAGCTAAAACAAAGAAAAAAACATTGCACTTTATCAGTCTGGCCATTTACAGGCATTTATTTTGTATTACAGGTACGGTACAACCCAGCTCATCCCAATTGTTGTAATCTTTGTTTTTTTGGGGCATTTTTGGTATCAGAATTTGTAGACGTACATATTTACAAATAGAAAAAAAGGGAGTGTTTTTTTTTTTTAAATATCTACTGTATACTTTTTACTTATCATCAAGTTGATTTATTTTTCTTGTTTCAAGTATTATGTATTTAGGTAGAGTCACATTTTATTTTATATACAAGCTGATAAATATGATGCTGTTGTTACACTCTACACATTGTTTGCTCATGTGTTTCTTTGATTGATGGAAACATAAATTATTAATCTGTGAAATGTTTATTTAAGGTCCTTTTTATTTCCCATCTGGTTGTTTCTTGTGATTGATGTTTCACAGATTATGTTAATAAAGAGCTAAGTATTGATACATTTAAAGAAATCATGTCACTTCTTTATTCACTATTATTATGTATATTTGTTATCTCCATAGCTGTGTTAAGTATCAATACATTTAAAGATGTTCTGTTACTCCCTGATTTATTGTTCATATTAATTACCTTCATATTTAGTTATCTGAATATTTCTTTGTATTTGGACAGTTTTGTAGACACAAACCCATTACTTACATTGATAATTCTAAATAACACTTTAGTCCTGACCCACAACATTGATAAACACTGATTTAGACATTCTAAAATTAAAGGGGACCCGTCATCAGAAAACAGTGGAAGCTGCCATTGCTGAGCTCCCTTTTAGGAATTAAGGTCTCCGGACCATTACGCTGATGCTTTGAATTTAATTCTGAGCTGACATAACAGGTACAGGAATTTTGAAAACTTATTTTGACACCCATTTATATCATAATTTAAAGTGGCTTGAAAATGTAACTGTCTGACATTTATCTTTGTACAGTTGTCATTTTCTCATCCAAATCTTTCTTTTCATTTTTTTTTTTTAATTCCAGTACCACTTTTCTCCTGCAGACTTTTTCAGCCACTTCCTGTCTACATGCACTCACTCCAGTGTTAGCTGCCCATTATTGCTGAAGACAGGTTCTCCTGATGGTGACAACAACAGGTCAGGCCTGTGTAATGTGTGTCAGAACAGCCTGTTGAAGTTTCAAAGGGGGAAAGAGACAGGATGAAAATATAGGAGCACAAGTGGGAGACAGTTGTCACCCCATAATAGGTGATTGACCAAGGACCTTCATGGCAGATTGGCAGAATCATCAGGGCAACACTGACTGTTGTTTATAAAATTGCCTGCCTGTATATCAGTCTGCTTAGGAGAACTTTTGAATGCCTTTATCATTCTGCCATTTCACCCAGCCCTAATAAAGGGGGGTTGTGTGGCCCCCAAAATGCATTTTGATGTCTTTTGACCTGATTGCTGCAACCAGTTAAACAATAAAAGCTTTTGATTCATAAGGAATTTTCATTTGGTGTTCTCTTTCACCTATTATACTTTGATTTCTCAGCTTGGTTTATTGTCCTCTTCATGGGATCCCCATCTTTTGTGGTGAACGTCCAAATACAAAACAATTGGGCTCAAGTAATGACTTTGGCCATATTATGATAACCTGTGAAAGTCTCATTCATGGGTTGTCTTAGTGATTCAGTCACTCTCATTGCCTTGGTGACCATTGTTCCCAAGACTGAAATGGATGGAAAATCCAACATTTTTAGTTTCCATCTAAACAGGAATAATTGGGAATTATCTGTCAAAGAGGAGATTTGTCTTTCTTTTGGAGAGCTTGCCTCTGACCTCTTGTTGTGTCTACAGGATAGGAAGGGAAATTTCACCAGTGGGCACAAAAAAATATAAATAAAAACAAATCTTCTGTAAGTTATGTGCACTCCATTTACCCATTGTGGTTTGAAGGTGGAGTGCCACCTAGACCATGGTCCCTGTGGGTGATTCGTCTGATCCCCATCAATGTATAAAGGTGCCTTATGGCAGGGGAATTTGGGGGTTCTTCTAGGGGTACATATGTCCCAGTTTCTTTTGTGAAGACTGCCTTATAGTTTTTGAGGGAGGGATTGAATTCTTGTGTGGGTGGGCTATGGGTCATAGGGTCTGGTTGGTGGGTGTGGGGGGAGAGATTTGTGATGCTGTTCTTTTTGATATGTTCATATAATAAACTTTTGAGGAGGTAGCTCTTAGGTGTTTAGGCTTAACGTACACGGGACGTTTTACAACCTCCTGAACGATTAACTTGACAGATAGTAACCGACGTTTAAAAACGCCTTAGCCGCGTTTGTGTTTAGAAGCATTTTTTTTAATAGTCAAAAATTAAAAACGCCTGTAAACGAAGCGCTACTATACGCAAACTATCGCGTTTACAAGCTGTTGCAGGCGTTTGGTGTTTCAAATGCCTCTGAACATCTGTCCTGAATGCATATTTTTTTTTGCTTTCCAAAAAATGCTTCTAAACTCAACTGCCTAGAAACAACAAAAAAAACTAAAACTATAAAAACGACCCTGTGTACATGTACTGATAAGATAACATAGGGGAGAGTTCAGGGGCAGCTGAAAAAAACACCCACCTGCTCCTAAACCTCCGTTTACCAGCAGCAGTGTACATGAAGCCCTATACGCTCCTTTGTCACATTTTAAGATTTATTTATCTATTCAATATTTTGGATTGTCATAAATTAAGCGTTACTTTAAGTTGTAGAAAAATGTGAATTATATTTTTAATTTTTGGTTTATTGGTTCCTTGTGATTACTCCCACTCTAAATGCCAGGGCAGCACCACCTCGATATTAATACTACTGTGGAGCTCGCAAGACCAAAATATTTTGATGATGAAATAAAATCTGACAGTGATTTCACCCTTTCCTACTCTATTCTAAAATGGAAAAAAAATCCATTGGCTTTAGATATACTTAAAGGAAAGCTGCAGATTCAAAAACATTAAAAACAAAATTGAAAATTACATTAATTTTAAGTTAAAGCCTACATGAGATTTTAGCAATTAAATCTTCTTTAAGTTTCCGTAATGCCATTGAAGATTGATAAATGAGGGCCTATCTCTGAATTTGCAGTAGTAAGGTCTCTTTATGGCAAGCTGCTACAATCATTTGTGTTCTGTGCAGAGAAAAGAAACAATACACCAATCTACATGACTGAAATTTTATCATTCATCTATCAAAATAATTGCATTTGGTCTCATGTTTGAAACCTATTTTTTAGTCCCAATCATATAGGTTGGACATGGTACAAATTCAAATGGTCATTTCTTTCGGGTAAGGTGTTAATAAAGTTGTATTTTTTGTTTCTGGTGCGGCAGGAATATTTGCCTTTTCCTAATCTTTTGGATGATGGACAATGGATATTACACTCTGCTCGGTGCATCCTGCAGGTACAGACAATTGATGCTCCATGTATTCATGTTACAGACAATATCTTAGAATTTTGGTAAAGAATTATAACATTTATCATCGCTGACATAAACAAGAAATTGGTTCAGTTTTTCTTCAGTCAACATCTTAAGATTTATTTATCTATTCAATATTTTGGATTGTCATAAATTAAGCGTTACTTTAAGTTGTAGAAAAATGTGAATTGTATTTTATTTAATGGCTTTCTGTGTTTTTTTTAAAAACATTTTATAAACATGAAATTGTTAAAAAAATAACATTCAGGGAAATTGATATGTACTTTTCTTATTTTTATAGTATTTTGGATTTCAGATTAAGATATCATTTTATATTCACATAACATTTGTTACAATGAGAAATCAGTCAATACTACATGAATTGTTCCTCTCCGGACTGTCTGACCTTCCATCTCTTCAGCTCCCTCTCTTTCTCTTCTTCCTTCTCATCTACCTTCTGACATTCATCTGGAATTCGCTGACCATTGTCCTCATAGTCACTGACCCTCATCTCCATGTTCCTATGTATTTCTTCCTTGGGAATCTGGCCGGTTTGGACCTCTGTTATTCCTCATCAACAGTCCCACAAATATTATATGACCTTCACACCAAGACAAGAAAAATTTCCAAAAGGGCTTGTATAACCCAGCTATTTTTCTTTATGTTCTTTGCTGGTTGTGAAGATTTTCTGTTGGCTGTCATGTCCTATGATCGATATATCGCCATTTGTTGGCCATTACATTACACACAAATTATGAGTTGGAAAGTGTGTGCACAGTTGGTGTTCATTACATGCTGTCTCAGCTTTACCCAATCTTTGCTTCATTCACTTTATGCCTTCAAAATAACATTTTGTGGATCAGGTATTATAGAAAGTTTCTTCTGTGACCTTCCACAATTGTTTCAGATCTCCTGCAGTGACATCTATATTAACATTCTGCTTGTCTTCCTTGTGGGTGGCATCCTTGGAGGTGGAGCTCTAATACTGACAATCCTGTCCTATGTCTATATATTCAAAACAGTTCTTAAAATTCAAGCTAAGGGCAAAAGGAGTACAGTTTTCTCTACTTGTAACTCTCACCTGACATTGTTGTTTATGTATTATGGTTCTATTATGTTCAATTATTTTTGGCAATGTGCTGGTCATCGTTTTTCTGGTGACAAAGTGCTGTCCGTCTCTTATGCGGTGATCCTTCCTCTCCTTAATCCTCTCATTTACAGTCTGAGGAACCAGGATTTTAGAACAGCATTTCAAAGTGTTTTCAGTAAGATCTTTCCACAAGAATAGAGATAGAGAGAAAAAGTACCTTCCTATGACCTATATAAGAAATGCTTTGTGAGCAGTTTTATTTTAATATTTTGATATATTGCCCTAAGAAAGTCACGAGAAGTGACGAAACTAGTAGGAGGGACCTGAGAGGCTGGCGAATGTGGAACAAGGAAGGCAAAGACCGTGTGAAACTGACAGAGGTTGTACTGACAGCCGGATGCTGCAGAAGCGGCAGACAGTTGAAACAATCGTCCTGGCACAAGTTATATATAGGGAGTGTATACATGCCTGTTGAATAGGGATGAGCTGAACACCCCCCTGTTCGGTTCGCACCAGAATATGCAAACTGGCAAAAAATTTGTTCGAACACGCAAACACCGTTAAAGTCTATGGGACACGAACATGGATAATCAAAAGTGCTAATTTAAAAAGCTTATATGCAAGTTATTGTCATAAAAAGTATTTGGGGACCTGGGTCTTGCCCCAGGGGACATGGATCAATGCAAAAGAAAGTTTTAAAAACTGCCGTTTTTTTCGGGAGCGGTGATTTTAATAATGCTTAAAGTGAAACAATAAAAGTGTAATATTCCTTTAAATATCTTACCTGGGGGGTGTCTATGCCTGTAAAGGGGCACATGTTTCCCATGTTTAGAACAGTCTGACAGCAAATTGACATTTCAAAGGAAAAAAAATCATTTAAAACTACTTGCGGCTATTAATGAATTGCCGGTCCGACAATACACATAAAAGTTCATTGATAAAAACTGCATGGGAATTCCCCACAGAAGAACCCCAAACCAAAATTTAAAAAAAAATGACGTGGGGGTCCCCCTAAATTCCATACCAGGCCCTTCAGGTCTGGTATGGATATTAAGGGGAACCCGGCCAAAATTTTTTAAAAAATGGCGTGGGGTCCCCCTCAAAATTTATACCAGACCCTTCAGGTCTGGTATGGATTTTAAGGGGAACCCCGCACCAAAATTTAAAAAAAAATGGCGTGGGGTCTCCCCAAAAATCCATACCAGACCCTTATCCGAGCACGCAACCTGGCAGGCCGCAGGAAAAGAGGAGGGGACGAGAGAGCGCCCCCCCTCCTGAACCGTACCAGGCCACATGCCCTCAACATTGGGAGGGTGCTTTGGGGTAGCCCCCCAAAACACCTTGTCCCCATGTTGATGGGGACAAGGGCCTCATCCCCACAACCCTTGCCCGGTGGTTGTGGGGGTCTGCGGGCGGGGGGCTTATCAGAATCTGGACGCCCCCTTTAACAAGGGACCCCCAGATCCCGGCCCTCCCCCATGTGTAATATGGTAAGGGGGTACAAAAGTACCCCTGCCATTTCACGAAAAAAGTGTAAAAAATTTTAAAAATGACAAGAGACAGTTTTTGACAATTCCTTTATTTTAATGGCGTCTTCTTCCCTTCATCTTCTGGGCCGCTCCGCATCCAGCATGGTGGGAGGCTCCCGCTGTGTGATGCTTCTGCTCTTCTGACGGTTCTTAAATAACAGAGGGCGGGGCCAACCGGTGACCTCGCCCCCCTCTGACGCACAGTGACTTCCCTGTCCGCCCCCTTTGACGTCACGGGGAATGCCACAGGGAAGTCCCCGTCAAGTCCCTGTGCGTCCCCGCCCCCCGTTATTTAAGAACCGTCAGAAGAGGAGAAGCGTCACACAGCGGGAGCCTCCCACCATGCTGGATGCGGAGCGGCCCATAAGACGAAGGGAAGAAGATGCCAGCGCCGCGGAGGAAGATGCTGGACGAGAACACCGGAGGAAGAACCAGAAGAACCAGAAGAAGAAGAAGATGGAGGAAGAAACCGAAGGAAGATAGAAGAAAGAAGAAAGAAGAAAGAAGCATTTAAATAAAGGAATTGTCAAAAACTGTCTCTTGTCATTTTTAACATTTTTGACATTTTTTTTGTGAAATGGTAGGGGTACAAAAAGTACCCCCTTACCATTTCACACAGGGGGGAGGGCCAGGATCTGGGGGTCCCCTTGTTAAAGGGGGCTTCCAGATTCCGATAAGCCCCCCGCCCGCAGACCCCCACAACCACTGGGCAAGGGTTGTGGGGATGAGGCCCTTGTCCCCATCAGCACCCTCCCAATGTTGAGGGCATGTGGCCTGGTACGGTTCAGGAGGGGGGCACTCTCTCTTCCCCTCCTCTTTTCCTGTGGCCTGCCAGGTTGCGTGCTCGGATAAGGGTCTGGTATGGATTTTTGGGGAGACCCCACGCCATTTTTTTTTTTAATTTTGGCTGGGGTTCCCCTTAATATCCATACCAGACCTGAAGGGCCTGGTATGGAATTTAGGGGGACCCCCCATTTTTAATTTTGGTTCGGGGTTCCCCTGTTGGGAATTGACATGCCGTTTTTATCAATGAACTTTTATGTGTATTGTCGGACCGGCAATTCATTAATAGCCGCGAGTAGTTTTAAACAACTTTTTTTCCTTTGTAATGTCATTTTGCTGTCAGACTGTTCTAAACACGGGAAACATGTGCCCCTTTACAGGCATACTATAGACACACCCAGGTACGAAATTTAAAGGAATATTACACTTTTATTGTTTCACTTTAAGCATTATTAAAATCACTGCTCCTGAAAAAACGGCCGTTTTTAAAACTTTTTTTGCATTGATCCATGTCCCCTGGGGCAGGACCCAGGTCCCCAAACACTTTTTATGACAATAACTTGCATATAAGCCTTTAAAATTAGCACTTTTGATTTCTCCCACAGACTTTTAAAGGGTGTTCCGCGGCTTTCAATTTGCCGCGAACACCTCAAATTGTTCGCTGTTCAGCGAATTGGCGAACAGCCTATGTTAGAGTCGAACATGAGTTCGACTCGAACTCGAAGCTCATCCCTACTGTTGAAGTATTTTAAATGTGAGTGCATATTTGTTGTACGGTTTAATACATTTTTAAGAGGCATAAAGCACTATTGCATGGCTTTGATTCCTTTATATGTCCTCGCTTTGACCAGAGCTTGCAAGCCGCATCGATAAGGAAGGAGAATCATTTAGAGGAGAGCTCCAGTGGAATATTTATTACCAAGGCACGATTTTATAGAATATAAGGTGAGGGCATATCTGGTGAAGGGAGCACAAGAACCATAGTAGAGGCACAGAGGTGGATGTGTTGGAAAAGTTCATTCAATCTATTTTTTTTCTACTAACACAAGTGGACTGGCGCGTTGGTTTTACTGAAAAGCTAGTTTATAAGGACACTATATGGACTTATGTGATATATCTATTACTCATCTTGGCACTTTATTTGTTTGCACTAACCTAATCACTATGTTTGTATTGTCACTTTATTAATCTTGTGGTATGCACCTGTATATATATATATTTTTTAGCGCTGTACTATTTTGCATATATTTATTTTTATGTGCATCTCTAAGCCAAAATTTTTTATTAATTGAATAAGGTACGGGTTTATTTAACCCATTACTTGCCAACACTACTGGCCAGACCATTTTTGCAATTTTTCCATTATTTTTCCCTTACAGCTTTAAAAGGTAAATATCAATGAGTTAACCAAACTCCACCACAGGATGGAACTGTGGGAATTTTGTAATAAAGCAGTGCCACGTCCTAAATGACAATTTAAATAGAGCAAGAACAACAAAAATGGACTTCGTAGGCACCAATGATAAAAATATATATATACATTTTTATTAAACATATAGTACAAAAATAAACTTTAAAACATTGCAATTAAAATGTAAGCTGCTAGCTAGACCTCTCTAGTATAGGTTAAATGCAGTGAATGCATAACATTTGCAGAGATGAAATCCTGCAATCATTTAAGAATATACAGTGCACAAAATTCTGCAAGGCCTTAACAAAATACATCAACTGATCCCCAATGAAATATGGAGAGAAACTCAACTAAAGATCACACACTGAGCCCACATACCTTTCTTATCCTCCAAAACAGATCAGAGCAAAGCCTTCTGCCCCCTCTGCCACCAACCGAGACCATCCCTGACACATCGCTTCTGGACTTGCTCCTCCATATCCATATTCTGGGACCAAGTCCTATCTTACATTTTTGAAGTTACCCTTCTAAAGCTACCTAAGGACCCACTGCTGCTCATCTTCGGTCACTGGGACCCCCAATTGCTGCCATGGTCTCAAACTACCAATACGAATACCAGTGGAATCCCCAATGAGCCCTTCTCTCACAAGGACTGGTCTTTGATCTGTCTCCTACTTGCATGGAGAACTATACTGAAATACTGGACTTCTTCTCAGTCTCCTACCATTGCTCAAATCAAACGGGAGCTCCTTCTCCTACTGTTTAAGGATCGTCTCAACACCGATTTCAAAAATGACAAATCCTGCTCTCGCTTCTTTTCCAGATGGCAAACCTTTATGCTTTCAGCTCTCTCCCCAGAGGAACAAGCCAACCTCGTTCTCATACTACAGGACTTTACCCTTGAATCTAGAGGACACGGACCCTCCCAATGGAAGACCCAAAACCAATGGTCTCTAGCTCCTTCCGGCTTTGGCCTGCAACACGAGTCTCTCTACAGGATGTGTACCCGACTACTCCATCCATCTCTACCAACAGTGTGCAGAAACCCGCCTTAAACTGCTCCCATTTCGGTCATGGAGCCCCCTCCTCCCCTCCCTTCTTACTTTAAATTTGAAGTTAACACTACCTATTACACCTCCCTACCCTTTTACTCCACCCCACCCACCCCTCCCACTTCCAGTTGTTCCCCCCTCACCTCCTCCTGCAAACATAGGGGTTTTCTGTACACAGATAATTTATGCAGATCCATCCAGGTATCTTCTTTTGTTGATAACTTTTACCCGGTTGTGCTATGTACATCTTCTTTAGTTATCTCACCCTGGTATCTACAACCCCTAGATTGTTACCTTGCTCTCAAAATATTTTGTAAAAAATGTCCTTACAATTGCTTTTCCTTTGTTAATATGTTTGCTTTTTATATCTCAATAAAAACTTTTTGAAAAAAAAAAAAGAATATACAAAGAGAAAAAAAATCTCCACATGTTCGGCAAATTGATTGCTTCTTCAGGAGCTTATAAAATATTCTGCAGGAGAGAGACAAAATAACAAGCAGTCAATAACAATAAACACATGCAATTTAAAGGTAGAACGTCTCAAATTGTTTGCAGTGAGTGACAAAAGGTAATCAAAACTGAAGACTCCCAGAGCTGGCGTGCATGCGGTGATACAGGATACACGTGGGGGCGTGCCTGGTATAGAGCATATTTGGATATAAAGAAGTTGATAGTGGTGGTTAAGAGGTAAAATCAACCACCAAATGAAGTGCAAATAGTAAACCCATAGACAGTTGAAGAAGTCAAAGAGTTGACTCCATGCAAGAGGACAAAAAGGGGGGGAGTGTGGATAGAGCCACTAACACAGGCATTGAGCCTACCTTGGATAGAATGTCAGTAATCTTAATAGGTGGATGGTGCTGGCAGGATATGAGTCTAAAAAATTAGGCTAAACAGCGGTCACTAACATTACCTAGGATGCAGATATATAGATATATATATATATATATAGGGGTAAAGACAGCCAAGGTAGCAGGTTTGATGTAATCCAATAGAAAGATTTTATAGGTACCGAAGGGGTATTAGGATTAAAAAAATCTCACCTTTTAATCTTAATAAGTAACAAAGAGAAGGAGGGAGCCCTCTCTGATAAACAAAAAGCAAGCTGCAATATCACAAACAGCAAACAACAGGATTAGGTGGAGATCGCTGGTCAGACAGCACATTAGGGAGCAGCTAAATCCAGACCATCTAAAAGGCAGGGACCATAGGGCTAGAGTAAGTATTGACACATTCCAATAGATAAAAGAGAGTGTACAGCAGGAAAGTATAAATAATTATATAGATACCTTTACAGGGTCAGTAGCATTGTTAGAATAGTTGTCCAAAAACCGGACCTCCGCCTTGGAAGGTTACTAAGGTATAGGGCTGGGAGACCAGCCCTATATGCACGCCCCAGTCAGGTGTGCGGAATCACCACAATACCTGACTCGGCCGGGGAGAGCTGCGTGCGCAACTTCAATACGGCCGTGCATGCGCAGTATGCCGAGGCAGTCGCTCCAAGCGCCGCCGCACGAGAAGGACGTAGCCCTCGAGTACCGGGGCTGAGAGCTCCCCCCAGTGGCCATTCCCAAAGATGTATATGACAGTATAAGGTAGCTGGTGAAACCTGATGAAGAAAGAAAAAAATAATAATAATAAAATAGGAAACCAAAGGGACGGGAAAACAAGATGGGGCCATGATATATATTATTTTGTTTGGGTACAACGTCGCACGTCCGTGCAATTGTCAGTTAAAGTAACGCAGTGCCGAATTGCAAAAAGTGCTCTGATCAGGAAGGGGGTAAAATCTTCTCGGGCTGAATCGGTAAAATGAAATGCAATCAATCAGTGATCAGCCTTCTCACTAAATACACAATCAGATGGCCATGTTTATACACCTAAAATTACTAGTTGCGCTTTCAGTGCCATTAATTGTTAACGGCACACCAAACAAGGAAGCAAACACAAGTTTTGCCATGTGAAAAAACGAGGGGCAAATGCTGCACAGTAAAAAACACACAACCCACAAAATGCCAAAATGTCCCACATGTAGTGCATCCCATTGAAATCAACAGGCTGACCTATGTGTGTCACAGGAAAAATGAGACACGAAACGTTCGCTCCCACTATGCTAGATGTGAATGGGGCCTGAAAGTGAAATTGGTGTGATAACACAAGAACAGCGAGGCTCCATTCACATCTGTGCGTTTCCTTACATTTCAGAAATGTGCTGCACCTAAAATCGCAGCAAAAAACGCACCAAGCTCCACTCAAAAAAAAAGTTCTAAAGCTCTTTTGGGGCGATTGCTGTGTGTAGGGCGGCTCATTCAGGTGGATGGGCTGCCCGATGTGTGATGAGTGAAAAAGCTCCAAAACACCTCCCACCTCGCTAAAAAAAAAAAAAAAAACGATGCAGGGTGCGTGCTAATGTGGTCAGCTGGTCAACTCCTTCCTGTATCATGACCTAAAGTCTGATCAGGAAGAAGGGAAACGTCTGGATAGATGCATTAACAAAAGAAAAGTAAGATTGTAGATTTAATGGAAAGCTTTGATATTTTTGCAAAAAAAGTACATGAATGCTATATTGGTGCATAGGGGAATTAGGATTTAGAAAAAAAAGTGTACAAAGGTGAACTTACCCTTTAAGAGTCTGTGAAGGACCCCCCCACCAAAACCATACATTTTCTGAAAGCATAGGACCAGTAGAATAAAAAGAAGGTGCTACTTTTCGCAAATGTTTATCAAAACAATATTTTTGCTAAAAATACACAAAAATGCTTATTTGTAAACACAAACATAGTAAAACTTACAAAATTCCTGCTAAATATAAAAGCTAAAGTGTATTGAGTTAATAAATTATTTATTATTTAAACATTTTAAATGGCACCTTTTTGTGAAATGGTGAAGACTGAAGGTGATCAAAATTGTAAATAAACACAATTTACTTTAAAAATACTGAGGTTATTATTTTTTCACTTACAGCTTTCAGAGAATCCATGTCATTATATACATGAACTTGTGATGACACACATACCAGGTATATCATTAGGGAACTATTTATAAGGATCAGATCACTTTTTCACTATTTACCACGGAAGAAACTATTTCTCATTTTTTTTGCAAATCAACCACATCCTGTCCAGCTGTTTATATCCATTGGGCAGACGGGAGCAGTGGCAATGCGGGTAGACATATATGTACTTCTTCCTGCATCGGCTGCTTATGTGCTCTTCCTGGAATGTACAGCAGCAGGATCTGTGACTGGTTTGTCCACCGGAAACAACAGGCAACCAATCACTGTACCAGCCCACTGTGAGCGGCACTGAAACCACGTGATTACTGTAAACAATCACAGCAATCACAGTTACTGTAGTAAGCAAGGCTGCCATTCATGATGCCTTGTCTACTACTGTGTGATCTCTATGATTGGTCACAGCGATCACACAGTACCAGGGCCAATCACAGTGGCCCCGTACCATGTGATAGCTGGGTCTGGGACCAAACTCAGCTCTGCAGTAGTAAACAAAGGTTTCATGAATGAAATCTTTGAACTGTTTTTTTTTTATTACAGTGATCATGACTGTAACAAGCAATCAAAGTGTAAAAAATAAATAAATCCCAGTATATATTTATGCACTGTCACCAGTCAGTGTCCCTAACCACTGTTGCACCAGTTGAAGTGTCTCTGATCACCACCACACCAGTCCCAGCACCCCCAATCACTGCCACACCAGTCCCAGTGTCTCCGATCACTGCCACACCAGTTCCAGTGTCCCCAATCACTGCCACACCAGTTCCAGTGTCCCCGATCACTGCCACACCAGTTTCAGTGTCCCCGATCACTGCCACACCAGTTCCAGTGTCCCCGATCACTGCCACACCAGTCCCAGTGTCCCCGATCACTGCCACACCAGTACCAGTGTCCCCGATCACTGCCACACCAGTACCAGTGTCCCCGATCACTGCCACACCAGTTCCAGTGTCCCCAATCACTGCCACACCAGTTATGTTGTCCCTAATCTGTGCCACACCAGTTAGAGTGTCCCTGATCACTGCTGAACCAGGTAAACTGTCTCTGATCACCCCCACACCTATCATATTCTGAACATAAGGATTTGTTCACATGCGCGATGCTCTCTGAAGAGAAATACATGCTCAGATTGCTCATCAGAGAGCGTTTGACAAGCAGTGAGGAGGCATTGTATTGCATTCTCGCTGCCTGCTTTAACTCCTTAGATCACGCACAAGCACCCTGATTCACTTAAATGGGTCACGATCGGTGGATATACAGGGGGGCATAATTCCTACCATAGCTGCAAAGCATCACAGCTATGGTATATGTACACCCCTGTCCACTGCCTCTGCATTAAGGGGGTGGTGGTTAAGGGGTGGTAAAGCCATGGCTCAACTACAAGGTTTTAATGTAGATACTAGGAGGACTATGGAATGGACTTTATAGGCACACAGGTAGATTTTCTAAAAATGGTAGAGTACTTAGCCTGATAGCTAATGCGCGTCAGACGCGCATTAGCTATCAGGCTGAATACATGGCGTCCACAGTCTGGCCCTGTTGAGGGATTACCTCTCTAAGGTGTTGTTTTCATTTTTTTTTTTAAATTTCTTTTTATTGAGTTTTGCAATAGAGTAGTGTACAACTGGGTGCGTCAACGTGACACCTTCCCAGTGAAACTTGGCCTCGCAGGGCCTTACATTACTAAACCCTACCAGATACATTCTAAGCCTACCCCATACCCCCTTCCCCTCCCTCCCCCCCCTCCCAGAAACTTGTCACAGCTCAGGGACAATTCTTTAGCAAGATAGTGGTTTAGTCTTATACTTCACATTTGTACATTTGCGGTATCACAGTAGCTTCCACCTACTAATCTGTTTCCTTTGTTTCAGTTTTCCATCCCCTCTTCATATTTGTTATTTGAGTTTCATACCATTCAAATGTATACACCATGGAATAAGTCTCTATCCCACCGTAGTGTTAGATTCCCACCATACCTTCCATATTTTGTCGAATTTTTTCTCACAACCCCTTGCTCTATATGTTGTCTTGTAAAACGGAAGCATATTGTTAACTAACTGTTTCCAAAACCTACCCTCTGGAGCATTCTTGTTTTTCCACTTAAGGAGGATCGCTTTTTTCTCATAGAATAAGAGAATGGTTATCAGCGTTCTTAGGGACCTGGTTGGAACCAGGTCCTCTACCAGCCCTAACAAGCAAACCCTAATTGTCACTGGGATGGGAACTGAGATCAGGTCTGAGATGCACTGCGTGATTTCCTTCCAATATATTTGAATAAGTGGGCATGACCAAAATATGTGTTCCGCATTGGCTGGAGAGAAAGAACATCTCCAGCACTTTGCTGTGTCTCCACCATACATTTTTGCAAGTCTAGCCGGGGTATAATAGCTTCTATGTAGAAACTTAAATTGAATCAGTCTATCTCTTGCTGCAACTAAGTAATTAAAAGGTTGTGTCCATAGATCATCCCAGTCCTCCCCCTGTAGCTCCGGAACCTCTGTCTCCCAATTGGTTCTACATTTGAGAACCGCCTTAGGGGTAGTTTTAAAAAATTCCTTGTATGTTACTGAGAGAACTTTAGGCAGTTCCTCGTCTGTTAACAGAGATTCCAGAGCCGAAGGCAGGGACTCCACCCTCAACTCCCCAAATTGTTTTTGGAATGCGTGCCTAATTTGAAAGAAACAAAAGAGGTATGAGTTTGGTAAATCATGTCTGGTCTTGAGCTGTGAAAAAGTCAGAAGTTCACCAAAAGATGTGATGTCCTTTAGTGTTTTAATACCCTTTACTGCCCATATCATTGGGTCCGGGAGACTATAAAACTGCGGAAGTAAAGGATTCATCCATAATGGTGAGGACGGGGAGAAACCCAGGTAGCTAGGAGATGCTAATTTTACTGCCAATCCCCAGGCTCTAATTGTGGCTATCATTGTCTCTGTGAGAGGTAAGTCTGTTTTAATACCCCTAAATAGGGCCAGTCGTAGGCTTTCATATGAACCGAGATGAGCCGCCTCCAAAACCGTAGCTGCGCCCCCATCGTCTGACAGTAGCCATCTGCGGGCAAACACCATTTGTCCCGCCAGATAGTACTTATGCCAGTCCGGTAACGCTAGTCCTCCCTGTGCATTAGGCTTCTGTAGAACTTTGAGGCCCACCCGGGGAAGCTTAGGTGTCCACAAAAATGAGACTATCAGACTATCTATGCGCTTGAAGTAGGCCTTTGGTATCCAAACCGGGGCGTGTCTGAGAAAATACAGGATTACCGGTAAAAGTTTCATTTTTATAAGGCATATTCTGCCTATCAGGGAAAGGGGTAGTCTGGCCCAGGCCTGAAATTTTTGTTTAATGAGAGTTAGCAGTGGTAACAAATTTAACTTGAAGTAGTCCTGTACTTTCGCTGCTATTTTTACTCCGAGATATTTGAGTGTATCCACCCATTGCAGCTGGAGATTGGGGTCTGCTTTGTCTGTAGCTTTGATGTCTATAGGCAATATGGACGACTTACTCCAGTTTACCCTGAGCCCCAAAAAGAGGGCGAATTTATTTAGGATTTCTAGGACCGCTTTTAATGAGGTGACAGGGTCATTTAAAAACAGAAGCATGTCGTCGGCATATAAGGCCAATGTTTAATGAATTGTCCCCACTCTAACGGCCTCTACACTACTCGAGGATCTCAGTGCAATGGCCATAGGTTCCATTACCAGAGCAAACAGAAATGGGGATAGTGGACACCCTTGTCTAGTACCCCTACCCACCTCAAAAAATGTAGAAACCGCAGATCCCAGTCTGATAGCTACCTTTGGATTCTTGTAGAGCATATGAATCCATTTCTTGAAATTCGGACCGAATCCCATAGCCTCCAGCACCCTAAACATAAAATTCCAATCGACCGAGTCAAATGCTTTTTCTATGTCTATGGATACTACAATCCTTGTTTCAGAGTCTGAGGGTGGTAGCTGTAAGTGTGTAAATAGTCTCCTTAAGTTTGTGTCAGTCGATTTGCCTGGCATAAAACCCGTTTGGTCGATATTTACTATGGCCGGGATCACCGTCGCTAGTCTTGTTGCGAGAATTTTTGTTAAAATCTTTAAGTCTGTGTTTAACAGTGCTATTGGCCTGTAAGACGCACAGTCCGTGGGGTCTTTCCCTGGCTTCAATAGCAAGATCATGTATGCCTCTAGCATAGAGTTAGGGAGAGATGAATTTTTGTGACAGTGTTCTATGAGCCAATGAAGTCTGGACGCCAACTGTTCTACACTTTCTTTGTAAAAATCTATGGGGAACCCATCCAGCCCCGGAGCCTTGTTAGACGGAAAAGCAAAGATTGCTGCCTGTATTTCTTTGATTGTTATATTAGCCTCTAGAAGTTGACAGTCACTATCTGATAGTCTTGGGATATTTAGCCCTCCTAGTAATTCGTGCATTTCTTCAGTGTCATAATCAGGGATAGGTGAGTACAGGGAGGAGAAGAATTCAACAAACTCCTGCATTATGGCGGTCGGTTCACTGACCAAAGCTCCCCGCTTGTTTTTAATCACCGGTATATGAGCAATGGGCGATTGGTCAGCCACTAACATAGCCAGGAGCCTGCCATTCCTGTCCCCCTCTGCAAACACCCTATGTGCCGCCCTTGTCAAGTCTGAGCTAGTCAAACCCCTTACATGTAGAGATAATCGCCGTCTCGCCTCTAGCAGAGCTTCATAGGAGGACCCATTATTAGACCTAGCGTGAACATCTGCACATTCTCTCTCCCCCTGTTGTAATATTTCCATTTCCTCGTTTTCATTTACTCTTGCAGTTTTTATAGCTGATATGCATTCCCCCCTAGCTACTGCCTTGAAAGCATCCCACACCATGGATGGTTCGGCAGATTCCTAATTAACCGCCCAGTATGACTTAGTGGCTTCCTCAATTTGGGTCGCCACCTGCTCATTTTGTAACCAGACAGCCGAGAGTCGCCATCCTCTCCACCCTGCCCCGGTTGGAAGGGACAGAGCTAGAGAGAGAGGATTATGATCCGATAGGCCTCCGGCCAGATATTCAACCTTATCCACATATTGCAATATTTGATTATTACCAAACGCAAGATCAATTCTTGCTGCCGACCTATGGGTCGATGACAGGTGAGAATACCCTCTATCCGTTGGATGTTTCCATCTCCAAAGTTCTAATAGGCCCGCCGTCGTGGCCCATCCACATAGGTCCGCCGAACTCGCCCTGCCCGGATTGGACGAGTCCAATGCTGCATCAAGTATCGCATTGAAGTCTCCCATCAGGAGCAGGGGGAGATGCAGAAACTGGGCCAATCGGGTCAACATGTCATATAACATCTGGATCTGGAATGGAGGAGGAATATAGACATTTACCAGTAGCATCCTACTATAATACACATCCATTACCATTGCCACATATCGGCCATTAGGGTCTGTTATAACATGGTGTATGTTACACGGAATTGTCTTGCTAACCAATACCGATACTCCCCTAGCAAAAGTAGAGTAGGTGGAGTGGAAAGCTTTTTGTATCCATGGTTTACGGAGAGACATCACCTTGCCACCGTCCAAGTGAGTCTCCTGTAAGAAGACTATGTGTGGTTTTGACTGCTTTAGGTATTGGAACACCGAGGCTCTCTTAAACTTATTGTTTAGGCCTGTGCAATTTATCCGTCCCTGACATTGGCATGAAAATAAAATTTGTTATTACCTTTTATAGGAGACTTTTCCCTCCCATGCATTGTATACCCACTAGTTATGTAATCTATTCCACCTATGTCGATCTGAGCCGTGACAAGTTTGCTAAACCCTCCCCCCCTGCTATTATACCAGAGAACAACCCTAACCGAACGTAAAAAAGTCTGGCATGTAGCTTTATCCCAAAAAACGAAAAAACAAAAAATAACGTGGACATCTGCCGTCTGACAGCTCCTCTGATGTAGTATTCGTCTTCCTTCGAGATGCTCTGGGTAAAATGTTTCTTGGAGCTTGTATATTTTTAAGGGGATTAGGGGACTTAAATGACAGGAAAGCCCCAGCAACGGTCCCCCCGCCCGCTAATGTGTTTTAGGACAGGTGTGACTGGAGCGGTCTCCATTAAACGTCCTTCAGGAGGATCACTTCACCCCTTCTTTAGTGACAACTTTTCCATCCATGCGGTAAAACAGGAATAGAGGAAAAACAAAAAATAAATCCGAAAAAGGAAGAATAAAAATAAAAATTTGAAACATAGCTTCGTTGTGGGAGCCTCCATCGAGACAGAGGTCTGCCGGAAGGTTGTGTTTACTATTCCAAAAAAATTCCGGAGATTGGGGTCAGGATATTTCCGAGCTTCCAGGCCCTGTAATGCTATGTCGTCTCCTTCCGGAGGTGATGTTAACTTCAGGGGTGGAAATGAATTCTCCACTTTCTGGCTGTATGACTTATCTTCCTGGTGCTAGGTCTGACACATAACAGTATGGCACTTTTCAAACTCCAACAGTGGGAATGATTTTAACAACAAACTACCTTGCTTTCAACTGTGGTGCCTTTAAAGAGGGTGAACTGCATCAGTCTATCCAGATTGGCCTTTTTCTAAACACTGGTTTTAGGAGAGTTCTTTGTCCATCCATTCGCACGCTTCAGCGGGGTTGTCAAAGAATCTCACATTGCCTTTATATTGTATCCTGAGCCTGCTGGGATATAGCATACTGTATTGCACCTCTTTCTCCCTTAAGCATTTTCGTATATCATTAAAGGAGCGACGCTGCTGCTGCGTGGCTGCAGAGAAGTCTGGGAATAGCATTATCTTGGCATTTTCAAATTTGAGTTCTTTGGCTTTTCTGGATTGTGTCAGGATCATGTCCCTATCTCTGTAGTTTAGGAATCTCATCAAAAAGGGTCTAGGGAAGGCTCCCGGTGGTCTTTTCCCAGTGGGGACTCTGTGTGCTCTTTCCACTATATATGTGGGGGGTAAATCTTCCAGTGAGAGGAGCTTTGCGAAGAATTCTTCAGCAAATAACGCTGGCCTATCCCCTTCTGCTCCCTCTGGCAGGCCGACCACCCTAACATTATTTCGTCTTTGGCAGTCCTCAGGGTCGTCTGCTCTGTGTTGCAGGGAGTTTACCAGGCCGCGGAGTTCAGCAAGTTGATTACTCTGGGTGTGGGATGTATCTTCTACCCCAGAAACCCTGTCCTCCACTGTGGTCAGCCGACCTCTAATTTTGTCAAGATCATGTCTGATCAAAGTGCATTCAGATGATAAATGGTCAATTCTCCCCATTAGTTCAGACTTACTAGCGCTGATGGCTTCCAGGATCGGTCTTGTGATCGCCTCCGCATCCACCGCCACATACTGACCCTCTACCCCCTCCGTGTCTGCCAGCAGCTCCTCTGTGTCCTCTGTCTGCGCCATCATGGATGTTGTGTGCTGGGCGCGCTGTGCTGGCTTCCGGGAAGACAAGATGGCGGGGGCGGAGCCTCTGTCCGTCCCCTTAGTGGAGCGAGTCTTGCGCTGCTCAGAATGGCCCTTCTGCTGCAATTTGGAGGCCGCGGAAGGCATCTCTGTGATCCTCTCACCTTCCCCCAGGTGCCGGTTAAGTTTTAGCGCGGATCAGAATGCTCCAATATTGCAGATTATGCTCAGGATGGACGGAGCTCTGAAGAAAAGCTAGCTGCCTCGCTCACATCCGGCCACGCCCCTCGTTGTTTTCATTTTTTATCCTCATGATGTATAAGCAGACCACCAAACTGCACCTGTATTAGGCTACCAACTAGTATCTTCTACCTGCCAATACCACATTATATATATAAATATTCTGTGGCCTCTGGGTGAGACCCAGGAAACTGTGCTTGTTAGCCTTTTCTGATACCTCCTATTTCGCGTCTGTTTTATGCATGAATCTCATGTGCTCTTGAGGAAGCGTGGTCCCACGCGCAAGATGTCGAGCAATTAGAAGTTCATGTATACCCAGACTCACAACCTGACCCAAAAGTCTGCTTGCTCACACCTCCAACCGAATCACCACTATGGGAATTTCAATTTCCATACTGCTGGTCACATTACGAGTTCTACATATTGTATGAAGTGGGGGGAAGGTTGTGTGCGGGAGATATAATATTAATCCTACTGAATTGTATATGTCTTTACCTGTATTTTTTGTTTGTAGTATACAAATTGTGTATTCAATAAATCAACTCTACCATTTTTAGAAAATCTAACTGTGTGCCTATAAAGTCCATTCCATAGTCCTCCTAGTATCTACATGCCCTTTTAGGACGTTGGCACACTGCTACCTGTGTACCCACAGTGTCACCCTGTGAGAGTACAGACTCATTTGGAAATAATTTTTTTACAAGGTTTTAATACCCCCTGACTTCACATGTGAATGAGCCCCAATATTGCAGCCAGTCACAGTTGATGCTCCTGATTGTCGCTTGTATTAACACTGGCCTATTTATTGACCATGCTTCTGCCTGCTGCCTGGACCATTCCTTTGCCTGTTTGCTGACCATGTCTCTGCATGTACCTGAACTGACCCATCTGCACATACTACACTGACTACATTCATGTTAGACATGAGTCCCACCTTTCCACTGTAGACCACTGCACTCCGTGAACCACAGGAACTCTTTTGTCCATCCTTTCTTTAGCCTCCTGTATTCCTGGCCAATGAACATGGCATTCCTGGGGGCTGCCATGTACAGTGAGGCTTGCTTGACTTATAGCAACTTGGACTACTATAGGTGATACTAAACTAAGCCATATTCCCTGACCACTCATCTAGAGGTGACCATTAAAGTACATTGGGTTTGGTTGGTTTGTGTGATACACAATGTTTTCAGTTGTAATTCTAAGTATGCCTATGATGTGTTTTTAGAAATGTCTTATTAATTGACAACTTTCTGAAAATTTTCATTTCCTTTCCTGCATTTTTTAAAAACTTGTGGCCAAAAATGTAAATGACATTTTCAAAAGACTCAAAATACCTTGGATTGTGTGCTTTCCAAAATGGGGTCATATTGTGGGTGTTTCCACTATCCTGGTGCTCCAGGGTCTCCAAAAATTTGAAGATATATAGATGTATAATTAATGCGTAATTTATGCCCCTTGAAAGCTCAAAGGTGCTCCTTGGCTTTTGGGCCCCTTTATGCACTTAGGCTGTGAAAAAATCTCACATGTGTGGTATCCCTATACTCGGGAGGAGTTGTTTTTAGTTTGCCTATGCTGTGTGTAAGAAATAGTTCATAAAGTAATAACTTTCAACTTTGTGAAAAAAACATTTTTTATTTAATTTCTTAATTGTTAAGAAACATACTGACAAAAAAATCACAACTTAAAAAATCTTGCCATGCTTCTTACTAAATACCTTGGATTGTCTACTTTCCAAAAAGGGGAAGTTTTGGGGTTACATGTACTGACCTGGAATTTTAGGGCCACAAAAAATGAGACAGGCAGGCATTACATCAGGACTGATCCATTTACAAATATGTGCATCATAACTTGTAGGTAACAGAATACATGTTGGCCTAAATTTATGAAGAAACAATATTTATTTGCAAAATTTTATAACATATTAAGAAAAACATATTTTTTTCAAAACTTTTGGTATTTTTTCTATTATTTAGCAAAAAAAATAAATAAAAAATTAAAAGTGGTGTTTAATTGCCTCCCGCCAGCCATACAGTTATATGGTGGCAAAGCGAGGTGGCTCTCATTCTGGGCCAACGTCAAATGACATTGGGTCATTCAAACACAGCATGAGTGCGATTGGGAGCGTGCAGCATGGCACAGCATTAATCACAGTGGTGATTAAATACCACCAATTTGTGTGATAAAAAGGATACATTTTCATATGGGTACAGTGTTGCATGACTGAGTAATTGTCACTCAAAGTGTGAGAGCGCTGAAAGCTGAAAATTGGTCTGGTTAGGAAGGGGGTTTAAGTGCCCTGTAGACAAGTGGGTAAATACCAGCTAAAGAAAGATCTATCTGTCTCAAAAAATAATCAAAATGCAATGTGGGTAAAGTGTTGCATGATTGAGTAATTGTCATTCAAAGTGAGAGCACTAAAAATGGAAAAATGGTCTGGACTGGAAGGGGGTGAAAGTGTCCTGACTTCGGGTGGTTAAAAATTTGCTCTGGGATAGTTCTCTACTCATTTTTCAAAATTTAAAAGGTAAAAATATTCCCACAACATTTGATTTGCAGTTAACTTTAAAATTATAAATTATATTTTATAAAGTCTGATATAAATCCAATAAAATGACAGCAGAGGGCAGCTGGAGAATAAGCTTTCCTCAGATCTCTCCATTCTTCATTATTTTAGCTTTTCTGCATTTTATTTGGTCAGTTATTTCAATTTTCACCACCTTTAGAGTCTCACGTTGAAATTTTCTATTTCAAACCTGAATAGTTTTCTTTTTCTTAAAGTTAATTATCAGAAGAGCAAAATTATATCTCTCTGAAGGATATATCAATTTAGCTAATTATTAATTTTCGGTAGAATTTCATTGGAGCAAAGTTTTGGATTATCTCAGATGAACACCGAGCCAATCTACACTCCTGTGTGCTCCGGGGATGTCAGAGGTAATTTCTGTATTATAAATATAGGTATGTGTGGAGAATGAAATTGTATTGTGACCAGAAAAGTCACATACATTTTCTGTTGTTTTCATTTTATTTTCTCCAGCAAAATCTCTCCATCAGACTTCTAGCACTGAGCTGACCCTTCCAGAGGGGACTCCCCTCACCCCTCTTCTATCAGAATGTAACTCTGCTGGGGGGGGGGATCAGTGATAAAATCTGGGCTAGGGGCTAAAACAAGGTAAAAATGTAATATTTTACCGTCTGGAATTTCACAGGTATTTATTTCCTTCCTTATTTGTATTACTGGTACAGTACAACCCCGCTCATTCCAATTGTTGTAATTTTTTGTTTTTTGGGGGTATTTTTGGTATCAGAGTTTGTTTGTATACATGCTTGAATAGAAAAAGCAAATAAAGATCTACTGTATACTTTTTACTTAATACATGACACTGATCATATTGATTTATTTTTCTTGTTTCAATTATTATGTATTTAGGTAAAGAGTTACATTTTATTTTAATTACAAGCTGATAAATATGATGCTGTTGTTTCACTCTACACATTGAATGCTCATGTGTTTCTTTGATTAATGGAAACATAAATTATTAATCTATGGAATGTTTAAGGCTATTTTTATTTCTCATCTGGTTGCCTCCTGTGCTTGATATTTCACTGATTATGTTAAAGTGATTGTAAAGCCTTGTCAAATGCTTTTGCAAAATCCAGATACACCACATCTACGGGCCTTCCTTTATCTAGATGGCAGCTCCCCTCCTCATAGAAGGTTAATAGATTGGTTTGGCAAGAACGAGTCTTCATGAATAGTTCATTCTCTCTTCCTGTTAGATTGTATCTGCTTGCCCGTATGGGATGTATGGGCAAGTAGATACACTGGCAGATCTGCTGGAGACCTGTATGGTGCAATGCTTTACAGGCTCCAAAGAAAAAACCTTCACCTGCAAAAAAAAAAAATGTGCATTTACTATTATTTATTTCTAAAAAGTGAACTTTTAATTTAAGCTGGAGTGCCATTGATGAATGTAGGTCATTCATCCGATCCCCATCACTGTGTAGGTGCCTTGTGGCAGGGGAATTTGGGGGTTCTTCTAGCTCCTTTTGGGAGGACCGCCTTATAGACATGTGCATTCGTTTTCGTCCGAATGCATTTTCGTCCGAATTTCAGGTATTTTCGTTATCGTTTTAACAAATGATAACGAAAGTGCAGAATACGAAAACCAAAAGATCCAACATAAACAAATGCTTTATTTTCGTTATAGATAGGAGATTCGACATGACACTGACAATAACAATCTGTGTCTATCAAACCTGTGGTTGAATGTGCCTAACCTTAACTCTATTAGTCCAAGATTATTCTACATAGAGAGAAAAGATTCCACATAGAGAGAAAAGATTGCTGCTGGAATTGGGTGGGGGAGATAAAATAAAAATAATGATAATGATGAATGTTATTGGCCGATTGTAACCAAAGAGGAGGGGCAGTAAAATAGCTAGAACTAAGTACACACGTACAGTCAACTTACTTTCACTTACAATTTGCTAGCAGAGAGAGACACACACACTGAATCATTTCAGAAGACAGTCAATCTTAGCTGGTCCGTTTGTCAGAGAACCTGAATTATTTAGCAATTAAGCATAAGCACAGCAACAGAACAATAGTGAAGCAAGCTACAGTTCAACTTAACTTTTTCATAATAATCTGCTGCTATTGTGTTAGTGTTGTGAACTTGATAGTGATACTAGTGTTGCTAGTGTTGTGATAGCCTCAGAGGCTGCCCGTGTTGTGGGGGGAATTTATTATTATAGATTCTATATTATAATGCCATATCAATTTATCTGACACAACGTCGGATGCCGCGCCCGCCATTGCACTTGGAGATTGAGGAAAGAATGTGAAAGTTAGCTGACTGTTGGGGTAGAGTAGACCATTCAACAACGAAGAACGAAGATTCGACAAAGCAACGAAAAGCATACAAACGTTGAATCTTTGACTTTTGGTGTCTGTCGAAAGTTCTAAGAAGATTCAACGGAGCAGCTAAACTGTAGGACACTGCAATTGTACATTTCCGGTCAAATGCATCCGCCCATAGGCTATAGAAAAATTCTAATGTTGGTTGACAAGTAAAATAATTAATAAATATAATTATTACTAGTCATACAACATTAGAATTCTACTACAGCTAGCTTGTAGGCGGAAAATTTGACCGGAAATGTACACGTACAGTTTAGCTGCTCCGTCGAATCTTCTTTGAACATTCGACAGACACCATAAGCCTTCAATGACAGATTCAACCTTAATTAATTTGGATTTTCGAACGAATGCATTTTTTAACGAAAAATGAAATAAATAAAAACAAATTTCGGGAGTAACTAAATAAAAAATTTTTTCGGACAAAAACGAAATTCAGAAACAAAATATTTCAGTGTGCACATGTCTACCGCCTTATAGTTTTAGAGGACGCGATTGCGGTCTTGTGTGGGTGGGCTACAGGTTGCAGGGGCTGGTTGGTGGGTGTGGGGGAAAGGAGGGATTATAAATAATAAAGGATTTGTCAAAAACTGTCTATTGTGGTTTTTACTTTTTTACACTTTTTTTAGTGAATGGGTAGGGGTACAATGTACCTGATACCATTCACATGGGGGGGGCGGGATCTGGGGGTCCCCTTGTTAAAGGGGGATGCCAAATCCCGATAAACCCCCGCCCGCAGCACCCGACAACCAATGGCCAGGGTTGTTGGGAGGAGGCTCTTGTTCTCATCAACATGGGGACTAGACGCTTTGGAGGGGACCCCAAAGCACACTCCTCATGTTGAGGGCTTGTGGCCTGGTATGGTTCAAGAGGGGGCGCTTCCTCCCCCCCCTATCCTGACCTCAAGGCTACATACTCGGAAAAGTATCTGGTATAGATTTTGGGGGGTCCCATGCCAATTTTTTTTTTTAAATTTGACGTGGAGCTCCCCTTAAAATCCATACCAGACCTGAAGGGCCTGGCATGGGCTGGGGGGGGACAGCATGCCATTTTTATGCTTGATTTTTGATCTATATCACCGGGAGTCTGCAATACATTACAGCCACAAGCAAGTATGCATGAAATTGTTTCCTTTAGAAATGTCATTTTGCTGCGGCACTGTTCTACACATCGCGCAGATGCGCCACTTTACAGGCAGACTAAGTGGCCACGCCGTGTTGCTACGACATGCTGCGACCCCAATCTCTGTAAAGGGCCACGGCCACGGCTCTTTAACCATGTGATAGGCTGTGTCCAATCACAGCCGGTCACATGTAAACACAGAGATGCCGGTAATCGGTTCTCCTCGCCTCACACTGACAGAGTGTGAGGAGAGCCGATCAGTGGAATCTCCTCACAGAGGACATCTAGGCATGTAATCAGGGCACTGATAATCAGTGCCCTGATTACAATAAAGCACCCACAGTGCCAGAAGTGAGTGTCCACCAGTGCCAGCAGTGTTCCCACCAGTGCCAGCAGTGTTCCCACCAGTGCCAGCAGTGAGTGCCCACCAGTGCCAGCAAACAGTGCCCACAAGTGACAGCAATCAGTACCCATTAGTGATGCCAGTCAGTGCTGGCTATCACTGCTGCCCATCAATACCTATCACTGCTGCCCATCAATGCCACTCATCAATGCCCATCAGTGCCCATCAGTGCTGCCCATAAGTGCCCATCAGTGTCGCCTATCCGTGTTGCCTATCTATGCCCACCAGTGCCACCCATCAGTGCCCATCAGTGCTATTCAGTGCCACATATCAGTGCCACCTATCAGTGCTCATAAGTGCGGCATAGAACAAAGGGGGGTGGTGCTGCGCTAGTCCTAATGTAAGGTATCTAAAAATTGCCAGATAAATATGCAGAGTGACAACACATTTGAATAAAATAATCACATAAATAAACATACACCACACTTTTAGTGCAAGGTTGCTATAAGTGTTAAGGGATGAGGTTAAAAATGATGAAATAAAATCAGGGAAGTGAAAGGTAAAAACTGTGCATAAATAATCCAAATTGAGGATAAAGGTGTAACTAGGCCTTCAGCTGTGATGCAAACCTATATAAACATACATTTAGGCATAAACGTATATAGATAAAAATAAGAATAACATGGACCACACTCCAGTGCAGTAAAAATGATGATCATATAAATAAAAAAAAAAAAAAAAAAAAAAACAAAAAACAACTATACAGGGTGATAATATAGTGTCCAGTGTCAGCAATCCGTGCTCACAGAAATAATACAATGTCCAACAGGCAAAGTGACTGCGTGCAGCAAAAAAACTTCAAACAACTTGTTAAACGTGCTAATCGGGAACGTGAAGGCAGCAGCTAGATTCTAGCGTTGCTTTCCTCAGATGGGTGAGAGGTGTGGAGTGCAAACAACAGTCCTCTGCATGCAGCAATCCTATAATGGAGGGCAATGGCCCCTTACCTCACTATGCTGAGGTAACAGCATGAATCAATGTGTATGGTGTCTCCTATGGGGGTCAGTCCTGGGTCTCAAACTGTCCTTCAGTATGCCTCAGATCATGCAGGGGCACAGCAGCCAGAAGGAAAATGAAAATGCCACATAGTGTAGTACTTTTGTAAAAATGAAGGGATCCCCTGAAAAAGCCACGTGACCCGTGACGCCACGCGTAGGGACCGGCACCCTCCACTGTAGTAGCATACGAGCTCGCTGCTCGTCAGGATACACCTCATCCCCTGTTGAACCGCTGTGTGAGTACCTTACTTTTCTTTGAATAAAGCCTTCATTTTTACAAAAGTACTACACTATGTGGCATTTTCATTTTCCTTCTGGCTGCTGTGCCCCTGCATGATCTGAGGCATACTGAAGGACAGTTTGAGACTGGACACTATATTATCACCCTGTATAGTTGTTTTTTTTTTTTTTTTTTTTTTTTATTTATATGATCATCATTTTTACTGCACTGGAGTGTGGTCCATGTTATTCTTATTTTTATTTATATACGTTTATGCCTAAATGTATGTTTATATAGGTTTGCATCACAGCTGAAGGCCTAGTTACACCTTTATCCTCAATTTGGATTATTTATGCACAGTTTTTACCTTTCACTTCCCTGATTTTATTTCATCATTTTTAACCTCATCCCTTAACACTTATAGCAACCTTGCACTAAAAGTGTGGTGTATGTTTATTTATGTGATTATTTTATTCAAATGTGTTGTCACTCTGCATATTTATCTGGCAATTTTTAGATACCTTACATTAGGACTAGCGCAGCACCACCCCCCTTTGTTCTATTTGAGTTACCCTTTAGGGCCAGGTTGGACCCTTATCGGTGCAAGCTGCTTGTCCACCCTCCCTCCTCTTATAGTTTTCTTATTTTACATGGTAGCGCAGGAATACCATACTTACTATCGCATAAGTGCGGCATATTCATGCTTCCTCATCAGGGCCACCTAATCAGTGTCCATAAGTGCCGCCTCATCAGTGCCCATAAGTGCCATCAAATCAATGCCCATCAGTACAGCCTATCAGTGCCCATCAGTGCTGCCTCATCAGCGACCATCAGTGAAGGAGAAAAATTTTACAAAATTTTACAAAATTTACTGACTGAAACTAAGAAAAACTTTTATTTTTTTCAAAATTTTCAGTCTTTTTTTTTTGGAAAAAATAAAAAACCCAGAAGTGATTACCACCAAAAGAAAGCTCTATTTGTTTGAAGAAAATGATAAAAATTTCACATGGTTACAGTGTAGCATGTGACAGCGCTGAAAGCTGAAAAATGGACTGGGCAGGAAGGAGGTGAAAGTGCCCTGTATTGAGGTGGTTAATAGGGTTCGCATGTTTGTAGAACTTTTTGCCTGTTTGCAGTGTTCTTGTGTGAACTGAACCGGGGGGGGTGTTTGGCCCATCCCTACTTGTGATTTCACCCACCCTATATGCCAGGGCAGCACCACCTCAATATTAATACTATTGTGGGGCTCCCAAGACCAACAACTGTTTGGTGATAAAATAAAATCTGACAGTGATTTCACCCTTTACTACTCTTTTCTAAATGGGGGAAAAAATCCATTGGCTTTAGACAAACTTAAAGGAAGACTGCAGATTCAAAAACATTAAAAACAACATTTAAAATCACAGTAATATTAAGTTATACTCCAAAACGGCTCTTTAGGTTCGGTAGAAGGCCTAATGATAATTGCCCTAGGTGCCAGGAGTCTGGGGACCTCATCCATTTACTCTGGAGATGTCCCAAGCTGCACCGATTCTGGGAGGGCGTGGCTAGCAGTTTGGGTGATATCTATCATACGTCAGTAAAGAGGGAGGCGGTGGAATGCATTCTGGGATATAGAAGGATAGAGGGGGAGAGAAGGGTACTACTCTGGCAATCCTGAGAGGTTTATTTCAGGCTCGAAAAATGATAACGCTAAGGTGGCAATCAAAGGAGCCCCCGACAGTGAATGATTGGATAGATACACTCAGTGCCTCCATTGGCAGGGAGAGATTGGAGTATATAAAAAGGGGGAATCTCCAGGAATTCGACAAAATATGGAAGCCATGGATGGATAAGGCGTCCTGCTTAAGGGAAAAGTCTGGAGTATAAGGGATTAGGTTAATAGCCAAGATACATATGCACTAGAGTAATACAGAACCGGTGAATTACACAAAGTAATTTAGGGTTATTGGTGTTTTGATCTAAGTAGGTAACAATAGTAAACATTAAATTTTGTGTTTGGGTTGGATTTTGTATAGAAGGGGTACGGGGGCGGAGGGGAGTGGGAGTAGGGGAATGGGAAGGGGTCGGGGGGTTTTCACAAATACGTAACAGTTCACTATTGGTCTTAATAGGGGGCTATGGGTGTGGGGACCCCATTAGCCCAGCATCATATATGTGGTTCTCCTAGATTTCATTGATGGGTAGTGTTTTTTATACTTCTTTGCCATCTGTTCTGCTTCACGCTGGGTCGCGAGTGTAGATGTCACCCAGGGTTTCCCCGGGTGGGAGAAATAAGATTTATACAACCTGGTTATTTAAGTAGCTGAGAATAAGCGGACTAATAAATCCCTTAATAGGGTACTTAATAAAGCTGTTTATAAATGCTTGTCTTATATTTGATAAAAGTAAGAGGAAAAAAAATAAAAAAATAAATAAAAAATAAATAAACAAATAAATAAATAAATAATGAAAACCACAATGATGTGAATCTAAGTTGGCGACAATAAATGAATATTACGCTGATTAGGCCAGTTGGTGGTGCTCACTGATGTGGTAAAAAAAAAAAAAAAAAATATTAAGTTAAAGTCTATATGATATTTTAGTGATTAGATTTACTTTAAGTTGCCTTAATGCCATTGGAGATGGATAAATGAGGGCCTATCTCTGAATGTCCATTGGTAAGGTTTCACTTAATGGCAATCACGTGTGTTCTGTGCAGAGAAAATAGACAATATACCAGTCTACCTGACTGAAATTTTAGCATCTATTAAAATGATTGCATTTGGTCTCATCTTTGAAATGTACTTTTTAGTCCTCATTATACAAGTTGGACACGGCACAAATTCAAATGGTCATTTCTTTCAGGTATGGTGTTAATAAAGTTGTATTGTTTTGTTTCTGATGCGGCAGCAATAATTGATATTTCTCAGTCTTTTGGATGATGGACAATGGATATTACACTCTGCTCAGTGTATCCTGCAGTTACAGCCCATTGATGCTCCATGTATTAAGGTTACAGCCAATATCTTAGAATTTTGGTGAAGAATTATAACATTTATCATCACTGACATAAACAAGAAATCAATCCGTTTCAGTCAACATCTTAAGGTAACAGATTTTCTCAATTCAATATTTTAGATTATCATGAATTACGTTTTAGTTTAAGTTGTAGAAAAAACGTGAGTTGTATTTTATTTATAGCCTTTCTCTATGGTTTTTATTTACATAAAATGAAATTGTAAAAGAAGAATACAAAATTTAGGGAAAGCTTTATGCAAGTTTCAGATTTTTTTATAGCATTTTGGATTTCAGACAAAGATATCAGATTATATATACATGGCATTTTATTACAATGAGAAATCAGTCAATACTAAATGAATTATTTCTCTCTGGATTGTCTGACCTTCCAGCTCTTCAGCTCCCTCTATTTCTCACTTTCCTTCTCATCTACCTTCTGACATTAATCTTGAATTTGCTGACCATTGTCCTCATAGTCACCAAGTCTCACCTCCATGTTCCTATGTATTTCTTCCTTGGGAACCTGGCCGTTTTGGACCTTTGTTATTCCTCAGTATCCATCCCACGAATATTATTTGACCTCTGCACCAAGACAAGAAGAATTTCCATAAGGGCTTGTATAACCCAAGTCTTCTTCTATATATTCTTTGCTGGTTGTGAAGATTTTTTGTTGGCTGTCATGTCCTATGATCGATATACCGCTATATGTCAACCATTACATTACACACAGATCATGAGTTGGAAAGTGTGTGTACAGTTGATGTCCATTGTGTGTTGTCTCAGCTTTACCAATTCTTTGGTTCATACACTTTATGCCTTAAAATTAACATTTTGTGGTTCAGATATTATAGAAAGCTTCTTCTGCGACCTTCCACAATTGTTTCATATTTCCTGCAGTGACATCTACATCAACATTCTGCTTGTCTTCCTGATGGGTGGCATCCTTGGAGGTGGATCTCTAATACTAACCATCCTGTCCTATGTCTATATATTCACAACTGTTCTTAAAATTCAAGCTAAGGGCAAAAGGAGTAAAGTTTTCTCTACTTGTAACTCTCACCTGATACTGTTGTTCATGAATTATGGCTCTACAATGTTCAATTATTTTTGGCAAAGTGCTGGTCATAATTTTTATGGTGACAAAGGTGTGGCAATCTTTTACACAGTGATCCTTCCTCTCCTCAATCCTCTCATTTACAGTCTGAGGAACCAGGATTTTAGAACAACATTTCAAAGTGATTTCAGGAAGATATTTCCACCAAAATAGAAATAGAGAAAGATACAAAAATACCCTCCTATGACCTATATAAGAAATGATTTAGGCAGCTTTATTTTAATATGCATCTCTAATCAGATTTTTTTTTTTTTAATTGAGTAAAGTAGGGATTAAATTAAGCCTTTCGCTGCCAGGCCCTGCGCTCCACTTTTAAACTCAGGTAGGCAGAACATTTTTGCTATTTTTTCCATTTTCTTTTTAGTTTTCCCTTACAGCTTTTAGAGTGTGTAAAAGACACTCCCCCATCTCCCTCCCCCCCAAAAAAACCATACATTTTCTGAAAGCATAGGACCAGTAGAATAAAAAGTAAGGTGCTGCTAATATTTTTAGGCCCGTGATGTTTATTAAAACTATATTTTCATTAAAAATGCACAAAAATTCTTATTTGTGGGCACAGACACAGCAAAAGTTACACAATTCCTGCTAAATTCCTATTAAATATAAAAGCTAAAATGTATTGAGTTAATAAATAACAAATATTTGTACATTTTAAATTGCACCCTTTGTGAAATGGTGAAAACTAAAGGTGTGCAAAACTGTAAATAAACACAATTTACTGTAAAAATCTGAGCTTATTTATTTTTGTGAAGACCCCCCCAACCATACATTTTCTGAAAGCATAGGGCCATTAGAATAAAAACAAGGTGCTACTGGTTTTTTTAGGCCCTGTGATATTTGCACAAAACAATATTTCCGCTAAAAATACAGAAAAATCCTTATTCGCAAACACGGCGAAACTTACAAAATCCCTACTAAATGTAAAAGCTAAAACTGTATTAAGTTATTACATAACAAAGATTTGAAGATTGAAAATCATGCTTTTTTTATGAGATGGTGAAAACTGAAGATGTGCAAAATTGTAAATAAACACAATTTACTATAAAAATCTGGAGGTTATCATTTTTCACTTACAGCTTTCAGGATTTGTAAAAGACCCCCACTTTCCACCCCTGTGTTTATCAGCCCCTACTCTCTATTCTGATAGCTATGTCCCAACCCAGAAGCAGCTACCCCTACTTTCCATTCTGGTGTTTACCAACCCCCTCACTCTCCATTCTGGCAGCTATGTCCTGCCCCAGCAGCATCCACCCCACTTCCCATCCTGGTGTTTACCAGCCCCCCACTCTCCATTCTGACAGATATGTCCCACCCTAGTAGCAGCTGTAGCTGCGAGGGGGGAGGCTAAGCTGGCTGGCAACACTGTGGGGAGGGGTTCTGAAGTGAGGGGGGACTACTGGAGGGGTAAGATTGGTGGTGGCGGATATATGTAGAATTTTTTGCCTCTGTGGATCCCCTGTAGCACATAAAGCTAGCGGAAGGGCAGAGGAGGGACGCCGGAAGCTGCAGGGGGGGATAAGTGCTGTGAGGGGGCAGGATTGGTGCAGGGGTGTGGGGGGTAGAGAGAATCGGTGCTTTAGGGATTAGTGTGGTGGGGAATAGGAAAGAAAGAGTAGGGGGTGTGTTTTAGGTGACAGTGGGGGAGAAATGTTACTAAATTAGCGGCAGTGGCATGGGGTTACATTTTAGTTGGATAGCTCTGATCAGAGGATTGTCATCTTCTGATCAGAGCTATTGGTTTGCTCTAAAGAGTCTGCTGAACAGTTCTGCTATAAGTTCATGGTCACTGAGCAGAAGGAGGAATGTTAGGTTTGTACGCAGAACTGGCCAGCTTAACGCAGTGCGGTAGGTCGGTACGCTGTACAACCCATATCAAGTTTTATAAATGACTTGTTTGTAAAAGTTTTCCTATCTTTTTTATCCCAAAAACACAACAGAATATGAATGAAAATCTCTCCTAGGAGACCAGAAATCCTCTCTTAGATAGTTGCCACTGAAATAGCTATCTTTATGGGACAATTTCCTTCACCTCCTGTTGCATTGAAAATGTCTTTCAGGACAAATTAGAGGGTGAATCCACTGAGTAGAGACAGGAATGCAATGGGCCTGACAGGTCCTCTTTTTTGAGAGATCTGGGATCTATTAGGCCCCAGATCTCTCCTCTGGCCTCGAGATCGATCGTTGATGGCTTGTTTACATGAGACCAAATCTGGAAGTGACAAAATCCTCATCGCTTCTGGTTTCTGACGTCACACAGTGGAAGGAACTACATCAATTCCTCTCACTGTGTCCGGCGAAGTGGAGGCCACTGGCCACATCTCTACTGGGCTCCCCATCTGTAAAAGCAATCCAGTGGCTCTATAGCTGCTCAGATTACTTTTACTTTGTGCAGAATTGCTGGTCCTAAAAAATGACACATTGATCATTGCAGCAACTGCAACGATGACCGCAATATCAGCTTTCCCATCCAAAGACATACAGTTACCTGGGGACGTCTTGCTGTCCCCATCTAGGTGTCTATTTTCGGCTGGGATCGGTGGTGGTTACCCCCTTTTTTGGAACCTTAACTATCAGTGAGTAAACATACAAGAGTTCCTGGTGGCACACATCCCAATTGGCTCCTTACAAGTCGACTGTGTGGACCCCAACGACACTCATATTTATTAGACCCTTGCTGGGCTCCTGCTATTTGGCTGTAACATAGGGTCCCTCCCTCTCTTTGGCTGACTATACATTTCTCTCTTCCCTTATGTAGGCACTCCATGTCTCTTATTGTGATTTAGGCATTACCAACAGGACCCCCTGAAGAAGCCTTTGGCGGAACGCGTAGCAATCTATTGGTGTTATCACAGTGACTCTGGAGCTGGCCCCCACATCCATGTGCAAGATTACCACATATGTCTTATTTTACTCGTGATTGACTTGTGGGCCAATCCATACAGGTGTCTCTGTGTAGCCTTGCGATTTATACACAGGGGGAGATATATTTAGACAGCATGCATACATTTCATATTGTTTTTATTATGTCATTTTATATTTGTCATAATAAAATGTAAATTGTTTACATACATATGTGAGCAATTTCTTTTTTCAATTTGAGACCATAGTGGCACCTTTAAAGTCCAATAATCCTTGTCCTCCACTTTTCTGCAATTACTCTTGCATGTGATGTCTGGAGCCCCAGAAGACTCGGAGCTGTCATTCATGTGACACTTTATAGTATTTTCTACTACTCAAAAGCTAAAACAAAAATGGTGTAGGGAAAAAAGGGAAGGGGAGGAGGAGCTGGGCCAGTGAAGAGAGAAGGGGAGGGCTATAACATGTGAGGGGGGTAGTTGTGCTAAGGAATTGACTAGGTGATTTTTCTAACAAGTTCAATGGCACATTGAATAAAATGTTATTTATGGAAAGGAAAATATTGCAAGAAAGCATTTAAAATACCTGATTTTTCTTTTACCTAAAATGTTGTGGTGGTGACAGGGTGTCTTTGACAAAATTTTACAGTTGTGCATTCTTCCAGAATCGACTTCCTTTGCAGCTCTCTGCAATCAGTCACATGACACACTTTTAGGCTGCATTCATACCTGAGCGTCTCTTTAGCTCGTAAAACGCTTGTAAAGCACCAGAAAAACGCCCGAAAAACGACCAACAAGCAAAATCCTATTCATTTAAATAGCCCCTGTTCACATCTGAGTGTTTTGTAGCCTGAAGCAAAACGCCTGAAGCTCAAAAAAAGTACATGAGCTTCTTTTTTGGGCAGATTACAGGCGTTTTTCTGCTTTTTACATTGGTGAACTTTTGACCTGTGCAAAATCGCGGTAAAAACATGCGACTTTCTGCCTGAAAACGAAACGCTCAGGTGTGAATGCAGCAGGCTTTTGTTGTACTAAATCATCATATTCAGTGTAAATATCCTTACTAAATACTGGATTTTTTTAATTGAGTTATTTGGCTAAAATAAACTTTGTTCCTTTTGTCATTTTTATTTGTTTTCTGTATTAGTTTTCTTTTTATGTTACCTTAAAGAAGCAAAGTTGGTAAAAAAAAAACTTTCTTTCATCTATAAATAACTTAGAAATGCAGATGATAGAATACACTTTATACTATTATTCTACATCAATACATTTTTAAACTAATACTGGTCAAAATACAAAAAGTGTGTTGTTTTAATTGTGTTATGATTGCTGTTCATGAATTGCAATAAAATAATTGTTGCACGTCAATATAACCAAAAGAGTTAGGCTAACGGTTAGGGATGAGCTAAAGTTTGGCCCGAACATCGCCGATCATCTGTTTAGTAAACACCTGAATTTGCAGGGCGTTTGGTGGGTATTTCAACCTGCCAGATGCCCTGCAATGCACTACGTGCTGCACAGTGCATTCTAAGCAGAGCTTTGCCCAATCAAGGCACAGTGAATAGCTGGTTGTTAAAGAGTGGGGGCCAGGTAGCGGGCCACAGTGTCCTTAACAACCAATGAGCCATCAGCTGTCAAAGGTCTTCCCCGCTGACAGCTGAATAAAAAAAAACATTAAAGAAGTAAAAAAAAAATGGACTTGGGGATCACCTCCAATTCATACCAGGCTCTTCGAGTCTGGTAAGGATTTTAAGGGGAACAAAAAACCCAAATGCAGCGCTAAATAAACAAAGTGATTATGTGAATATTAGTCCATAAGAATTTTTGAAAAGTAGAGTTGACGTGAAGCCTCCACCAAACTTCAGTGTGCACAAAGGAAGCACACCACACCCACGTGTTGCCAATCTGCTTACCAGAACAATGTGAAAAACATGCGATGTAATCAAATGATGCCAGGGTTCAACAGTAACTCGGAATGACACTCCATCATAAACAGCCAAAAGATGGGAAAGGCCAGATGGTCACATAACATCAGGGCATCAAGGAGCACATGGGAAGACGAATGGATTGTACAGTCCCCAGCAGGATGTCCCAAAAAGAAAAAAGCAATAATAGTGAAGCCTGTAAAGAAAAAAAAATGTGCATTTATTGTAGTCTACTTACAGGAATAACAGTAAATCATCACAGAAAGGAATTGGTCCGCGGTTCACAGCGTGCTTGCATCGGCCAGCCTGACATGTTTCATCCTATGTGGATATCATCAGAGACGCCTCTGATGATATCCACATAGGATGAAACATGACTCGACTCCCCTCCTCGTTGGCTGAGACAGCAGCAAGGTGACAATGGCTCCTGCTGTGGTTAATCAATGTCAGTCAGCCAATGAGGAGAGAAAAGGGGTGGGGCTGAGCTGCAGCTCCATGTCTGAATGGACACAGAGAGCTGTGGCATGACTCGGGTGCCCCCATAGCAAACTGCTTGGTGTGGGGGCACTCAAAAGGAGGGAGGGGCCAGGATCACAGAAGATGGACCCGAGAAGAGGAGGATCTGGGCCACTCTGTGCAAGACCATTACACAGAGCAGGTAAGTATAACATGTTTGTTATTTTTTACTAAAGAAAAAATGAGACTTTACAATCACTTTAAGACAGAACAAATACACAAATGTGTCTGTTAAGATAGCGGATTTAGCTCCCAACAGTCATTCTGTACATTATGGCTATAAAGTACAAAGGCAATCCAACATTGAGAACAGGCAGTTCATGAACACAAAGGAAAAGCACAACAGAAAGAAGGTAAGAAGTGTAGAACAACTTATTCATGTTATTTAAAGCAGTATGTCGAGCACTAGGAAGGAGTGACATCTCAGGAACATATGGGTGCAGGACTGGATAGGTAGGGTAGCAATGCAGGAGTAAACCAAGCAAGCACACAAACAAACAGATCTGATGTTTATACAGAGGTAAAAGAATACGAGTCGACCCAAAATTTCCATGATGTTTCAAAGGAGTGGAAGGAATCTGATTGCAAAGCCAATGCTTTTTCATATAAATAGTGTTGATGTGTAATATTCACAGCTTCGGACTGATTGGGGGCCAGGTCTAGTTTTCAATGTCTCCTGATTGACAATTTGGCAGCCAACAGGATATTGGTTGTCATTTTCCAGTATATGACAGGAAATGAATCAATGCCTAGGCCTAAAATAGCCAACGCTGGGTTCAAGGGGGTTAGAATAAGAGTGACAGAGAAGACGCTCTGCAAAATGTTCCGCTCTTTGATGTACCAGAAAAGGATTGCAATGCATCTGGAGAAATGTTTACATTAATTTACATTTTAGCTGATTTACTAAGTTAGAAGAAATAAGTGATTTAGCAAATAAGGCAAAGCTGGGTTCACTTCATTTATCCAATCATGTGCAAGCGCACTGAACACAACTGAAAGCGGAAGTAAATCCATCCATAAAGCAGTTTTATTTCTGGCATGTGCTGGAAATGTAACACTCCCATTGGTTGTGCTCTCAACCGAACTGTCAAACCATCCAATGCCTGGTGCCATAACTGATCACATGTGCAGCGTCATGGCAGTTGTAGATTAAACAGAAGCAAAAATTGTGACTTCCTTGGCTGAAAACAATAGGAGGGTTTACTTACAATTTAACCTTGTTAGATGAATATTCTCCATTCCTTTTGTAAATTAATCCTGTTATTTTCCACCACTCCTTGTTATAAATAGACAAATGTGTATTCCCAGCGGGTTAATGCCGCGTACACACGAGCGGACTTTAAGGCAGACTTTGCCCGGCGTACAGGATTTCGTCGGACAATTCGATCGTGTGTGGGCTCCAGCGGACTTTGTTTTCTCAAAAGTTGGACGGACTTAGATTTGAAACATGTTTTAAATCTATCCGTCGAACTCGAGTCCGGTCGAAAAGTCCGCTTGTCTGTATGCTAGTTCGACGGACAAAAAGCCACGCTAGGGCAGCTATTGACTACTGGCTATGAACTTCCTTGTTTTAGTCTGGTCGTACGTCATCACGTACGAATTCGACGGATTTTGGTGGATTGTGTGTAGGTAAGTCCGTTCATTCGAAAAGTCCGTCATAAAGTCCGTCGAAAAATCCGCGGGGCAAAGTCTGCCGTAAAGTCCGACCGTGTGTACGCAGCATAATTCTATCCAGCTAACAACTTCATTTTCTGATCTTTGGAGATTAGTTTCTGTAAAATGTGAGCAGCTGTCTTTCAGATTGATCTCAGAAGAATTACAATGTGATTGTTCTTACAATGCTGAGATGTACTCGGCTGTGCTTTGAAAATGCCAAGGGACCATTTAACTTTATAAATAATTGAAATATATAGAAATGAAAATATATGGAGGCATGAAATGTCACACACATTGCATTGCTCATATCGTTTGTTTTTTTTTACTTCTAGTTCTGATACTGAATGGATTTCATGGTAAAATATACAAAGCACTACAATATAACAAATTATATGCCAACTCTGAAGCATATATCAGAAACTCAGTTTTGAGATTCTAAATCTAAATAAGGAAAATTTAAGTTTCTCACAATTTAGATGCATTCACTAAATAGTTTACCTTTTTATAGGTAGAGTTTATATGTAGAATATTATTGTTATTATAAAAATTATTATTATTATTATTATTATTAGTAGTAGTAGTAGTAGTAGTAGTAGTAGTAGTAGTAGTACGAGGGGTGCTGATAAGTATTGAGCCTTACCCAGAAAAAACTAAGAAGCTGTAAATTGCAGGGCATACTGGCCAATGTGTCTATATGCAATGATGCAAAAATCAACTACCTATGCTTTTAAATTATCTTTATTTTTCAGGTTCAAAGTGAACATTGCAGCACCTCCAGAAAAATTCAATGTGGAAGAGCATAGGGCCATAATTAAGTTCCTATTTCTCCAAGGGAAGGGTGCAAAGCAGATCCATGATGAAATGTTACAAACTTTTGGGTGACAGTGATCCCAGAGATTTTAATAATTAAAACTGGCCATTTCGGTGTTGAAAGTGATAAACTCAGTGGATGGCATGTTTCTGTCTCTGTGCTTGCAAAAGTCAAAAGTTTTGGGATCCACTTTGCTGCAAGCTTTCTCGTTTTCCAGTCGTTGTGGATAATGGCACCAACTCTCTCACGTGATATTCCCAGATATGTAGCAATACTTTTGGCTGATATTCGGTGGTTCTCCATGATCATGTCATGGATGTTTTTCACATTTGCAGGTACGGAGACAGAAACAGGCCTTCCATTGGGTTTTTCAAAGAAAAACAAGAACAGCTGCACATCCAAAGGTTCCAAATGCCTTTATTGAAATCACTGTGATGACACCAATGACACCAGAAAACAGTCACGTCTAAGCATTTCACACATACATCTTGTGCTTCATTAAACGCAAGATGTGTATGTGAAAAGAGTCTATGTGGCGTCATCACAGCGATTTCAATAAAGGCATTTGGAACCTTTGGATGTGCGCCTGTTCTTTTTCTTCAAGTATCCCACGAAGGTGGGCCAGGGATGGCACTCCTTATTAAGATAATATTGGGTTACCCTATACACCTGGAGCAGTGGGTCCTTCTTTCACGGGGTTTCTCAATTTCAATACCAAAATGGCCAGTTTTAAAACTGACAACCCAACATTTAACTGTTGCATATGAAGGGCCACTTTCACCCAAAGTTTGTGACATTTCTTCATGGATCTGCTTCGCACCTTTCCCTTGGAGAAACAGGAACTTGATTATGGCCCTATGCTCTTCCACATTGAATTTTTCTGAAGGTGCTGCCATGTTCACTTTGGACCTGAAAAAGAAAGATAAGTTAAAATCATAGGTAGTTGATTTTTGCATCATGGCATATAGACAAATTGGCCAGTAAACCCTGCAATTTACAGCTTCCTAGCTCAGTTTTTTTCTGGGTAAGGCTCAATACTTATCAGCATCCCTTTGTAGTACTAGTAACAGTAGTGGTAATAGTAGTATCATTATTAATTATTTATTTTTTTATCCAGTAAAAACTAAATAATTATAGAAATTCCAAAATTGTAAGACTAAAACCAGATAAAATAGACTCAGGCTTGGGTTACACTGCCGCGACCTGAAAGTCACGCAACTTACAGTGTGACTTTGCCAGGCGACTTGAGTGCGACTTAATGCAACTTGAAGTGACTTTGAAAAGACTTGGAGTGACTTTGAAGCAACTTTGAAGGGAATGCCCGGGTAATCTTTCTGTAATGTCGAATCCAAATCCATTGGATCTGACTTGGAGGTGATTTCCATTAAAGTATATGGGCACAAGTCAGATAGAAATCACCTTGCAGTAGTACAGGAACCTTTTCGGAAGTCTGAGTAACTTCAGTATTGCTAAATAAGACAGCTCTTATTGACTGAAATGGGATTTCACATGTCACACGACTTGGGGGTCTCACAATTCGGATCCCAAGCCATGGCAGTGTGACCCAAGCCTCAGAGAAAACAGTGCAAACAAATAGCAACCACCCCAACCTAAAACTAGCCTTTGCAGCAAGGAGCACATGAAAGGGCAACACACACACACAAAAAAAAAAATTCCCAGCTCACTTACCTGCCAGCCTGCAACAAAACCAAATTGACCCTGTGTAAGAATTCGTGTTAAAAACAAAGGGTTTAGTTGCAAATATATGTGTAAGCCGCAGTGGAAATGTCAAGGCACCCCAGTTTACTGCGGTCCTAACTCTATAATTTTGAGAGTCTCCCAAATTGGAGCACATATATAGCAGTTGGATAGATTAAGGGCAGGTCTGCCTGGAGGGGGTCCATCCCCTTTAAAGGTATAGGGACGCACAGGACAATCCAGCAAGGGCATAATGGCGGCTGAAGGGAGTCCATCACTCCTTAAAGGTAGATTGATGCACGGGACACCCAGTGTTAGGGCATCAACAGAAATAGAAGTCTCGAGGACCTGGCAGCTCTGTCAGTACTTCAAATGGTTGCAGGAATTCTCACTGGCACATATCCAATGTGCACCGGTGCACATGCATGAGCACTGGAAAAAGGCTGGGAGCGCACACAAACAGGCATGCGTACGGGTGCGCGCCGGACCACGCAGATGCACTGGCGCTCAGACATGTATGTCCCCAGCCTAATTTTGGTGCCAATGAGTCTTTATAATGAAACCTGTCAGTGATTACATTTGCTGGTTAATCTTCGACTCCTCCAGTCTGTTATCTCCATGGTAAGTAAGCTTGGTTTTTTCCCTTGGATTTATCCTTGGCCCTGTTTATATCTTTGTGATTTTCCTGTTCCTGTGTCTCCTGTTACCCACCCGGCTTGTCCTTGACCTGTCTCCTGCCTGCTTCCTGTGTTTGAACTTGGCTATCCATCTGACCATGTCTGCTCTGATATGCACCTGGTTCCCGATCTTGACTATTCACCTGTCCACGTCTGCTCCGATACCCACCTGGCTCCTGACCTCAGCTTCCTCCTGACCTCAGCTTCCTCCAACCACGCTCCAGTCTAGGCAATGTCCTAGACCTGCAACATCTCACGGACGCCACCTGCCTGCTGACTCCACTCCAGCACACCAGCAGTATTCTAAAAACTTCCTGCACACAGTCCAGCAGGTGACCCATGCTACTTTGGGCCTGACCCCTCCTGTTTCACCCTCAGGGGGGAACTGGAACTTAGCCGCAAAGGAAGCCCTCTCTCCATTGGCCTCCAGCACCCGGTACGTGACACCCAGCGAGGGCACAATCACGGCTGAAGATATCACGTGCATCCCTGCACCAATTTACAAACTGTACAAACGGCAACCAACCCCAACCTATAACTAGCCTATGTGGCAAGGAGCACATACAACACACATAAAAAACAAAAATTCCCAGCTCACTTACCACCTAGTCTGCAACAAAACCGAATTGAACCTGTCTAACAGTTCACGTTAAAAAGTAGGGGTTTATTTGCACACATTTGCAAACATATGTGTAAGCCGCGGTAGCCACGTCAAGGCACCCCAGTTTACTGAAGGTATCGCGTGCATGCCCGCACCAATTATTATTTTATTTTTTATCAGACTTTTTATTAAAAAATTTGGTAGGTTTTACAAAAACAAGAAACAAACAAGAAAAGTAAAGATGGTACACTAAAGAGACTGCAGTATACATTTCCAACACAATCTATCCATGAACCATATACACAGACATAATGACAGTACATTTTTTTTTATAAGTACAGTCACTTCAGAAATAAAAGTACAATAGTCATAATAGGCTCCATAAATTGGGCTGCCATGCTGCCTACGACATCCTATTCCAAAACATATAACACCAACGAAAAAGTAATAATAACAGTCTTAACTGGTACCAGGGACAACAATCACAATATGAATGCAGTATTTTATTACATAATAAAAAATGTATACAAAAAATAGAAGATCAATAAAAACGAATGGGGTAAAAAAAAACCCAATATATAGGGGCACAACTCTTATGCCCCGTACACACAGTCGGATTTTCCGACGGAAAATGTGTGATAGGACCTTGTTGTCGGAAATTCCGACCGTGTGTAGGCTCCACCACACATTTTCCATCGGATTTTCCGACACACAAAGTTTGAGAACAGGATATAAAATTTTCCGACAACAAAATCCGTTGTCGGAAATTCCGATCGTGTGTACACAAATCCGACGCACAAAGTGCCACGCATGCTCAGAATAAATAAAGAGATGAAAGCTATTGGCCACTGCCCCGTTTATAGTCCCGACGTACGTGTTTTACATCACCACGTTCAGAATGATCGGATTTTCCGACAACTTTGTGTGACCGTGTGTATGCAAGACAAGTTTGAGCCAACATCCGTCGGAAAAAATCCTAGTATTTTGTTGTCGGAATGTCCGAACAAAGTCCGACCGTGTGTACGGGGCATTAAGTGTAAGATTTTATATCATTTTGCATATCTCCTTGATACAACAATCCAGAAATGCCAACGCGTTTCACGTAGTTGCTTACTCAGGACCTTCACTCACGATCAGAAGAGTATGACCTATATGTTGCTTCAAGATGGCTAATGAGGGTGGCAGGGGCAAGCAAAACATGATGTTTAAATTAAGGGTAGGCCGTTTGCAATAGTATTCGTACCAACTTCAGTGAATGAATCCAAGTCACTAGACCCTCATATAAAGTGTGTTCTCCTTCCAAACACCACATAGAAAATTCATGTCACTCGCAATATCAGCATCCACTATCTTCTCCCAATTATCTCTAGCAGTACCAGTATACTCTCTGTATATATCTATACAGACTCCTATTCATTCATGTACAGAGCAGCTGAGGCAGCAGAGAAAAGGATGGTCTTCAGTCCCTTTCTCTGTTTTAAAAAAAAGACATCAGAGGTCTGTTTAGATCTCTGATATCTATAAGGCCCTCCATTGGCATACACTAATAATGATTTTGGTGTATCTTTTGTGAAAATGGTGATTTGATGAACATTTGCCTTAATATTGCGGGTCCTAAAAAATCAGCAGCACTTGTTTATTTTACAGGTCCTTTGCTTTCAGAAAATATATGGTTTGGGGGGAATTTTACAAACTCTGAAAGCTGATAGGGAACAATAGTAACCTCCAGATATTTGGAGTAAATTTTTTTATTGACAGTATTGCATACCTTCAGTTTTCACCATTTCACAAAAAGGCACAACTTAAAATGTACAAATATTTGTTATGTACTAACTCAATACAGTTTTTGCTTTAATATTTAGTAGGAATTTTGTAAATTTCGCCATGTATGTATTAACTAATAATGATTTTAATGTATTTTTTAGTAAAAGTAAACAGTATAAAACACATACAACTAAGATAACTACTGGAATAAAATCTTATTTTGCTATATTTTAGTGCTAATAAAAAGTGTTTTTTTCTTGAACCCCAGAATTAGATTGGCTGCCATTCAAATACAAATGACATCTATACTTACTTTCTATGGCTTTATCCTTTCCCTTTTTTCACTTGTAGAATCAAGTAAATAACCACATCATTTCAAGAGCTTCAACATAAAATAAATCTATATATTGTAATATTTATTTACACTTTTTATAACACTGCTTCTAAAAAACATAAAAGTGTATTATTTAACCACTTCAGCCCCGGAAGGATTTACCCCCTTCCTGAACAGAGCACTTTTTGCGATTCAGCACTGCGTCGTTTTAACTGACAATTGCGCGGTCGTGCGACATTGCACCCAAACAAAATCATTGTCCTTTTTTCCCCACAAATAGAGCTTTCTTTTAGTGATATTTGATCACCTCTGCGGTTTTTATTTTTTGCGCTATAAACAAAAAATAGCGACAATTTTGAAAAAAAATTTTTTTTTACTTTTTGCTATAATAAATATCCATAAAGTATATATAATTAAAATATTTTTCCTCAGTTTAGGCCGATACATATTCTTCTACATATTTTTGGTAAAAAAATCCCAATAAGCCTTTATTGATTGGTTTGCGCAAAAGTTATAGCGTCTAAAAATAGGGGATAGTTTTATGACATTTTTATTGATAATTTTTTTTACTAGTAATGGGGGCGATCTGCAATTTTTATCATGACTGCGACATTATAACGGACACATCGGACACTTTTGGCGTGATTTTGGGACCATTCACATTTATACAGCGATCGGTGCAAATAAAAATGCGTTGATTACTGTGTAAATGTGACTGGCAGTGAAAGGGTTAACCACTATGGGGCGCTGTAGGGGTTAAGTGTGTCCTAGGGAGTGATTCTAACTGTGGGGGGAGGGGCTTTCTGTGACACATCACTGATCACCGCTCCCGATTACAGGGAGCTGTGACCAGTGAAAGTGTCATTAGGCAGAACGGGGAGATGCTTGTTTACATTAGCATCTTCCCGTTCTTCCTCACCGTGAGACGATTGCGGGTGTCCCCGTGGACATCGCGTCCGTGGGACCCGCGATCATGGTCACGGAGATGTCGACGGGCGGGTGCGTGCAAGCCGCCTCTTTAAGGGCAACATACAGGTACGTTAATCTGCCTGTACATGCCCTTCTGCCACAGTATATCTGTGTGAGGCGGTCAGTAAGTGGTTCCACTTTTAAATAATGTAATAATAATTACAGAGCTGCATTCATTTGTTTCCAGAATATAAACAAAAATGTCAGTGCTACTACTCATACATCACATAGAATACAGAGATCCCGGGTGCTCGATCCACAGTCGCTGGCTGAGTAGGGAAGTGAGGAAAAGATGATCCACTCTCCGGTGATTGCTCTTAAACAGTGTAAGATTTATTGACGAGCCACAGTGACCAAACGCAAATGAAAACAGTTGACGCGTTTCAGCCAAAAGGCCTTAGTCTTAGTTATGACTAAGGCCTTATAGGCTGAAACGCGTCAACTGTTCTCATTTGCATTTGGTCTCTGTGGCTTGTCAATAAATATTACACTTTTTAAGCGCAATCACCGGAGTGCGGATCATCTTTTCCTCACATTCATTTGTTTCTATTTTATCTACTTAGAATTCTACTTTAAGACAATGTCATTATTTGTTTTTTACTTCTTCACAATCATTTTTTCTTCCAATTTTTTGTATTTTTCCCCTTTTTTTATACGGCTCTTTGACTTTTTAACGGCAATCTGAAAATAAAAAAGCTAAATAGTAAAGTTCAAAAAAAAAAAAGAAAAAAAGTATTGAAACCTTAAAACAAAAACAAAAAAATCCCATCCGGGACTGTTCACTGTTATCATTGTGTTAACTCTCTAAGATAAAATGTCATTGAATGTTATGGGCGGCCAGATTACCAAACACGAGTCTCATGACAAAGCCGCTCATCCTCGAGGATTTCTTAATTCTCATCTGTTTGTTATTCGTTGCGTGTTCCCCTCGGAGTACGGTGTATGCACTCCCAGTCTCATTTCTTGTTAATTAAGATCCAACAATGGAAATGGAGTGAGAATAAAGTCTCCTGTGGAGAGAATTGGTTATAAGAATAGAGAAGTAGAACTTCTTTCCATAAGAGGTGAGCGTTGTGTGCTTGTAGATCTTTCCTCGTTCTCCAGTACTGGATATTGGGAGAGGTGTCTCCCTTCTGTCCCATCCCAGGATATCGGCTGTTATATTCATTATATTGTCACTGCGATGTGTTGGTTTGTACATTTTAATTAACAGGATGTTTAGGAATTTGTTATTCTGACATAGATGTTATTAAATTTTTCCAAATGTTTAATTTTTTACTTACATAAGCAAGTAAGATTATTTAAAAGATGTTTACCTATTTTATTAAAATACATATTTTTTATGTAAAAAAAAAACTTTACCTACCAACAATAAATATAAAAGCTATCATTGATAATATGTTTATGAAAATTATTGTAACTTGGTTGCTATGTTGACCCTCTGAATTCTATATTTGAACACAAATTAGTACATACATACATACTGGCTGTGGGTTAGAGACACAAAAAACACAGAGATCTGATTGATGTTTGCTAATAAGCTTTTTGATGCATTGACACACTATTACAATCTCATGTCCCCCAACAGCCACACACTATTATTATTATTATTACACATTTATATAGCTCTGACATATACCACAGTGCTGTACAGAGAACACCGAGCCAGTCACGTCAGTCTCTGTATCAGAGGAGCTTACACTCTAATGTCCCCCACAGTCACACGCTATTATTATTATTATACATCTATATAGTTCTGACATATAAGTGCTGTACAGCGAGCACAGAGCTAGTGACCTCAGTCTCTGCACCAGAGAACCTTACACTCTAATGTCCTTATCCTATGATTATTTCAGATTTTTGATGCTGAAAGCGGTACAATTATTTTGCACGGAAATTTGGGGTTTTATATTGTAGGCCTGTAATTCTTAGGAATAATTCACTTAAATTTGTCCAAACCAGAGTCTAGTAGACATCCCGGGTACGATAAAGTTCGAAAAACGAAATGATAAATTATAATATAATAAATAACTATAAATAATTATAATAAATAGCAATATAATGATAATAAAAATTATTTATTAATGTAATCAAATCAAAAACACTGAAATTTGCTCAGTTGCAGAATTGTCGCTGTCATTACTTTCAGTCATTACTAACCCCACAAATCACTATCGCTCAATTCTGCAAGTGATTCTAATTTTATTATCGCTGTTTTCTAGCTGGTCTAAAACCACTTTTGATGTAGAGGGGCGATTTTGGTTGCTATGGACAATCTCCAGTTTCCAGGCAGAAAAAACAGTATTTATAATATAAAACTGCATGCAGGACACTGGACAGACCACTAGGGACAAGAGGGATGTGAAATAAATTGATACAGTAATGTAATCTGTAAGATTACAGTGTACTGTATATGTAATGTGATTTTTACTTTTTGAATTTGGCGCAGTTCTCTGTCCCCGTGCGTCGCAATGTTCGCAGGGAACGGAGCTCAGCTCTCTGATAGATCGAGCAGAGGATGGCTTGCACACAGAGCGGGGAGGACATCGCAGGATCCTGGGGACAAGGTAAGTTTGCTGTACCTGGATCCTGCGATCCCGAGTGTGGCTCGGGGTTATCGCTTTTGGTGCTGAAAATCCACCCCGAGCCACACCATCAGGGGGTTAATATGCTGGCAGAGGAACTGACTGGGTGGGTTGGTATTTTTCAGTCCTGGTTTGGGCTTTTTCTGTGAAGCTGGGAGAATGGTGGGCCCTGTGAAAAGCCTGAGGGTCCAACACAATGAGCTCCCAGCTTACGTTGCTCTGTGCCTGAAAATGCTTCGGCAGTGGTGAGTGATGATGGAGGAAATTAAGCCTCTTCCTATGAAGGCCTTGGAGAGGAGGGTTGTTGATTCTGCCTTTAGCGTGCCACTGGTCTTGAGGAATTGCCAAGGCCCTGTTATGAGGAAGGGTCTGCATTTAATTAATCTTGGAGAGAATCTCCTTAGAGTTTCAAGATTTGGCCTGTTGCTCATTCCATGGCAGACTCTATGTAAAGGGCACCTCGAAGCTTCGCTCTATGGAGAACCATGGTTGTCCAAGAGTGGAGTGTGGTGGGGTTGAGGAGACGATGGACCATTTTTTGCTTCAGTGCCCCTGTAGAAGTCTTTAAGCGGTGGGTGGGGCATCGGTTATCCCTTTCCTTTCCCGTTTGACTTATTCGGAGTGGGCATATGAGGCTTTTGAGACTCACTGGGATTTTGATTTTGAAATGCTTTTTCTTGTTAGCTTAATAGTCAGTTACTTCATACGGAATGCACAGTGTCAGGTTTACACTTGAAAAAAAAGGTGTCCCCTTTGAGGTGGCGGTGGTGCACAACATTCTGGGTGAGGTTGGAAAAATTCAGGGTCTTGAGAGGGACAGGTGGTGTCCGGGGGCCTGGACAAAGGTGTGGAGGAATGTCAGGTCTCCATAGCTGCTGTCTGTCAGTCAGCTTATCTTTCTATCCTTTCACATCTCCTAGATTTTTGCAAGATCAGATTTTTGAAAAAAGGCTGCATGCACAGGTTAAATGTGTTAAATTGTTTCTTGGCCTGAAAGTATGTTTAGGTAGAGGTTAGGGATTTGTTGGGGTGCACTATAATTATAATATTAATATTAAAATATGTTTTGGTTTGCATATTTAGTTCTGTTTGTTGTTTTCTGGCAAAAAAGGCATTTTCTGTTTCTATTTCTATGCTAAATACATACATATATATATATATATATATATATATATATATATATATATATATATATATATATATATATATATATATATATAATTTATTTTATTCTGTATATATGTAAATGTGTTTTTATTAAGTTGTATGTTTGTAAGATTTTTAATACACTATTATTATACATTTATATAGCTCTACATATGCCTATTTATTCAGCAATATTTTTTTTTCCCAGGAAAATAACAAAGTAATATGTACATTTATTATTTTATTATATATATCTATTATTATAAAATGTTGTTATTTGGAGAATAAACTATAAATCTATTTGATAATATTCTCTTTAAAAAGTCATGTATTTTCTGTGCAATTAACAGACAATTTTTTTTTTTTTTTTTTTAAGTGTTTTTTTTTCTTGATCAGCACTGGTTTTAGAATAAATAGTGTTACTGTAGATAAAAAGTAAATCGATATTTTATTCTATAATGTGCCCTGCATAAAATCACACTAAAATAACATTTCTAGTACAAAGCATGAAAAAAATATTTGCAAAAGAAAAAGTTTATTTTTTTCAATTATTTGTATTTGTTATGCAACACAAAAAAAAAAATTACAAACAATATGAATAGAAATAAATAAAAAAAGTTTAAATATTAATTGTGAAAAAAAAAAGAAATGTAAAAATCATCATAAAAATAATAGCTAAGGGAGAAGGGGAGAAAGGAGGTGCATTTAATTTAAATTTCTTTTTTACTTGTGAGGTTTTTTAAACAGAAGTCCTATGCAGATCAAAGGTCAGCTTTTGGGTCTACCTTTGAAAAAGTAAATTAAATGTAACAATGCATTGTTACATCTTTTACTTAATGAAAGTTCCAGACTATCTACAAGTGGCATTGTGCACAGGAGAGGCTGCATTTTGCTACAACCATAGTTTTTATTTGACAGCCAAAAAGTGCCAATAATATTGGAAGGGGTAGATGAGCAGGTTGCAGGTGAAAGGCCCTAGAAACTTTGTTGAAGAATTTTAAGGCATAGCTCCTACGTCTAATGTTCTACAGTAGTTATTATTATTATTATTATATAATGATGTTAAATGGAAGTCTTTGATATCTGCCTGTATTTATATTTTTTAAGGACCACCTTTCTGTAATGTTTTTTTGGATAATGGGTCAGGATATTAAGTAAACAAACACTCTAAACTGTGGTAGACTCATATCTTGTGGTGGTAGACTATCTGCTCTCAACTTAAGAGAACATTCATATTAGCACTACAGGCTGTCCCCGAGTTACGAACACCCGAGTTACGAACGACTCCTACTTACGAATGGCCTCCAATGCTGGCCATTTGTGCCCCACGCGGGTCCTGGATACCTTTCAAACACCTCCGGACACATCCCACACTGCCGTACTATGCCCCAGATAACATGACAAGCGCCCGGAACATCCCACATCGATACACAGGCGGACATTACACTTACAAATGCAGCGTTACTTACGAACAACTTTGACTTAGGAAGAAACCTACAGCCCCTATTGTGTTCATAACTCGGGGACTGCCTGTATATTGGTACAATTTATTGAGTGACTGATTGATCTTTCTCGGATATACAGCTTGTGTGTGGAGCATTTAGTGTACGCATATATTTTTGCTAATGTACTCAAATTACAATGCTGATGTCTCTAGGTTGCGCACGTTTAACCACTTAAGCCTCTTTCTGAGATTTGTTGTTTACAAGTTAAAAACAGTTTTTTTTGCTAGAAAACATTATACCCCAAACATTATACTTTTTTTTTCTAACACCCTACATAATAAAATGGCGGTCATTGCAATACTTTCTGCCACACTGCATTTGCACAGCGGTCTTACAAGCACACTTTTTTTGTAAATATTGTGAAAAGATAATGTTATGCCGTTATGTTATGTAAATTGATACCCAACATGTCACACTTCAAAATTGCGCCCACTCATGGAATGGCAACAAACTTTTACCCTTAAAAATATCCATAGGCGACATTTGAAAAATTCTACAGGTTGCATGTTTTGAGTTACAGAGGAGGTCCAGAGCTAGAATTATTGCTCTCGCTCTACCGATCGCGGCGATACCTCACGTGTGTGGTTTGAACACCTGTTTTCATATGCGGGCGCTACTCACGTATGCATTCGCTTCTGCGGCGGGACGCATTTAATTTTTTTTTAAATTTATTTTAAATTTTATTTTTTATTTTTACACTGTTCTTTAAAAAAAAAAATGTGTCACTTTTATTCCTACTACAAGGAATGTAAACATCCTTTGCGATAGAAAAAAAGCATGACAGGACCTCCTAAATATGAGATCTGGGGTCAAAAAGACCTCAGATCTCATATTTACACTAAAATGCAATAAAAAAAAAAAATAACTGTCATTTGAAAAAAATAAAATAAAAATGGCCCTTTAAGAGCTATGGGCGGAAGGACGTTTTGACGTCGCTTCCGCACTGCAATGGTATCCCCTCACTCGTCTCCATACCCAGCAAGGAAGAGGATCCGATCGCCTCCGACGCTGCTGATGACTCTGGTGAGCGGAGGAGGGCACCGGAGCACGGCGGGAGGGGGTCCTTTCCCGCCGCCGATAAAAGTGATCTTGCGGCAAATCCGCCGCAGAGACCACTATTATCAGAAACCGGCCTGCCGGCCGATGAAAAGGGATACCAGGGTTATGGCAGCTAGCTGCTGCCATAACAAGGATATCCCTCTTCAAAGTTAGGACGTATATCGGCGTGCAGCGGTCCGGAAGTGTTTAAGAGTCAAATTTCTGATCTTTCAAGAGTTTGGCAGCGCAGCATTTGTTGAAAATCTAAATTATTCACAAACATATACAGATCTTTTCATTTTTCAGAAGACTTTCCGGAGTTCTCACCACATTGGACATCTGCTGAATTTCATTTTATCTCAATGTTATTCACAGAGACGTATTGTAAGATATGCTTACACAAAGATACAATCTCAACAATAGGACCACATTTTTTCTCCAAGGATTCTCAGATCAGTCTACTTCCATTCAGATAATCTTATTGATTTTCTTCCTGGTTGCTTATATCCTGTCATTAATGGGGAATGGTCTCATCATCTTGACCATTACACTTGACTCTCATCTCCACACTCCCATGTATTTCTTCTTGAGGGGCTTGTCCATGCTAGAAATTTGTTCCATTAATGTTACTGTTCCTAAAGCTTTGGCAATTTTCCTGTCCATGGATAGATCCATCTCCTTTATTGGCTGTGCTACTCAGATGTACATCTTCTTTGCAGTTGCTGTGTCAGAATGTCTCTTCCTTGCGGTAATGGCCTTTGATCGGTTCATTGCTATCTGCCACCCATTAAGATATACTTCTGTGATGACCTCTTTTGTGTGCTATCAGTTGGCCATTGGACCATGGATTGTAGGATTCCTCCTCTCTTTAATTCACACCAGTTCAATTTTCAGGTTCCCATTCTGTGGATCTCATCACATAGCCCACTTTTTCTGTGACATCCAACCCCTTCTTCACTTGGCATGTATCAACACCTTTAAAATCGAGCTGTATATGTTCATTGTTTCTGTATGTGGAGCGACAGTCCCATTCTTTCTTATACTCTGCTCCTACATCAAGATACTGTCTTCTGTGTTCCTTCTACGCTCTAAGGAGGCCCGCCAAAAGGCCATGTCCACATGTTCTGCCCACCTGGTCTCTGTCATCATATTCTATGGCACGGCCATGTATGTCCACCTTCGTCTTGGGACACCTCTCTCTTCATACAAGGACAGAATGTCGGCCCTTTTCTATTGTATCATAATCCCAACAATCAACCCTCTGATCTACAGCCTGAAGAACAAAGATATGAAAGTTGCACTTATAAAAATAAATCACTTAATTCTCACTACCTCATCTACGTAGTACATCTAGAGACACAATTGCATTAACACTAGACTTTGTATATGCATATTGCATAAAAAATAAAAAATAAATGATGTGTTTAAAGGTTTATTATTATTAATATTTTTGCGTGGTACTTTTCTTAAATATTATCAAATTGATCCTTTGATTTTTTTTTTTTTTAATCAAATAGTTTATAATGTTTTCATACATTATCATATGGATAAGTGGTATATATGCATTAGTTCAAGGAGTTGTCCATCCAAAAGATGTTCTCATCTTACTGCTGTCTTATTACAAACCTTCTTTAACTACTTCAATACCGCACACTTTCACCCCCTTCCTGCCCAGGCCATTTTTCAGATTTCAGCACTGTCACACTTTGAATGACAATTACTCAGTCATGCAACACTGTACCCAAATTACATTTTTATCATTTTTTGAGACAGATAGAGCTTTCTTTGGGTGGTATTTAATCACCACTGGGTCATTTATTTTTTGCTCTATTTGTGAAACAAGACCCAAAATTTTGAAAAAAAAAAGTGTTTTTAATTTTTTTTCGGGTTATAAAATCTTGCAAAAAATAATCTGTCTTCAAAAATGTAGGGCAAAATTGAATCTGCTATATTTCTTTGGAAAAAATAACCTAAATCGGTGGATTGTAGTGTACTCTAGTCTGTGTGAAATTTATGGAGTCTACAAGCTATGACATATACAGTATATTTGAAAAATTGATCAATCCTGGTGTACTGACAGCTTATCTCATTTCTTGAGGCCCTAAAATGCCAGGAACGTACAAATACCACCAAATGACTCATTTTTAGAAAGTAGACTCCTCAATATATTTAATAACAGGATGCGTGAATTTTTTGGAAAATGAAGATTTTTTTTTTTCCCATAAAATTGTTATTTTAACAAGTTATTTCTCACACACTGCATAATCATAATTACACTCCAAAATACATTCTGCTATGCTTTCCGAGTATGAAGATATCACACGTGTGAGACTTTTTCACAGCCTAGTCACATAGAGGGGCCCAAAATCCAAGAAGCACCTTTGGGCTTTCAAAGACCCTAAATTACATATCTAATTTCCTGACTACCTGTCACATTTTTGAAGGCCCTGGAGCAACAGAACATTGGAAACACCCACAAATTGTCCACATAATGGAAAGTAAACACCCCAATGTATTTTCTCTGAGACATAATAAGTTTTTTGAAAACATCATTTTTTGCCGCAAGTTTTTGGAAAATGTGGAACGAAAATTAAAATGTTTCTTTTACACAGCGTTGTCAATATAAAGAATGTTTCAAATACAAAACATGAACATAGTTGGAATTACACCCCAAATACATTCTGCTACTCCTCCTGAGTATGAGGATACCACATGTGTAAGACCTTTTCGATATCTGGGCTGATTATGTACCGGACATTGCAACCTGTTTAACACAAAAATCAACCAACACTGTATAGAAAACAATACACCGTTAAGGTCCCCTCTGTATGAGTGGTCGGTGAATATAGCATAGTGTAAATTCACCTACAGAAGTTCCTGTTGATAAAATCCAAGCAGGTCTAACCTACTGCCTCGCAGGATTCTGAACAAAGGGTAACCAAAAGATTACCTGTGCAGTTGTCTGAAGAGGAAGGGTGGGACTGGTGTCTCACAGGAATGTAGCCAGTGGGATGTGCCGAAGGGTCAGTACTGGTGCCAAGCAGACACATGGTCAGCGAACAGGAAGATCATTAAAAGTAGAGATGTAGTCAGCAACAGCCAAAAGAATCATCCAGGCAGCAGGCAGAGACATGATCCAGCAGCCAACGGATTGGTCCAAGCAGCAGGCAGCAACCTGGTCCAAAAACAAACTAGGCTTAATACAGGCAGAAGGCTTAGATCCAAGCGACAGGCAGGAATATGGTCTATAAACAGTTCCGGATCAGTTCAGGCAGCAGGCAGAGATGTGGTCAGCAAATAGCCAATGTACTGATCCTGGCATCAGGCAGGATGTGTTATGATATGATCAATTAACAGGCAAGGGTCAGTTCAGGTGGCAGACAGAGGCAGAGTTGATTAACAGGCCAGGGTCAGTTCAGATGGCAGGCAGAGGCGAGGTCAAATAAAAGGTCATGGTCAGACATTGTCAGCAAATAGCAAGGGTGGGATATTCTCTGGGAAATGTCTCTCCTGATCGCTGCATCACAGCCAATGTTTTCTGGCGGAGAGTCTTGCTGGTAGATAAGGGCTGTGACAATATCTTCTTGAAATTTGAGAAAGGAGGAGGGTCTTTCCATAGACATGTGATAGGTGACATACAAATTGTTAACTGAAAAATGAAAATGGTGAATTGAAATTGTTTTGTACCAGTAGTGGGAACTTCTGGTTGCAAGACAAGGCTGTAACATTTGGCTATTGTAAATAGCAAATAGTCGAAGGATTGGTCCAAGCAGCAGGCAGAAACATCAGGCTTAGGGCCTTGGTCAGGTAAGCCCTGGACACAGGGGTAAAAGCCTCTTCCCACCCAAAGCTTTTCAAAGCTTCCAGACTCCAGACCCTGATCTGGGAACTAAAAAAACCTGGAGAAAATCAAAAACCCTGTTTTCTCCACTCGGAAACACTATTCTGAAGCCCTCCATATATGTGAAACCTCTGTGTTATCTTGAATCCCACAACTACCGTGGCAGGGCAAAAGATCAGCCCAGACAGCAAGCAAAAGACATGGTAGATTAACAGGCTGAGGTCAGTTCAGGTGGAAGGCAGAAATGTGGTCGATAAACAGGCCAAAGAATTAAACAATCACTAAAGCAATCAGTGCAATTAATAACTACTAAAGAAAACACAAACTTTTAAATAACTTATTAATAATGATAAAATGTGTTGCTGTTTGTGACACTAAATGGTAGTTTCACCCCACCATCTACCAATATATAAATGCAAAATGTGAAGCGCAACACTTTTTAAAAAAATGATCCACCTCAAAATGTGTATTGATAATATGAAACCTTTGTCAAACATAGAATACATTTATAAGTCCATACACAATAGCATCAGATGATTTACAGTGTCCATCAAACGTTAAAATCCATTAAACACCACTGTGTCTGTATAGATGCTTTACACCCCTGTGCTCTCCCACCACCAGGTGAAATACAAGCTCACCTCCCAGGGATAGATAACACAGGTGACTCAATAGTCACCACTGCTGTGTATCTTCCAGAATCTATTTGAAGTTTTAGATATTATAATCAACACATTCTGAGGAGGATCAATTTTTGAGAAGTGTTGCGCTTCAATTTTTCCATTTAGATACGTAAATAGGCCAAGGTAAATTCAGGTGGAAGGCAGAGAGATTGTCAATTAACAGGCAAAGGTCAGCACAGAGGACATTAGAAAAGGGAAAATGGCAGGCTGTCAGAAATATGTTCACCATATCTTCACTAATATCTTAGTGAAGTGTGGCAATGACGGAAGCAGTCTCCTATGCATAGGCACGGTTGGGAAGGACATTGAGGACAATGAAAACGGGTGTCTCACCTAACTCCCCCTCTTGGCTGCATATCCAACATTTTTTTAGCCTGTTTCTGTGGGTGGGATATTCTCTGGGAAATGTCTCTCATACAGCCTGATCGCTGCATCACAGCCAATGTTTTCTGGTGGAGAGCCTTGCTGGTAGATAAGGGCTGCGACAATATCTTCTTGAAATTTGAGAAAGGAGGCGGGTCTTTCCATAGACATGTGATAGGTGACATACACAATGTTAACTGAAAAATGAAAAATGTGAATTGAAATTGTTTTGTACCAGTAGTGGGAACTTCTGTTTGCTAGACAAGGCTGTAACATTTGGCCATTGTAATCCACACCTCTCATCATGAACTGATTGTAATCATATATGCACTCAGGCTTTTGGATTGGACCATGGCCTCCATGGATTTCCACTAAGGTGTCATTGTAGATGGAAGTCAGGACATTTAAAGCTTGCTTATCCCTTCATTTCAGGGCCAACACTTAATTCCTAACAATCACTGGCACCCCCCCCCCCCCCCCTGTAGCCTTGTGGCCACCAGCTTTTGTGGGAAGCCTTTCTGATTTGTTTGTGCTGTACTAGAAAAGGTGGTGGAAAATGGGAAGTCTTGTGTAACAGGTATCCAGGTAGTGGTGGTACACAATTTTGTCCATTGGTCTTGATGTAGGGCAGTCAGTGGGCTGAAGCTGGGTATCTCTCACTTCATACACCATACATGGTGAAATGGACAAGGGACTCATCAACACAGATGTGTTTGCCAGGGATATACAATTGAGCACATTTTTGGGAAACAAAAGTAATAAGTGGCGGGATTTTGTAAAGCTTACCGTATCCAGGCTGATTTCAGGGAGGGCAGAGGGTAAAGTCATTAAAATTGAGCTTGATATAACAGATGGATACAGTGGCATATGATGAATGGGGTTTGTGGACCAGTAAGCATGTGCTTCTTTTTTTAAGACCTATGTTAATTGTGAGGCCCAAAAATATTTTGAATTCCACCACTGTAAAAGGTCTCCATTCAAATGGATGGGCATAAGATGAATATGGGGTATTTGCAATGTATTGCTGGGAAAAAAAGATTGGTCTGGTCCACAATAAATTGTAATAAAATCTTCAATGAAGAGCAAGTTAAAAAAAAAAAAGCAATTGGTGAAAAATTTGGCCTGAACACCTGGCTGTGCAGGTGTAAAAGGGGGGAAACTAGCTAGCTAACTGAGTTGCAGGAAAGCCATAATGGATTTGCATGTGCCTTTAGGAGAATTATATGGGCCCTAATTTTTAGGGGTTGACATGACACCACAGTCCTAGTACTGGGCCTTTTATCCAGGGGTATGACCCTGCTGGTGCTCACCAATTCACAAGCATGATGTACAGGGCTGCTGGTGCTTCAGAACTCCTCATCCCAGAGGCACGCATGAGCAGCAAGACTGGGAGGATGCCAAATGATGTCTATCCAAGATAAGAAAGCTCCCTCCCAGCCACTTTTCTGCTATAGGCTGGGCAGGAAGTTGTTAAGTAGAGATTGCATTTCCGAGTGGTTATTGGTGTCTACCAGAGCCTTACGGGGAATGAGGCATCTGTCTAGGAGGTGGGACTCTGCAGGCAGGGAGGCTGACCTGGGTGAAGGGTTAGCAGATTTCCTTTGGGCACTTTGGGCTTGCCCCAGCCCCCCCACTCAGTGTCTAGTCCCTGTGGCATCGGCAGCAGTTGCGTGGTGCACATGGGTGGCCCCCTCTCAACAAATGTTGAATTTTGAACTTTGTGTGCAATTTTTTTTCTTAAAATACTGTTTTGTGGGTTTTCCCTGCAAGAATTTCCTGACAGCATTTTCTTTTCAGGAGAAAAGTTTTAGGCCTCTGCATAAGAGAGGTTAACATGCCTCTCGAAGGGCAACTGTTTCCTCTTCTTCCACTTCTATATCCGCAAAACAGTCCTTTCATTGCTCGCAGGTTTGGTCCTTCAGGGACAAAGACTTAGGGCAAGTTCCATAACAGATACTGGCTCTCAAAGCCAACAAGGTTGGCCACTAAGTCTCCCTCGCTTGAAGGGACATCTCCACTTGTTTGGATAGGAGGGACAGTTTGAGGCATTATGGATGTGTGACAGGGGCAGGTAGTGGACAAATGGGTCCAATATATATATATAATTGCAATAAAAAGTATGTGAACCCTTTTGGAATGATATGGATTTCTGCAAAAATTGGTCATAAAATGTGATCTGATCTTCATCTAAGTCACAACAATAGACAATCACAGTCTGCTTAAACTAATAACACACAAAGAATTAAATGTTACCATGTTTTTATTGAACACACCATGTTAACATTCACAGTGCAGGTGGAAAAAGTATGTGAACCCCTAGACTAATGAGATCTCCAAGAGCTAATTGGAGTGAGGTGTCAGCCAACTGGAGTCCAATAAATGAGATGAGATTGGAGGTGTTGGTTCCAGTTGCCCTGCCCTATAAAAAACACACACCAGTTCTGGGTTTGATTTTCACAAGAAGCATTGCCTGATGTGAATGATGCCTCGCACAAAAGAGCTCTCAGAAGACCTACGATTAAGAATTGTTGACTTGCATAAAGCTGGAAAGGGTTATAAAAGTATCTCCAAAAGCCTCGCTGTTCATCAGTCCACGGTAAGACAAATTGTCTATAAATGGAGAGAGTTCAGCACTGCTGCTACTCTCCCTAGGAGTGGGCGTCCTGTAAAGATGACTGCAAGAGCACAGCACAGACTGCTCAATGAGGTGAAGAATCCTAGAGTGTCAGCTAAAGACTTACAAAAGTCTCTGGCTAATGCTAACATCCCTAGTAGTGAATCTACGATACGTCAAACACTAAACAAGAATGGACTTCATGGGAGGATACCACAGAAGAAGCCACTGCTGTCCAAAAAAAAAACATTGCTGCACATTTACAGTTTGCACAAGAGCACCTGGATGTTTCACAGCAGTACTGGCAAAATATTTTGTGGACAGATGAAACCAAAGTTGAGTTGTTTGGAAGAAACACACAGCACTATCTGTGGAGAAAAAGAGGCACAGCACACCAACATCAAAACCTCATCCCAACTGTGAAGTATGGTGGTGGTGGCATCATGGTTTGAGGCTTCTTTGCTGTGTCAGGGCCTGGACGGATTGCTATCATTGAAGGAAAAATTAATTCCCAAGTACAAATTGCAGGAGAACTTAAGGCCATCTGTCCACCAGCTGAAGCTCAACAGAAGATGGTTGTTGCAACAGGACAATGACCCAAAACATAGAAATAAATCAACAACAGAATGTCTTAAACAGAAGAAAATACGCCTTCTGGAGTGACCCAGTCAGAGTCCTGACCTCAACCCTATTGAGATGCTGTGGCATGACCTCAAGAAAGCGATTCACACCAGACATCCCAAGAATATTGCTGAACTGAAACAGTTCTGAAAAGAGAAATGGTCAAGAATTACTCCTGACCATTGTGCACGTCTGATCTGCAACTACAGGAAATGTTTGGTTGAAGTTATTGCTGCCAAAGGAGGTTCAACCAGTTATTAAATCCAAGGGTTCACATACTTTTTCCACCTGCACTGTGAATGTTTACACGGTGTGTTCAATAAAAACATGGTAACATTTAATTCTTTGTGTGTTATTAGTTTAAGCAGACTGTGATTGTCTATTGTTGTGACTTAGATGAAGATCAGATCACATTTTATGACCAATTTGTGCAGAAATTCATATCATTCCAAAATGGTTTACATACTTTTTATTGCCACTGTATAGCAGCCGAGATTTTCCCATTCAGATTTTTTGCTTTCCAATGTTCTATGAATCCGCAAAAAAAAAAATATTGTTGTTCAAGCTTCAAACACCTTCTTTTTGGAGGGCGGTCATACAAAAAGACAAAAATATTCTTGGGGTCAAAGCCAAACAGTGATGTGTGGTCCATATCGGACCTTAAAGTGTGTTACATAATGAGCTAGTATGCTACGCATACTAGCTCATTATGCCTTTGTCTTGCAAGTGTTAGTTTTTTTTCACATTGGGTTTACAACCACTTTAATACGGCTGCTCTGTGTCTCATGATGTGCTCAAAGAAACAGAAACAGTTTTAAACACGTGTGCAAAAAAGCCACATAAATAGCTCTGGCAGTGAAAGGGTTAAAGTTGAACTCCAGCTGTAAAAAAACAAACACATTGAGAATGAATAGCTCATTGAAAGATACATTAAAAAAAAAAAAAAAAACAGACTTTGTTGCAATTTTCACTTTCGGTCCAGAGATTGCCCTTGGAGTGCTTCTTTTGAACCACTGGATTCCCTTATTCTCTGATGGCCCAGCATAACTTAATCCACTTCCTCTAATCCCAGGTCATCCTGTATCTGCCCAGCATGTGAATGGAGAGTGAAAGGAGAAGCAGCACAGCTGTCACGATGCTTTCTTCTCCTATCAGCATGCTTTTGTCATTACATGGGCTAATTTGATCCTTCTGCTGCTTCTTCCTGCTGAACATGGACTACAAAAGGCTGATACCACATCACATTCACATACACGACCTTGGTTTGAGAGTAACTTGGTTTGAGAGCATTTTGCAAGATAAGCAACATTTTTTAATAAATTTCGACTTGATATACAAGCGAAATCTTGATATACAGTAGCCTCATGTCACAACTGAGTGTAAAAGAGAAGAGAGGGGCCTCTAATTGTAGCAATATGGTTACATTTAATGAAGGTACAACATTTAGCAACTCACATGGTTGATGATTAAAAGAGGCACCTCTAAGTATGCAGGCATCCGGGGTAAAGCTGTCCACATAGACCGTCCTCCTCACCGCCATCAACGTCATCCCTTCCACGCTGCAATCCACGAGCGGTTCAAGCCTCGCTTTCAGATCACTATACCGCAGGGTAGTCTTCCCGGTCACGATTGCAGACTGACAGCGGTGAGAGCCGGTGGTGTGCGGGGGATGGTCTATGTGAACAGCTTTACCCCGGATGCCTGCATACTTAGATGTGCCTCTTTAAATCATCTTTTTAATCCTCTTGTGGAGGCTTCCATTTGCAGATGGACATTTTTACGGTTACAGAACCGCATCAGAATCACATTGCTATAATCTTTTTATATGGACTAAACTGAAGGACTTATGAATAAATGGTTGTGGAACAAATCATTTGAGTTTCCATTATTACTTATGGGAAAATTTGCTTTGCTATACAAGTGCTTTGGATTACAAGTATGTTTCTGGAACGAATTACGCTCGCAATCCAAGGTTTTACTGTGCAGACAATGATGTATTAAAATGGTCATGGAACTGCATTTGTTTGTGTCCTTCCAACTACTTAGATTTCAGATTCATGCTGGGGTCACGCTCGTGTGAATTGGATGTGGATTTTTCCCTGCATCCAATTCGCATGACAGGAGATTGCGGTCGTCTCTCTATGGAGCCGGTTCACACATCTCCGTGGCGGCTGCGGAGCAGCTTACATAGGGGTCCTGTGCCTCTTTGGCTCCATTTCAGGGCCAAATTCAGGCAAAAATTTGGCCCTGATTCATCCCTGAAACGGGAGAACAGGGCTGCACCGGACCCCCTGCTGTGAACCGAATCCGGCAGTAGTGTGAACCAAGCCTTAGGCTCCATGCACACTGGAGCTCAAAAAAGCTTTTTCTGGACGCCAGATTGCTGGCAGAAAACGCTGGTTGAAAAACACGATTTTAACAGCATTTGTACTAGCGTTTATGCGCGTACATAAAGCGTTTTTTAGCGTTTATGGGTATTTTTAATAAAAATACACAGAGGACACTCAAAAAAATCCCACAATGCATTGAAAAAAATAGAACGCAGAATGCTAATTGTGTTTATGCGTGTTTATCGGCATTTAGTGTTTTTTAGCTTTTTTTTGTGGTCAGAAAAACGTCACTTTGAATGTGATTTTATGCCGTTCAGAGAACATCCCATAAACTCCACTGCTGATAAAAGCTAAAAAACGTCCATGTGTGCATGGACACATAGGATAACATAGAGTGGAGTTTATGGGCTGTTAAAAAAAAACGCCCAAACTCCAAAAAATGGCCGTTTATGAGCTCCAGTGTGCATGGAGCCTAAGTCAATATAATTCTTATATTTTTCCACAATCATTTTTTTTTCCCCCACCGGTCTTTGTGCTTTTCCCCATTTTTGCACAGATCAAAATCAATCTGAAAATAAAAAAAACAAAATAGTTAAGTTCAACGAGTAAAAACCTATTGAACCCCTAAAACAAAAAAACAAAAAAGTTTATCCAGGTAGTCACAGACTGTTCACTGTTATCATTATGTTAACTTTTTTAAGATATTATATCATTTTCATTATCATTCATGTTATGGAAAAACAGAATACCAGACAGGAGCCTCATGACAAAGCCCCTCATCCTTGAGGATTTCCTAATTCTCATGTTATCTGTTTGTTGAGTGTTCCCCCGGAGTACGGTATATGCATTCTTAGTCTCAGTCTCATTTCTTGGTTATTAAGAACGAACCATGAAATGGAGTCATAATAAGCTCTCTGTGGAGAGGATTGGTTATAAGAACGGATGGGGCAGAATGTCTGAGAGCTCCTTTCCATAGGAGGTGAGAGTTGTGTGCTTGTAGAGATCTCCTCTTCTCAGAGATAGGTGTCTCCCTTCTGTCCCATCCTGGGATAATGGCCGCTATATTCATTATATTGTCACTGTGATGTGTTTTATTGTACTGTTTACTTAAAGAGAAATTAGTGCTGCATAGCAATTGAAAATAATTGAGAAAACAACTTTTTTCGTTTTTTCATTTGCAAATAATTTGCCCTGCTTTGTACCAGAAAATTTTACATAGGAAAAATTATAAGAAAATATTTACTTTTTATCTACAGTAACACTATGCTAAAAGAATGCTTATCAAAATAATAATTAAAATTAAAAAAAGTTGTTTTTTTTTTTTTTTTTATCCCTTTTTATCCGCTTAGAAAATACACTCATTTTTTACAAGACAATAACCCCCCCCGAAAAAACTATTGATGTATGTATTAGTTTGTTATCTTAATTCCTGCAAAATGTTATTGCTGATTTACCTGGCTCATAGAGTTAACGTAAATATCTAAATGTATAATAATAGCATGGCTCAGTGCTCTCTGTACAGCACTGCAGTATATGTCAGAGCTATATAAATGTACAATAATAATGTGTGACTGTGGGGGTACATTAGAGTGTAAGCTCCTCTGGTACAGAGAGTGATGTGACTGGCTCTGTGCTCTCTGTACAGCACTGCAGTATATGTCACAGCTATATACAGTAAATAATGTATACTATAGTGTGTAATTGTGGGGGGGGGACATTAGAGTGTAAGCTCCTCTGGTACAGAGACTGATGTGACTGGCTCACTGTTCTCTGTACAGCACTGCGGTATATGTCAGAGCTATATACAGTAAATAATGTATACTATAGTGTGTAATTGTAGGGGGGGGGGCATTAGAGTGTAAGCTCCTCTGGTACAGAGACTGATGTGACTGGCTCAGTGTTCTCTGTGCAGCACTGCAGTATATGCCAGAGCTATATAAATGTATAATAATAATAATAGTGTGTGACTGTGGGGGGGACATTAGAGTGTAAGCTCCTCTGGTACAGAGACTGATGTGACTGGCTCAGTGTTCTCTGTACAGCAGTGTCATATATGTCAGAGCCCCTCCCCCCCTTTGTTTTTTTCTTCTATTTTTCTCTTCTTTCTTTCTACTACTTCTGTTATTTTTGTAACCTTCATCTGATTGTTGACATTACCTTGTTGCCTGCTAATCCAGAGATCGTACCCCCAGTTGAACTTGATGTTGCTGTTCGGTATTCCATCAGGTGCATACCTTTTCTTATACATCTGATGCTTCTTCAATGTACTGTATTTTTCGGACCATAAGACGCACTTTTTTCCCCAAAAAAATATGGGGGAAAATGTCTCTGCGTTTTATGGAGCGAATATACATCAGGCACCGCCCCCGCCGCTGAAGGCACTGCCCCTCCGGCGCTGCCGGCAATCCCCCACCACCATGCTAGTACCGGAAGAGAGGCAGGAGAGCGGAGGACAGACATCCCAAGCCCCCCAGCGAGCGCCGGGCGATCTCCCTGCTGGGCCTGACACTTGCTTAGACAGAAGACAGAGCAGTCCAAGCAATGGCAAAGGTAAGGCTGCATTAATGGCACAGGTCAGGCTGCATTTATTGCACTGGTAAGGATGCATTTATGGCAATGGTCAGGCTGCATTTCTTTGGCACGGGTCAGGCTGCATTTCATGGGCACTGGTAAATATTTTAGTACGCCATTTGGTTCAGAATAATTTTTTTTCTTGTTTTCCTGCTCCAAAACCTAGGTGCGTCTTATGGAGCGAAAAATACGGCAGTCCACTGACTTAGATGACTTGAAAGTTAGGATTCTGTATCTGTTGTCTGTGTCTCATAACCATTGTTTAACACCATTTTCTGCTCTACATTGTATTTTTTTATTTTATTTTTTATATTTATTGAATTTTCATTGTATGAAAAACAGAAACAAGTACATCACATAGAGCTCAATAGCCCTGACGCATAGCATTTTTCACAAACAAAAGTCAAACAAGAACAGGGAGAGGGGAAGGGGGAGAGGGAGAAGGGGGAGGGGAGGCAAATTTACCTGCAAACAGTAGAATGGCATAAATGCCAAACTGAGAAAAGCACAGTGACAGTACAATAAGATATAACACCCTCAAGAGTGGAAGCAACATATAATGTAATTACCGTATTTATCGGCATATAACACACACTTTTTTCCCCTGAAAATAGGGGCAAATCAGGGGTGCGTGTTATACGCCGACACCGTACCTCAAAGGGGAAGGAGGGGGACGAGCGCCGCCGGAATTCACGAGCCGCCATCTCCTCTCCACTTGGCTCTCACTTGGCTCTCATGTCACACACACGGTCCCACCTCCACCACCGGCATTGGACCAGTGTTCCGTCTATCACAGGAGCTGGTCCAATGCTGATGGCGGAGGCGGGACTGTGTATGTGACTGCCGACTGAGAGCTGAACAGGAGATGATGGCTCCGTGATTTCCTGCATTGAGCGATGGTGAGGCTTAATCAGGCAGCTGCTTTAAAGGGGGAGATTGGCACAGATCAGGCTGCAGATGGGCACAGATCAGGCTGCATTGATGCTCACTGACCATTATTTTGCTTCAAAGTGCTTTATTTAAAAAAACATTTTTCCTGAAACTTCCCTCTTAAGTTGGGGTGCGTGTTATACACCTGTCCAATAAATACGGTAAGTGATGAACTCAGAGAATCGTACATGAACAAGAGTAAGTAGCAAGGCTACCCATCAGGGATAAAGGGGGGTGAGAGCCGGTCAGGAGTTCCCTAAGGGCGCAAAGGGTTTGATTATTGAGGAGTCAAAGGGCTCAGACGGGGCAGGCAATTTGAGTTTGCCTAAAGAGTTGGTCCTGTTTCAGATACCAGACAGTGTATCAGAAAGGGCACATAGCAGAGGAAAGTTCCTCAAGAGTAAATGTAAACTCCATATATTTTTCGACATCTGGCAAAGAAGCGATGAGTGGAGCGAAAGTTCAACACCATGGTATCCAGACTCTCTAGGTTAAAAAGCAATAATAATGAATGTTTTACAGCTGGAAGGCAAGGTGGTGAGGACTTGATCCGGTTGCACATGATCGTCCTACGAGCTTCCAGTAGGCATACATCGGTCCATTGTGTAAAGGTAGGTGATGCTGTTGATGAAGGTGGGGAAGGTGGTACTTCACATCCAAATAGGCACAGTAAGGATCCTTAGGCAGAAGCCAAACCCTGTTGACTTTAAAAATGTAAGCAAGCACAGAGTCCCAGTAAGTGGATATAGCTGAGCAGTCCCATAAGCGGTGAAGTAGGGTAGGATACGTTGTATTTTGATCATCATATCTGGGTGGTACGTGTTTGGATGTATTTGTTCAAACGCGATATGTATTTGTACTGTAAGTCTGTATTGTCTGCCAATACTTAAAAAAAATGATTAATAAATATAATATATAATACAATATAATAATAATGGTAAAAAATAAATAACGTATCAGCTTCAAAATAATAGCTACGGGGAGAAGGGTAGGAGGCAGTTACATTTTATTTATTTTACCTAATTTCATTATTTTATTGCAACTAAAAATTCCCATAAACCGCTTGGACTCTAGTATATTGCTCAATGTAGATAAGACGTTAGTCTCTCAATATTGCATGTAGGAAACTGCCTCTTTGAGATCCATAATTAAAAATAGTAGTAATAGTTTATTGAAAATCATTATAAATGTCAAAACTTACATGGGGTTCTGCCAAACCAGAAAGCCGATTTTCTAACCACAGGTCTCAAATGACCAAGAGACCATGTCTGTCCTCAGATGGAAGGATCCTAGGTGTGCCACTGTACTTGCCAATGATGCCGTGGGCGTTGAAGGCTAGTTTGTAGTGGCACCATACAGAAGCGGAGCCTCGCTATGATATCATTTGCTGCATGGAAGAACGAGGCAATAGCAAGGGTGGAGAGATGGCACAGGGAGGCAGGTGGTGTGCGTGGTCCTCGTTACCATGACGACATGTTTCACGCTCCTGTGCCTTGTCAAGTCATGTGACGGGACAGACCAATGGGATGGGAAATACAGGAGAAAAACGGAAGTTGACAGAGAAATGGGACGTGTGAAAGGATTACACACTATTAAGTTGCCAACATCCTATATAATGAATTGTATGGTAAAAATTATATTAACAAATGCTTGTTATTTAAAACCTATTCACTTGAACTCATATTAATTATATAGTAAACAATTAGAACTATATTCAAACAATATTCTATACTCAAACAACAATTTTATAATCATTGGTTAATAATAAAAACAAGAATAGGAAAGGGGAGGAAAATAAGGGGGGGGGGGGGGTGACAACCAAACTATAATCAATGGAATGGTAGGTAAAGATGCAATATTTTAAAATATTATATATATATATATATATATATATATATATATATATATATATATATATATATATATATATATATATATATATATATATATATATATATATATATATATATATATATATATATATATATATATATATATATATATATATAATGGATATAGATAATAATAATACATTTTATAAAATGAATCAATAATTATATGCACCTATTTGTGCTACCTATGAAAAAGTAAATAAGATGTAATTTTACATTGCTACACATTACTCAGTGAGAGTTGCAGGCTATCTACAAGCATCATTATGCATAGGAGCGGCTGCATTTTGACACATGCCAAATCAAAATTAAATTTTGACAGCCAAATAGTGCCAATAATAGTGGAAGTGGTAGACGGGCAGATTGTAGGAGATACTCCCTAATAATTATGTTGAAGATTTTTAGGCCATATCTCCTACGTTCGAGACCCTCCCATGTTATTATTAGTAGAAGTAGTATTATTATTGTTATTAATATTATTGTATATTGGTGTTTTCCGTGAGTTTTAAATGGAGGTCTTTGACATTTGCCTGTATTTATACACTTTAAGGGTCACTTCTCAGTATTCTGCTTTGGATAATGGGTCAAGATATTGTCCAGTTGGATCAAAAAAACGATGGTGGACTCACAGCTTGTTGTTGTTGTACACTATCTACTATCTATATGTTCTGCGTCTAGTGTGTCTTTTTATGGTGGAATTCAGCATTCCTTGTTTTTTAAAAGACCATTCATAGTAGCACTAATTTGTTACAAAGTATGAAGTGGCTGCTATCTCTGGGATATATGGGATATACTGCTTTTGTGTTGAGTATTCCGTGTACGTACGTATGTATCATTGCTTATTTGCTCATATTTCAGTTCTGAAGTTTCTAGGCTGAGCACATTTAAGAGTCAAATTTGGTAACACAGTTCATTTGTTACGAATCTGAATATTTGACAAATTGATTTGAAACTTTTAATTGTTTGGAAGACTTTCCTGGCGTTCTGGCCACGCAGGGCATCTGCTGAACTGCATTTCATCTCAATGTTATTCACAGTCGTATGAAAGTACAAATACTGTGAACTATGTTTACACAAAGACAGAATCTTGACAATGGGACAATGTTTTCTCTCCAAGGATTCTTAGATCTGTTTAAATCAATTCAGATAATCCTATGCATTTTCTTCCTGGTTGCTTATATCCTATCCTTAATGGGGAATGGTCTCATCATCTTGGCCTATACACTTGACTCTCATCTCCACACCCCAATGTATTTCTTCTTGAGGGGCTTGTCCATGCTAGAAGTCTGTTCCATTAATGTTACTGTTCCTAAAGCTTTGGGAATTTTCCTGTCCATGGATAGATCCATCACCTTTTTTGGCTGTGCCACTCAGATGTACATCTTTTCTGCAGTTTCTGTGTCAGAATGTCTCTTGCTTGCGGTAATGGCCTTTGATCGGTTCATGGCTATCTGCCACCCTCTACGATATACTTCTGTGATGAACTCTAAAATGTGCTATCAGTTGGCCACTGGACCATGGATTGTTGGGTTCCTGATGTCTTTAATTCACACCAGTTCAATTTTCCGGTTCCCATTCTGTGGCTCTCATCACATAGCCCACTTCTTCTGTGACATCCCACCTCTTCTTCACTTGGCATGTGTTGACACCTTTAAAATAGAGCTGTATGTCTTCATTGTTTGTGTATGTGGAGCAACAATCCCATTCTTTCTTATACTCTGCTCTTACATCAAGATACTGTACTCTGTGTTTCTTCTAAGCTCTAAGGAGGCCCGTCAAAAGGCCATGTCTACATGTTCTGCCCACCTGGTCTCTGTCATCATATTCTATGGCACGGCCATGTATGTCCACCTTCGTCTTGGGACACCTTTCTCTTCATACCAGGACAGAATGACGGCCCTTTTCTATTGTATCATAATCCCAACAATCAACCCTCTGATCTACAGCCTGAAGAACAAAGATATGAAAGCTGCACTTGTAAAAATAAATAGCATAATCCACTACCCCCTCTACATAGTATATCCAGGAACAAAATTGTATTAGCACTGGACTTTTCATTAGATGGCTGATAAAACATATAAAAAAGAAATGATGTGCTTAAATGTTTGCACATTGCATACATTCATAAATAACATGTTATAAATATAGAACCTATCCTCACAATTTTTTAATCTCATAATTAAAATTTAACTCTTTGATAAATTTTATTGTGGCGTGAGGACAGAATTGCTCTGAGATCTTTTCTGAGGGACCGGAGCTGATTAGCTACCAGGGTCTAGGGAGAGGTCTTATTCAAATGCTGCAACCTCTTCCTTTTCTCCCTCGCTGCTATTTGGATCAGAATGTCTCTAATGAAGGCTTTATGGGCACACCACAAAAAACATACATTTTCATTAAAAGAAGAATCAATTTTAAAGAATTCAGTCACATAGTTGGTAAGGTTGAATAAAGACAAAAGTCCATCCAGTTCAACCTGTGTGTATGTGTGCTCATATGAAAATCATATCCCATATCCCTGTATATTGTACTCACTAAGATGCACATCTAAGAGTTTTTTAAACTTATCAATACTTCCCGCTAAAACCACCGATTGTGGAAGTGAATTCCACATCCTTACCGCCATGAGAGTAAAAAAACCCCTAAAAAAAACCCAGTTTAAACCGCTTCTCCTCCAATTACACTGAGTGGCCCCTCTAATAGAGATATATGATCAACTGCAACTCCATTTTGTAATCTATCCTCCATTGTGTAATCTCCCCTCCATTTTATAAGCTTGTTTTTAAAGAATGTACGTGCCTTATCTTACACTTCTTTCTCGTTATTCTGCGTACACACAATCTGTTTTCTCATCGGAAAAAGATAAGTTTGCCTTGCATACACACGGTCACGCAAAAGTTTTCTGAAATTATGACCACCAAGAATGCAGTGACGTACAACACTACGACGAGCCGAGAAAATTAAGTTCAATGCTTCCGAGCATGCATTGAATTGTTTCCGAGCATGCGTAGGGATTTTGCGCGTCGGAATTGCCACAGATGATCGCATTTTCAGATAGGAACTTTTCCAAAACCGAAAAATTAAGAGAATGCTCTCAATGATTTGCTGGCTGGAATTCGGCCAGCAAAAGACCGATGGAGCATACACACGGTCACATTTTCTGATGAAAAACTCTCATCAGTCTTTTGAGGGCCGAAATTCAGATCGTGTGTACGTGGCATTAGAGTTTTAGACTTTTTTGCTTGAGCCAACTTTTCATTAAAACCCCCACTGTATTGCCCCGTACACACGGTCGGATTTTCCGACGGAAAATGTGTGATAGGACCTTGTTGTCGGAAATTCCGACCGTGTGTAGGCTCCATCACACATTTTCCATCGGATTTTCCGACACACAAAGTTTGAGAGCAGGCTATAAAATTTTCCGACAACAAAATCCGTTGTCATAATTTCCGATCGTGTGTACACAAATCCGATGCACAAAGTGCCATGCATGCTCAGAATAAATAAAGAGATGAAAACTATTGGCTACTGTCCTGTTTATAGTCCCGACGTATGTGTATTACATCACCGCGTTCAGAATGATCGGATTTTCCGACAACTTTGCGTAACCATGTGTATGCAAGACAAGTTTGAGCCAACATCCGTCAGAAAAAAATCCTAGGATTTTGTTGTCGGAATGTCTGATCAATGTCCGACCGTGTGTATGGGGCATTAGATTCACTGTGTTTAGGACGATTCTCGGCAGATAAGCTATCTGTGTCAATTCCTTTTAGCTGCCTAAACTAATGATGGAAAAATCTCTCTGTAGAAGCCTGGTTAACCCTTAGAAAAGCATGAGTGCAGCACTGACTGGTCTTTGCGAACACACGGAGGAATATGAGTGTTGTACTTGGATATACAATACCAGTATGGAGGTGAATGACTATTATGACATAATTGCACAACATCGGAAAGAAGTTAATAAGTTGCAAGAAGAAGCCCGTCACATTGCACAGAATTGGTATCCTCTAAAAGGTCTAGGAGGTTTTGGGCTCGGGGGAATATTTTCCTGGTTAAAAGATATCGCTGTGACAATTGTTATGGCTTTACTTTTCTTAATATTTCTGTATGCATGATTCAAGCTTATTATGTGTTTAATTACTAGAACCACTAGAACCCCTGACCCAGGTGCTGAAAGTAGAGCTTACCTCAGTCTTTATTACAGTAGAAACTCTGTAGTAAAGTAAGTCATTTTTTATGACTTAAGAGGGGATTGTAATAGAGCTATATGATCAACTGCAACTCCATTTTGTAATCTCCCCTCCATTTTGTAATCTCCTCTCCACTTTATAAGCTTGTTTATAAAGAATGTACATGCCTTATCTTACATTTTTTTCTCGTTAGCTTTTAGACTGTTTTACTTAAGCCAACTTTTAATTAAAACCCCCTCTGTATGACTCGTTGTGTTTAGGATGATTCTCAGTAGTCTATGTCCTTGCAGATAAGCTATCTTTGTAAATTCCTTTTAGCTGCCTATACTAATGATGGAAAAATCTCTCTGTAGAAGCCTGATTAACCCTTAGAAACTCAGGAGCAAGCTTACCCCTCCCCTCTTGTGGTGTAACTTGCATATGTTGCTATTGATTCTGAATAAAGATTTTAGACTCACTTTGCACTTGAAAGCTGCCTGTTGTGTGTGTGTCATTGGGGTCTCCAGAATCCTGACGGGATCGCTGTGGATTACCAAGGATGGGTGGTCAGCTGTCCAGTAATATATCTTTTTAGCCTCATGTCTTTTTATACTCCCTGAGACTGAATAGTTTATTCCCTATGCTAGAATCACCATTGAGGTATTTGTATATCACTATCATATCTCCTCTCAAGTGTCTCTTCTCCAGTGAGAATACATTCATTGTTTGTAGTTGTTCCTTGTAACTGAGGCCCTCCGGTCCCCTTATTCTATTTGTTGCCCTTCTCTGGACTCTCTCCAGCTCCAGTACATCTTTTCAGAGTATACAAGAAAAAGAACCACTGCTCCAGGTATATAAAGATAAGGCTGATTGGAGTATCTTGCATAGTGCTTACCCCCGGTCCGCCTCCGTGAGAAACTTGGAAAGAAGAAAGAAATGGCTGCTCATCCAGAACTTGCGATTGCCTTTTATTGTGCTTCACAAAGATAACACCAAAGACACCAAACTGTGGTCACGTAGACGCGTTTCACACATACATCTTGCGCTTAATCGTTACCAATGATGGTAATGATTAAGCACAAGATGTATGTGTGAAACGTGTCTACGTGACTACAGTTTGGTGTCTTTGGTGTTATCTTTGTGAAGCAAAATAAAAGGAAATCGGAAGTTCTGGATATGCAGCTATTTCTTTCTTCTTTCCATATATCCTTTCTGAGGACTGGTGACCAGAATTGGAAGGCATGCTCAAGATTTGGCCAAACCAGAGTTTTATAAAGTGGTAGAATTATAGTTCTATCTCTCGAATGAATTCCCTTTTTATTGCATGCCAACAGTCTGTTAGCTTTGCTTACTGCAGCTTGGCATTTCATGCCATTGCTGAGCCTGTCATATACTAGGACCCCCAGATCTTTTCTCGCCCTAGTGAGTAACTAGCAATCATGTTTTTAGCCCCCAAGTGCATTACTTTACTTTTTTCAATTAAACCTTATTTCCCATGCAGTTGCCCACCCCATTATTTATCCTGCTGTGAAGTTATTGCCCTGCTTAGCTTTGTGTCGTCAGCAAAAACTGAAACTGAGCTATTTATCCCATCCTCTATATCATCCCATTAACCACCCCAGACCATTCTGAGTATATGTTATTTTTTTACCACCCTTTGGATGCGCTCCTATAACCAATTTTCTATCCCGGTTTGTAACTTAAGCGTTTGTGGGGAACTGTGTCGAATGCCTTTGCAAAATCCAGATACACCACATCCACAGGTCAAGATAGCAGCTCACTTACTCATAGAATGTTAACAGGTTGGTTTGACAAGAACGACCTTTTGTAAAGCCATGCTGATTACTACTAATGATACTGTATTCATCAGCAAAATCTTGGATATAATCCTTTATCATTCCTCCAATAGTTTACATACTATTATTGTTAGACTGACTGGCCTGTGGTTTCCAGGTATATATCTCTGCCCTTTTTTTAAATATTGGTACCATGTTGACCCGCTGGTACCATTACTGTCAGTATGCTGTCCATAAAAATTAGGAATCGCAGTCTAGCTATGACCTGACTGAGTGCTTTGAGGACTTTCGGTTGTAAGCCATCTGGTCCTGGTGATTTATTTGCGCTATGCTTCTCACTGTAGAAGTGCTGTCCTACGTTACTATACACCTCCTCGTATATTGGATTTAGGAAGGACACTGCTGAGCCTATGCCCTCTCCACCAGTGCAGCATACCTCTGCCACCTCCTGGTGACAGAATAGGGTCTCTGTAAGAGAAGTCCGGCTAACAGACGCGCACCTGCGCACAAGTACGGGCACACCAGTGTAAAGAAGGACTTGTATTGGTGTATGCGCGGGCATGCACAGGCGCGCGCCAATGCGCGCACACTGGGGCGCGCCAATGCGCACACAGCTACATTGGCCCTCATGCTACTTTGTGTCCTTCATTCCCTGTCATCACTACCAGGGGTGTCGGACAGGAGGTGCAGGAGAAGCCCCCTCTCCAGATTGATCTCCACCAGGTACGTGACAGTCTCACTTAGTACTAGCAAGTACCTCATGCATGCTCTAGTTAACTCCTTCACTCTCCTGTACTATGCAGCTAGGTATATGTCTTCATACTGTGGGTTTGGTCCCAGTTGCTTTGGGGAACTGACTGCTAGGGAGGGAGTCAGAGCACTGACCCCCTTGATAGCAGAGGACCTGTCACCTTCACCAGGTGCCATGCTTCATGACCAGATACTGTATAGTTGCCACCAGTTCTTGGTTACCTGGGACAACTGCTGTCCAACTCCAACTCTCCTGCCAAGTTAATTCTTTGTAGTGACAAAAGAAACAAAAGTGTGGCGCTATATATATCACATCCACAGCCATGTGTATTACAATAAAGACATATAAAAATAGTGAATACTACCAAAAAATGTATGATCATAAAATGGATAGTGGCAAATAATTAATCAGTGTTGATCACATATAAAGTAAATACACAATAATGCTTAATCATCAGATGTGCCAGTGATTAGTAGAAACCCGTGCTGGTTCCATGAGCCAGACACCAAACATAAAAAAATTATTTTTATGTTTGGTGTCTGGCTCATGGAACCAGCACGGGTTTCTACTAATCACTGGCACATCTGATGATTAAGCATTATTGTGTATTTACTTTATATGTGATCAACACTGATTAATTATTTGCCACTATCCATTTTATGATCATACATTTTTTGGTAGTACTCACTATTTTTATATGTCTTTATTGTAATACACACGGCTGTGGATGTGATATATAGCGCCACACTTTTGTTTCTTTTGTTTTTTTTCTGCCTTGAGTCTATAGGTGTGTTGGCTGCTTTTCACTTTCTTTCTAAACGTAGCGCTGTACTTAAATTTTATTTTTGCAATCCTTTGTAGTGGCCTTGCTTCATATCCCATATGTGCTTTACAGGCCCTGTTCTTCTGATATTCAATATTTTATAATGCACTCCTTAAATAACTTCAGACTAGGCCTAGAACATTTTAAAAACTTTAATGAGAACTCTCATGACAATATCTATACAAGTGCAATACTGTTCCAAGTTGGGACCTGCCCAGGCATACCTTAAAAATGTGTGGTCCATATTCGGTATCCTCCAAGCCTGGGAGATTCCTACAAAGCTCTGGTATCTCGTAGGACTACATGGCGCAGCAGCCCTTTCTCAGCGTCCCATGTGCACTCTCTCTCTCCTTGGAACCAGTCTTCTTCCTATTTATATAAGCCCTGGGAAGGAAGGCAGGGCCCAAAAAGCCTGGGAAAAGCCTGGGAAAAGATACCAGATCCAAAAATCGCTTTTCAGCCTGGGCAAACCAGTCTGGGTAAACCAACTAGCTTACTTAAACAAAAAATCCTCCTTGTAGGCACCTGTCTACAAGCTTGTTGGACATCTCATTCTGAAACCATGGACATTAATATAGAGTTGGCCCCACTCTGTGTCTTTGACCACCTCCACTCTTCTTGGAAGGCTTTCCACAAGATTTTGGAGTGTGTTTGTGGGAATTTGTGGCTATTTGTGAGTTTAGGTACTGATGTGGAATGAAAAAATCTCACAATTGGCATTATATTTGTTTCAAAGGTGCTCTATGCAGGACATTTTAGTCAAACTGGGACAAACTGGTCAAACCAGTTCCCTATGGAGCTAGCTTTGTACACAGGGGACAGTCATGCTGGAACAGATCTCAAACTGTTGTTAGAAGGCTGGAAACACACAATTATCTACATATGTTTATATATTATAAACTCCAGGTACTACGGGGAAAAAAGCACAGAAAGTTACAAGTAAAAGTAGAGAGGGATTAGTCCCCCGTCAGATTTTTATGCTGTCTATGCCCCCAATAGGGAGCTTCATCCACTCTAATTGTCCTGTAACCATTATCTTCAAAAATTAAAGTAGAAATCCCCAAATTGTGGGTTGTCACAGAACAGTAATCAAAATCTTCCAATAGGGACACTAGTTTTGGTGATCCTGGTGACACCCTGGGATTCCCTCACTTTGGAGAAATTTTCTCTCACTTCCTGTTTTGGCTAAGGGACCGGAAGTGAAGAAAAAATTCCTCTGTGGGACACAGATGGCAAAAATAAAAAACTGACAGAAGTTACATTTACTCTATCCAAAATGGAAAAAAAAATTGCCATTGGTTACACTTTAACCGTTTGCCGTCCAGCGCACGATGATATATATTGGTAGAATGGCACGGCTGCGCAAATGGGCATACCCATATGTCCCCTTTAAGTTGCGGGATAGTGGGCGCGCCGGTGGCCTGCGATCATGGCACGGAGAGGCAGAATGGGGAGATGTCTACGTAAACAAGGCCGTTCCCTGTTCTGCCTAGCAACATGACAGGGATCTACTACTCCCAGTGATCGGGAGTCATGTTCTAGTGAGAACACACTGAGAGAACACATTTAACCCCTTTATTGCCCCTAGTGTTAACCCCTTCCCTGTCAGTGACATTTACACAGTAATCAGTGCATTTTTATAGCACTGATCACTGTATATATGTCAATGGTCGCAAAATAGTGTCAAAAGTGTTCGATCTGTCCACCTCAATGTCGCAGTCATGATAAAAATCACAGATCGCCACCATTACTAATAAAAAAAAAAGAATAATAAAAATACCATAAATCTATCCCCCATTTTGTAGACATTATAACTTTTGTACAAACCAATCAATATACACTTATTGCAATTTTTTTTTACCAAAAATATGTAGAAGAATACATATCAGCCTAAACTGAGGAAAAAAATTGTGTTTTTATATATTTTTTGGGGATATTTACTATAGCAAAAAGTAAAAAATATTGTTTTTTTTTTTTTCAAAATTGTCCCTCTTTTTTTGTTTATAGCGCAAAAAATAAAAACTGCAGAGGTGATCAATTACTATTAAAAGAAAGCTTTATTTGTGGGAAAAAAGAACGTCAATTTTGTTTGGGTGCAACGTCGCACAACCGCGCAATTGTCAGTTAAAGCCACGCAGTGCCGTATCGCAAAAAACGCTCTGGTCAGGAAGGTGGTAAATCCTTACGGGGCTGAAGTGGTTAAGCTCAAAATTCCCCATTATTCTTGGCTCTCTTAGGCATTCAGTCACCGATTTCCCTTTGTAGTAATGACAGGTCTCTCAAAACAAAGGACTGTAGCAAAGTTTAGAACTTCCTGGTAGTGAAGGAAGCAGGCATCAGTTCAGTAGGTTAGCATAATGCAATACAAACTGGAATACGTTTGCATGAGAAGGGCTAACCTGACTTTAGAACCTTTCCATCCCTTTTCAGTCAGTGGCACTATCCCTATATATACTCCCACTGAAGGGTCCCCTTATGGTGCAAACTGTGCTATGTATAGCACATCTCTGCCAAAAAATTACCTGCCTAAACTGGGCACAGGCTGCCCCAAAGGGGTGCCCAGAGCCCATAACAGACAACACATTGCTGCATCAACAAAGTGGTCACATAACAAAGAAAATGGAATTGATTGAGCAATCACATAACCACTTCAATTCCCATAGAGCAATCCCATTGGGTGAAGTAATCACTGGGGGACAAGTTTGGCCTGATACCACCTCTGAGCAACAAGCAGACACTGCCCTCCCACACTGTAAACACAGGGAGAAGGGTAGGAGCAGAAGTCCATTGACTGACCACTTGTCTATAAATTTCACATTAGTTAAGAGGTCTTGGAATCTTCCACAAGTAAAGTATAAGGTAAAAACAACAATATCATTCCACAGTTTTGAGTAAAGCAGAGCCATGCTGGAGCCCTGTTTGGAAAGTACTTGCCTTCTGGGAGACAGACAAGCAGATAGCTCCCATCATCTCCAAATTCAGTGGACCTTTGATAGGGAGGGTCTCACTGTAATGCCCCGTACACACGGTCGGGTTTTCCGATGGAAAATGTCCGATCGGAGCGTGTTGTCGGAAATTCCGACCATGTGTGGGCTCCATCGGACATTTTCCATCGGATTTTCCGACACACAAAGTTTGAGAGCAGGATATAAAATTTTCCGACAACAAAATCCGTTGTCGGAAATTCCGATCGTGTGTACACAAATCCGACGGACAAAGTGCCACGCATGCTCAGAATAAATAAAGAGATGAAAGCTATTGGCCACTGCCCCGTTTATAGTCCCGACGTACGTGTTTTACGTCACCGCGTTCAGAACGATCGGATTTTCCGACAACTTTGTGTGACCGTGTGTAGACAAAACAAGTTTGAGCCAACATCCGTCGGAAAAAAATCCTAGGATTTTGTTGTCGGAATGTCCGAACAAAGTCCGACCGTGTGTACGGGGCATAAATGTCCTCAATACACTCCATGTCATCCTATAATATATTGTGCATTCTAATGTAGACATAAGAAAAAAAAAATCCAAAACACAATTAATTCTTGCAAACCACAATTACATATGTGTGGCAGCACTGAACTCTGCTCTTCAGGGCCCCCAGCAGTGCAAGCTTTTTGGCTTTCACTTCCCACAGGTGACGCCATGATTGAGGTTCACAGGTTATTAGTGGCTGTGCCCCTGACTGTTAATGGATAAGGCCTGCACTGCTAGTGGGCTAGAGGATTAGAGTTACCCACCACCTCATTAGTCAATAATAGATACAATGTAGAGAAGGCATTCATCAACCACGAGTTCCTCCAATTAGGAGGATCAGAATGGACAGTGTAGAATTCTACTGTTGTAGCAGGATTTAACGTCTTTGCTTTCTGTTTTTTTCTGCCATTTCTAAAGCCTCCTGCACTTTCTTCTCCACTTTCTCCTCCACCTCTACATCATGCATATACTTTAGGAGGAATTTCTTTCTCTCCAGTCTCTCCCTCCTCAGATCCCGTTGGTGGTGGGACATATAATAGGCGACATCTTGCAGAGCATTGTAGAGAAATACCAGTATGTCGGTGTCTTTCCCCCGGGTCCTCTCACGATTTTCTGTGGTATAATTCTCCACCGGTATGACCTGCTCGGCTCCCATCGCTATGAACTTGTTCCTCACTTCAGAAGTATTTTGACTTCCTTTGCTGGTGATGACTACAATTGGAATAAAGCCTGAAATATATATAAATAGAAGCAGGTAAATGTTACAAAGGTACATATCCATGAGGGGGGGGGGGTTAGAAAAAAAGGTTGGGATTATATAAAAACTAATAATGGTTATTGAGGGTTTAGACTTGTTTGATTTGTCCTATATTTGCTGGAGTGCTGGAACTGTCATCATGTGTACATGAACAATACTTTGGTTTGCTCATGAGCCCTAAGTTATGAATGAAAGCTGCAGCTAGGAATAAAGCAGCTTCTTTTTTCCTTCCATTACTAAGAGTAGGATTGTCAAACTGGCAACCCAGCTCTACAGATGCTTCGAGAGAGCTGTTCTTCCTGTGCAATCTGCAAGGCTGATTGTCAGTTTGCCAGCTGGGTCTTCAGGAACACTGTAGAGGCTTCCACTCTAGCCATCCCTCACCCACTCCACCCCTACCACCACCACCAGTGCTCAAGCTGGGAGCCTCATCTGCAGCCTTACCATCCTCATATACTGTATATACAGTGCCTTGAAAAAGTATTCACACCCCTTGAAATTTTCCACATTTTGTCATGTTACAACCAAAAATTTAAATGTATTTTATTGGGATTGTATGTGATAGACCAACACAAAGTGGCACATAATTGTGAAGTTGAAGGAAAGTGATAAATGTTTTTTTTTTATTGTTTACAAACAAATATCTGAAAATTGTGTGTGTGTGGGGGGGGGGGCATTTGTATTCAGCCCCCTTTACTCTGATACCCCTAACTAAAATCTAGTGGAACCAATTGTCTTCAGAAGTCACCAAATGAGTAAATAGAGTCCACCGGTGTGTAATATAATCTCAGTATAAATACAGCTGTTTTGTGAAGCCCTCAGAGGTTTGTTAGAGAACCTTAGGGAACAAACAGCATCATGAAGGCCAAGGAACAAACCAGACAGGTCAGGGATAAAGTTGTGGAGAAGTTAGGGTTAGGTTCTTTTTTTTTTTTGTCACATTCAGTCGACCATCTAGAGAGGCATTGAATCAACTTTGCAGTTCATTTATCTTCCAGCCCTCTCTCTTTTGTCTCATCATTGTGACTCTTGCCATATCAAAAAAACATTAAAACCAAATGTGTAACGTATCTGATATCATGCCTATATCGTCTACGGAGATCTTACAGTAGACGATTCAACAAAATTACCTTCTTATCTATTTAACCCCCCCCTCCCTCCTCTCCCCCCCTTCCCCCCTCTCTCCCTCCCCCCATCTCTCCAAGGTCTAATTTTCCCTTTTCGCCTACTCTGATCCATGTTTTATTTCATAAATGCTACACCACGTTTTTTTAAATTTCACCCAGCGTTCCCACTCCACTGAGCTCGCATTTCTTGTTTCCTCTTCCAAGCTTGACCTAGTCTCCAAGTGATAAGTTTCTTCTACTGCATCTATCCATTCCCATATCTCAGGACTCTCCTTCCTCCGCCAATTCTTCGGGATTATTAGTTTTGCGGCCTTTAGGAGGTGGGGAACCAATGATTGCTTATATTTTTTAATGTCTCCGACTCCCCCATGAAACAGGACCTCCCATGGGTCTCCTGGCACTTCTATTTCTGTTATTTTCTTTACTAGGTCAAGTATCTTACTCCAAAAGTTTTTTATTTTAGGGCATGTCCACCAAAGGTACGCCATTGTTCTGATTTCATTGCAGCCCCGCCAGCAAAGAGCCGACCTATTTTGATATTTACTTGTTATCTCTGGAGTAAAGTAACTTCTACTTATACATTTGTAGTTCATTTCTGCTGTCCGTACGTCGACTGCTGAGTAACAAATCATTTTAAGAATTCTTTTAATTGTGTTTTCCTCTTTCTTTGTGCCTAATTCCCTCTCCCATTTACTTATAAATGGGGGTATCTCCAGCTGGTCAATCTTCATCAGAGCTTTGTAAATTTTTGAGACTATATTTCTCGGGTCTTCTGTGTCACATAGCCTCTCAAAGTCCGTCAGGTTATCCCCTTCCCTGATCGGTACTGGAAGTTTACTCACAAAGTGGCACACCTGGAGGTACCGCCATTCGTCCAACCCACGTGCCTCCCTCCCATTCCTAATTTCTTGTAGTGTCATAATTTTACCCTCCTTTATAATATGTCTTAATTGTGTCTTTCCCCAAAGTGCTTCTTTTCCTCCCATAGTTTCTAATCCTGGTGGAAAAAAATTGTTATCTATAAGTGCCAATAATGATGAATTATAGTTCCCATTTAATTTCTTATACACCCCGTCCCATATTTTAAGTGCATTACGTGTTATTGTGTGTGTATTTTCTCCTAAAATTCTAGCATGGGGAGGGTTCCATATCAAACTTCCCAGTGGTGCTTTACTAAGATATTCTTCTATTCTTACCCAGTGTTTTTCATTTACTCTCTTTGCCCATTCTACTAATCTGGCCATTACTGCCGCCTTGTAATAATTCTGAACATCTGGTACAGCCAGGCCGCCGTGTGTTTTCTTTTGTTTTAGAATCTTGAAAGAGACTCTCGGTTTTTTATTTTTCCATATGAAGCTCATTATTATATTTTTTAACTTTCTCAGATAGTATAGAGGTAGTGGTAGCGGTATCATCTGGAACACGTATGTGATCTTAGGGAGTAGTACCATTTTAATGACATTAATGCGACCGATCCATGAGATAGCTTTCTTTGCATAGTTTTTACAGTCAGCTCTAATTATATCTAGCAGGGGTAAGTAGTTTATTGTGAATATTATTTAAGTTGAGTTGGCTAACTTAATTCCTAGGTACGTTAGTTCTTTAGTCCATCTGAAACAATTTTTTTTTTTTTTCAGTATACCAATTTCTGTTTTCTTTAAATTTATATTTAATATTTCCGATTTTACCATGTTTATTTGAAAGTTAGACAGCTCCCCGTAATCCCTTAGGGCCTTGACTAACTTGGGCATGGTGATTTCAGATATAAAATAATACATCGTCGCATAAGCTGCGACTTTATGTTCGTCTTCTCCGATCTTAATACCTCTTATATCCGGGTCAGCGCGTATTGTTGCCAAGAGAGGCTCCATAGTAAGGACAAAGAGCAATGGGGACAAAGGACACCCCTGCCTCGTACCATTCCCCATTTCTAATGGCTGAGATATGACTCCATTCACTCCCACCGTTGCCGTCGGGTGGTGGTACAAAGTTTTAATCCTCTGATACATTTTAGGACCAAGACCCATGGTCTCCAAGGTCTGGAACATGAGCCTCCAGTCTACCCTGTCGAAGGCCTTTTCGGCATCAATCGACAGTAGTAGCCCTAGGGGTCCGCTCTCCTTCATTTTTTGTAGCAAGAGTAATGTCCTGACCCCGTTGTCCTTCCTTTCCCTTTTAGTGACAAAACCCACCTGGTTTGGACTGACCAGGGCGTTCATTGATCCCTTTAACCTCTATGCCAGTATTTTTGCGTATAGTTTTGTGTCAGTATTGAGGAGGGAGATGGGACGATAACTTGAGCAAAGTGTTTTTTCTTTTCCCTCCTTCAATATAACCGTGATAGAAGCCTTTAAGGCCTCCTTGCTCATATCGTAATCCTCTCCCAACCCATTAAAATACTGGCACAACCTAGGAATCAATATTTCTTTAAATTTCCTATAGTAGATTAGTGTAAATCCGTCCGGGCCTGGACTTTTCCCGGATGCCATACCTGCTATTGCTTTTCTTATTTCTTCTTCGGAACTTGGGGCTTCCATACACTCTCTTTCAGCTTCTGAGATCTTGGGCAGTTTTGCCTTCTCTAAATATTTATTATTTCTCTCTCTCATATTATTAAGCAAGGTATCCTGTTTGTGAACTGAGTATAGCTCCTGATAATAGTTTTTGAAAACCTCCGCTACTTCTTTAGAAGAATACTTTATATGGCCCTCTTTGGTCTTGATTTTTTCTATAAAATTCCTCGCTTTCCGTTTTTGCACTATATTCGCTAGGGGTTTACCTGGTTTATTGGCCCAACGATGCCTGTCCCCTATAATCTTACTATGTTTTGCTCTTACTTCTTGTTCCAATAGTTTTCAGCTCTGCCTTTTTAATGACTATGTGTTTGTATAGCACTTGGGGGAGTTGTCCTATTTGTAACTTGTGTTTCTGTTCTAGGTTGGCCAGTTCCTCTATTAATTTTTGAGTTTTCTCACCTCTCTCTTTCTTCTTCCTTGTCCCTATCTCAGTTAATACCCCTCTGATGTAAGCTTTATGGGCCTGCCACAAGGTAGCCCCGGATACTTCTCCCGTATCATTGCTCGCAAAGTAATCCTTCAGTTCTTTACTGATTCTATTGAACCCTTCGTCCCCGCTTATCAACTCTTCATTTAAGCGCCACTGCCCTGGAGGTCTACTCTTTTCACCTATTTTTATTTCTATGGTCAATGGTGCGTGCCCTGAATAAGTTATATTTCCTATCCAGGAGTCTACCACCTTCTCGATTTCTCTATAGTCTATCAATCCATAATCGATCCGGGAGTACGACTCGTGCACAGGTGAATAGAACGTGTAATCCCTTCCCCTTGGATGTTGCACTCTCCATATGTCTACCAGCTGTAGACTGGCGAGCTTTTGCTTAATCTTGCTTAATTGAACACTGTTCCTCACCTGTGCCCGAGTCGTACTATCTAAACCCGGATCCATACAAAAGTTGAGATCCCCCATTAATATCAAATGCCCTTGTCTAAAGTTCGTTAAGTTCTCCAAAGTTTTTGCAACATCGGGTTCTTATTTGGCGCATATATATTAGCCAATGTATATTCTTTTTCATATAATCTACCTCTTAGAAATATGTATCTACCTTCTGTGTCTACTAGTCTCTCTTCCAGCACAAACCTAGTTCTTTTTGCAAATCCAATGGCAACACCCCGTGTTCTACTTGAGATAGTATCTCCTTGGTACCAGATCGGGTAATCCCCTGAAAATAATCTTAGTCTTGATTGATGTGATATATGTGTTTCCTGAAGGAATACCACCTCTGGTCCAAGCAGTCTAAGCTCATTAAAGATACTTCTTCTTTTGTTGGCCATATTTAGGCCTTTGATATTATACGTTATACATTTTATTGTATTTGGTGTCATTTTTCTACCTCCAAATCGCCCCATTCTATCTTAGACCTTGGAGAGATAACCCATACTTTAATTGTTGAGGTTATACTACAACCCCTCCCCTTATTCCTCCCCCCTTCCCTATCATCCCTCCCTCTCACCCATATCCGCCCCATCCCCCTTCTGGTCATCTCTAGACCCTTAAACCAATGTGGATTCCGTATATCATAACCCACCATTGGTCTCTGGAGCTGTTGGCATGCCAGCTATTCAGTCATCGCTGCCCCGGTGGCCAGATATTCTAGTCAGCTCCTCACTGCAATCTGACTTTAGACTTTACTTTGTATAAATTTTTCTCCACCCCTCCTGCCCTCCTCCACCCCCCCCTCCTCCACTCACACCACCCCTGTTCCCAAATCTATCCATGCATCCTGTAGGCCTAATTTCCTGCAGAATTCTTCCAGCTCATCTGGGAATCTTAGCCTGGCTGTTCTGCCATCTTTACTGCTGATTAGGCAGGCCGGAAATCCCCATGAATACTTTATATTTTGGTTTATCATTTGTTCTAGGAGGGGTTTCAGCAGGCGTCTTCTCAATAATGTGTCTTTGGCTAAGTCTGCGAATACTTGAATCCTAGTCTCCTCGTATTGGAGTGGGGTTTGCCCCCTCAATTTTATCCATATTTTCTCTTTGTCTGTGTAGAATCTAAACCTCACAATTATATCGCGACTTCTTTCTTTTCGGCTAGTATCTAGCCTACCTATCCGGTGCACCCGTTCAATTTACCCTTTTGCCTGTTTTGGAAACAAGTATTTTCTGTTGAATTTTACATCTTATTGATTTTAGGACAATCAAAAAAGTTCTAGCTAATATTCATGTATTACCATTTTTTTTATGTCAGGTGAGAGTGGCTATGAACAATATTCAGCCATATTAACTACTCCAGCCAATAGTTGAGCCCGCCCAAATACAGAGGTTTTAAATGTTTTAAGTCTTGGCACAGATTTTCAATTGGATTTAGGTCTGGATTGTGATTGGGCCATTCTAACACATGAATATGCTTTAACCTAAAACCATTCCATTGTAGCTCTGGCTGTATGTTTAGGGTCGTTGTCCTGCTGGAAGGTGAACCCACACCCCAGTCTCAAGTCTTTTGCAGTCTCTAACAGGTTTTCTTCTAAGATTGCCCTGTATTTGTCTCCATCCATCTTCCCATCAACTCTGACCAGCTTCCCCGTCCCTGCTGAAGAAAAGCATCCCCACCACATGATGCTGCCACCACCATGTTTCACAGTGGGGATGATGTGTTAAGGGTAATGTGCAGTGTTAGTTTTCTGCCACACATAGTTTTGCTTTTAGGCCAAAAGTTCAATTATGGTTTCATCTGACCAGATCACCTTCTTCCACATTTTTGCTGTGTCCCCCCACATGGCTTCTCACAAACTGCGAATGGGACTTCTTATGGCTTTCTTTCACCAATGTCTTTCTTCTTGTCACTCTTCCATAAAGGTCAGATTTGTGGAGAACACGACTAATAGTTGTCCTGTGGACAGATTCTCCCACCTGAGCTGTGGATCTCTGCAGCTCCTACAGAGTTACCATGGACCTCTTGGCTGCTTCTCTGATGAATGTTCTCCTTGCCCGGCCTGTCAGTTTAGGTGGACGGCCATGTCTTTTTAGGTTTTCAGTTGTGCCATACTCTTTCCATTTTCCGATGATGGATTGAACAGAGCTCCGTGAGATGTTCAAAGCTTAGGATATTTTTTTATAACCTAATCCTGCTTTATACTTCCCACCAACTTCATGTGTGGGTGGGGGCAGACTGCGGCCAGTGGGGGTAGAAAATGACCCATTGTCAGTGGGAGGAATAGTGCCCCATCATTGGTTTTAGGAGGAAGAATAGTGCCCCATTGCGGTCATCAGTGGGATGAATAGTGTTCCATCGATGGTGTCACTGGGTACCCATTGGTTTCGCTTGGAGGAATAAGGACCAGATAAAAGAAAGAAAAGGGCTGCATCCGGCCCCTGGGTCACAGTATGGAGACTACTGGTCTAAGATATGGTTTTATGTTTTGTAATAAAGATGTAATAAACTATGTTATATTTTCCTTTTTATTTATTATATTTGATGCTGGGAAAGTACCTCACACCCCATGATACAAGTTGTTGGCTATTTTATTACTGAATATAAATACTGTATTTGAGTTTTCAGGAACCCCCCATCAATGCACAATTCTGTCATTTTTCATGTATCCTAAAGGTCAGAATGGAAGCAGTTTACCCCCCCCCCTCCCGCCATAATAATGTATTCATTTTCATCCCTTTGACAGTCATTTTCAGCTCGTGACGCCCCTTTTACTGAAAATAACCGTCATTATGGCAAATTCAATTTTTTTAGCTCAGTGGACTGATCATTTAGTAATTTATATATTAGACCCTCCTGCCAGGATTTCTTGCAGAAATCTCACCTGTCAACAACTTGCACTCCCTCAGAAATGTTTGAATCTCCTTTTGCTCAGAGCCAAGAGGCAAACGAGAGCTGTAGATAAAAAAAAGGAAAAATGATGTAAATAGCTCAGAATATCCACACATGGATAGATGTTTGAATAATGTAGTGTGCTACTGATAAACATACAAAAAGACTATTACATGATCAGTAGGGATGAGCTTCGAGAACATTGGCTGTTCGCAAGTTCGCCGAACACCGAACAATTTGGGGTGTTCGCGGCAAATTCGAATGCCGCGGAACACCCTTTAAAAGTCTATGGGAGAAATCAAAAGTGCTAATTTTAAAGGCTTATATGCAAGTTATTGTCATAAAAAGTGTTTGGGGACCCGGGTCCTGCCCCAGGGGACATGTATCAATGCAAAAAAAAGTTTTAAAAACGGACGTTTTTTCAGGAGCAGTGATTTTATTAATGCTTAAAGTCAAACAATAAAAGTGTAATATCCCTTTAAATTTCGTACCTGGGGGGTGTCTATAGTATGCCTGTAAAGGGGCGCATGTTTCCCGTGTTTAGAACAGTCTGACAGCAAAATGACATTTCGAAGGAAAAAACTCATTTAAAACTACCCGCGGCTATTAATGAATTGCCGGTCCGACAATACACATAAAAGTTCATTGATAAAAATGGCATGGGAATTCCCCACAGGGAAACCCCGAACCAAAATTAAAAAAAAAAAAAAAATGACGTGGGGGGGTCCCCCTAAATTCCATACCAGGCCCTTCAGGTCTGGTATGGATATTAAGGGGAACCCCGGCCAAAATTAAAAAAAAAAAATGACGTGGGGTTCCCGCTAAATTCCATACCAGACCCTTCAGGTCTGGTATGGATTTTAAGGGGAACCCCGCGCCAAAAAAAAAAAAAAAATGGCGTGGGGTCCCCCCAAAAATCCATACCAGACCCTTATCCGAGCACGCAACCTGGCAGGCCGCAGGAAAAGAGGGGGGGGACGAGAGTGCGCCCCCCCCCTCCTGAACCGTACCAGGCCACATGCCCTCAACATTGGGAGGGTGCTTTGGGGTAGCCCCCCAAAACACCTTGTCCCCATGTTGATGAGGACAAGGGCCTCATCCCCACAACCATGGCCGGTGGTTGTGGGGTCTGCGGGCGGGGGGCTTATCGGAATCTGGAAGCCCCCTTTAACAAGGGGACCCCCAGATCCTGCCCCCCCTGTGTGAAATGGTAAGGGGGTACTTACCCCTACCATTTCACTAAAAAAGTGTCAAAATAGTTAAAAATGACAAGAGACAGTTTTTGACAATTCCTTTATTTAAATGCTTCTTCTATCTTCCTTCATCTTCTTCTTCTTCTGGTTCTTCTGGCTCTTCTGGTTCTTCCTCCAGCGTTCTCGTCCAGCATCTTCTCCGCGGCGTCTTCTATCTTCTTCTCCTCGGGCCGCTCCGCACCCATGGCATGAGGGGGGAGGCTCCCGCTCTTCTCTTCATCTTCTTCTCTTCTTCATCTTCTTCTTCATCTTCTTCTGGTTCTTCTGGCTCTTCTGGTTCTTCCTCCGGCGTTCTCGTCCAGCATCTCCTCCGCGGGGTCTTCTATCTTCTTCTCCTCGGGCCGCTCCGCACCCATGGCATGGGGGGAGGCTCCCGCTCTTCTCTTAATTTTCTTCTTCATCCTCTTCTCTTCTTCATCTTCTTCATCTTCTTCATCTTCATCTTCTCTTCTTAATTTTCTTCTCCGGGCCGCTCCGCATCCATGCATGGAGGGAGGCTCCCGCTGTGTGACGGCGTCTCCTCGTCTGACGGTTCTTAAATAACGGGGGGCGGGGCCACCCGGTGACCCCGCCCCCCTCTGATGCACGGGACATGACGGGACTACCCTGTGGCATTCCCCGTGCGTTTTTTTTTTTGGCGCGGGGTTCCCCTTAAAATCCATACCAGACCTGAAGGGTCTGGTATGGAATTTAGGGGGAACCCCACGTCATTTTTTTTTAAAATTTTGGCCGGGGTTCCCCTTAATATCCATACCAGACCTGAAGGGCCTGGTATGGAATTTAGGGGGACTCCCACTTCATTTTTTTTTTTTTAATTTTGGTTCGGGGTTTCCCTGTGGGGAATTCCCATGCCGTTTTTATCAATGAACTTCTATGTGTATTGTCGGCAATGCAATAGCCGCGGGTAGTTTTAAATGGCTTTTTTTCCTTCGAAATGTCATTTTGCTGTCAGGCTGTTCTAAACACGGGAAACATGCGCCCCTTTACAGGCATACTATAGACACCCCCCAGGTACGAAATTTAAAGGGATATTACACTTTTATTGTTTGACTTTAAGCATTATTAAAATCACTGCTCCTGAAAAAACGGCCGTTTTTAAAACTTTTTTTTGCATTGATCCATGTCCCCTGGGGCAGGACCCGGGTCCCCAAACACTTTTTATGACAATAACTTGCATATAAGCCTTTAAAATTAGCACTTTTGATTATTCATGTTCCTGTCCCATAGACTTTAACGGTGTTCGCGTGTTCGAGCGAACTTTTTTCCTGTTCGCATGTTCTGGTGCGAACCGAACAGGGGGGTGTTCGGCTCATCCCTAATGACCAGGGCATCTATAATGGCAATTATAGGCCACTGAACACAGATACAAAACAACTGCACTGACAGACCCCCCCCCCCCCAGTAATAATAGGGTTTAAGTCTTAGATAAATGGTAGCAAGTAGTTCAACAGTATTTGTTGCAGGGGATGGTTACTACTCCTATAACCAGGTCCTGAATTTTCTAATGCACATACCAGAAGACAAACACAAGAGGGCGCCACCATCTATGTGTAGACTGTATTAAATGGTTTACACTTAGATGATGGCACCCTCTTGTGTTTGTCTTCAATTAACAACTCTACACTTTTAAGAAGTGGAGGAAAACAGCTGGCAGAGGTTGTAGAGTGGATGAAAGACAGGAGGAGGTGTGAGAGACCTGGAAGAGGGGAACTAGGTAAACAAGGACCCAGAAGACAGGAACCTCCCTTGCACTTTGAGTATGATATAGGACGATACGCGTCAGGATTGGAGCACAGGACACTGTCACATCTCAATGGCAGGAGACGAGCTCAGCGCTCGTGGATGCTATGTGCCGCAGTCTGCTTTTAAATGTGAGTCTGCTTTATTGTTTTAAATAAAATTAGTCTACCATATGGGATTATGCTATGTTTACTCTTTCTCTATACCCAATATACACCTATCTTATCTGACGAGCATTGCGGAGCTGGGACCAATTGAGGACATCCACTGAGGCATACGAACTCGGCGTTCGTGGATTGATGCCCACATTCACTTTGAACAAGTGAGTGCACCCTTTTCCTTTGGTCCACCCCCCCTCTTGTCGTCACGGTGTTATATTTGATATACAGCTTATGTCATTTTTATTTATCATTCTATATACCCATCATTGGAACCATTTGCAACACCGGATGGGATATCCATGTCCGCCCGTGGTCTCTAACTAAGCACATGCTGTATACCTTACAGCAGTAAGGTGAGCTACTTAAAGACACGGAGGTGTTCACACTGAAGAGTTGCACGTTGTTTGGTGGCGGGACTGTTATTTATTCACTCATATGGACTCACTGTATCCAGTCTTCATATTTATGTTAGTTAATTTGTGCTAGTCTGGAGACTAGAGCAACTGGGACATTTTGTTATTTTTTTCACTTAAGTTTGTTCAAATCCATATATTGTATATTTACTTTTTGAGATATTTATTTTAATCGCCACACTTATCATATATTATACATACCATACTTGAGTTCACCATTTTGTATATTGTTACCTTCCTTTTATTTGTGGCCCCTTTCTGGAGCTGTTTTCCACCTCTCTATCACATTCACTTTATATTTAGTCCCTCCCACATCCCACTGACACTGATACCAATTATGAATACATTTTTTTTAAAATCTTGCCTAAAATATACTGACTCTGACCTTTGACCCTTACAAACAATAACCCTGGCACTGACCTAGATCAAACCTTGATCTAGGTATTTTTTCTTTCTTTTGTTCTTTTCTTTTTTATTATTATTATGTTATTTATTTTTTTTTTTACAGACACTTTTTTTCTCTCTCTCTGCAAGGAGAGACAAAGATGCATTGTATATTTCTTCTCCATTTACAGAGAGAGAAAAACACATGGGTGGGCTTCAGAGTGACTGATCATTGTGATAGCCAATCAGATGCTACCACAGTGATCACTTGACCTGGAATCGGGAGTTTTGGGTCCTGATTGTTAGTACGAGACCCAGGGCTCTCCGTGAGACCCTGGTCTCTGTGCTGGGAACGTGCTATTCGGCACGATCCCAGCACAAAGGCAGATATGCATATATTTATATACCCCACGGCAAAAAACCCACTTCCATGAGGTCGCATGTATGTGTTAGGCTGGTGTAAAAGGGTTAAATATTAGCAAAACATTCAGTGCCACTGCAAGTCAGTGCCCTCCAGGGCTGCTAGTCAGTGCCCACCAGTGCTGCTAGTCAGTGCCCACCAGTGCCACCTATCAGTGCCCATCAGTCCCTTTTCTCCTCTCCAGTGTCTTTCCATTTTGCAAATTCATTTGGGTGGTTAAACACCCCTTTTCCCCCTCCTGACACATGAGAGTAGAAACATGAGCTCCAGTACATAGGATTGATTATTTTATATGCTGTTGGTATTTGTATAAGAGTGATAAGAATTATTGGAGAATTATCGTTAAGTATGAGTAAATTCCAGGGTGCCGAATGGGTAAACTTAATGTCAGGCTATGAGACAGACTTTGAACAAGGAGATCGAGCCAAAACTCAGTTCTCATCTCTTTTCCATAAACTAAACAGAACACTTGAGAAAAAATCTGCAATATTTTGGCACATCAAAACTTTAAATTGGTACAAAGAAGATAAGATTAGTCCTCTAGGTCTATGGATTCAAATATTCCCGAATTTAGATCAGATTAGTACTGAATGTAAAAGAGAATGGGAGGCTAATTTGAATGCTTGTTCCCAGGAGATGATGACTATCCTCACCAAGGAATATAACAAACAAATGATATTGCTGGATACAGAAATTGGCAATATAGAAACCTCCTTGAAACCCTTTATGCAACACGCCCTGTACTTGGAACTGCAGGCCAAACTCCGGGATGACCTGTCGACCTATAATAGGAACGTCTTGCAGAAAAAGGAGTCAAAATTCTGGAGGGATCACGCCGCCTTCTCTGAAGGACGAGCATATAAATGGAGTAACAATTCCCAATCCAATTACCAGAAAAATAAGCAATATACATCACAACAACAATCCAAACACTCGAAGAGCGTATCAAGGCCTAAAAAAGATTTTGACTCTAGCCAGAACTTAAAAACACCCAAAGAGCGGGGTAAATTTAAGAGGAGTCGCAACAATAAGGGTTCCCCAGAACAAGATAGAAAGAAGCGGACTATGGAGACTGCTCCGGAGACTGGTTTGGAAGCCCATACCAATGAGGTGAGGCCCATAGGACCCAAATTTGATATACCTAATCTAGCCACAAATGAAACCATGATCCCACCCAATACAGCAGTAAATAAAATGCATGTAAATCCACCATTAGGATGTCAAAAATCTGGATCACAGATCCCTTTAAACCAAGCATGGGGATCCTCTCCATCCCAATTGAACAGGGGAGTGGGGAATCTGGATGCGTACGTCACGCGGATTCAACAGAATCCTTTAGCGTGATCAATTTATCATCACATCCCTTGTTCTCAGCGGAAATTAATGTATTGTCCACAAGGAAACTTTGATCTATTCGAAGTTGTAACTGACTTACAATTATTTGCACGTCGGCTACTCTTGAAGAGCCTCCATGCAAAAACTGACACCAACACGGATATAACCCAATGGGACACCTTCAATATGAAGGAATTGAAAGCTCTGCGTGATTTGACCCTCCTGTTCCAAGAGAACAACACCATAGACCTCATAGACCAAAAATCGATCTGGAAACCCTTCTTGAAAGTGTCAATGAACCCATTCAGAACCCCCTAACAAATTTCAAAAAACCCTCTGGAAAATTTCCGTCTCTCAATTTGAATCTTAGTATAGAGATTTTTGTCAAACAAACACTCAGGGATATTGCCAAACTTTCACACAAAAATAAAAAAAAAACAACCTCAAAATTTAACAGCCGAGGAGTCGATGGACAATCAGGACTACGTACGCATGTGTCTAGACATCTTAGACAAAAATCCTATACCCAATTCTATGATTTAATTCAGTCTGCTCTCGAAAAAGGAGTTATCACCATAGACCAATACGAATTCATCCGAGTCAAACATCCACGCATGACCACGTTTTACAGTTTGCCCAAAATCCATAAGAGCCAACCAAAACCTCCTGGACGACCAATTGTCTCCGGTAATGGAGGAATATCAGAAAACCTCAGCAAAGTGATTGATTCGTTTTTACAACCATTTGTCACCTGCATGCCCTCGTTTGTAAAGGACACAATGCACCTACTTCAATTGATTCAGGGAATATCACTCCCACCGAATTCTATCCTCGTGGCTATTGACGTTGAGGCCCTGTATAGCTCGATACCCCATAACAAGGGGATCGAGACTATACGGGCACTCCTGTCAAGACATCTGAGATATGATGTAGCTGTAAACGAGTTCATTATTAATGGACTCGAGTACATTCTCAATCATAATTTCTTCATCTTCGACAACTCCCACTACCTCCAGGTGCAGGGCGTGGCCATGGGCACTTGTTGTGCCCCGGCCTACGCCAATCTGTACCTGGGGGAGTGGGAGAGGATGATTGAAGAGGAGGAGGACCTTGCCAGGTATAGGAGCCACATACGTATGTGGCGACGATACATTGATGATGTCCTCCTCATCTGGGATGGCCCAGAAGAGCTATTACTAAAGTTCTTTGATCAAATTAACTCAAACAAATTCAACTTAAAATTCACTATGTCCTACGATCGCGACCAGATTACATTCTTGGACGTACAGCTGAGACGTACTTCTGAGGATACAATCTCTAGCACACTCTTTCGAAAAAGCACCGCAGGAAATACCATTCTTCACGCGGATAGCTTTCACCCCACACGCCTGAAAAATTCCATCCCTTATGGACAGTACCTGCGTGTGCGCAGGAATTGCTCCGATGAGGTATCCTTTAAACAAGAAGCACAGAAATTACAAACCAGGCTTCTAGCGCGAGGCTATAGCCGCTCATGCCTCCGTAGGGCATACAACAGAGTAGCCACACAGCCGAGGCATGCATTGTTGTTCAAAGAGAGAGTGAGGTGCGACCCGGCCATGGCTCCCACCAGGGTGATTTTACGCTTCTCGAAACAGCACAATGAGATTAGAAATATCATTCGCAAGTATTGGCCTATACTTTTAGATGATCCGAAAGTCAGCAGGTTTATTTCAAGTACCCCCTCCATTACCTATAGACGAGCTACATCATTGAGGGACAGACTAGTTCAGAGTGAGTTCAAAAGTGCACAAAAAAGACGGAAACACTGTTCTGTTCTGGGATCTTTTCCCTGTGGGCACTGCTTGTATTGCCAATATATCAGACGTGAAAAGGTCTTTCATCTTCCAAACGGGTCAATCTTTAAACCCAGGCACTTCACCAACTGCCAAACAAGAGGGGTGGTATACCTTATGTCCTGTGAGTGTGGAGCACATTATGTTGGTAAGACCAAACAAGAATTCCACCAGCGGATATCAAAACATATTTACCATATGCAAATCAGCAATCCATATTTACCACTCGGGCGACATGTAATGGAAATCCACAACTCTGTAATGCCCAAAGTATCTTTCGCCGCACTTGATCGAATCCACGTACCAATGCGAGGCGGCGATTGGAACAAAATTCTGTTGCAACACGAGCAGAGGTGGATTTTTAAATTAAACTCCACCTCGTTCCCAGAACTCAATGAGGCTATTTCATTTGCCCCTTTTTTGAAGGGGTTTGTCTCTGGAAAAACGCAATAGCTAGTTCTAATAAAACTATATATAATTCACAAAATTCTCAATAAGTTTTTTCCCTTCCCTTCCCCCCCCCCTTCCCCTTTTCCTCCTTTCCCCAGGTTTCTCGTTCCCCGTTTTTCCAATGCACTGGTACCCCCATATACTAGTATGTATTATCAGTATATATATTCATTTTATTCATTGTCATCTATCACTCTTTTATCCGGATGCTGTATAAATGCCAACATATGCATTTGAAGTTTTCTTTCTGTACTGATGCTGTTTATAGATGAACATATATGCCAATATGTAGTAGGATTGGCATTATTATGAACCAACAGATATGTGTTATATATATTTTTAAATCTTGCTTTGTACTCTTTGTTTTTTTTTTTGTTTTTTTTTTCCCCTTAGGACTGCCCCCCCCTTTTTTGACTGAGGGAGTCCTGTGGTGCTGTCTCCGCCTCCGCCTCGGTATCGGGGATGACTCGCGATCTGACTTCCCGGCAAGGTGGGGGGGGGGAACGAGCCAGCCTGTTCCAGGTGGCTCCTCCCCCCATGCTTTCCCCATTGGATGCTCGGATGGCCACCGGGCGCAACATTGGGGATCTCTTCCTCCTTGCCGGCGGCATTCCGGAACACTCTCGGATGTTTTTCGCCACTACGCATGCGCGGGGCCCCGCGCGTGTGGCGTGACGTCATTGACATCGCGAGATTTCGGCGAGAGTGACGCTCAGTCGGAGCCTAGCTCTTCCTGAACGCCAGGGAAGTCACGCTCGGCTGCCACAATGGCGGCCATGCCGCCCGCCGTGGAGTAACCAGGGTAAACACACACACCTGGACAAATTACAAGTAAGCACACACCCCCAATAGGCAGTATAAAAGCGGTATCTGCAATATACCCTCAGTCTCTCTTTCCCTTTGGTGGACAGCAGGCACTTTCCATCTCTCACCTTGTAAGTACTATTCCCTTATTTGTGTTTTTTCTTTGTTTGACACTACTCTTTGCCCTATATAATGGAGGCTTGTGCGAACATTATCTGACTTCGCATTGACCCCCATCCATTTATAACAGTCCTGTTTTATAACGGCCTGGTTACTATTCTGTTTTTCTACATTGGATACTTTTGTGTTTATTTACTTTCAGACTGGTGGACTCAGAGTGGGATACCAATCCACTGAGCCTGCTATAGTTTGTGACCAATCCCGGGTTGGCTGACAAGCAACAGTCTTGTGTGTATGGGGCAACGTAGTGCCAAAACACATGCTATTTAGCACCTTTTTGAGGTAATCAATTTAATCTTCACAATTGCGCAACTTCCTCCCCCCCCCCCTGCCCCCTTTCCTCCCCCCTTTTTCCCATGCAATCTTCTTGCTTCTTCTGTCCCTTCTTTCTCCCCCCCTTCTTCCCATTCCTCTCTTCCCTCCCGTTCCTCCCCCCTTTTTTTTTTTCTCCCCTCCCCCTTTTCCCTCTCCCCCCCCCCTTTCCCCCTTTTCCCTCTTCCCCACCTGTTCTATTCTTGGCATTTTTGGTTTATTCACTTCTATCTCATCACATTCTCACACTCAGTTATTGTTATTCATCACCCATTTTTTTCATCTTTTCAATTTATTTCATCATATTCTCACTCGGATCACCTTCACATAGAGCACAAACTGAGGGGCTGCCTGTACCTTATACTGCCTATGAAAAATACCATGTATATTCATATACTTTATACACTTTATGTTTGTGTCCTGGGCGTGTGCCAGAGACAGTTGTCCCTCGGTGTCCCCTCTTGGACACATGATTAACATGATTTAAATGACTAGATTTACTATGGAGATATTTTTTGGTTACTATCACAGGTGTACTTTTTTGTGCTCCCTGGTCGGCTGCTAGTCTGGCGGGCGGTGCCCAAGAGTGTGACCTCTCGTAAGCCACGTCGCCGTTTTTCACTGCCCTGGTCCAAACCGTGTTGGCGGTAGGGGCGCCTGGTGTTCTCCCTTGGGGAAGACGGGAGGACAGTCTTTTTAGGGGATCTCCATGTGGGATGTCTTGTTTCTCTCCCTGCTGAACACACATTATTGGGTAATTATATTGTATTTATGCACCACACGGTGAATGTAATTATTATTATACCAATGCAACCTATTTACGTGTATCAATTTTACTTATGTATATATATTTTTCAGCAGACAAATCCTCTGAAGAAGACCCCAAGTACAGGGGTTGAAACGCGTCAGGTTCGTTCAAATATTCATGCTACCTAGTGTTGTTGTGAATATGTGTCTGCCAATGTATGTTCAGCTTATCTAATATGTATTTTTTATCTCAAGTATCCCCCACTGGAGCTCATTGTTTTAACTTTTATGGTATACATCAATAAATTTGTCATATATTTTTTGATATTGTATTTGACTCCCTTTCTTATTGTGCTGCCTAAAAACCCCACCCTGGGGGAACCTCTCCTTCGTTTTCAGTTTCCAAGGGGTGAGCAGCGAATCCCTTTTCTCCTCTCCAGTGTCTTTCCATTTAGCTGAACACTGTGAGTAGGACGCACCACATTACCTTGTAGTTTTAGCTGAACACTGTGAGCAGGACGCACTACAGTAACTTGTAGCTTTAGATGAACACTGTGCAGAGGTCTCACTACACTAACTTGTAGTTTTAGCTGAACACTGTGCAGAGGTCTCACTACACTAACTTGTAGTTTTAGCTGAACACTGTAAGCAGGACGCACTGCACTAACTTGTAGCTTTAGATGAACACTGTGCAGAGGTCTCACTACACTAACTTGTAGTTTTAGCTGAACACTGTGAGCAGGACGCACTACACTAACTTGTAGTTTTAGCTGAACACTGTGAGGAGGACGCACCACACTAACTTGTAGTTTTAGCTGAACACTGTAAGGAGGACGCACCACACTAACTTGTAGTTTTAGCTGAACACTGTGCAGAGGTCTCACTACACTAACTTGTAGTTTTAGCTGAACACTGTGATCAGGACACACTACACTAACTTGTAGCTTTAGATGAACACTGTGCAGAGCTCGCAAAAAAATAACTTGTAGGTTTAGCTGAACACTGTGAGGAGGACGCACCACACTAACATGTAGTTTTAGTTGAACACTGTGAGCAGGACGCACTGCACTAACTTGTAGCTTTAGATGAACACTGTGCAGAGGTCTCCCTACACTAACTTGTAGTTTTAGCTGAACACTGTGAGCAGGACGCACTGCACTAACTTGTAGCTTTAGATGAACACTGTGCAGAGGTCTCACTTCACTAACTTGTAGTTTTAGCTGAACACTGTAAGCAGGACGCACTGCACTAACTTGTAGCTTTAGATGAACACTGTGCAGAGGTCTCACTACACTAACTTGTAGGTTTAGCTGAACACTGTGAGCAGGAGGCACTACACTAACTTGTAGCTTTAGATGAACACTGTGCAGAGCTCGCAAAAAAATAACTTGTAGGTTTAGCTGAACACTGTGAGGAGGACGCACCACACTAACATGTAGTTTTAGCTGAACACTGTGAGGAGGACGCACTGCACTAACTTGTAGCTTTAGATGAACACTGTGCAGAGGTCTCACTACACTAACTTGTAGTTTTAGCTGAACACTGTGAGCAGGACGCACTGCACTAACTTGTAGCTTTAGATGAACACTGTGCAGAGGTCTCACAACACTAACTTGTAGTTTTAGCTGAACACTGTGAGTAGGACGCACTGTACTAACTTGTAGCTTTAGATGAACACTGTGCAGAGGTCTCACTACACCAACTTGTAGTTTTAGCTGAACACTGTTCAGAGGACGCACTACACTAACTTGTAGTTTTAGCTGAACACCGTTCAGAGGACGCACTGCACTAACTTGTAGCTTTAGATGAACACTGTGCAGAGATCTCACTACACTAACTTGTAGTTTTACCTGAACACTGTGAGCTGGACGCACTACACTAAGTTGTAGTTTTAGCTGAACACTGTGAGGAGGACGCACCACACTAACTTGTAGTTTTAGCTGAACACTGTGAGGAGGACGCACCACACTAACTTGTAGTTTTAGCTGAACACTGTGAGCAGGACGCACTGCACTAACTTGTAGCTTTAGATGGACACTGTGAGCAGGACGCACTACACTAACTTGTAGCTTTAGATGAACACGGTGTAGAGGTCTCACTACACTAACTTGTAGTTTTAGCTGAACACTGTGAGCAGGACGCACTACACTAACTTGTAGCTTTAGATGAACACTCTGCAGAGCTCGCAAAAAAATAACTTGTAGGTTTAGCTGAACACTGTGAGGAGGACGCACCACACTAACTTGTAGTTTTAGCTGAACACTGTGAGCAGGACGCACTGCACTAACTTGTAGCTTTAGATGGACACTGTGAGCAGGACGCACTACACTAGCTTGTAGTTTTAGATGAACACTGTGCAGAGGTCTCACTACACTAACTTGTAGTTTTAGCTGAACACTGTGAGCAGGACGCACTACACTAACTTGTAGCTTTAGATGAACACTGTGCAGAGCTCGCAAAAAAATAACTTGTAGGTTTAGCTGAACACTGTGAGGAGGACGCACCGCACTAACTTGTAGCTTTAGCTGAACACTGTGCACTACACTAACTTATAGGTTTAGCTGAACACTGTGAGCAGGACGCACTGCACTAACTTGTAGCTTTAGATGAACACTGTGCAGATGACTCACTACACTAACTTGTAGTTTTAGCTGAACACTGTGAGCAGGACGCACTGCACTAACTTGTAGCTTTAGATGAACACTGTGCGGAGGTCTCACTACACTAACTTGTAGTTTTAGCTGAACACTGTGAGCAGGACGCACTACACTAACTTGTAGCTTTAGATGAACACTCTGCAGAGCTCGCAAAAAAATAACTTGTAGGTTTAGCTGAACACTGTGAGCAGGACGCACTGCACTAACTGTAAATAGTCTAGCTGCCTGACTGTGGTACTAATAGGATCAAAAGAACACCAGCAATTTTCTTCAGGTAGCTGTAAGTACTGTAACAAGACAAGCCTGCCTGTCAGTAAGAAGATAACAGGAACGGATCTAGCTAAACTTAATACAGTGTATGTATATATATGCAACACCTGGGATGCATATATATACACAATACACTATAAGTGCAGCTAACACACTGATTGTCCTGCCTAATCTATCTAACTCAAATGAAATGACACTGTCTCTCTGTCTAACTATCTCTCTTTCAACGCCAGAACACACACTACACAGCGCCGCCGTGCAGGCGGCCTTATATAGTGTGGGGCGTGTTCTAAACCCCCTGAGGCATAATTGGCCAAAGCCACCCTGGCTTTGGCCAATTACAGCTCTCTCTACCGACGGCGCTGTGATTGGCCAAGCATGCGGGTCATAGTGCATGCTTGGCCAATCATCAGCCAGCAATGCACTGCGATGCCGCAGTGAATTATGGGCCGTGACGCGCCACACGAATTTGGCGCGAACGGCCCATAACGTTCGGAATTCGGCGAACGACCGAACAGCCAATGTTCGAGTCGAACATGGGTTCCACTCGAACACGAAGCTCATCCCTACTCCTGACCCCTTCACTCTGTACAGTACTTTTACTCCTGTATGTATATTAAATACTTCCGCCCATGCTTTTTTAAATTTTTTTTGATGTAGTCTCTTTCTTAAGGTAGGGCTGGTGCCCACTATGCGTTGTGGTTGACTTACTTAAGAACCAGTGAAGGTAAAAAATTTAGCTGAGTAAGATATAGATAAGATAAGATAAGATAAGATAAGATAAGATAAGATAAGATAAGATAAGATAAGATAAGATAAGATAAGATAAGACAAGCTTCATCTTATTCACTAATAAGAGAACACTTTCTGCACTTTTAGTAAATGGACCCCATGGCTGGGTATGTACAGAAGGTTAGTGCTCATTGAAATAGACACAAAAAACTCACCTATGGACTAGTACAGGAACGGTGAGGTCTGTATAGTTCGGATTTAGTTCGGTATCTTCCAGCGTAGTCATATAATCATAAAATTTCCAATCCTTCTTCATTGGCCCATTTAAAGGCCTGAAGTTTCCTTTAAAAAATATATATAAGCATGAAGTATTCATTATGTCTTAATCTCTTGGTATCTGCAAGCGTTGCAGAGGGAACATTAATCGGTGTCAAATCTTGAGCAGCGTGCACAAGTACCTGTGCTGTCACTGACGGGCAGACTAACCATTGGAGCAAGTCCTGATCATGTGATCATTGTATCACCTATGCTTTGGTAATCACCTGGCTTTGTTTGTAAACAAAGTCTTGTATGCCATTGTGCATCATGGAGTTACAAAAGTACTGCAATGTTCTGTATCCAAATACAAACAGGATCACTTTGTAAAAGAACACTTCATACTAACAAGACCAACCTATCAGTAAACTATGCAGGAAACACCACAACTTCATTAGAGTACATACAGTATAAACCCCACATGAAGAGGAGAAGCTGTGAGTATATACAGTGTTGTATCATAACTTATTGCCATTTTTCAAATGAATGTTTTCACCTTATTTCAGCCTTTGTTCCACCTTATCGCCTGCAGCCTGTTTGCAGCCACTCCCTGTCTATCAGACTTCTGGCCAATCCCTACGCATGTTACATCACAACACGTGACTTCATCAGGACTTTGTTCCCTGATGAAGTCATGTGTTGTGATGTAACGTGCGTAGGGACTGGTCGGAAGTCTGAGAGACAGGAAGTGATGCAAGGAGCGTGTTTGACACATGGATACACACAGATAAGCTTGTTTTTATCTTTTTAAATATAAGAGGCAACTTGGCATTTCTAATAAACTGTATTATCTTTACATATTACACTATGGGAGGCTGTTTTCTTGTATTTCTTTTAATGGTGAATATTGAACGTCCATAACGGAACCACGAGATCCTGAGGCTAACCAAGCTGTCAACAGGGAGAAGGTTTATTCAGCAGATTGCGAACCACGTCCATAACCATCCACACAGACATCGATTGGAAACACAGACGATATACAGGAGATCCCATCTCATGATACCGATCTAAGGTTTATTGTTCTCCATCTGGAGGTAAGAGCTCTGGGAGCATTACGTGACTATCTAGTCACGGAGATTAACATCAATTTCACAACATAACTGTCTATTTAGAAGATTCACCAGGATTATGGGCACTCATGATTATTGTCACTAATTTATCACTTTGATTTGAACTTTTTTTGATGTATACACACTCATTTTAGATTTCAATTACTGTGTTTACTTTTCTACCAATGATTTGAATCACATTTATTATCATTTACCCTTTTTTGTGTTTAAGTGTACACTTTAGATCTTGCAGCGATTTCACTGACTTCACATAGTTTATATCATATATTCACTTAATTAGCAGCGCGAAGGACCTCACTTTAAATTTAACTCCCTGTCTACATGCACTGCATTGATAGCTGCATGGGATTTCTCAGAGTGGGTTTCCTGATGGTGATGCTGAAATGGCCACTTGTAGTCTCTAAAGGAAGGTGGTCTGACAGGGTGACAAGTTGGCATGAGTTCAGTGTTTGACATCACCTGGCCCAATATTTTATATGGCCATGAATCTTCAACCATGTAAGCTAATGGGTGGAGATTGGCGGGGGTTACATTATAGTCCAATTATGGCCATATACGTGCAATTATGTCACCACTATCCCCACTCCCTCCATTGTATAGTCAATTTGGCAAGCAATGCTGTTGGGATTGGTTGAGTGTTTTTTTTTTTGGTGAGCCTTAGACCTACAGACCCCCACAACAACTGGACAGGGTAGTGGGGAAGAGGTCCTTGTCCTCATCAACATGGGGACAAAATGCTTTGCTACTTTGCCGTGGGGTCCCTCCTAGCACCATTCATTCATCTTGAGGGCATATGGCCTGGTTTAGTTCAGGGGCAGGCTTGGACTAAGGGTCTAGTAGTTTTTTTGGGGGGGAACCTTATGCATTTTTTTGCATGATGTACTCCCAGACTCAGGTAGACAGGAAAGCCTAAAAGGATGAAAGGAGTGGCGGGTGGGGGTGGGGGGCTCGCTAGTAGCCAAGAGCACCCCTTTCGATATAAGCTCCTCCCAGTCAGTAACTTATTTAAAAAAGGGTTGTGTCAAAATGCTCAAGTATGTTGAGGGACAGGTGTTGTGGAAATTTTATAAAGATGTATTTAATATGTATTGTCACAGTGTCTCCCAGTGTTAGTTCTCCCGCAACCCGCTCTAAAGAGCTGACTGGGGCAGGCTGACGCTGGTTGAGATCCGTTTGGTTGGAGAGAGGTGTTTGCAGAGTGAGGATATGTCTGCCAGCGAAAGGGCCCTTGGAGGGATGTGTTTACTCTGTAAAGACATTATCGGTTTGGGGATGTGCGCTCGTGTCACCCCTGTATGCCTGATCAACATATTTGGGGTGCCATGGCGTACACCTGCAGATAGTCTCCCATCAGCAGGAACGGTAGTCATTGGTTGTTGTATAAACTCATATCCTTGTTTGGTCATATCCTTGTTTGGTCATATCCTTGTTTGGTCATATCCTGTGAGGTCATATTCTGTGGAGGAAGCGATTGGCTGTTGGGGCCAGGGCTTCCTGTTTGTGACTTCCTGTTTGTGACTTCCTTTGTGTGTGTGAATAAAAGCCGAGAGCGTCTGCCCAGCAGCGCAGATGAAGGAACGATGGAGCTAAGATGGTGGTTATGTCTGTTTACTGGGGAAATGCGGGAGACATGGGTTATTTAAAGATGCATTATACCATTAGACTGAATGGGCGCTTATAAGTGCAAAAGAGTACGGTGCTTTATCCACAACAGTTCATTGGCGGGCCATGGTACGAGTGAACAGAACCTCCTTCACATCGGATCAATCTTTGTCTGATGCTTTAGGTAGGTTTTGCTTTGCAAAAGAACACATTTTTTGTCTTTTGGTATAATGCAATTTTATTGTATGTTTGTTATGTGTAAGTAACCGTATATTGTGTATGATTTGTCAGTATTGATTGGGATTATTTGCCTCTGCTATGGGACCCATTTGGTGCAGCCTGGAATGTGTGTGTGACTGAGCAGTTTGGGTGGCTGATGATTGAATTTGTTTTGAGGCTGCCATGTGGCTTGGTGGAGGAGGGGCTTCCAGGCATGGCTGTTCCAGTATTTACAATGGGAACTGTTGGCTACTCCCTGTGGACAATAGCATGGGGAAGAGCTCTTTTTGTTTTGAGATGAAAAGATTATGCATGCAAGCATCATTGCTGAAATGTCTTGTTTCTATAGAAGCGGATGCCAGAGTAAGTATATGAACTTTATTTGGGAACCAGAGTGTATGTTTGAGCCATTTTATTTTGTGTTTTATGTAACGTTGTTGTGTGATTGGGGAGCCTGTGTTGTTTGGTTGGCCAAGGTCCCTAGTAGTATATAGCCTAAAATGTTTGTGTCCATATGGTGTCTCAAATGTGTAGTTTTGTGCGGAGAAGTTTATGTTTCTAGTGAAGAAATCTTGGTTTTGGCGGGATCAACAACTGCATTTTATGTGTTAATGGCACCATTTTGTCGTGGCCTGGCTTTCGTCGGCCATTTTCTTTTCTTTTGTTGTCACCATGCGGCCATTGTCGTCGGCCATTTTCACCGTGTGGCCGTGGTTTGATCTCCGTTTGTTGCAACTACCATTTTGTGTCCGCTGTGTTTTGGGTGAAATTGCGCTGCTTTTAGGCCAGGTTTAAAAATGTAATTTTGGTTTGTAGAGGCGCAGTTTAAGGATTTGCTGTTTGGCCTGTGGGTCATTCCAGAGTGGAAGCTGCTCCAATTCCTTTGTGTGTGTGTGTAGCCATGCGGTCTGAGCATCTTGTCTCTGGGCACCATTTCCTTTTGAGTGAATTCAATTGGCTGTTTTTGTACTTTTTTACATACTTTTCAGTAAAACTGTTGCGTTGTATGTATTTTGTTTTGGGTTTAAATGAAAACCTCTTTACTAACTTTAACTGAGTTTTTGTAACTTTAGCTGTGTGTGTTATTTTTATTTTTAAATGTTTGGGGTTTCTCAGAGGGCAATTAATTGTTTTGGGTTTTATCGCTTTAGAAGTTCAGGGAGGATTAATCTAGGCTTCCCTTCCCCCTCCTTCTCCCTGTTCATTGATATTTAAATGGACTGTTAGTTGAGTTTTTAGAGCTGAGGTTTGTATTCTATAGCCTGCAGTAGAAACTAGGCCTCCCCTCTCCCTCCCTCTTCCTGTCCATTTATACAGGAAGTTCTTCACAAGATGTGATGTACAACAGGAAGTCCTTTTCAGATATGCAACAGGAAGTTGGTGGGTCTTTTGACTCATGTTTGGAAGTATGTTTGATTTTTAAATTTAACTCCAGTTGTTTTTATGAAGTTTTATACTGTAATACAGTTTTGGGTAGAGAGTAAACAGGAGGCATCCAAGTTATTGTAATATCTAGGTACAGATAGAAGCCATAAGATTGTTTTGCATAGTGGAGGATTTTCATGGTGTTTGGTAGTTGTCAGAAAAACACGTTTAGAAGGCTGTATATCGTGAGACCGATTGGGCCGTGTATAATAGTCGGAATTCCAGTGCGCGATTGTATTAGAATAAACGTGAGGAGTGGTACGCTAGCAGCCCCGCTCAGGCCGTGTACAATGATCGGGAAGTGGGGGGCGGTTATAGTGATAAAGACACAAAGATTAACCGCTCCGAGAATAAAGCGCAGGGTTCTCTGGACACATAGTTCACCAAAAAAAGGGATTTGAATCGTCATGGGCTATGGGCTGTCCATGCACCCTAGTCAGACAGCTGCACAATACATGAAATCTGAGTATGGGGCTAAGGCCATTAGACCCCTTAAATATTGGCATATATGGTCAGAGGGTATAGTAAGGTGTATTCCTTTGGAAGGTACTTTTTACATAGTTACATAGTTATTAAGGTTGAATAAAGACACCAGTCCATCCAGTTCAACCTGAGTGAGTGTGAGTCTACAACCCTGACCCTTGTCCCTAACCCTGAACATCGCACAGTCACATCAATCCCTACCCTCAATCCAAGGTCCCCATTCACATACTAGGGCCAATTTTGGACAGAAGCCAATTAACCTACCAGCATGTCTTTGGAGTGTGGGAGGAAACCGGAGTACCCGGAGGAAACCCACGCAGGCACAGGGAGAACATGCAAACTCCAGGCAGGTAGTGTCGTGGTTGGGATTCGAACCAGCGACCCTTTTTTACTGCTAGGTGAGAGTGCTAACCACTGCACCACTGTGCCGCCCTCACAAAGATACCATCCATAAGCTTTCTGCAGTCTACAAACTTGAGCAAAATGAAGCTACAAATGGAAAGGTTAGTATCACTACCACAAGCAAAAGAACTTCTGATAATCACCTGGCCTACTTATTTCTTACATATATTCAAAATGGCAATAATCACTTTGAAATGTTATCTGGGATCAAACAGATTGCAGCACCAAGAGATTAAAGTTCAGAGTTTACACATGGCTGCTGATAAAGGACAAACAGCAGGTAATCAACATGCCACTCCGACTACAGCCAGCGTGCTCTGACACACACTTGCATGGATTGGAGGGATTATTCATATGCTTTAAGGTGAGGCCATGAGAAGAGGATATAGTTTGACCTAATTTGATAAGTGTGTCACCCTGAATAGGGCTTTCAAACTTAGCAAGTTCCACCTCCTGTATTACATGCTTGTTCCTGGTCAGTGACTCACTAGGGTAGTGGTTATCAATTTACTTGATATAGGGGCCTCAAGTGAGGCCAATGACATCAAAGTGGCACACATAATATTCTGAGTATATAAAACTACATATAACTGTCAAAACAGAGGGCATGTTACTTGAAAACTACTACATGAAATTATAGCCCACAGCATCTTTTAAAGCCAAAGTTTAGACATGACCTTTTTCCCGCCACGGGTACACTGGTCCAGTGTGGGCCAATGCAAACATGCATGTGCCATACCTTGCCACATCAACGCCGAGTGACTGCCATGCTGAACGTGCATACAGGGGGTCACTCGCTTGGCATGGGTGCCATTCAGATTTCACTTTGCATATTCTCATTGAATGCAAAGCATTCTCTGATTGAACAAGGTGGAGAAGCAGGGTGGCAACATCTCAATCTCCACCTCATCCAACTGCATAGTGTCCCTGCCAAGCAACCCATCGTGTTTGCTAAATGACAGGCAACCCACTTGGCACAGGACCCAGAAGCTAGCAGCGATCACTGCAGTAGTGGAGCCCACTTCAGTGATTTCCAGCTTCCACAGGGACATGCATACTCACATTGGCCCAAGCCGGACCAAGGCAACCATGCAAAAACGTCATACCCAAACTTTATCTGTACAAATTACAGGTGCCATATTTGATATCTTTTTAGCAAAAGCCATAAAGAAAGATCACAGAAATGTTAAAAAAAAGGTAAAGAGAAAGGGATAGGAACCACGTAAAATGAAACTCAAAATAAACAAAACCATTTAAGCTAGTAAATGTCTAATTAATATTTTTTTTACATTTGCCTGAGTAAGCTCTGAGTCAGGGAAAATATGGAACCAGAGCATGTGGGTCTTGAGAACATCCTAAGTTCCAAAAAAGTGTTGCAATTCCTAGTATGTTGAGCTGTAGCAAAGTCACCCTTCCATGTGCTCCTTGCTGCAAAGGCCAGTTATAGGCTGAGGTGGTTGCCATTTGATTGTGCTGTTGTACAAGAATGGATGATTTACTCCTAGCAAAATATCAAACAAAAGATATCCTGTCAGCCAAACTATAAAGGGCTAGATTTTATACACCTGACGTAGAAGCCATTTGTATCATCTGCCACTCTTTTGCCCCGTACACACGATAGGATTCTCCCATGGAAAATGTGCGATAGGACCCCGTTGTGGGAAATTCCGACCGCGTGTAGGCTCCATCACACATCCTCCATAGGAATTTCCAACACACAAAGCCTGAGAGCTTGCTATAAAACTCTCCGACAACAAAATCCGTTGTCGGAAACTCCGATCGCGTGCACACAAATCCGACACACAAAGTGCCACGCACGCTCAGAACAAATCAAGAGACGAAAGCCACTGGCCACTGTCCCGTCCATAGTGCCGGCGCACGTGTCCTACGTCACCGCGCCCAGACCGACTGGACCTTCCGACAACTCCGCGTAATCGTGTGCACGCAAGACAAGCCCGAGCAAACATCCGCCGGAAAAAATCCATGGACCCTGTTGTCGGAATGTCCGATCAATGTCCGACCGTGTGTACAGGGCATTTCAGTTTGCTGTAGAAAAACTTCTACTTTTCTGTATATTTCTGATTATGCAGTATGCCAAGCTTTATCACTGGTTATCTTTTATGTTCTGTAGAAGTCTGTGTACAATTTGTGAAGATTTGTTGTTGAAAACTGTTTCAAAAAGCAGTAAATTAATACCATTTGCAATTTGCTTGACATGCTGGTGATTTTCTAAAATGTTCAGCAGAAACAACAAAATTATTATTTCAAGCAAGCATTTTTCAGCATGTGGTCACTTTTGCATTGCTTCAGGGGAAGGGCAAGTTATAAATACCAACAGAGAACCAGCATTGACCTCAGAAGTACTTCTGATTTATGTATTCCAACTTTCCAGTACTTTCAACTTTCCTGGAGGGTAAAATATATCCACTCTTATTTCTTTTGGCATTAAACAGAATCTTTACCTCCTCTACTAAATCCATTAATCGCAAAAGAAGGGCCTTCAGACCTGGCTTGTTCAGCAGGGGAGGGGTCAAACCATTCTCTGATGTTGGAATCAATCATAGAATCCTCAAAGAACTCCCTCTGGTTTCATTGTGTCTTTTCTCATCTACTCTAACAAACCCAACATTTACATAACAGCAAGGACTACTTACAATAACTTTAAGCACAGCAAGCCCATCAATGATAGGCTTTTGGGCCTAGTATCTGAAGCCATTTTGAACACCATTCTGGAAGTGTTCCTTTTTTGTCTATCTGCTGGCAATTCACTCAAGGAATTGTCAAAACTCTGTCTCTATAACAGACTCAAAAGTGAAAATTCAACCCAGAGTTCAAGCAAGCTGCTATACCATTTTTTTCTAGTGATAATCCCACTTATTAATGTAATGTACTAAATTAATTCAGCTTTTTCAACACATCTGGTTCTGACAGTGACTTGTGCACCAAATTCAGTTTGAAAATGCTCCACTTTTACATTGTGGCACATTGAATGCTCCAAAGTCAAAATACAATTTTGACAGTTTGTATCTTAGGAAAGTGGAGCTAACCAAGACCAACTCTTTCAGTGTACAGGGAGAAACTTGGGTAGACAGGTTTTGTAAAAGTGTCTTGTGTGCATTCCTAATGTGGTGCAAAATTAAAGTACAAGTTCTAGACAGGCACATGAATTTGACACATGCTGCATTATTTTTTTAAAGCACACGAGAGAGGCTCTCAAAATCTGTCTGCGCCAGTCTATGAATTCCAGGGAAGAATGAAACCACTTCAGTTGGTCTGTAGTACTTGAGATCAACTTTCACATGAATCTTTCCAGTCTACTTTTGATGTCTGGAGGTCCGAGACCCCAGAATAAAAATACCTTGGAAATAGTTCAGCTGTGGCTTCAGAAATCTGTAATGATGAGTGAGTTGATGGATGTGTAGTACATGTTTGTGTGAGTAAAATTCTCAGGCCTGTTTTTGAACATTGTGTGGCTGGTCCATACAAGATTCTGAGATGCTCTTGTGTCTTTCCCATTGTATTTTTTTCTATCGCTAAAAGAGTGATGGTATAGCATTCCATCTGCTTGTTTTGTTTTTTCATTTTTGTTTTGGGAACTATGAAATATCTCCCCCACATTTGTATCTAAATGTTTGTCTCATGTTTGTATGTGGTAACAAGAATATGTTTGAACCTACCGCGACAGCCCTCTTACGTGTCGTGGGTGTTGTATTTTAGTAGGAATGTGAAATTAAGGGTTACAGAGGGTTTCGTTATTGTAGGTTTTGAGGAATGCCAGTGACAATTTACCAATGTACATGAATGTTTATTGTTTACCATTCTTTGCAGGTTAAATATGAAGGATCTTTTCAGGTCCAAGGAGTTTCTGAAAGTGTATGTACATAGAAAGCAGGTGTATGTAGATAGCTGTACACATGCATAAATACACACGCCTAAGAAGGTAAAAGTATCATAGGCTATTTCACTGTTTTCATTGTTTTTTTCTGCACCATTCTAAACCCTGCGTGTCCTCCTCCAGTTTGTAATGAAGAGGAAAAGGGGGGGATGATAGTGTTGAGATTGACAAATTTTCAAACCAATACTACTATCCGCTCTAATTCTAGCCAAGTTTGTGACCTAATAGGAACGCCAGGTTCCACGACTTTCTTCCTTTGATGGAATTTGAATCAGCAGTCTGGTGAAGGATGCTCCCATAAGAACCTTTTTGTCAATGGTTCCAGGTATTACACCCCAGATAGTGGAAAGTGGAAACTCCTGCGCTGTCGGGGGGGGCAGGACAAATGAGACAAAAGTGGTGGAAGATGGTAGTTGCGCTGTGATGAAGGGGGAGCTACAAACATGACTAAAATGGCAAAGTGAGCTAAAAAAGCAGAAACGGGCCAATGCATGAATGGATCCTACATGCTAAAAGAACATGGTGGGGATGCAGTGCAGTGCAACGTAGCTAATCAACATGACTATAATGTTGCGGGCAGACAAAGCCTAATATATAAAGGTAATAGTGAAACAGTGACTTGCTTGAATATAGCAAAGCAAAATTGCATATACTAACACAAATAGGATGAATAATGACACAATGCAAAAAAATATATATAACGCAAGAAAAATATATGTGGGCTAGTGCCCCATTAGCAAAAATGTGTCAAATCCTGGTGAACTACAAGTGACAAATCCCTAGGGCAAACATGAATATTAGTTCTATCATCCAGTCCAAAAAACAAAAACTCGTGAAGAGAAACACAAAACAATTCCAATCGTGAAGGGAAGGGGAATCTTCAGTGAAGACACCTCCGTGTTTGCAAGCCGCTTACCTCTGAAGAAGTCACGTGACGTGACGATATGCATTAGGATTGGAGCACGGGGCGCTACCACAGACAAACAACAGGAGACGAGCTCGGCGCTCGTAGTTACTACACACTGCAGCATTGTTTTAAATGTAAGTTGATTGGACTTGTTTTATTAAATAAATATACCTTTTATATCGGATCACGCTATGTGCGTCTCTTTCCCCCTCACACTGTACATCACTACTCTACCTGACGAACACTGAGGAGAGAGGCACGGGGACATATTCCAGCTTCCAGGCACGGGGACTGATTCCAGATTGGTGATACTCCTGGAGACATACGAGCTCGGCGCTCGTGGATTGATGCCCACACTCACTTCATGAAAGTGAGTGCAACCTCCCCCCTTTGTGTGTCTTGCCCTTTCTCCACTGTGGTCGTCGCAGAGTTATTTTACATGCTGTATACTTTTTATTCTTTATATTTCGCTTGGCATGTTCATCATAGTCACTACCTTATACACGGAACGTCTACACCTGCGGGTCATTTGCAACACAGGCTGTACACCTTACAGCTGTAAGGTAAGCGGCTTGCAAACACGGAGGTGTCCTCACTGAAGATCCCCCTTCCCTTCACGATTGGAATTGTTTTGTGTTTCTCATCACGAGTTTTTGTTTTTTGGACTGGATGATAGAACTAATATTCATGTTTGCCCTAGGGATTTGTCACTTGTAGTTCACCAGGATTTGGCACATTTTTGCTAATGGGGCACTAGCCCACATATATTTTTCTTGCATTATATATATTTTTTTGCATTGTGTCATTATTCATCCTATTTGTGTTAGTATATGCAATTTTGCTTTGCTATATTCAAGCAGTCACTGTTTCACAATTACCTTTATATATTAGGCTTTGTCTGCTCACAACATTATAGTCATGTTGATTAGCTACGTTGCACTGCACTGCATCCCCACCATGTTCTTTTAGCATGTAGGATCCATTCATGCATTGGCCCGTTTCTGCTTTTTTAGCTAACTTTGCCACTTTAGTCATCTTTGTAGCTCCCCCCCTTCAACACAGCGCAACTACCATCTTCCCCCACCCCAGATAGTAAGATGCAGTGACCACAGTCATTAAGTTCCCACATGTCTGGGTTATTGCCATATGAGGTTTGTTTGGAGGTCAACCAAAACCAGAGTTGTACTTTCCTCAACAGCTGTCACCTACATTCTCAGCTGATGGGGTGGGTGCAGTCACTGTAACATGAACTTCAAAAGGTCCACCACAGGGTTCATGAGTCTCTCCTGAACCCTGACACAATAACTGGCTTACATTCTTTCCAACCAGGTGACTCGGTCATTGTAAAGAAGCTTGAGGGACGAGACAACTGGATCCACACCAGCCACTGCAAGAAGCTGCTCAACTACACCAAAGGATGAGGAGTATCTTTGTTTATTTATATTTTTAAAGTGTATTTTCCAACTAGCTAAGAAAGAGAACAGGGGAGGGCGGAGCTAGCATGCAGCATGTAAGGAAGCTGGGAAAGGAGCTCTCCCTGCAGGTTTAAGATACTGATCCTGTGAGCAAATCGCTCTGAAATTGCCTGGGACTGCTGGAGTATGTGTTCGGGATCACCCCAAGCTCATCCGGGGATGGTTAAATATGGGCCACCTTGGCCAAAAACGACTGGAGAGCGGCTGGCCCTCTTCGCCTGGGGATCCCAAGATGGCGCCGGCGCTCGGTGGGAGGAGGAGGAATGGCCACCGCTGCAAAGGCCTGTGGATCCTGCTCGACGGCATCCCCACTGCCACATCGGGTGAGTCCTGAACCACACAGGGAATGCCACAAGCACAGGGGAAGCTCCCTGGATAGAGTGGATGCCCGTATACACAGAACGGGAAGGGATGTGGAGAAAGGAGAAGAGCCATCCCTGACAAAGATTATGGCAGCCATACAGGGATGCCAAAATAGACTGATTGATCATTTTGGGCAGCTGGAATTCTCTTTTATGAAAAATGACATGCAAAAGATGAGAGAGGCTTCTAATCACCGAATTGCAAGTCTGGAAGACACTGTTAGGCCTATGGCAACAACTGTACATGTGGCACAAAAACCCTTTCTGAGCACATTTTAAAGATGGCCGACATGGAAGACCGAATGTGATGGAACAATATCAGGCTAGTGGGATTCCCTGAGGGAGCAGAGGGGAAACACCCTGAGGATTTCTTGGAAGGGTGGCTTAAAGAACACTTGGTCCCTGACACCATCACTAAAATGTTTGCCATAGAAAGAGCACACCGTGTCCCAGGTAGAGCACCCAGACCCATTATGGCCAAGATCCTACACTTTATGGACCGGCAGAATATTTTGAAAGGGGCCAGAACAGGGCCTGAACTGGAGTTCAATGGATGTCGGGTATCTATATATCCTGATTTTTCTGCTACCACTCAGAAACAAAGGGCTTCCTTTCAGCAGGTGAAGAAGAGGCTTAGAGATCTGAATCTGATCTACAGCATGTTATACCCTGCAAAGCTGCGTATTGTGAATAATGAAAAAGCATATTTTTTCACATCCCTTACTGATGCCTCAGATTGGTTGGGTGCACGGGGGCGCCCACGGGGAGGAAGCTCTCAACGTCCCCCCTAGCAGCGGAAAATAAAAAAGGTAATAAATCTGCGCAATGGAGATAGGTACAACTATGGTTCAGAACTGCTGCCTCCACAGATGCAATCACCACTAGAGTGGAAAATGCTGGGATAGAGAAAAAGTTGGGTGTGGGTGCGGCGCTATTCTGGTAATTTGGCAATGTGTTGTAACAACAATTATATGGTGTTGCAGCCTTTTGTAAGGGGAGGTGAAAATATGTAGAATAACTAATTTCCTAAAAGCTTTATCCCGTATAAATGGCTTTACACACAAAAATAGTGACAATATATAAGAGGACAGATTCTTCAAATGGTGATTGGCCCCATGCAACTCACATCGCATGATATTAATATTGGACAAGTATACAATCATGACAAATATGTCCATTAAGTCCTATCATGCGGTACTAAAGTGCATAAGAAAAAAGTGTGAAGTGAAATAATGGGGGGGGGGGGAAGAGGGGGAGAGAAAATATGTTAATAATAAAGTGATTTGTGCTCAAAACAACAAGTGTTGGTTAGAGAAACAATATTGTTTTAAATAGTCTTATTGGGTGCACAAATGGTGCTGTGCTTGAAAATATCGTTCCTCTTGATAAAACAATATTGTTCAAATCAATCTTCTTATTCCAGTGTTCCTTAGTGACAGTGCTGCTTATTCATGCTCCTACTGTGCAAACACTCACCGAATACCATCACCCCTACAGGGGTATTGCGTGGTCACAGTTTTTGCCACTGTGTAGCAGTTCCTGGCAATTCCGGATCGCATTTTTTAATATCGTTCAACATGAAAAAGAAGGGGTGCCCATAGCGTAAACACGTTTAAAAACTTTATTTTAAATGTAAACAGAATGGTACTCACATTGTAAAAATTCAAGTAAAGCATGAAAGATTTGAGTTTGAACCATCAGAAAGTCCTGTGCTCGTTTGTTTGGAGGTTACGCAAGACGTTGGTCAGGCCACTCCCTACGCGTTTCATCATTGGACATCTACGGGAGCCCCCCTAGCAACCTCTACATTTCAGGTCGGGGCACTGGAAGAAAATCAGGGGGGAAAGGGGTAATGTGAAGAACTGACTGAGTGTTTTTTTACCCCCCTCCCTTTTTCTTTTTTTCTTTTTCCCTTGTTTGCTTCTCTCTTTTAATCTTTTTGACTTTATATTGCTAGGATAATGTACCTGCATGGTCACCCTGCTCCATTGTTTGAGCTCCCTGGCAGTCCGGGGGATTGATCCTGTTGATGAGATGCTGTATATATGTTTTATATATCTGGATGTTTTTTCTTTTCTTCCTTTTTTGTTTTCTTGCCCAGGAATTCTTACTGTGGACCTGTGGACTGCTCTGTCCGCCGCACAGGACAGCAGGTGATAATAAGACAATTTGTTGTTTGTTTGGATTTTTTTGCATTGGGTTTTTTTTGGAGTGCATCTAAAAACAATCGCCTTCGGGTGATGGGGTCAGGAACCATGAATCAGACCGAGACAGAAGTATAGTTAAATCACACATGTTTATTAATAATAATAGTAATAATAATAAGGTAAACAGAGTAAACGTAGTCAAAAAAAGGCAGAGTTCAGTAACTGGATCGGGTAGTCAGCCAAACAAATGTCAGAGAGCCAGAGATAAATGTAGTAGTACAGCAAGCAGGATCAGGAGCCAGAAAAAAGGTCATCCGAGGAAGTCTTCAACAGGAACGCAGGAGAAAGTCTCTGAGATGTTGACAAACGCGAAGGCAGAGATCAAGTGAGCTGGACGACTTTAAGTAGGCAAGACTGAGGAGCAGAATCAACAATAGCTGGGTAACTGTGGAAAGAAATGGGAGCTGGCAATTGGTCGACAGCTGAGCGGCCAGCTCAGAGAAGGAAGGGCTGAGCCTAGCTCTGACAGTACCCCCTCCTCAATGACCCCTCCCCCTCAGGAGACCACCAGGCTTGAGAGGAAAATGTCTATGGAAATCACGGAGGAGGACAGGGGCATGTACGTTCGAAGATGAGATCCAAGAGCATTCCTCCAGACCGTACCCCTTCCAATGCACCAGGTACTGTATAAGCCCACAGAACCTATGGGAGTCAACAATGGATTGTACTTCATACTCCTCATAGTTCTCAACCTGTATAGGGTGAGGACATGGCACCGAGGTGGTAAAGCAATTGCAGACCAAAGGTTTCAATAAGGAGACATGAAACACATTTGAGATGCGCATACTAGGAGGAAGGTCCAAGGCGTAAGCCACTGGCTTAATCCTGCGAAAGATACGGAAAGGCCCAATAAAACCAGGTGCGAACTTCAAAGAAGGAACACGAAGTCGGAGGTTGCAAGACTACAGCCAGACTCTGTCCCCAACCAGGTAGGAAGGTGCAGGCAGGCGTCTGCGGTCATCATGGAGTCTGTACCTATCATTAGCATGTTGCAAAGCCTCCTGAACTTGTGCCCAAGTGGACCGAAGACCATGGGAGATGCTCCTCTAATGCAGGAATACTCTGCGGAAGAAACAAGTCAGGCAATTGGAAGGTTGGAAGCCATAATTCGCCATAAACGGGGACAATCGGGAAGCCAAATTCAAGGCACTGTTGTGAGCAAACTCTGCCCATGGTAATAGGTCTAACCAGTTGTTATGATGGTCAGAAATATAGCAACGTAAGAACTGCTCCAAGGACTGATTGGCTCGTTCTGCGGCCCCATTAGACTATGGGTGATACGCAGAGGAGAAAGCAAGCTGAATTCCCAACTGTGCACAAAAGGCTCGCCAGAACCGTGGGCAGATTCTTAAGTGGAATACAATAACACATCTTTGAGAACCGGTCAACCACCATAAGGATAACAGTGTTGCCTTGGGAGTTGGGTAACTCCACAATGAAATCCATAGACAGGTGGGTCCAGGTCCTCTCTCCATTGGGTATGGGTTGTAGGGAGGCCCACTGGAAGGTGTTGTGAAGTCTTACTCTGAGCACACATGGAACAGGCAGCTACGAAGGCAGTTACATCAGCCCGTAGACTAGGCCTCCAGAATTGTTGGGAAATGGCCCTAATAAGTTGATTCTTCGTAGGGTGGCTAGCTGCCTTGGGAGAATAGTAAGTCTGGAGCACGGCAGTACGGAGACTCTCTGGGACAAAGCAGCGGTCACAAGGTTTCTCGGGAGGAGCATGGACCTGAGCAGCAAGAATTTTGTCACCCAAAGGAGAAGTAAGACTGGTACAAGCCGTAGCCAGAATGCGATCAGGAGGTATCACAGGAACCAGAACCGACTCCAACTTTGAAGTGGAGGAAAATTGTTGTGACAAGGCGTCAGCCCTTACATTCTTAGTGCCAGGTAAGAATGAGACAATGTAATTAGAACTCAACAAGAAAAGAGCCCATCGCACCCTTCTGGGAGAGAGGCACTTAGCCTCAGACAAGAATGTGAGATTTTTATGGTCAGTAAGAATGAGAACCGGCACAGTGGTACCTTCAAGGAGATGTCTCCATTCTTTCAGGGCTAAAATGATCGCCAACAGCTCTCTGTCACCAATCTCGTAATTGTACTCAGCAGGTGAAAATTTCTTGGAAAAGTAGCCACACGGATGCATAGCGCTCTCAGAGTTAGGACGTTGAGACAGAAGGGCGCCAACTCCAGTCTCAGAAGCATCAACTTCTAGGATAAAGGCGACGTAGGATCAGGATGTGCCAACACAGGAGCAGAAACAAAGGCAGCCTTGAGACTCTCAAAAGCCTTAATGGACTCCGGAGACCAACTCTGTAGGTTACTGTCCTTTCTGGTCATATCAGCCAGGGGCTTGACCAGAGACGAGAAGTTACGAATAAACTTCCGATAATAGTTGGCAAAGTCCAGGAAACACTGCAGAGGACGTAAACCCACGGGTCAGGGCCACTGTAGGACTGCCAAAAGTTTCTCTGGGTCCATCGAAAAACCAGCAGTGGAAATGACATTCCAGGAATTTAACCTGTTCACGATGGAACTCGCATTTCTCCAGTTTACAATAGAGATTGTTCTCTCTTAGTTTCTGAAACACATGATAGACATCTGTGTGGTGGCTCTCCAGGGACTTGGAAATTATGAGGATATCATCGAGATAAACAAACCACATATAACTGCAACAAATGTCCTCGGAGGACATCATTAATAAATTCCTGGAAAACTGCCAGGGCATTACAAAGGCCAAAAGACATTACAAGGTACTCATAATGGCCTGTTTTGGTATTAAATGCAGTTTTCCACTCGTCACCCTCCTTAATCCGCACAAGATTGTGTGCCCCTCTCAAATCAAGCTTCGTGAAAACCGTTGCTCCCTTTAGGCGGTCAAATAACTCTGTAATCAATGGAATCAGGTAGGCATTCTTAATCATGAAATGATTGAGACCCCTATAATCAATACAAGGTCTCAGCTCACCACTCTTCTTCTTCTCAAAGAAGAAACCAGCACCGATAGGAGATGAGGATTTGGATAAAATCTCGAGAAAGTGCGTCTGTAACATACTCCTCCATGGCCTTATCCTCCAAGACTGACAAAGGGTAAACCATGAGGAGGTATGGCACCAGGTTGAAGGTCAATTGCACAATCATAAGACCGGTGTGGAGGAAAACTACCAGCTTGACCTTTGTCAAAGACATCGCTAAAATCGCGGTACTCCTCCGGCAGGGAGGAGAGTAAAGAGGTGAACAGGACCTTGAATACCTCCTGGAAGCATGTCTCACTGCATTGTGGTGACCAGGAGAGAACCTCAGCATGGAGCCAATCAAAAGAGGGGTTGTGCCTTTGTAACCAAGGATAACCAATAACCAGCGGAAATAACCAATAACTTGGAATTGGATTATCTCATGGTGAAGAGCCCCTACGTCCATGGACAACGGAACCGTCTCATGAGTCACATGGGCAGGCTGTAGAGGTCTCCCATCAAGAGCCTCAATGGCAAGTGGAGTGTCACGCAGCTGCAGCGGAATTGAGTGCTGCGATACAAAGGCAGCATCAATGAACAGGCCTGCAGCTCCAGAGTCGATTAGAGCCTGTATCTCGATGGACGACTCAGCCCAAGAAAGGGTGACCAAAATCAGGGGCTTATCCTTCTGGATAACTGGGGACGAAACAACGCCAGCTAAGGCCTGTCCATGACAGGACCTCAAGTTTCGGGCGTTCCCTGAATGGGTAGGACAAGACTTCAAAAAGTGACCTGCCTGGCCACAATAAAGGCACAATCTCTCCCTCCTCCTAAAGGCTCTCTCGTCCGGAGAGAGACGCGTGAAGCCCAAGTGCATGGGTTCATCTTTACTGACCGACTCGGTACCAGGAGGTGAGGGAGGCATGGGTGGGACTGCAAAGCTTGGAGGCAAATGTACAGGAGGCTTCTGCAAGCGCTCCTTAAAAGAGAGTCTTTCTCTGAGTTTGGAGTCAATGAGGATGGCAAACACGATCAAACTCTCCAGCTCAGTGGATATATCTCGGACTGCTATCTCATCCTTGATGGAATTCGGGAGACCATGAGAAAAAGCAGCCACAAGGGCCTCATTGTTCCAAGCAACCTCTGCTGCCAGAGTACAGAATTCAATGGCGTAGTCGGTAACAGTTCTCGTACTCTGTTTGATGGACATGAGGCACTTGGCAGCAGAAGCGGAGTGTGCGGGAACGTCAAATACCCATTTAAAGGAGGCCACAAAGTCAGGGTAACTCAAGACAACAGGTTTTTGCATCTCCCATAGAGAGTTTGCCCAGGCCAAGGTTCTCTCTGAAAGCAAAGGTATCACAAAACCTACTTTGCTTCTGTCCATGGTAAACACGTGGGGCAGCATCTCAAAATAAATCTCTACCTGGTTGAGAAACCCTCTGAATTTAACTGGATCACCCCCAAATCTCTGGGAATGTGGAGCGGAACCAGACATACCTCTTATAGAGGTAATATTCGAGGCGGGTGCCTGCACAGAGACTGGCGCAGCAACAGGGATGGACTGCAACTCAGGTTGTACCAGAGCAGCCACAGTGGGAGTTTCCAGGTGGGCCGTGTGACTCAGGAGCGTTTGTAACGCTATGGCAAACTGATCCATGCTCATCCAATCTGGAAAAAATATTACCAACAAGTGGATTGACTGTATCCTCTGAATTCATGGCCTTCGTCAACTGTTAGGAACCATGATTTAGACCGAGACAGAAGTATAGTTAAATCACACTTGTTTAATAATAATAATAATAATAATAATAATAATAAGGTAAACAGAGTAAGCGTAGTCAAAACAAGCCAGAGTTCAGTAACCTGATCGGGTAATCAGCCAAGCAAATGTCAGAGAGCCAGAGATAAACGTAGTAGTACAGCAAGCAGGATCAGGAGCCAGAAAGAAAGGTCAGCCGAGCAAGTCTTCAACAGGAATGCAGGAGAAAGTCTCTGTGATGTTGACAAAGGCGAAGGCAGAGATCAAGTGAGCTGGACGACTTTAAGTAGGCAGGACTGACGAGCAGAATCAACAACAGCTGGGGAACTGTGGAGAGAAATGGGAGCTGGCAATCAGCTGACAGCTGAGCGGCCAGCTCAGAGAAGGAAGGGCTGAGCCCAGCCCTGACAGATGGGTTTTGTGTGACTGTGTTAAGTCACACCTCTGTGCCTTTTTTGAAACAGGGTTATGGGATCAAAGTGCCTAGCAGGTTGTGCCTGGGTGCGGGGAGGGGGTAGGGGGAAGTTGGGAAGGTATTGTTGCTGGGGAATATGTGCTTATGGTTTCCTGGGATTATCTGTATTTGGTGTATGTGTCACAAGTCATTTACTACTATGCCGCTATTCTGCTTTGTGTATGCGGGACAGGAAGGCTGGAGCTCTGTGGTGCTGGTTAATTATATATTGGGGGGGTGGTCCCCTACTTTATGCCACTCTGTTATGGAGGTAAATCTCAAGATCATGGCCTGAAACGTTAGAGGTCTTAATTCTAAATTTAAATGCTCACTGGTCTTTGATTGTATAAAAAAGTATAAACCACATTTAATTATTTTGCAAGAGATGCACTTGCAGGGCTCCAGGGTTCTCTCCCTAAAAAGAGCTCACATAGCAGGAGCATACCATGCCAGCTACTCCTCCTATGCTTGAGGGGTCGCAGCATTGGTTACCAAAGCTATGCCCATTTCCATACATGCAGTTAGGACTGACATTAAGGGGAGATATGTCATACTGGTTGTGCAAGTGATGAACAGATTTCTAACATTCGTGAATTTGTATGTACCTCCTTCTTTCTCGATATCTCATTTGGATGACATGCTTTAAGCCACTTACAGTATGAGGTAGCGGAAGGGAGGATCTTCGTTTTAGGTGATTTTAACTTAGTGGCGGACTCGGCCTTGGATAGGCCGGGGTGGTTGTCTAATCATGGTTTTAGGGACATCTGGCATTTTCACCATCTTGATACCATCCTGATATTAGGGAGCTGCTATTCGGAAATGCATAAGATGCTCCTCAGAATAGACACTATCCTGAATGAGGGAGAGGGTATGGAACTGGTTAGGAGGGTTTCCTATCTACCTAGAGCCTTATCGGACCATTCTCCTATGTTGCTGGAACTAAATCTGGGGCCGAAGCTAGGCATACGCCAATGGCGAATGGAGGCGAGTTGGCTTCAAGAAGAATATGTGCAGATTAAATGTAATGAAGCTATAAAACTCTTTTGGACTGAAAATGGAAATACTGAATCCTCCCTTCTTCAATGGGAGGCTTTCAAAGCCACATTGAGAGGGGTGTTCACTGCAGAAGTGCATGGTTTCAAAAAACAGTTGGCTTCGACAGTGCAGCTTAAAGAGACAGAGACTACGCTAGCAGAAGCAGAGTATGTTAGGGATCCCACTTGCGGGAAAGGGAACAGCAGACTGTTCTGACTAACCAGACCATGAAGCTTAGTCTTGCACAGCATAGACTAGGGATGAGCCCCCCTGTTCGGTTCGCACCAGAACATGCGAACAGGCAAAAAATTTGCTCGAACACACGAACACCTTTAAAGTCTATGGGACTCGAACATGAATAATCAAAAGTGCTAATTTTAAAGGCTTATATGCAAGTTATTGTCATAAAAAGTGTTTGGGGACCTGGGTCCTGCCCCAGGGGACATGGATCAATGCAAAAAAAAAAGTTTTAAAAGCGGCCGTTTTTTCGGGAGCAGTGATTTTAATAATGCTTAAAGTGAAACAATAAAAGTGTAATATTACTTTAAATTTCGTACCTGGGAGGTGTCTATAGTATGCCTGTAAAGGGGCGCATGTTTCCCATGTTTAGAACAGTCTGACAGTAAAATGACATTTCAAAGTTAAAAAAGTCATTTAAAACTACTTGTGGCTATTAATGAATTGTCGGTCTGACAATACACATAAAAGTTCATTGATAAAAACGGCATGGGATTTCCCCACAGGGGAACCCCTTACCAAAATTTAATTAAAAAATGGCATGGGGGTCCCCCTAAATCCACCCTGTGACCCCGCCCCCTCTGACACATGGGGACTTGACGGGGACTTCCCTATGGGTTTCCCCGTGATGTCAGAGGGGGCGGGGTTACCCGATTATGTAAAGGGTGACCCTGCCCCGTCTGACATCACAGGGTAACCCATAGGGTAGTCCCTGTGCGTCAAAGGGGGTGGGGTCACCAGATGGCCCCGCCCTCCATTATTTAAGAAGTGTCAGAAGACGAGAAGCGTCACACAGTGGGAGCCTCCCATCATAGATGCGGAGCGGCCCGAGAACAGAGAAGGGAAGAGGACGCTGCAGAGGAAGATGCTGGAGGAGAACACAGGAGCAAGAAGCAGAGGATCAGAGGAAGAACCAGAGGAAGAAGAAGATGGCGGAAGAAACCGAATGCAGATAGAAGAAAGAAGAAAGAATAAAGAAGATGGAAAGTAGAAGACTTTAAATAAAGGAATTGTCAAAAACTGTCTCTTGTCATTTTTAACATTTTTGACACTTTTTTTGTGAAATGGTAGGGGTACCCCCTTACCATTTCACACGGGGGGGCGGGATCTTGGGGTCCCCTTGGTTGGGGTCCCCTTGGGCTTCCAGACTCCGATAAGCCCACCACCCGCAGACCCCCACAACCACCGGGCAAGGGTTGTGGGGATGAGGCCCTTGACTCCATCAACATGGGGACAAGGTGCTTTGGGGGGACCCCAAAGCACCCTCTCAATGTTGAGGGCATGTGGCCTGGTACGGTGGGGGGGCGCTGAAGGGTCTGGTATGGATCTTGAGGGGGACCCCCACGCCATTTTTAAAAAATAATTTTGGTGCGGGGTTCCCCTTAATTTCCATACCAGACCTGAAGGGCCTGATATGGATTTTAGGGGGACCCCCACGCCATTTTTAAAAAAAAATTTTGTTCGGAGTTCCCCTGTGGGGAAATCCCATGCTGTTTTTATCAACTTTTTTATGAACTTTTATGTGTATTGTCGGACTGACCATTCATTAATAGCCACGAGTTGTTTTAAATGACTTTTTTTCCTTTGAAATGTAATTTTGCTGTCAGAATGTTCTAAAACGGGAAACATGCGCCCCTTTACAGGCATACTATAGACACCCCCCAGGTACGAAATTTAAAGTAATATTACACTTTTATTGTTTGACTTTAAGCATTATTAAATTCACTGCTCCTGAAAAAACGGCCGTTTTTAAAACTTTTTTTGCATTGATCCATGTCCCCTGGGGCAGGACCCGGGTCCCCAAACACTTTTTATGACAATACCATGCATATAAGCCTTTAAAATTAGCACTTTTGATTTTTCCCATAGACTTTTAAAGGGTGTTCCACGGCTTTCGAATTTGCCATGAACACCCCAAATTGTTCGCTGTTCGGCGAACTGGCGAACAGCCGATGTTCACGTCAAACATGAGTTTGACACGAACTCGAAGCTCATCCCTAATCACAAACACTAAAATAATAATAAATCATCCAAACAAATGTTGGAATATAAATAATCGTAAACACAGGAAGAAAAGTCTACAGTGATTAACACGTTGATAATATTGCAGCACCCTGCAATAATGAAATACTGCATACCATTCTCTCACTTTCTTTTAATATTTCCTTGCTTAACTTCTGCTTTTCCTTATCTTGTTCTGATATCCTTTGCATCCCATGTATTGTAATACCATACTTCACATACTCTAGCTTCTATGATCAGACGGGCAGCCATAGTGCTCATCCCATCTTCCCTCTCTGACAACATATAAAGTATTCTGTTTTAACTCTTCATTTCTCTGTTATGACTTTACTAGTTGTAGTGCCTGACCCCAAATTCATCCCACAACTTAACATGTCCCTTTTGTCCCTTTTGCTCTGCTCATTCTATGGTCACACGCTCGCCCCTTCTGCAAACAATGCAAGATTAATAGCCCTGCATTGTACCTGATGATGCTGAGGGTCCACGCACAGACTAAAGATAGAGAGTCAGGTTATAGAGGAGCCCATTGTGGAATGACTGCTGGAAGGTCTGATGAGAGCTGAGTGATTGTTCATCTCCATAACTCCTGGTCTGTTCAGACTGAGTGCCTGGATACCAGAACTGAGCTTGACAGTTGGTATTGCCATATCCGGATCGTTGGACCCCCCAAGTTGGAAGTCCGTGAGTTTGCCAGGTTGTTGTATCGCTCACAGAGGTTGCACTTAACAGCGGGATACCTTCACCACCCCTGGAGTGGGTGACATGCCTTTTTCATTGGCTATCTGGTAAGCCTGAAATCCTTACGGTGGTGGATTTGCACTATTTTCTACGAAGAATTGTCACAGGGTGCTGCAATATTATCAACGTGTTAATCACTATAGACTTGTCTTCCTGTGTTTACGCTTATTCACATTTCAACATTTGTTTGGACGGTTTATTATTATTAATATTTGAGTGTTTGTGATATTCACTTGGTATTTTTTAATTTAAAATGTTTCCACTATTAATAGTTTTATTTCAATAACCAGCACAGCTCATTTTGTTCCTTAGTTTTGTTGGTGTTGTATATCACTTGATATCACTGAGTTGCAGCTTCAGAACTTCACTTAATAGCGCATTTTTTTCCTTGACCATATATATTTCAAAAGAAAAAAAGACGGTTAAAAAAAAGAATTGAAAATAAAACAAAGGAGTAAAGTTAGCTCCATTTTTTTGTATAATATGAAAGATGATGTTACACTGGGTAAATAGATACCCAAAATGTCACGCTTTAAAATTGCGCACAATCATGGAATGGCGACAAACTACTTTACTTAAAAATCTCCATAGGTGACGCTTTAAAAAAATGTAACGGTTACCATTTTGGAGTTACAGAGGAGGTCTTTTGATAGAATTATTTTAGTGCTGATACCTCACATGTGTGGTTTGAACACTTTTACATTTGCGGGTGCGACTTACGTATGCGTTCACTTCTGCGCGTGAGCACAGAGGGATGGCGCGCTTTCAATTTTTTTTTTCTTTTTTTTTTCTTTTTTTTTTTTTACACTGTTCCTAAAATTACATTTTTTTTTTATCACTTGTATTACTGTCACAAGGAATGTAAACATCCCTTGTGACAGCAATAGTCACGTGTAAGGTATTTTTTTGGAGGGATCTGGGGTCTAAGACCCCAAATCCCTCCTATGCACTTAAAAGCATTCAAAACGCCAAGTTTGGCTATTTCGAATGCTGACTTTTTTTTAAATCTGGTGCCTTTAAGGCTCCAGTAAACGGATATCGCTTTTCGGGTTTCTATATCTCAAACCCAATCAAAGCCAATTATGGCTTTGTCCGAGTCTCCTGTCAGCCGGTGGACGTGCCGGCTGGTTGCTGGGGCATCCCGGTGGGTCGGGGGAGCCCTGGCAGAGCGGTAGGAGGCAGTGGGGGGTGTCCCCTCCCGCTGCTTGGGATAACGATCGAGCTGCTGATTAGCCACATCAATCGTTGTTACAAGAAAGCTGACCATCGGCTGTAAAGAACAGCTGCAGGCATCACCCCGGTACAACCACTTGAAACAAAATGAAGTACAGATATGTGATTTTGCAAGAAGTGGTTATTATAAAATATAGTGCCTTTAGCTTCTTGTGGTCTGTGCTGCTCCCTTGTGGATCAGCTGGGATCTTCCTGAATCCTGAGATGAGAACAGTTTTAACCACTTCAGCCCCGGAAGGATTTACCCCCTTCCTGACCAGAGCACTTTTTACAATTTGGCACTGCGTCGCTTTAACTGCTAATTGCGCGGTCATGGAATGCTGTACCTAAACAAAATTTGCGTCCTTTTCTTCTCACAAATAGAGCTTTCTTTTGATAGTATTTGATCACCTCTGCGGTTTTTATTTTTTGCGCTAAAAACTGAAAAAGATCGAAAATTTTGAAAAAAAATGATATTTTCAACTTTTTGTTATAAAAAAAATCCAATAAACTCAATTTTAGTCATACATTTAGGCCAAAATGTATTCGGCCACATGTCTTTGGTAAAAAAAATGTCAATATACATATATTTATTGGTTTGTGCAAAAGTTATAGCGTCTACAAACTAGGGTACATTTTCTGGAATTTACACAGCTTTTAGTTTATGACTGCCTATCTCATTTCTTGAGGTGCTAAAATGGCAGGGCAGTACAACCCCCCCCCCCAAAATGACCCCATTTTGGAAAGTAGACACCCCAAGGAAATTGCTGAGAGGCATGTTAAACCCATTGAATATTACATTTTTTTGTCCCAAGTGATTGAATAATGATAAAAAATAAAAATAAAAAATTTTACAAAAAGTTGTCACTAAATGATATATTGCTCACACATGCCATGGTTATATGTGGAATTGTGCCCCAAAATACATTTAGCTGCTTCTCCCGAGTATGGGGATACCACATGTGTGGGACTTTTTGGGAGCCTAGCCGCGTATGGGGCCCCGAAAACCAAGCACCGCATTCAGGATTTCGAAGGGTAAATTTTTGATTTCTCTCCTCACTACCTATCACAGTTTTGAAGGCCATAAAATGCCAAGATGGCACAAACCCCCCCAAATAACCCTATTTTGGAAAGTGGACACCCCAAGCTAATTGCTGAGAGGCATGTTGAGTCCATGGAATATTTTATATTTTGCCACAAGTTGCAGGAAAATGACAAACTTTTTTTTTTTTCACTAGGTTGTCACTAAATGATATATTGCTCACACAGGCCATGGACATATGTGGAATTGCACCCCAAAATACTTTCTGCTGATTCTCCTGAGTACAGGGATACCACATATGTGGGACTTTTTGGGAGCTTAGCCGCGTACAGGGCCCCGAAAACCAAGCACCGCCTTCAGGATTTCTAAGGGCGTAAATTTTTGATTTCACTCCTCACTAACTATCACAGTTTTGAAGGCCATAAAATGCCAAGATGCCACACACCCCCCCCAAATTACCCCATTTTGGAAAGTGGACACCCCAAGCTACTTGTTGAGAGGCATGTTGAGTCCATGGAATATTTTATATTTTGCCACAAGTTGCGGGAAAGTGACAAACCTTTTTTTTTTTTGAACAAAGTTGTCACTAAATGATATCTTTCTCAAACATGCCATGGGAATATGTGGAATTACACCCCAAAATACATTCTGCTGCTTCTCCTGAGTATGGGGATACCACATGTGGGGGACTTTTTGGGGGCCTAGCTGCATACGGGGTCCCGAAAACCAATCACTGCCTTCAGGATTTCTAAGGGTGTACATTTTTGATTTCACTCCTCACTACCTATCACAGTTGACAATAAAATGCCAAGATAGCCCAAATGACCCCATTTTGGAAAGTAGACACCCCAAGCTATTTGCTGAGAGGCATGGTGAGTATTTTGCAGCTCTCATTTGTTTTTGAAAATGAAGAAAGACAAGAAAAATGTATTTTTTTTTTCTTTTTTCAATTTTCAAAACTTTGTGACAAAAAGTGAGGTCTGCAAAATACTCACCATACCTCTCAGCAGATAGCTTGGGGTGTCTACTTTCCAAAATGGGGTCATTTGGGGAGGGGTTTGTGCCATCTGGGCATTCCATGGCCTCCAAAACTGTGATAGGCAGTGAAGAGTGAAATCAAAAATTTACACCCTTAGAAAGCCTGAAGGCGGTGCTTGGTTTGTGGGGTCCCGTACGCAGCTAGGCTCCCAAAAAGTCTCACACATGTGGTATCCCCGTACTCAGGAGAAGCAACAGAATGTATTTTGGGGTGTAATTTCACATATTCCCATGGCATGTTTGAGCAATATATCATTTAGTGACAACTTTGTGCAAAAAAAAAAAAAAAATGTTGTCTTTTTCCCGCAACTTGTGTCACAATATAAATATTCCATGTACTCGACATGACTTTCATTAAATAGCTTGCGGTGTCTACTTTCCAAAATGGGGTCATTTGGGGGGGGGTTGAACTGTCCTGGCATTTTATGCACAACATTTAGAAGCTTATGTCACACATCACCCACTCTTCTAACCACTTGAAGACAAAGCCCTTTCTGACACTTTTTGTTTACATGAAAAAATTATTTTTTTTTGCAAGAAAATTACTTTGAACCCCCAAACATTATATATTTTTTTAAAGCAAAGGCCCTACGGATTAAAATGGTGGGTGTTTCATTTTTTTTTTCACACAGTATTTGCGCAGCGATTTTTCAAACGCATTTTTGGGGGAAAAAACACACTTTTTAAAATTTTAATACACTAAAATACACTATATTTCCCAAATGTTTGATGGAATAAAAAAGATGACCATGGTTACCAAACACGACATGCTTTAAAATTGCGCACGAAAGTGCAGTGGCGACAAACTGAATACATTTTTAAAAGCCTTTAAAAGCCTTTACAGGTTACCACTTTAGATTTACAGAGGAGGTCTACTGCTAAAATTACTGCTCTCGATCTGACCTTCGCGGTGATACCTCACATGTGTGGTGCAATTGCTGTTTACATTGGACGCCAGACCGACGCTTGCGTTCGCCTTTGCCCGAGAGCAGGGGGGACATGGGTGCTATTTTTTTTTTCTTTCTTTTTTTTTTTTCTTTTTTATCTTATTTTTAAACTGTTCCTTTCATATTTTTTTTTTAGCATTGTTATTGTTATCTCAGGGAAGGTAAATATCCCCTATGATAGCAATAGGTAGTCACAGGTACTCTTTTTTGAAAAAATTGGCGTCTATTAGACCCTAGATCTCTCCTCTGCCCTCAAAGCATCTGACCACACCAAGATCGGTATGATAAAATGCTTTCCCAATTTCTCAATGGCGCTGTTTACATCCAGGGAGATCTAAGTCATGAAATGCTTGTAGCTTCCGGTTTCTTAGGCCATAGAGATGTTTGGAGCCATTCTGGTCTCTGATCAGCTCTGTGGTCAGCTGGCCGAATCACCGGCTGCATTTTCAGGTTCCCTGTTGGGACAGGAGAGCCAGAGAAAAACATGGAAGACGGTGGGAGGGGGGGCATTCCCTCCCACTGCTTGTAAAAGCAGTCTAGAGGCTAATTAGCTGCTAAGATTGCTTTTACATGAAAGCCGACCGCTGGCTGAAAAGAATGATACCAAGATGATATCGAAACCTGCAGGCATCATTCTGGTATAACCACTTAAAGTCCAGCAACATACCAGTACGTTGCTGGTCCTTGTTGAGCATATATTGTAAACTTTTTTTCATGCAGCCTGTGGGCTGAATGAAAAAAAGATATTGATCGGTGGGTATGCCCACCATTAGAATACCTCCCTTCATCCACCCACTTCTAATGATGGGCATATATGCACCGTTTATATATGCCGAAGCATGGGGGCATCCTCCCGCAAAAGGTAGGAGCAAATCGCTCCTCCGCCCACTGCTGCCCCCATGCTTCGGCATATATATTGAAGTATGTAACTGTGGTGGTGAAATCACCTCCGACAGCATTGGAGTCACGGCTTTATGTATCGTGGGAGCAAACGCTGTTGCTGTCAAGATAAATAAATCCACGCTGCAGCTGAATGGCGTACCTGAAAACAAAAAAATGGTTAACAAAAAAACACAGTAAACAGTAAAGTATAAAAAAATTACATACCTGAAAAGCAAGCATGATAAAACATAACAATAAAACATTGCAGAATAGAATACAGTAAAAAAGAGCAGAACAATAGAGAGAGAAAAGAGAGGGAGTAAACAATAAAACGACAACTATTTTTTATTTTTTTTATTTTGTGTTTTTATTTATGTTACTTTTTTTTTTTTTTAATTTTTTTTATAACTGTAACTTTTATAACTGTAACCGGTTCCAGGTTCGGGTCTCTCAAAATGCAATGGCATCTTGGGAGACCCTGTGAAAGTGTGTCCTAGTCTGTGCAATGCTGTACCCTACGCTAAAACTCAACTAGTGTATGGTAGCGCTTAAAACATTCACCAATGCAAAGACCAGGATTGCCAGGACAGGAAGGACAATAATAGCGGGTGTTACGCCTATATCCGTGCTTTATACAGACACAACATTTTCTTTGGGGAGCTCGTTGGGTAGGGATACTCGGGAGGACATAAGGAAAATGCCTCTCATGCAGACGGCTTACTGCATTTGGTTGGGGATGGTGAGGTGGAGCACCGTCCGGAATTTAAGGAAGGATCCAGTCCATCCTGAAGCTCTGTATAGCACATGAGCGTTCAGCAAAGCCAATTGAAATAAGTATACAGACACTTTTTTGTACCAGCGTCTGGCCTTACGGTCAACTAGGTACGGCGCCAACAACTGGTCGTTGAGGTCCACCCCTCCCATATTTTGGTTATATTCGTGGACACAGAGGGGTTTCTCCACAACACCAGTTGCCGTAGTAATTTGGACCATCGTGTCTGCATGAAGGGAGGTAAGAACGAAAACATTCTTATTGTCCCTTCACTTCATAGCGAGCAAATTATTACACCGCAAGCATGCTCTCTCCCCCAGCCTAAGACTGGAATCTACAAGCCGATGCGGAAAGCCCCGGCGATTAGGTCGCACGGTGTCACATGCTCCAATTTGATGATCAAAAAGGTGACTAAAAAGTTGTCCACATATAAATGGTACCCCTTTCCAAATAAGGGTGACACCAAATCCCACACAATCTTGCCAGCGCTTCCTATGTAGTCAGGGCAGTTTGTCGGCTCTACGTGACTATCTTTGCCCTCGTAAACCATAAAACTACATGTATAGCCTGTGGCCCTGTCACAGAGCTTATATATCTTGACCCCGTATCTGGCACGCTTGCTGGGAAGGTACTGTTTGAATGACAAGCGGACAGAAAATTTAATCATGGACTCTTTAACTTGATGGGGGGTAAACAAGTCTGCAAAACGTTGGTTGTGGTTTACGAGGGGCCAAATTTTGTAGAGCCGATCGTATTCAGGGTCTCCACAAGGAAAACATTGTTGAGTTCATTATTGTTGAAGTGCATGAACCGCAAAATCTGCTCGTATCGTACCCTGGCCATGGAGGCAGAGAACACGGGCATATGGTAAATTGGGTCAGTGGACCAATATGACCGCAACTCACTCTTTTTATTTATGCCCATGTTGAGGGAAAGGCCCAGAAAGATCTTAAATTCGGGGACCGTAATTGGTCTCCAATCTCTGGCAAGGGAGGGACTGGGGAATAGTGGCGATGTGTTGACCAGCGTACAAATTGCTTTGGTCCACAATAGATCTATAGAGATCTTCGGTGAAAAACAGCGAATAAAAATCAGGTACGGGTGCTGCAGAAGTGGTGGGTTCCCAATTAGGATTGGCGAATGCAGGGAAGGGCACTATGGGCACTATGGGCCTGTCTTTGTCTTCTTGGTGGCAGCGGAACACTACTTGTGCTTGCCACCTCGCCAGCTTGAATTGCATTTATGGGACTCGCCACGTCACCAAGTGTTACTGCAGTGCTGGATGTACGACCAGGGTGCACTAGGCCGCTGGTGCTTGCCAGTTCACCAGAAGGAATAGCGGCGCTAGTACTTCTCTGCTCCATACGAGGGACTTGCGGTTCTTGCACCTCAACAACAGCAGAAGAAGTTCGGGGTCTGGTACGCCTGACCTTAGCAGGGACCACAACTCCGTCGTCAGAGCTATCTGTCATGGAGCCGCTGTCCTCTACAGGATCGTATTCTGAGCCTGAATTTGACAGATGAGTGACTTCCTCTTCACTATCTGTCATACTCAGAAACGTGTAGGCCTCTTCACTAGTGTACCTTCGATTTGCCATTTTGGGCTCTAAATAGCTAGTGAGACTCACAGGCAAAAAAGCTCCTGACTGTCAGCCACTGTATCAAAACGCTACCAAAAAACTGTTAGCGATCGCAGGGATCAGGCCTGACTCTGCGAACACTGCAGTTATGTGTGCTTAAGGTTTTGTAAGTGTCAGTGATCGATCGATACTGCACTTGGGTGGGCTGGGCTGGGCTGGGCTGAGGGGCAAAACGCAGGTGCTAGCAGGTATCTGGGCTGATCCCGCTAACACTGCGTTTTTGGGAACCCTAAACTGCTGGAGACGCTAGTATAGATCTGATCGGATCAGATATTGATCCGTTCAGATACTATACCACTAAGGGAGGTGTATGCTGCGTGCATGGGTGTTAGCGGTACTGGCGCTAATCTGACGCTGCCTGGGGCCTAATCTGACCCTAAAACATAATTTATATCACTGCCGGGCGATCAGGGGGCTAAACCTTTATTCGGTAATAAACGGCGGGTGCCCTAAAACTATAAAAAACAAACTAACTAACCAGCGTCACCCGTAACAGTTATACGGTGATCACTGGTGAAAGGGTTAACTAGGGGGCAATCAGGGGGTTAAAACCTTTATTAGGTAGTATATGGGGGTCCCTGTCACTATAAAACACTGACGGCGAACCTATATACTTACCTCCCTAACTAGCGTCACCAGTGACACTAATACAGCGATCAGAAAAATGATCGCTTAGTGACACTGGTGAGGGGGGGTGATCACAGGGATAAAACTTTATTAGGGGGGGTTAAGGGGGTACCCTAGACCTAAAGGGGGCTAACCCTAACTGCCCTACCACTTCTAACTGTCACAAACTGACACCAATGCAATAATCAGAAAAAAAAAAACTGCTATTGGTGTCAGTGTGACAGGGGGTACAGGGGGGTGATCGGGGGGTGATGGGGGTGAAAAGTGTGCCTGGCGTGTTCTACTGTTAGTGTAGTGTTGGTGAAAACTTACTTGATGTCTTCTCTCCTCTGTGTCGGAACGAAAAGACCGCCTCAAGGAGAGATGACATCACTTCCTCCGCTTCTGTTTACATTACAGAAGCCGAGGAAGCATTTTATTCGCCAGGAGCGATCGCGAGGGAGAGGCACGAATGAGTGGCCTCCCCCTCACCTTTGATCGCCCCTGATGATAATCCGACCGCCGCAGGCATGGGGGGGGACCGATCGGACCCCCCCGCCCGCGGGCAGGCAAGGACTTATATATAAGTCCTTTTGCCTGCCCGTGCCATTGTGCCGACGTACATTGTCGTGCAGCGGTCGGCAACTGGTTAATTGCAGAAAGATATACCTGTGCTCAAATCAAAATAGCTTATACATATATATATATATATATAATCTAACAGGTGCTAAAGGGGTGTGATCACAAAATTCTGGATCTCTCTTCACACTGCAACGCATCTTCTCTAGTAAACTTTGCAATAAAAAAATTTTGGGGATTTTGTGTTCACATATTTTGCGATACATATTTAAGCCAACTAACAACGTCAAAGTAATCCCTCTCTGGCCAGTTCTACCCTGCTCTGCAAAATGAAAATGCTACAGAGGATACAGTGGCAATATGGGGCAAATAAACACAAGTTGTAGGAGAGCTACAGGTCCCAGGCCTGGCCACTGGCATGTGTGCAGAGAAATCCAGAATGTTTAGTTTTAATAGCTGACACAATGCAACATTGCCTTATATAAGTAATAAATGGGCTATATTAGTGTATAGTCATGTAAAATTTTGATGTTATGGGATGTAATTTCTATTGTACATAAGAATAGTCGAAACATGGTAGTAATACGAAGCGCGCTGGAAAATATCCCACACTTACTATTATGACCTTGTGTACCATTTCAATATATTTTGTTCCATGTGGGATGATGTAGATATTATCTTCGGTGACATAATATGATATAACATGCTATATAGTCAGTCTATGTTTTTTTATTGCATTTTTAAGTATTTTGTATTAATAGAATTATCTTGGATTTTTATTTAGAGTGCCTATAAAGTCCCAAATCAGATCCCTCCTGTAGTGAATTTTGTTGTAATTGTACTGTCTGCCCTCATGTTGTAAAGTGCTACGCAAACTGTTGGCACTATATAAATCATGTATAATAATAAATCACTTTGGTAGTTACATTACCCAGAAAATGGGCATTTTTAATTTGACAGATCTGTCTCCCATTGAGTTCAATTGGGTTCAAGTTTGGCATGAGGTCTTTGAAGTTTGCTGAACCCTGCTTAAACCAAACCCAGAGGAGTTTGTATTGTCACTAGTGACAATACAGGAGCACAATTGGAACAGAGAGTTTGAAGAAAGAAGGTATATAACCATATACCAGGAATGTGGGACTTTGTGTGAAGCATATGACAGCCCAAAGAGTAATAGGGTGAATTTGAAGGAATTTTATTACACATTGCATTGTACATACATAATCAAAGTAACAAAAGTAATTTAACATACATAAGTAATAGGACTGTTGAGCACAGTTCAAAGTATATATGCTGGTAGCAGTGAAAGTATGTATGAATCACATTAAATTGGTAATAAAATGATCACATCACATGGTAAAAATATTTTTTAGAAATATTTAAAATTCCTAGGTTCACCACAGAATAAAGGTGTATACTAGTGATCGGAAAGAATATAACCTGCAGGACCTATGGCCTCATTAGCCTGAGAGGGTACAGAACACATCATGACTTGAAGTTCTTATGACACTAATGGAGACACGGCACATCAAAATCTCTACGCGTTTCGTGGCTGAAGCCACTCGTCAGGAGCAGGCACGTGTGATATCTATGAAAATAAAAAAAAAAAAAAAATTTTTTTTTTGAAAAATGAAAATTGCAGGAACAAGGTTAGGGGTAAGGTATGAAACCACCGTAACCAAAGCTTACTTACTCAGGTTGGGCATGCTGAAGGTGTAATGGCAAGGCCCCGCATCACCCCCCCTGCCCACCCACCTCCCTCCTTGTCTCCACGTTTTCACCTCATTCCCTCCCCCCCCCCTTCCCCCCCCCTCTTTCCCTTTCCTTCTCCCTTTTTCCTAGTTTTCTTTTTCTCCCTCCTTTTTCCCCTCCTCTCCTCTCTCTGGAATTTCCTTTCCTACCTTATCTCTGTTTTATTCCCCCTGCTCTCCCTTTCCCCTCTTCCTTTGTCTCCCTCATCATTCCCTTCTTTCTCTTTCCCCCCCTGTTTTCTTCCCCTCTTCTCTTTTCTATCCCTCCCCCCTTCCCCCTTCCCTTCTCCCTTTTCTCTCTCTCCCTTTCTGTGTTTTTCCTCCCCCCCCCTTTTCTTTCCTTTTCCTCTCCTCCCCTGTTTCCATCACATTTCCGTGCTCACCATTGTCCCTTCACTCCCAGAATGTCCTCGGTTGCCGTGCCTGCCGTGAGTGTCGCCGCCCCCAGACTCGCGGGGCTGCCCACCTCAGCTCCCGGTGTGGAGTTGTTTCCCGGACTGCATGCGGGGCCTTGCCATTACACCTTCAGCATGCCCAACCTGAGTAAGTAAGCTTTGGTTACGGTGGTTTCATACCTTACCCCTAACCTTGTTCCTGCAATTTTCATTTTTCAAAAAAAAAATTATTATTTTTTTTTTATTTTCAAAGATATCACACGTGCCTGCTCCTGACGAGTGGCTTCAGCCACGAAACGCGTAGAGCTTTTGATGTGCCGTGTCTCCATTAGTGTCATAAGAACTTCAAGTCATGATGTGTTCTGTACCCTCTCAGGCTAATGAGGCCATAGGTCCTGCAGGTTATATTCTTTCCGATCACTAGTATACACCTTTATTCTGTGGTGAACCTAGGAATTTTAAATATTTCTAAAAAATATTTTTACCATGTGATGTGATCATTTTATTACCAATTTAATGTGATTCATACATACTTTCACTGCTACCAGCATATATACTTTGAACTGTGCTCAACAGTCCTATTACTTATGTATGTTAAATTACTTTTGTTACTTTGATTATGTATGTACAATGCAATGTGTAATAAAATTCCTTCAAATTCACCCTATTATTCTCTGGGCTGTCATATGCTTCACACAAAGTCCCACATTCCTGGTATATGGTTATATACCTTCTTTCTTCAAATATAAATGAGATGGATGTCTATGTCCTCACCGGGTCATGACATCACATAAAGTCCCTAGGGATGGAAATACTTGATCTCACCAGATCATGGCTTCCTAAAAGTCCCTATTTCCCCCCCCCCCCCTTTTCCCCAATTGTCTTGGAACAGAGAGTTGTCACCCTATAAAAAGGAAGTGCTTGAATAAGGCTCTTAATGGCAGGATCTCCAAGTGTTATTCCAACAAAAACTGCTGATTTAAAAACATTGAAAATTACATTTGAAATTACATTAACCACCCCGGAAGATTTGCCCCCTTAATGACCAGGCCATTTTTTGTGATTCGGCACTGCGTTGCTTTAACTGACAATTGCGCGGTCAAGCGACGTTGTACCCAAACAAAATGTATGACCTTTTTTTCCCACAAATAGAGCTTTCTTTTGGTGGTATTTGATCATCTCTGCTGTTTTCATTTTTTGCGCTATAAACAAAAAAAGAGCGACAATTTTGAAAAAGAACACAATATTTTGTACTTTTTGCTATAATAAATATCCAAAAAAAACAAAAACAAAAAACAAAATTCTTCATCAGTTTAGGCCAATATGTATTCTTCTACATATATTTGGTAAAAAGAAAAAAAAAATCGCAATAAGCGTATATTCATTGGTTTGCGTAAAAGTTATAGCGTCTACAAAATAGAGGATAGTTTTATGGCATTTTTGTTATTTTTTCTTTTACTAGTAATGACGGTGATCTGCGATTTTTATCGGGACTGAGATATTGCGGCGGACAAATCGGACGCTTTTGACACTTTTGACACTTTTTTGGGACCATTGACATTTTTACAGCAATCAGTGCTATAAATAGCCACTGATTACTGTATAAATGTCACTGGCAGTGAAGGGGTTAACACTAGGGGGCGATCAAGGGGTTAAGTGTGTTCCCTAGATTTGTTCTAACTGTGAAGGGAGATGTGGCTGGCTAGAGGAGGAGAGAGATCATTGTTCCTACTTAGTAGAAACACACAATCTCTCTCCTCTCCCCTGACAGAACCGGGATTTGTGTGTATACACACACAGTTCCCAGTTCTCCCTCTGTCGGATCACGAAAGAGAGGAGCAAACCTGCCGCAGTAGAACTGTGGCGGCTGGTCAGGAAGCGCTTAATATTTTAAAGAGTAATTATTAATTGGATTTACATATAATGTACATTTAAAGTGGAACTTTACCCATAACAACTTGATAAAAAATAATGTTCTTTAGCAAGGAACATACATTCCACATTAATAATTACCGTATGCTACCAAAATGAGTGCAGTAAATTGCAGTAAATTGCCTCCAGCATTGCTCCAGTTTCTTCTTGCTGGAACCTGCCATTTTGCTGTGGCCCAGAGCTCCTGAGCAGCAGTAAATCTTTAGGCTGTCAGCTGATTGGCCTCTACAAATTTGTCACAGTACCTAAAAATAGAGAGCAACTGAGCATGTGCAGAGCAGGACGAGACAGTGTATTACTGAATTTTAAACAGTATAGACACTTATTTTTTAATATCTGCAAAAGGGGTCAACCTGAGGTGATCTAGCAGAATTTAATTTGCTGGCTAAAGCTGCACTTTAATTGGACTTCCCCTGACTTCCTTGACACTTTTTATTAGTGTTTGTGTGTAGACTGCAGTGCTTGGTTTCTCCAGCTGGTGGTGCTGTGTCTTGGGGCATTAGGAGCAAAATGACAGAGGGGTTGATTTATAAAGAATTTGCGTTGTCATCGCCCAGTGAAAATGAACATTATGTGAGATTGGGTTTAACCACTTCCTGCCGGGAGGGCATAGATGGACATTCTCCCATTTCAGTGGTTATACTGGGATGATGCCTGCACCTACAGGCATCAACCCGGTATCGTTCTCTTACATGTGGCTGGAGGGGACGTTCCCCCCCTCCCACCCTCTCCTGCTTCTCCGTGCTCGCCCCTGCGATTAGTGAGCCAGAGAAGGAATCCACCGGTGGCGGAAGTTGACCATAGAGATTTTCTTGGAAACAGATGGTCCCCGGTCACCTCTATGACTCTCAGAGCTCCTCGTGCGATGTTATGAAGCTTGGCAGTTGCAAATACTACCATATACTCAGCTGGAAAGTCGAGATCATCCTGTTTTTTTTTTTTATCTCAGGCTTTCCAGCCTGAAGGAGAGATGTGGAGTCTTATAGACCCCACATCTCTCCATAAAGAGGACCTTTCACGCACTATTCTTATTACAAGGGATGTTTACATTCCTTGTAATAGGAATAAAAGTGATAAAAAAAATGTTTAAAGGGAAAGTGTAAAAATCAAAAAAATTGAAATAAAGCAAACAATAAAAAAAAAAAATTAAAGCGCCCCCGTCCCCGCGAGCTCGCACTCAGAAGAGAAGGCATACGTACGTCACGCTAACTTTAGTGTTTTGGGGTTTTTTTTATTCATGAAACAGTTTTTTTTTTTTTTTTAAAAACGCACTTGTAAAATTCCTGCGCAAATACCATGAGACATAAAAAGTTCCAATAACCTCCATTTTGTTCCTTAGGGTCTCTACTAAAAAAAAAATATACATATATATATATATAATGTTTGGGGGTTCTGAGTAATTCTGTAACCAAAAAAATCATGATTTTTTACATGTAGGAGTGAACTGCCAAAATTGGCTCGGATGGGAAGTGGTTAAAAATGAAGGTAAAAAGGCTATACCCTGTGCTGTTCGAATGTAAAAATCATTGCTTTAAAACCTTCCCATCCGGCCTATAGCAGATTGATGGCTGGGCGGGGGTTTTCCAGTTCTGACTGGATATCATATGATGTCCTTCACACTGTGCGGCTCGTGTAGCATATCAGTCAGTGATATGCTACACGAGCAACCGACTTCCCCCCCAGCATTGCTGTACCTATGAGAGGCTAAAGCTGGTACGTGGTCGTTCTGGTCGCTCATAGTCGGTCATGGACAGTGCCACTCCCCAGGGTAGGTCAAGTAGGTCGGGACCTGCACTTACCCCATCTCACGGGAGGGCAATCCAGGCAGCGGGTGACAGCGGATGGGGTGGCAGCTTCGCTCTGGGCAGCGGCTTCCCCTGCATCTCCTCCCTCCTCCTCCTGGCGGCCAATCTGATCGGATCTCCTCTCAGCCAATCGGCTGACGGGACCCGCTTCCTGATTGGCCGGGAGGAGATTCAGTGTGACAATAGCAAATATTCATTCGCTATGGTCACACAAATGAGTGGGCATTCGGTTGCGGTACTCTTCTCCCCGAGCCCACCCTTTTTTGAAGCCTATTACATCCTCAGGCTATAACCACATGATTAAAAACAAAACAAAAAAAAACATAGAATTCATAGTCCGACGCCCCGCATGTAGATTAGGGGGTCAGATGAATGGATGGGGGGGCAGCACCTGTGTGCCCCGTATCGAGGTGCAGCATATCAGTGCCCATCAGTGCAGCATATCAGTGCCCATCAGTGCAGCATATCAGTGCCCATCAGTGCAGCATGTCAGTGCCCATCAGTGCAGCATGTCAGTGTCTATCAGTGCAGCATATCAGTGCCCATCAGTGCAGCATGTCAGTGCCCATCAGTGCAGCATGTCAGTGCCCATCAGTGCAGCATGTCAGTGCCCATCAGTGCAGCATATCAGTGCCCATCAGTGCAGTATGTCAGTGCCCATCAGTGCAGCATGTCAGTGCCCATCAGTGCAGCATATCAGTGCCCATCAGTGCAGCATGTCAGTGCCCATCAGTGCAGCATGTCAGTGCCCATCAGTGCAGCATATCAGTGCCCATCAGTGCAGCATGTCAGTGCCCATCAGTGCAGCATGTCAGTGCCCATCAGTGCAGCATATCAGTGCCCATCAGTGCAGCATGTCAGTGCCCATCAGTGCAGCATGTCAGTGTCTATCAGTGCAGCATATCAGTGCCCATCAGTGCAGCATGTCAGTGCCTATCAGTGCAGCATGTCAGTGCCCATCAGTGCAGCATATCAGTGCCCATCAGTGCAGCATATCAGTGTCAACCAGTGCAACATATCAATGTCTATCAGTGGTGCCTCATCAGTGCCCATCAATGAAGAAAAAATTAGCAAAAGTGTATAACAGAAACTAAGAAAAGGTTTCTTTTCTGTCTTTTTTTGTTTGTTTAGCAAAAAAAAAAAAAACAGGTGATTAAATACCACTAAAAGAAAGCTCTATTTGTGTGAAAAAAATTATAAAAATGACATTTGTGTACAGCATTGCATGACCGCGCAATTGAAAATTGTTCTGGGCAGGAAGGGGGTGAAGGTGCCTGGTATTGAAGTGGTTAAAACAGAAAATACTACATTTGGCCTTTTCATTGGGTGAATGGCTACAGAGTGTCTGTGACCCTTAGAGCCGGTTCACACTGGGACGACTTGTCAGGCTACTTAGCCGCCTGACAAGTTGCATTCCGTTCTGTACAATGGAACCGTTCTAATAGGAGCGACTCAAGTCACTCCGACTTAGAAAAAGGTTCCTGTACTACTTTGGGGGCGACTTGAGGCGACTTACATTGACTTCCATATAGAAGTCGTTTTGCAAGTCGCGCTGCAAGTCGTGCTGCCTCAGTGTGAACCGGCTCTAAGTGTAGATACTTTTAGATTTGTAAAGAAATAATCTTACCAAGCTGGGCGTACACTTCTGCCACCTGCACTCCCTTCATTTTCACCACCGGTCTGTTGTCCACTATGGAGATGGTCGGGGTCAGTTCATAGGCTGTCCTATTTAAAGTGACTACATTCGATCCATCTGTTGCTCTGGCATACATGATAAATTCTCCGTCATCCAGCACACATTTACAGGAGTTGATCAGAGCTGACTTCCCCAACCCGACATTACCCACCAGCTGCAGCACAACGCGCTGATACCCCTGATTGCCATGGGGGAGGGTATCTAGGCTGAAGGTGCGGATATAATCTCTCATCTCATGCAGAGGCCTCTGAGGACCTGCCATGGAGGTTTTCTGGAGGATTCTAACAGGGAAATCAGGAAATCAAAAACTGAACAGAGGAACTTTGTACATGGAGACACGGCAAGCAACCAACGCCCCAGATTGCAAAAGCTGAATACCAGGCAGATATAAAAAGAACAAAGGAAGGTGTAACCACTAAATGAAAGGTCAATAAAATCAAATGAACCTACGCGCCACTCCTATAATGTTATACTGGAAAGACTGTGTATGGGAATAAATAGGAGCAACAAACTTTTACTTTTAACTTTTAAATGTGATTTTTGTTATTGTTTATTACACCTATTAGCTGGGAACCCCTCCTTGATCACACAAGCCCGGGTATTAGCGTGCCTTCATTGTAGATTTAACTTCTTAATGTAATTTCCATAGACGTACAGTAAACGGCATTCAAATCACACATGTGAGATATCGCCACGAACATTAGAGTGAGAGCAACAATTCTCTACCAAGACCTTCTCTGTGACTCTAAACAGGTAACCTGTAAAAATTTTTAAAGCGTTGCCTATGGAGATTTTTGTGTACCGAAGTCTGACGCCATTCCACAAGCGAGCGCAATTTTCAAGCATGACACGTTAGGTATCTATTTACTCGGTGTAAGATCATCTTTCACATTATATGAAAAAATCACACTAACTTTATTTTTTTTTTATTTTTTATTCATGAATCAGTTTTTTTTTTTTTTTTAAATTGCTGCGCAAATACCATGTGACATAAAAAGATGCAACAACCACCATTTTATTCCCTAGAGTCTCTGCTAAAAAACATATAAAATGTTTGGTGGTTCTGATTAGCTTTCTACCAAAAAAATTATGATCTTTACATGTAGGAGCGAAGTGCCAGAATTGGCCCGGATGGGAAGTGGTTAAATGTGATTTTTGTTATTGTTTATTACACCTATTAGTTGGGAACCCCTCCTGGATCACACAAGCCAAGATATTAGTGTCCCTTCATTGTAGATTGATCTACTTAATGTAATTTCCATAGACTTTTTCATTATTCTATATGAAGAATTAAATAAACTACAATAAAATGGCGGCACCAGTATACTAATAGCCTGCTCGTCCTATAAAAATACCCCTGAGGAAGACAGGTGACCCTGTGTCGACATGCTTAGGGGAAGGGCACGGATGATCATGGTTTTTGGACTTTGGCGTTTTTTTATTGGCCCATAGAGAAAACTATTATCTGTTGCATCATTTGTTGCTAGGTATTTCAGCTTTTTTAGTTTTTCCATTAGCTTTTATTATTATTCATTTATTATAATGTTGTACCCACAAATAGAGCTTTTTTTTTGGTGGTATTTGATCACCTCTGCAGTTTTTATTTTTTGCGCTATAAACAAAAAAAGGCTGACAATTTTGAAAAAATATACAATATTTTTTACTTTTTGCTATAATAAATATCCCCCCCAAAAAATAAAAAAAACAAATTACTTCATCAGTTTAGGCCGATATGTATTCTTCTACATATTTGTGGTAAAAAAAAATTGCAATAATTGTATATTGATTAGTTTGCGCAAAAGTTATACAAAATAGGGGATAGATTTATGGCATTTTTATTATTATTTTTGGATTGGGGACCCGGAAAAGGGAGTTCCGGGTCCTGATCCTTATTACGGGGCCCTGGGCTCATGGTGAGATCCTGCTCTCTGTGCTCCCAGCACAAAGGGAGATACACAAATATGTGGCCCCACAGAAAAATGTCCAGTCTTGTGGGGCCACATATTTGTCTTAGGTGTTACATTCTGTCATATGCAGTTAGGAAATTGTTAGGAAACAAATTGATTTATAAGGATCTTTTGAATAATGCCATCAAATTATCTACATATTATCAATCGATAACAACATAAACGGTACAGTTTTCATCTTATGATTACACAAACCGGGCTCAGTTTGAGCATGCGCATGCGCTGTAGATTTTTTTTAACCACTTAAGGACCTATTTTTCAAACTTGTTGTTTACAAGTTAAAATAATTTTTTTTTTTGCTAGAAAATTACTTAGAACCCCCAAACATTATATATATATTTTTTTTTTGAACACCCTAGAGAATAAAATGGCGGTCGTTGCAATACGCTCTGTCACACCGTATTTGCGCAGCGATCTTACAAGCACACTTTGTTTGGAATAAATATACTTTTTTAATTAAAAAATTAGATGGCTGTAAAGTTAGCCCATTTTTTTTAATATTGTGAAAGATGATGTTACCCCAAGTAAATTGATACCCAACATGTCACGCTTCAAAATTGCGCCCGCTCGTGGAATGACGGCAAACTTTTATCCTGAAAAATCTCCATAGGCGACATTTAAAAGATTCTACAGGTTGCATGTTTTGAGTTACAGAGGATGTTGAGGGCTAGAATTATTGTAAAAAGAAAAAGGCTTTGCCTGGATCAACCACCAATGAGGAATTAATCTAAAGTATTAGTAAGATCAGATATTCATCCAAAGAAATTAATTGGATGCAGTCTGGGTTGCCTTGTAAGGCATACAAAACAAAAAAGGGAAAAGAGATTCCCCCAAGGAAGGCAATTACCCAAACACAATCTGCCAAAAACAATATATTTATTGAGCTACAAAACACCACACAAAAGTACAAAAATTGGGCAAAATAGGGAGAATATCAAATGACCATTTTAAAATTGATAACGTTATCATTAAAAACAACGGAGCCGCGGCCAAACATACCCCATACACACACCAAACACAGCAGCAGATTCCTACTATAGTGGTCGATATCGTATGAAATATGTCCTCAGATCAATCCAAGTGTGGACAGTATGGCGCTGTGGGGGCAGGGGTGGATGAATGGATATAGAATTGTAATTGGTACAGCGAATTCAATACAGCATAGAAATTATTAACAGTCCGGGAGCAAGACCCATAACGTGGGTAAGATGACAGCAGTGACCGGCAATAACTACTAGAGGTGGTTGTGACCCAGGACATACAAACGGAGCAGTTGTAATGATGGAAAGCAATAGGGGGAGCAGACACGACTAAGGCTGTATTGTAAATAGAAATTGGAGTGATACTTCTCTCACCAGATGGATCAGTGGCTCATGAAGTCGAAAGCTCTACCACAGATGATGGCTTGTGAATATCAGTCCAAACTGCTTTTGCATATGCCGTCCGATAGGAAATGTCCCGCTGTGTCAGCGCCTACTGTAAGGAGATGTAAGCCGGCCGTCAGCTGTTAGTTCCCGGTCAAACATTCAAACACCGTGGGCTCGCGGCTCCGAGGTGACGTGCTGACGTCACGTGCTGACGCGTTTCACCAGCCAATCACCGCTGGTTTCCTCAGAGCAAGGGAGGGGTCCGTGAGCGGAGGTTAAATAGACTAAATAATAAAAGATGTGATTACGTCTAATGACCACCAGATGTCGCACACGGTTACCACTCATCACAGACATTTCAGCAAAACAATCTCTCGCAAGTGGCTTCATATGAATAGTTGTGTGGAAAAATGCACCTTAAATGAGCAACATTGTAGTTTAATGAGCATTTGGTGAGGGTGGGAGTAAATATACTTATATGCAGGAACCAAAAAGGAGACAAAACACAAAAGTCTAAAGCATAAAAGTAAAAGTAAAATTGAATTGAAAACACCCCCCCACAAAGAAAGAGAGCATAAGGTAGTAAAAAATTATTATTATAAATCATTGTAAATCAAGACAGTAGGGGGGGGGGGGGTTAAATGACTTATTTCTCCAAAAAGGACTGGAGGCTGCATTCAATATTTAACCCACTAGGGGCCATCGCCTCCAGATAGTACGTCCACATCTTTTCCTTCTGGAGGAGGATGGTATCGAAGTCGCCACGTCTTGTAGGTAAATTTAACCTATAGATCCCTTTTACCATCAGGCCCCTTGGATCACGGTTATGAAATTTAGCAAAATGTTGTGAGATGGGGCGTTCATCATTTAATTTTTTGATACCAGCAATATGTTCGCGGATCCTTACCCTTAAGGCTCTTTTAGTTTTCCCCACGTAGATTTTATTGCATGGGCAGATAAGTGTATAAACTACTCGGGTAGTAGAGCAGTTTATAAACTGTTTGATCTTAAAATCATCTCCTCCACGGGGGTTCGGAAACACATTTGTCTGGTGGACGTACTTGCAAATATTGCAATGTCCGCATTTATACATACCTGGGGAAATTCTAGAATCACTTAACCAGTTTTTCTGAGTGGTCCGAGTGTATTCAGAATGAACCAGCAGGTCTCCAAGATTATTGGATCTTTTAGCTGTCAGGAGAGGTCTTGGGCTCACTAGTTCAGAGATCAAGGGGGCAGATTTTAAAATATGCCAATGTTTTTGTAGAACTCCCTGAACCATTTTCCATTGGGATCCATATTTAGTAATAATCCTCGGGAAATTCTGTTCATTATTTCCTTTTTTGTCTTTATTTTTAGTGTGTAAAGAATTGGTGGAGGTTGAGAGGAGTTCATCCCGATTTTTGAGGGTAGCTTTTTTCTTGGCTTTTTTCAGGGATGTGAGTAGCCTCTCTGTCTGAATCTTTGATACATCTCATACGCCTCTTCATGGAAATCCTCCTCCACAGAACAATTCCGTCTGATCCTTAGGAATTGTCCTGTGGGTATCCCATTAATTAATGGTTTAGGATGGTGACTCTGGGCGGACAACAGAGTGTTAGCTGCTGTTTTCTTTCTAAAAGTGCTGGTGACAATTTCATTTCCAGACCTCCGTATGGATAGGTCAAGGAAGGAGAGTGTGTCAGGATGGTATGAATAGGTCAGATGTATATTTTGATTATTGCTATTAAGTTCAGACATAAAGTCCTCAAGTTGTTTAACTGAACCAGTCCACACCATCAAGACGTCATCAATGTACCTCAGCCACAGGAGGGAGTGGCTGAGGTACAAAGAGGACTGATAGACCATCATCTCCTCCCAGAGTCCCAGATGGAGGCATGCATATGAGGGAGCCCATGGTGCCCCCATACTGGTGCCTCTAATCTGCTGGTAGTAGTGACCAAGGAACTGGAAGAAATTGTTATTAAGCATGAATTCAAGAAGTTCCCCAATGAATTCATTTTGAGCACCCTGTTGGGGATGATGAAGATCCAGAAAGAACATTGTAGCCTCAATACCACAGTGGTGTGGTATCGACGTATACAGGCTCTCCACGTCAATACCCACCAGGAGGGCATCTGTGGGCATAACAAAATGTTGTAATTTAACAAGGACATCTCTGCTGTCACGAACAAAGGAAGGAAGCAAGTTTACCATATGCTTAATCAGAGAATCTATGTATTTGCCAGTTTTTTCTAGGGGGCCTTTTATAGCTGAAACAATTGGCCTACCAGGGGGACGGGTAAGGGATTTATGGAGTTTGGGAATTATGTAAAAGGTAGGGATGGTCATTTCATCTACCCTAAGGAAAAAGAATTCCTTTTTCGTTAAAAGGCCCGCTTCCATTCCCAATTTGAGTTTTCCATTCAGTGCCTCGACTAGAGCAGGAAAGGGGGAACTAGTGAGTCTTTTGTAGGTAGAGATGTCACCGAGAAGCCTTAGTGACTCAACCTCATATATTTTCTCACTTAGGAGTACCACATTTCCCCCTTTATCGCTCTTCTTAATCACTAAGTTTGGTGCATTTTGCAACTCAACCAAGGCGTTTCTTTCACTATTTGTAAGGTTGTTAGGACCGACCCATTTCCAATTGATTTTCATAAGGTCTAATTTAACTTGATCCAGAAAAAACTGCAACCACTTGTACTTAGACAGTGGGGGCATTTTAGTGGATCTAATTTTTAGATCAGAGGGTCTTCTCAGTGTATAGCATAAATTTTCATCTGAGTCACTGTCAAGGTTCTCATCCAGTAAGGATACTAGGCATTCAATAGCCTCCTTTTCATCCCTATCCAGAGAGGACTCTGAGGTAAGGGGATCATTAAATCGTTTTGTATGCCATAGTTTGAAGAGGACTTTCCTTAAGAATAGACTAACATCCTTGAACACCTCAAACTCATTCATGGATGACGTTGGGGAGAAAGAGAGACCCTTTTTGAGTAGATTTATATGGACTTCAGTAAGATGAAACTCTGAAAGGTTTACTACATTAAGGTCCATTGGAGCACCGTCAGAGATATTCAACGTCTCCTCTGGTTTCTCAGTCTCCCACTCGTTCGACTCTGTACACTGTCTCTCTCCTTTCCTTTTCCTTCTATTTTTCCTTTGTCTCCTTCGTTTTCTTGTTTTTTGTCTATTTTTCGCTTCGTGATCTCTAGGGGCACCTTCCCCTCTAGTTCTTCTAAAAAAGAGACAGTTTTTTGAGAGGTATCCCTATCAAACTCGCTGTCGGATGAGGAGCTATTTCTAGTTTTGGACTGACGTTGTCGCTGTCTAGTATTTCTAGAAAGTGATCTACTTCTTTTCTGGATTGTGGGTTCAAAAATATCCCCACTTTCCCAGTCAGCTAAGTTCTGTCTAAACTTTTCTTGTTTGCTGTGTTTTAAACTTTTTTGGATCCTTTCTATCTCCTTTTTAATGTACTCATTATTTTTATCGAATTCAGGATCTTGTTTAAAGGGTTCTAGTGATTTGGCGCTTGCTTCAAGCTCCACACGTATCTCCTCCAGTTGGGCTTCTTCCTCATCGACAATGAGCTCTAATAGGGATAAAACCTCTATTCAAACATTCAGTCTTCCAAGCAGATAAAAATCTTGGGGTATGTAAATGCTCCGCAGGTATAACCCACTCACGTAAACCCCTGGGAATGATCTGTTTAGAAATATGGGATTTCAATAACGAAATATCCCATTTACGATTAAGGAATTTAATTACGAGTTTTTTATGGTGTTTAAAAAGTTTTCTAATTGGTTCTCTCTCTGTATCACAATTCTCCACACCAACATCAAAGGCAGTATCAATCTCTAAGTCAAGATCATGGTTGATCATATAAGCCATATATGCGAGAGACGGGTCAAATGAGATATACCCTATAAGCAGCCCAGTATAGCTTAATTTGAACCAACTGTGTACAATCACGCAATTGATTAGTGGTGTGTGGTGGGGGGATCACAAAGGCTAGGAATGGGAAAACAAATCCCCAAAGAAAATTCCTATAAAAAGAAAAAGGCTTTGCCTGGATCAACCACCAATGAGGAATTAATCTAAAATATTAGTAAGATCAGATATTCATCCAAAGAAATTAATTGGATGCAGTCTGGGTTGCCTTGTAAGGCATACAAAACAAAAAAGGGAAAAGAGATTCCCCCAAGGAAGGCAATTACCCAAACACAATCTGCCAAAAACAATATATTTATTGAGCTACAAAACACCACACAAAAGTACAAAAATTGGGCAAAATAGGGAGAATATCAAAAGACCATTTTAAAATTGATAACGTTATCATTAAAAACAACGGAGCCACGGCCAAATATACCCCATACACACACCAAACACAGCAGCAGATTCCTACTATAGTGGTCGATATCGTATGAAATATGTCCTCAGATCAATCCAAGTGTGGACAGTATGGCGCTGTGGGGGCAGGGGTGGATGAATGGATATAGAATTGTAATTGGTACAGCGAATTCAATACAGCATAGAAATTATTAACAGTCCGGGAGCAAGACTCATAACGTGGGTAAGATGACAGCAGTGACCGGCAATAACTACTAGAGGTGGTTGTGACCCAGGACATACAAGCGGAGCAGTTGTAATGATGGAAAGCAATAGGGGGAGCAGACACGACTAAGGCTGTATTGTAAATAGAAATTGGAGTGATACTTCTCTCACCAGATGGATCAGCGGCTCATGAAGTCGAAAGCTCTACCCCAGATGATGGCTTGTGAATATCAGCCCAAACTGCTTTTGCATATGCCGTCCGATAGGAAATGTCCCGCTGTGTCAGCGCCTACTGTAAGGAGATGTAAGCCGGCCGTCAGCTGTTAGTTCCCGGTCAAACATTCAAACACCGTGGGCTCGTGGCTCCGAGGTGACGTGCTGACGTCACGTGCTGACGCGTTTCACCAGCCAATCACCGCTGGTTTCCTCAGAGCAAGGGAGGGGTCCGTGAGCGGAGGTTAAATAGACTAAATAATAAAAGATGTGATTACATCTAATGACCACCAGATGTCGCACACGGTTACCACTCATCACAGACATTTCAGCAAAACAATCTCTCGCAAGTGGCTTCATATGAATAGTTGCGATCTATTGTGTGGAAAAATGCACCTTAAATGAGCAACATTGTAGTTTAATGAGCATTTGGTGAGGGTGGGAGTAAATATTTCTATTTACAATACAGCCTTAGTTGTGTCTGCTCCCCCTATTGCTTTCCATCATTACAACTGCTCCGCTTGTATGTCCTGGGTCACAACCACCTCTAGTAGTTATTGCCGGTCACTGCTGTCATCTTACCCACATTATGGGTCTTGCTCCCGGACTGTTAATAATTTCTATGCTGTATTGAATTCGCTGTACCAATTACAATTCTATATCCATTCATCCACCCCTGCCCCCACAGCGCCATACTGTCCACACTTGGATTGATCTGAGGACATATTTCATACGATATCGACCACTATAGTAGGAATCTGCTGCTGTGTTTGGTGTGTGTATGGGGTATATTTGGCCACGGCTCCGTTGTTTTTAATGATAACGTTATCAATTTTAAAATGGTCATTTGATATTCTCCCTATTTTGCCCAATTTTTGTACTTTTGTGTGGTGTTTTGTAGCTCAATAAATATATTGTTTTTGGCAGATTGTGTTTGGGTAATGGCTAGAATTATTGCTCTCGCTCTACCGATCGTGGCGATACCTCACATGTGTGGTTTAAACACCGTTTTCATATGCGGGCGTGACTTAAATATGCGCTTGCTTCTGCACGCGAGCTCGGCGGGACTTTTATTTATTTATTTTTTTTTTACACTGTTCTTTTAAAAAAAAAATGTGTCACTTTTATTCCTATTACAAGGAATGTAAACATCCCTTGTAATAGAAAAAAAAAGCATGACTGGACCTCTTAAATATGAGATCTGGGTTCAAAAAGACCTCGCATCTCATATTTACACTAAAATGCAATAATAAAAAAAATGTTGTTTGAAAAAAAAGTCCCTTTAAGAGCTGTGGGCGGAAGTGACGTTTTGACGTCGCTTCCGCCCTGCAACGGTATGGAGCGGGGTGGGGGCCATCTTCCCCTCACTCGGCAGCCAGCCAAACAGGGGACAGGATCCGATCGCCTACCTCCGGTAAGCGGCAGATGGCACCGGAGCATGGCAAGAGGGCCCCCCCCCCCACCAATAAAAGTTATATTGTGGCAAATTCGCCGCTGAGACCACTTTTATCTTAAAGCAGACCGCCCGCTGAACAAGTGAATTCCGGGATTATGGCAGCTATCTGCTGCCATACCAACGATATTCCACTTCAAAGAGCCACCGTATAATGACGGCGGGCGGTCCGTAAGTGGTTAAACTGTTTTCGATCTCTTCCACTACTAATATTTAGAAAATCGATCGTTTAGGCTCAAAAAGTCCGACACGACAGTTGGTTTTTTGGTTTTTTTTTACCATAAACTTTGCATTTCCATAACTGAAATTAGTCCCCTAACTTTTCTAAAGTCGAACAACTTTCTAACCATGTATGGCCATCTTTACAGTAAACAGAAAGCAGCTTCTTTGCCAATGCCATACACATGCAGGAACAATTTGGGGGCGGGGGTGATGCTCAATAGATGTTGTATGGCAGAGGAATTGGTCAATGGACTTGGCGTTAACCCTTCCTTCTCAGAGGCACCAACCTAGCAGGTCAACCTAAGGACAAACATTGCAAGAAAGATCCATTGGGGTTGATTTACTAAAACCAGAAGAAAGAAGTTTTTTGATCACAGACAAATCAACTTAATAATAGAAACCACATCCCTTGATAGATTATATAGAGAGATAAGATAATGGGATTTATAAGGTGCAAATTAATTCGAAAAATGGTAACAACTAAATTATATAAGAAAATATTTTTATTTTAGAAAAATATAAAAGTTTTTATCAAAAACACAGCAATTCTATCCTTTTACGCTGTATCCATAAAATCTTGTTGATTTGTACTTGCCAAATGCTGTGTTTTTAATAAAAACTTTTATTTTTTATAAAATAAAAAAAAAAATGTTCTTATATAATTTAGTTGTTACCGTTTTTCAAATTAATTTGCACCTTAAAAATCCCATTTTCCTCTCTCTATACAGTGGAACCTCGGATTACGAGCATAATTCATTCCGCATTGACTTCAATGGGATGCAATACCAGAGGCGGGAGGGGGCGCCGGAGAGCCTCGGAAATCGTCCGAAAAGGCCCGAGCACGCTCCGTTCACGAGCCTTTCTGAGGTTTGCCGAGGTCAGCCAAACTTTCCGTGCATTTCCGAACGGCGGCGATCGGCTCCGGCGCCCCCTACCTCAGGCGAAAAGCGTTACTGCACACCGCTTTGGTCTGAATCCTGCTTGTTTTGCGAGACAACACTCACAAACCGAGTTAGGACTTTTAGAAATACAGTGCTCGTATTGCGAAACTCTCGTTAACCGCGTTACTCGCAATCCGAGTTTCCACTGTATATTACTAAAACCAGAGTGTGCAAAGTCTGGTGCTGCTCTGCATGGTAGGCAATCGTCTTCCAGGATTTCTTGTCAGCATGTAATTGAAGAAGTTGAGGTTGGAAGCTGATTGGCTACCATGCACAGCTGCAACAGATTTTGCACTCTCTGGTTTTAGTAAATAGACCCCATTGCTACATTTAGGCTCCATTTACTCGTGCGGGACTCTAAAGTCACACCATCGCCAGTGTGACTTTGAAATGCGGCTTTGATGCGACTTTGAGTGCAAATTTACACTCTGGCACTAAGTCGCCTTAAAGTTGCATCAAATCAGTGCAGGGGCCTTTTCAAAGTCGATGCAACTTTAAGTTGCATAGATCCGAACGGGTGCCATTGAAAACAATTATGTGTCCAACACGACAAGTCATACAAGTGTGCATGGAGCCTGTCACGAATTTGCACGCCCACGGCGGCTAACTAACCACGACGTGCTTTCCATGACCGGGGTATATGAGGAACTAAGGGGATAAGGGGGAACTTATACTGCGCATGTAAGACCGGCTGTGGTACTTTCACAGCCTGCACTACCTTTGGCCACCACTAGAGGGAGACTCCACTCCAATCCAGCTAGCTGACCACACACAGGCAGATACAAATCTTACATACAATTTGGTGCACTCTAAGGGTTGGGGAGCAGTCTAGCAATTACTATACACTTCTAGGGTTCCTCCAGCTATCCTGCAAGCTTGAACCCCGGTGTTAATCACTCTTCCCACTGTCCCCACACCCACACACCAGACACACAATAAACGATAGCCTGCCACCACCCAACAGTTTGTCCGCAGACTGGTCTGCTGAACCACCACACACACAGATCTCTGTCTGGAAGATCTGTTAGCTTACAATCTGCATGCAATCTGCCAACACACAGTGCAATTGCATACCGATTGGCACATAACTTAAACCGAGTACTTAGGCACTAAAATACAACAACCTCTCCAGAGATATGAGTCCTAGCTTAGTACACAGAAGTCACATTCATTTTATCATTTAACATCCCGAAAGTGGGCAGTGCATATAAGATATACAAAGAAAAAAGGATTTACCAAAAAAAAATACAAGAAAAAAAAATACAAGAAATGCAGAAAGACACACAATTGGCAATTTGTTATGAAAATAAAAAGGGATAAAATCAGAAATAAACTTTACCCAAGTCTATTTGTTAGTAGAAGCATACTGGAACATGTGGGAACTCCCCAGTTTCGAACTGGCTTCGTGGAAGAACAATGTCCATATCTCAGGCTCCCCAATTTATTGAAATATGGATGCGGGCTGGACTTTAGCCCTTGGCCAATCAACCCTGGGGGGGTGTTCCTGTCTCAGCCCACAAATGTTTTGTGTTCTGCAATGACCAGAGTCAAATTGGCTCAATTGCAGGATTTCCGATACCAGCGCATCATGCCGATCGCAACAGTACCAATCACTGCCTGCCTGCCGCAATCAGGCGCCATATAACGGTTTTGTGTGGTTCTCTAGGATTCCACACCTGCTAAACATACAGAGTTACATGTAACCCATCAGGTGTACGTTCAAAAGGAATTATTTTCATCTCTCTGCCATTAATATTTTAGCTTTTATGAGAGATAAAATAGGTTCCTTAGATCTCTTGATATTAATCAAAGCTTACAGACTGTCTGGAGCCTTGTGAATGCCCCCTGCAGTGTGGCCAAGATGACTAGCTGTTTTCTTTGAGCCTCAGGAAGGTGGCAATCTATGTTTACTCTAATGAGAACTTTTATTGGCATCTAGGTGTCACTTCGATCCTAAAAAACTGGCTCTGTCCTTTTCAAATGCTAATGAAAGAACATATGTGCATGACTGACATAGAATACTATATTTCTAATAACCCAGAATTAAACTACATCTACAATTACACTACTTCTACAGATCACACCACATCTAGTTAAGGCAAAACTATCCTACGCTTATATTTTTGTCACAGAGCCAAACTCTGTACACACAACACAGTTGATCTAAATAACCTGAGAGCATGAGTCAGCACAAAAGAAAAACGATTAAAAAAGAAGTATAGGGAAAGCTCGCTTGGTTGTACTTCACCTGGGGATCACAGGAGTGCAGTTCGTGTGACCCATTTTCAGCTGACAGCGGGCTGTCGGCTGATGTCACAGAGCAGGTCCAGGCTCAGGCAAGATCGTGACAATATGGTCTGGATCCACCCACATGCCTAGACCGGCACCCGGCTCAGCCTCTCAGTGAGCCGCTGAGAGCCTGAGCTTGCTACTCCCACCCCCCGCCACAGATCAGCGCTCCAGTGAGCTGGGGAGAGGGGCAGAGCAGACGGCGGTGGCTGACAGTCACCAGCTCTCTACTCTGGAAGCTCTGAGAACTGAGAGATCAGCAGTCTTTGATCACTCGATTCTCAGCCTTAGACCTGGCCAGTGGTCATTTTTTCTGATGATTCCTACAATGGTGGTCGATGGGAAGAGATGCCCTCCTACAGTTAGCTGAAAAGATCATTGGTTCAGATGTTACGTATATGAAAGGCAAACCATTCCTTTTGAACAAACAAAACTAAAATAAGTATTTATACTAAAGCGCTGATATGTGAAGTGTGTTTGTAGAGTGAATGCTGTGCAAAATTATTGTGCAAAAAAAACCTCAAAAATCCCAAAAAGATCATAAACAAATAGGATATATGTGAAGAGTTGTGCAAAAAAATCCCAAATAATGGGATATAGGAAAATGCTAGGAAAAAAACAAATAATTAGGCCGCACCCATATAAAGTGCTCTGATGACACTACAATGTATGTGACGCAACGCGTCGGGAGGAGCCAGTGATGTCATCCGACCTGCCTGTGTGCTAGACACACTGAACGGTGAGAGGAAGGAGAACGCGATTAATTCTGATTGATTCAAAAGTGCTGTCACTTGCTGGGTCATAAACTAAAACCACCAGTGGAGGGTATCAGAAGTGCAAGGGAGAGACTCATTCCACAGAGACTGTTTGACTAAAGCAATCAGCAATAGTCAGTCTGCAGTGTGTTCTTCTGCTGAGCGCATATAGAACATTTGCTTATATTTCCTGAAGGATCCAGAATATCATCTAATATTTCTTCTGACCCTTTTTTTTGTTTTGTTTTTTACCTTATGAAGGCAGTCATGGAACATTTATAATTTATTTGTGGTATTTGCTAAATGGGCATGTGCTTCACATATATATTTTTGGATTTATTCATGGTAATATATGATATGGTATATATTTATATATTTTTATATGTCAATAGGAAGTTAATTGTAGCGCACTATTATCTTTATTAGATTCTCATTCCTTTTGAAGCACACGAGACACTTGCAGTATTTGGCAGCTTTCAATCACAATTTATTTATTGACTGTATCTGATAAACGGACACACGAAGCTGTTGTTACATATTTATATTCTGTATATGCATGAAAATGATAATATTTTTTTTCCCACAATTGCAAAATATAAAAACATTTCTGAAATACATGCAGTGTAATTGCTAATTTGTAACAGCATACGAAAAAAAAAAAGTTTGTTGTGAATACAAAGCTAACTCTTGACCAATAGGGATGGGCGAATGGTTCAGCCCGAGCATAAGTTCGGGCTGAACTTTGGTTGTTCGGACGTTCGGCGAACACCAAACAATATGCGGTGTTCGGGGCAAATTCGAAAGCCGCGGAACTCTGTTAAAGTCTATGGGACACTAACAAGAAAAAAAAAAAAAGTGCTCGTTTTAAAGGCTTATATGCAAGTTATTGTCATAAAAAGTGTTTGGGGACCTGGGTCCTGCCCCAGGGGACATGGATCAATGCAAAAAAAGTTTTAAAAAAGGCCATTTTTTCGGGAGCAGGTCTGGTATGGATTTGGGGGGGACCCCTATGCCATTTTTTTTTAAATTTGGCGCAGGGTTCCCCTTAATTTCCATACCAGACCTGAAGTGCCTGGTATGGATTTTAGGGGGACACCCACGCAATTTTTTTTTTAAATTTTTGGTTCAGGGGTTCCCCTTAATATTCATACCGGACCCAAAGGGCCTGGAAATAGACTGGGGGGGAAACCACGCCATTTTTTCCCATGAGTTTTATCTATATTGCCGAGACCCGACAATTCATTACAGCCGCGATCAGTTTTAAATGACTTTTTTCCTTTAGAAATGTCATTTTGTGCAGGTGATGTTCTAAACACGGGAAAAATGCGCCACTTTACAGGCATACTATAGACACCCCCCAGGCACGATATTTAAAAGAATATTTCATTTTTATTGTTTCACTTTAAGCATTATTAAAATCACATTATTAAAACTTTTTTTGCATTGATCCATGTCCCCTGGGGCAGGACCCGGGTCCCCAAACACTTTTTATGACAATAACTTGCATATAAGCCTTTAAAATTAGCACTTTTGATTATTCATGTTCGTGTCCCATAGACTTTAACGGTGTTCATGTGTTCATCCAAATTTTTTGCCTGTTCGCATGTTCTGGTGCGAACCGAACCGGGGGATGTTCGGCTCATCCTTATTGACCAATATGGAAGGTCCCCGAATTCTACAAACCCTAGACCAGGAGAGTGCAGCACATACGCGTGAATTCAGCCCTAATTCCATCTCCAATTATTCTTATGAATCTGCTGCCAGCTTCCAGTGGGTGGAAAAATCTAAAATGTTGAAATCCTTTACTGTGTATTGTTTATCATTTTACACTATATTGCCAAACGTATTTGGGCATCTGCCTTTTAGTCTGTAGGGTTCAATATTGAGTTGGTCCACCCTTTGCAGCTATAACAGCTTCAACTCTTTTGGGAAGGCCGTCAACAAGGTGTAGGAGTGTGTCTATGGGAATATTTGACCATTCTTCCAGATGTGTGAGGTCAGGCACTGATGTGGACGAGAAGGCTCACAGTCTCCGCTCTAATTTATCCCAGAGGTGTTCTATCAGGTTGAGGTCAGGACTCTGCAGGCCAGCCAAGTTCCTCCACCCCAAACTCGCTCATCCATGTCTTTATGGACCTTGATTTGTGCACAGGTCCAAATCATTTGGTGGAGGGGGGATTATGGTGTGGGGGTTGTTTTTCAGGGGTTTGGCTTGGCCCCTTAGTTCCAGTGGAGGGAACTCTTAAGGCGTCAGCATACCAAGACATTTTGGATCAAATCACCTGTGCAAAATAATGGGGAGGCTGAAAACATGACCTGTTGGGGCGCCTTGAGGACTGGAGTTGAGAAACATTCCCATAGACACACTCCTAAACCTTGTGGACAGCCTTCCCAGAAGAGTTGAAGCGGTTATAGCTGCAAAGGGCGGGGCCAACTCAACATTGAACCCTATGGACTAAGACTGGGATGACATTAAAGTTCATATGTGTGTAAAGGCAGGCGTCCCAATACTTTTGGTAATGTAGTGTATATGTACATAGATACCACCATTATATAGGCAGACCCTACCACCAACTTAGTTGTCCTGTATTAATAGACTTTTGGGGTGTCTATGGTTGGCAAGGCAGGCAAATACAATATTGGTATAGAAAGAGCCACTAAAAAGGGAAACTACAAGCCACCACATGTAATATCAACATTTAAAATATGGAACAGCAAGCATGTTAAATGCAAACATCTCATCAAAATCAGGTTCTGACACATCCAATAAAGACAGAAACTTTGTGCTCAATAAAAACACTATAGAAGAAAAATTGTAGTGGAATCTCAAGGTGGTCTGCGATTTGTGGATTATTTTTGATTATCTGAACTGTTTTATTTGAAAAAGGATTACTGAGGGGTTTCATTTCATTAGAGCTAATATGGTGGAGCACCAGACCCAAGGATAAGCAAAAAAAAAAAAAGAAGCCCTCTGTAAACCAAGATATCCCTGAGGCTCCCTGGAGAAAAAAGAGCAGTATGTAAAGGATGAGAGCACCACAAGTGGCCCCCGAAATGCATTGGCTTTATCCTTGTGTTGTCAAGATAAACATATATTGAACTTACTATAAATGCGTGGCACTTTCACCCTTTACAGTATTATATAAGGGCTCATTTACATGGGGAGCTTTACTGCAGGTCGATGTTTTCCCGACACGGAGGATGGACTGATGTTGTGCGCATCCCTGTTCTGGTATCCCAGTCAATTCTTTCGGGACACGCTGCATGGACACAACCACTTTGTCCTAACATGACATGTGGGTTAGTGCCAGAATGGGTCCCTGAATTTACCCCTCACCCTATGTGTTCGGGGACCCGCAACCGCACTCACCCATATGTTATATTAGAATACAGCGGCTGTGTCCATGCAACCGCATGTCCCAATAGAAATTAATGGGATGCTGGCACAGGGATACAAGCAGCACCTGTGCATCCCTATTCCGGGAAAACATTGAACTGCACTGGACCAGCAGTGTATGCTGCCCTATAATGGGAACTGTGAATATCATGGGGGTGATAGGGTGAGTGTGTTTAGGGCATTCTGTGATACGTTAGTGGACAAGTGACTGAGATGAGAAATGTTGTAGCTTTCTAGAACACTTGATGTCATTTTCCAACTCAGTATTGCTTGAGGGCTATAATGACTGAATTCTGAATTTATTAAGTAACAAGCCATTGCTTAGAACAAAGGTAGCCAAACTATGGCCTGCAGGTCACATCTGGCCCTCTACAATATTTTATCCCAGCCCACAGCTAGGGTCAATGGTGTATTCCCAATGACCACTAATTGGAGATTAAGGTCAGCAAAGAATGCATATGGTCTCTCCTTCTGATGTAAGGGAGGGCTCTGATGGGGCCCCAATTGTAGGAGGGGGGGGGACTCTGATGGGGACCCTGATGAAAGGAGAAGGGGATTTGTGTGGCCCTCATATTGAAAAGTTTGGAAACCCCTAGTCTAAAACCTTCAGGAATTTTTGGATCTTCCATCCCTGGGTCTGTCTTGCAGCAAGCTGTTCCATCATCCCTCATTTGGGTTCTATGGTAACTTTACTGTACTATGGTTTGGCCTCTACTGCACTAGTGATATTGCCAAGCAGTTGGGCTGTAGCGTTCATTCTCTGTGAGGTCAATGCTGAGATGATGTTAGCAATAGTGGACGGTGGTGGAGTTGTCATCATATTGGAGATAAAGTGGGAGGTGGTGATTGTCATATTGACTGGGGGAGATAAGGTGCTTGGGATTTCTGGGTGACTGGTCCCATGGGCAATTATAACAACAATTACAATAAGCGACATCACAATCAGGAACATCTTCCAAATGAAAGATCTCTAAAAGACAAAAAAGAACAGACAAAAGTCATAAAGAATATTTTTGACTTACGGTACAACAAAAGCTGAAGGCTCTCATAACAACTAACATCCCCAAACATATAAATGTCAAACAAGCATAGAATTTGCTAGTCAGAAAATTAGGTCCCGATAGACAACGTCAGGCTAGTTCTTGTTGCAGGTATAGCTGTCTCAACTGTCTCACCCTGCTCTGCACAGCCTCGGTTGCTCTTATTCTCGGCATGTCGATTATCAGCAACTTGTTAGATGCCAATCAGCTGACAGCCTAAAGGTATACTGCTGCTGAGGGGGGGGGGGGAAACATTAGGATGACACAGACTGTGCAGATGAAGGACAGATTAGAGAGGGTGAAAAGAAAAGCAGGAGATATGACAGGATAAACTCTGGTGCCAGGGAGACACAAGAGTTAAACTTACAAGGTTAGTGACTTATCTTATCTCATTGATTCCTTCTCCTTTTGCTCCCTTTCTCCTTCTGCATGGGCAGCTAAAAACCTGATTACTGTCAGCTACTGCAGCCTTCCCCTCTAGCTGAGCCAAGACATGCAATCAAGGCTGGAATGGCAGACATTTTATTTGCAGAAAGTGGCATCGTTTTTCAGACTAAGGAGAAGAGTAGAGTTCTCAATAAATAAGTGACTGCTCTAGGCTTCAACAAAATGGAGAGAACACTAATTTCGGTAGCATAAATATATGTGGAATATATGTTCCTTGCTAAAAAACATCAATTTTTATCAAATTGTTTTGGGTAAAGTTTCACTTTAAGTTGTTGATGGACCATGGTAGAACTCTTGTCAGCTTTTTACTCCTATCCTGGGCTTTGTCAGATAGATTTCCCCTTACTTCCTGCCATGAAGGCAACATTGTACTACACAGGAAGTTAGGAAAAACCTGCAACAGGTACATACACAAAGCAACCAATTAGAGTGCATTTGCTAGTCTGACTTTAGGAAAGCAAATTCTAATATGGTATACTTTTCCTTGGCTCCTTCTGATTGGATGCACTCTCCCTTAGCTCCTTTTCATTGGATGTACTCTCCCTTGGCTCCTTCTGATGGAGTACACTTTATCTTGTCTCCGTCTGATTGGGTGCACTGTCCCTTGGTTTCTTCTGATTGGGTGCACTGTCCCTTGGCTTCCTCTGATTGGGTGCACTCACCCTTGTCGCCCTCTGATTGGGTGCATTCATCCTTGACTCCTTATGAATTGGTGCACTCACCGTTGCCTCTATTTGGTTGCATGCACTCACCCTTGCCTCCTTATGGTTTGGTGCACTCACCCATACCTCCTTCTGATTGGGTGCACTCACATTTGCCTCCTTCTGATTGGATGAACTCTCCCTTGGCTTCTTCTTATGAGGTATAGTCTCCTATTGGGTCCTTCAGGTGGAGTGCACCACAAGCTTATGTGAAAAAAAGAATTGGCCCAGATTATTTAAATATACAACCTTCTTTTTCCAAATTGTTATGGTTCTACTGGTATCTTTTTTTATTGGACATTCATGACAGGGTCAAAAACGAACCTTCCCTATGAGAAGAATGGAGTCCACCATTGATGACCTCCTGCAAAAAAATGGAAGTGCCCTGACTTACCCTCTGGCTTTAGAACCTTGTAAGTCCCTGACCTGGGTCGGGTATGCAGATCAGAAAAAACAGAGTTAGGTCCAACATTTTTCTCTTATGATTTAATCTGGCTAAATGATCTAAAGTATTGAAGTCAGAGGGTCCCCTTGACAGTCAGGCAGCTAGTATCCTCAGAATCAGTAGGCAGTAATGGCCAGTAAGTAAAAATGAGAAGTCATGCGGTTTTCGTTTTAGTTGACATAAACTACATTCAAGTCAAACTCTTGAGCTGGCGCCTTTGATCTGTCTACACTGAAATGGTACCTGAATGATAAGAGAGGTGTTCATTTGTCTTGCCAGTTATCTCTGCTGATGTATGGCCCAGAATTGTCTCCCCTAGATTGTTTCACCGACAACATCCCATCTTTATGTATCTGATGTCATCCATTCTTACGTTTAACATGTACTCACCTTAAAGAACATTCGGATGGCTGTTAAAAAAATAAAAAATAAAAATAAGATTAGTAATATTCAATAATTGTTATCAAATGTTTCATCCCTGACTCTGATTACACTTAGAAGAATTTCTCCCAAGTAATTTTACCTAGAATCAAACCATCATTGTGGTGGAACATTTCACCGCACCTTGCATATAATGAATAATTGAATATATTTTATTGTATTATGTAAGGGTCAGATCAAACTACATGCTCAATGATCTTTATTACAGATCTCTTCACCTTTAACAGCCAGATTTTAGAGGAACTTTATGTGCTTGATCCGCACTGATGCCCCATCCTTGGTGTTAGGTCTGCATGGGTGTTAATCCTTTGAGTCACATCTTTGGGATATAGCAGTGGCGGCCAGTTCATAAGGGGCGCAGCGGCGCTGCCCCCCTAATCCATGCGCCCGGCCCCCAATCTACATGCAGGGCGCCGGACACATGGATTTTAATGGGGTGTTTATTTTTTTTTGAAAGCACATGATTAGAGCCTGAGGCTCTAATTAGCTTAAAAAAAGGTTGGGCTCAGGGGGGAAAAGCACTGCACCATGGCAATGGCAAATTAATATTCGCTAGTGTCTTCCTGATTCTCCTCCTGGCCAATCAGGAAAGGTGTCTCAAGACCTGATTGGCCGAGAGGAGAAGAAACCATATTGGCCATAGAGGAGGAAGCTGCCGAGGAAGAGGAGATGCAGGGGAAGCCGCCGTGAAGCTGCCGAGGAGAGGAAGATACAGGAAGGCCCTGTTGCTGCCCGCAAGCTAAATGGGGCTGGAAGGCGGACAGACGAGCGAGCGATGGGGGCGGGGGGCTGGGGTGGGGGTTTGACAGATCGACCGACCAAACAAATGTGGAGGGGGGTTTGGGTTGTGGGCAGTTTGTTTGCCGCCCCCCCCCCCCAAAAAAAAATGGACCACAGGCCGCCACTGGAATAGAGGTGTTAAAACGGCATTAGATATGAGAGGCAGATGACAAAAAATTGCACTTTCAGCCTTGTAAATTGAAGGATTGCCACCGAAACGCAGGGGTCTTTTCCTAAAGCTCAGAGCTGAAGGAGAGGCTTGGGGAAGATGCTAAATATCTCCAACATGACAGCAAGGATGAGATGTCCCATCCTTGGTGTGCATGGGTGTTAATCCTTGTCACATCTTTGGGGTAGAGATGTTAAATTTGCCGTAAATGTGAAAGACAGTTGTCAACAATTTGCTCCTTCACCCATGCAAATGAAAGGACTACCACTGAAATGTTGGGGGTACTTTCCTGACCCTCAAAGATGAAGAAATGGCTTGGAGAACAAAACATCTTCAATATTACACAACAGGTCCAACTGAATTTGAAAAAAGTACTACCAGCTTGGAGAAGATGCTAAATATCTTCAAATTGACAACAAGGATGGGATGTCTCATCCTTGGTGAGTACATGAGTCTTAATCCTTGGAGTCATATCTGTGGGATAGAGACGTTAAAACTGCATTATATGTGGAAGACAGATGACAACAATTCACATCTTCAACCATATAAATCAAAGGATCTCCACCTAAATGCTGGGATATGTTCCTGACAATCAGAGCTGTAGAAGTGACTTTGGAAAAAATATGAAACGTCTTCAATATTACACCAACTGGATTGGAAAAACTACTACCAGCTTTGTGTTTTAGTCTATTCATTTTTTTTACACTTTTAGTTTTTCATCGTTATTTTTGTGTTTGACATGTTGCCAGGGGCGTAGCGTGGGTTGTCCGCACCCGGGGCAAGGCAAGTAATTTGCGCCCCCCCCTAACCTGCGGACTTTTATCACTCCCCGAGTCCCTTCAAATACAATAGTACTGACCTACCTGATGTCTATACTGACCATTACACACTACACTGACCACTACACTACACTGACCACTATACTGTCCACTACACTGACCACTATACTATACTGTCCACTACACTAAGAACTACACTGATCACTATACTGTCCACTACACTACACTGACCACTACACTGACCACTATACTACACTGACCACTATAGTGTCCACTACACTACACTGACCACTACACTGACCACTATACTACACTGACCACTATACTACACTGACCACTATAGTGTCTACTACACTACACTGACCACTATACTACACTGACCACTATAGTGTCCACTACACTACACTGACCACTATACTGTCCATTACACTGACCACTATACTGAGATCTACACTCTCCACTACACTACACTGTCTACTACACTATACTACACTGTCCACTACACTACACTGACCACTACACTATACTGACCACTACACTATACTGACCACTATACTACACTGTCCACTACACTGTCCACTACACTACACTGTCCACTACACTATACTGACCACTATACTGTCCTGCCTAGTCTTCCTATACTGACACTACATATACAGCGCCTGTCTCTTCTCTCCCCCCCCCCCCGTGTTTATCCATTCCTCACCTTCTTGTCTTGCATCGGTCTGGAGGATAGGAGGAGGAGGAGGAGAAGAAGACAGCTGCCCCGGCGGCTCACACTCTCCAGTGCTCGTCTCCCCTGCGTTCCGGCCGCCATATTCATTGTTTCCCAGCGCACTGTGATTGGGTGTATGGGGGTCATGTGCGGAGGCGGGACTTCAGGAGCAACTGTGATCGCGGATAGGCCAGCCCCACGCCGCACATGCCCCCCATACGCCCAATCACAGGGCGCCAAACACTGGACAGGGCGGCGGAGTGTGGGGGACACAGGAAATTAAATTAGGAGGAGGCAGCCAGTAGTGATACTACTGGCACGAAATTGCGCCCCCTAAATGTCGCGCCCGGGGCCACGGCACCCCCTGCACCCCCCACGCTACGCCACTGCATGTTGCACTATTAGATTCTCGAGAGACCGTCTACTTTTATTCTCATATATATTTTTAAATACAGACTATGTGACACCCAATTTCATACATACATTATAAACATTAACTTGGGGTCCATTTCTAGCATTCATTGCACAAATGCTGAGATAGTAAAAGTCCAGGATAGGCTTTATATACAGTAGGGCTGAAACAACTAATCGATTAATCGACAACTAATCGATTATGAAATGAATCGATTACTATTTTCACAATCGATTAATCGGCCAGTAACATAATGGGGTTAAAAAAAAACTAAAATGAGCCCTATATAGTACAAAAAGAGCGAATAATCTCTACTGCAAATATTACTTTCACAGTTCTACACTAAACAAAATTAACCCCTTACAGTAGTGATTATCTGCTTTTTTTGTACTATAAAGGGCTAATTTTAGTTTTTTTCACCCCATTATGTTACTAAACGTCTTAGACCTGGTTCACATCGATGTGTTTTTTGGTGCTTTTTGCAGAAACGCACTGCAGTTCATTCACATGGTTTCCTATGGGACACGTTCACGCAAAACGGTGCTTTTTTGGTTCAATATACTTCAATAGAGAAGCTGCAGAAAAGCATGTAATGCGTTTTTGCAGCAATTTGTGTTTTTTAATCTTCCCAATAACAAATTGGCCAAAAAAATGCAAAAACGCAAATCGCAGCAAAATCTCGTGCACAAAAATCAAAAAGCACTGCAGAAACAGATGAAAAGCAAACTGCATAGGTGTGTACTGTGCCTTATGCTGGCCACACGGATCAATTTTCAGACGACAATATTCAGACGAAAAATCTTTGTACATTCACTGAATGAAAGAACGAACGTTCTTAAAAATACTTTTTTTTTTGAAGGAAGACATTGTTTTTGTTTTTAATAGAAAAATTTGATCACTGAGTCTGATGATATTTACCAGATCCTACACTTAGTTTCTGTCAGTAAATTTTGTAAATAAGTAATTTTTCTCCTTCACTTATGGGCACTGATGAGGCAGCACTGATGGGCACTGATGAGGTGGCACTTATGGGCACTGATTAGGTGGCACTGATGAGAAGGCACGAATATGCCACACTTATGGGCACTGATAGTTGGCACTGATGGATGTCACTGGTGGGCACTGGGCACAGATAGGCGGCACTGGTGGGCACAGATAGGCGCCACAGATGGGCGGCACTGATAGGCACTAATGGGCACTGATGGGTGGCATTTATGGGCAGCAGTGATGACCATTGATGGGCACCATTGATGGGCAGCACTGATAGCCAGCACTGACTGGCATCTTTGCGGAGCTGTAGGAGCTGTGTATACACTGCTCCTACAGCGCCCCTGCCCATTGAAGTCAATGGGCAGCACCGCCACTGAGGTGGTGCTTTGTGGGCGCTTTTAACCCTTTCTCGGCCGTTAGCGGGGGATAAAAGCACCCCCTTAGTGGCCGAAAAGCTCTGCAAAAACGACAGTAAAGAGCTTCTAAAAATACCGCCGATGCCCGGGCGCTGCCAGTGTGAAAGTGCCCTAATAGAAGCATTGTGCAAGTTGACGGAAATGTCACTGTATTTTTTGTAATAGATTGATGTGTGTATCATCAGCTCCATCTAGTGCCCAAAAATGCGGTATTGTTTCTTAAAATCCCTCACTGAGAAAACTATACCACACTTTGGCCACTAGATGGAGCTGGCAATCTCTTAAAAAAAATACAGCAATATTGCATTTAACTTGCCTGCATGCTTCTGACCTTTAGGCTGGGTTCACAGTTATGAGAATTGGATGAGGGTTTCCCTGCATCCAATTTGCATGACACCTCCGGGGCGACGCCTCCTGGGGGCGCGTCCGCGGTCCGCATTGTTAAAGGGTCCATCATAAATTCAGACCTGATTCGCCCCTAAATCGGTGAACAGGAACACACAGGACCCCCGCTGCGAGCCGTGGCCACGGCTAGTGTGAACCCGGCCTTATGAAACAAATGGTTTATAAATAAGACTCCTTATGTGTGATTTTCATCATTCTATAACAGAGAATAGAATTAAGTATATATTAAATGTTTATGTTTTTAGCCCTAATAAGTGATTTTATTTCATTTTCTGTCCCGAGGGAATGGAGGGAAAGGACACAGACCCCAAATGGAATCCTAATCCTAGATTTTGGCTGGAGATGAGCTTTCCTTGAGATGTCCTCTTCAGATCCTTTATAGAGAGTCCTATATAAATATTAGTCTACACATTTAACAAATTTATCAGTCTATGCCTAACAGTGATTGACAGATCTTTCCTCCAATCCCAGCCCATGTTAGACTATAACATCCTTGACCAATCACAGGTCACGTTAGGCCTGAGGAAGGAGTGCAGCTCCGCAAACGCGTCGCCTATTCGTCACCCCTGCCTAGACCCGGAAGTGCCTTCGTTCCCCCAGATCAACACGTCACACACAGTGCGTTCCAGCAGCCGGATCTGCCGCCCACACAGCAGCACAGCCCGTCTCCGAGCGGAACAATATCTGAGGACGTGACCGGATCATACCCCTGGGACACCTGGCATTTCCTGCCCAGCACTTATATGCCTGAATACTTGTACTTTTGTGAGTACCTGTTTTTATGATTCATTAAATTTGTTTTAATACTGCACTTAGAGTGGCGCCATTGTTGTTCTTCTACTTCTACAGTTCCCAGAGGATTGCTTCTTCTTTAACAACAGGGCTGCCTTCTACAATTGCTTTTATTGGACTTTAATTCAGTTTTTTATTGGACTGCAACAGCTTACAGATGCTGATGTTTTAATCACCGTATAAATTTACCATTCTAGATTGTCATTTCATGTTATAAATTATACAGCACCCAATCACCCCATCCACTGTTCACAAGTAGACCTACTACTGCTGTCTGACCATATTGAATATAGCGCTCACATCCACATGTCTTACATTTAACAAATTTGCTTCTTACCTCTTTTTTTTATCGTATTCTTCAAATCCTCAATTTTTGATCCTTCAAAAGGAGCTCTATCATCTATGACCTCATTGAAGAAGAAGACATCGCTCGCGTATTGACCAAGCTTGGGCTGTTCCCAGAGGATTGAAGCCTTCTTCTCATCACTGCTGTCCTCCAAGTCACCCACCACTACGATCACATTGTTCCGTCCTGTTTGTATCACATAAAAGGGGAGATAACAGAACATTATCACTATACAATAATTAAACTGATCACAAAACAGTGGTTATAGAAAATAACCCCCCCACACTTTAAAATATTTACATTTTTCAGCCTGAGATGAACAGACACCATTTTTATTTTATCTAGCTGTATTTACTAGTGCAACTTAGAACATCCAAGCAAAAGAAATCATCAACATGTCAGAAAAAAATCAAAAACAGAATCACTGATTTGGAAAAAGGATCCCCCCCTCCCGTTGTGTCAGTATTTTGTTGGACCACCTTGTGCTTTAATTCCAGACTTTAGAGTGTTGGGATTTGTCTCTATTAACTTTTGCACATCTAGACCAGTGTTTCTCAACCTTTTTCCAGTCGGGGCACCCTTAAAAAGTATTTTCAGTCTTGAGGCACCCCAGTCCAAGGCTTAGCTCACGTTACTGTGTGTCGCGGAACATGCGCAAAATCGCACTCGTTCCTGACACACAGACAAATGCTCTGCTCTTTAGGGGTGCCATTAATTCTTAATTGTACCTTACACATTGGAAAATGTGGGGTGCTTTTGGTGCAGTGCAATTTAAAAAAAAAAAAGTTTGGGGATTTCCTTCCCTGAATTTTTGTGGTTAGGGAAGCCCATTGAAATGAATGGGCTGCACTGCACGCAGCATGCAGCAACACAGATGTGAACCAAGGACTTGTTCACATGTCGGGTTGGAGGGGTGGTAAAAGCACATGGTTAAGCTGTTTTTACCACCCCCAAATTCTTCCCCTTTAGCTGCAGAGACAACAGCTGGGGGTGTACACATGTTGTGGCTGCAGCTGGAGGTATACCCAGGGTGAATGGGGCTGAACTGCAACTACCCTGCAACTGTGTACATTGCACAGTTGCGGTGTAGTGATGCTGCATTAAAACAGGTGGTGAGGAGGCAACATAATGCCTCTTTACCGCCTGTCAAATGCCTCTGAAAAGCGATCTGTGCATAGGTTGCTTTTCAGAGGAGAAGCAGTCCTTGCTGCTATCACAAACAAGACCTACAAAAGCAGTTCTGATGGTACAGGAATGGGGGGGGGTGTCAGGATTAAAAGTAACATACACACACACACATATACAGACACATACACGTGCACACACGCATACATACACATACATACAGGCACTTGTACATACGCACATGCAGACACATGCACACACACATGCAGATACATGCACACACATACAGACACACATACAGACACATGCACACACACACATGTACAAACACACATACAGACACACACACATACAGACATACACATGCACACACACATACAGACACATGCACACACATGTACACACATGTACAAACACACATACAGACACATGCACACACACATGTACAAACACACATACAGACACACATACAGACAGACACTCAGAAGCACACACACACATACACACACACACACATACAGACACATGCGCACACACACACATGAACAAACACACAGACAGACACATACATACACACACACACACATACAGACACATGCACACACACACACACATGTACAAACACACATACAGACACATGCGCACACACACATGTACAAACACACATACAGACACACATACAGACAGACACTCAGAAGCACACACACACACACACATACAGACACATGCGCACACACACACATGAACAAACACACATACAGACAGACACATACATACACACACACACATACAGACACATGCACACACACACACACGTACAAATACACATACAGACACACAGACAGACAGACACTCACATGCACACACACACATACAGACACATGCACACACACACACACACACACATGTACAAACACACATACAGACGTACACACACACATACAGACAGACACTCACATGCACACACACACACATACAGACACATGCACACACACACACACACACACACACACACACATGTACAAACACACATACAGACGTACACACACACACATACAGACAGACACTCACATGCTCATGCACATACAGACACATGCACACACATACCAGACATGCACACACACACACACACACATGCACACATACACACACACACATACACACACACACACACATACAGACACATGCACACACACACATGTACAAACACACGTACAGACACATGTACACACATGCACACACACACACACAGACAGACAGTCAGACACTCACATGCACACACACACACAGACACATGTATAAAGCCCTTTTATAACGAATCTAGCTTCTAGCACAGTACCTTTCCAGTTTCCTCATTCAGCCAGGTACTGCACTGTAGGGGGAAGCAGAGAGCAGAGCACACTCCCCTGCACTTTACTTTCACTTTGCTGAGGTTGACGGAGCTTCTCACAGTGCCGATGTACAGTTCGGCAGTGGATCGGGAGATCGGGCTCCTCTGACAGACCTTCTCTCCCCTGATCCCGCGGCACACCTGAGAACCTCTGACGGCACACCAGTGTGCCGCGGCACACTGGTTGAGAAAGGCTGATCTAGACTTTGCAATATTTGCCAACTCTTCTTTGTAGAATGATTTAAGTTTAGTTACATTTGATGCTGACGGTTTGTGGACTGCAGTCTTCAAGTCATTCCACAGATTTTCAATGAGGTTTAAGTCTGGGCTCTGATTAGGCCATGTAAGGACATTCACCTTTTTCTCCTTTCAACCACTGTGTACTCATTGATGGACATTCCCCACCTTCTCCTCCAACCACTGTGTGCTCATTGATGGACATTGCCCATCTTCTCCTCCAACTACTTTGTGTTCATTGGTGGACATTTCCCACCTTCTCCTCCAACCACTGTGTGCTCATTGGTGGACATTCCCCACCTTCTCCTCCAACCACTGGGTGCTCATTGGTGGACATTCCCCATCTTCTCCTCCAACCACTGTGTGTCCATTGGTGGACATTCCCCACCTTATCCTCCAACCACTGTGTGCTTATTGGTGGACATTCCCCACCTTCTCCTCCAACCACTGTTTGCTCATTGGTGGACATTCCCCATCTTCTCCTCCAACCACCGTGTGTCCATTGGTGGACATTCTCCACCTTCTCCTCCAACCACTGTGTGCTCATTGGTGGACATTCCCCACCTTCTCCTCCAACCACTGTGTGCTCATTGGTTGAAATTCCCCACCTTCTCCTCCAACCACTGTGTGCTCATTAGTGGACATTCCCCATCTTCTCCTCCAACCACTGTGTGTTCATTGGTGGACATTACCCACCTTCTCCTCCAACCACTGTGTGCTCATTGATGGACATTGCCCATCTTCTCCTCCAAACACTGTGTGCTCATTGGTGGACATTCCCCACCTTCTCCTCCAACCACTGTGTGCTAATTAGTGGAAATTCCCCACCATCTCCTCCAACCACTGTGTGCTCATTAGTGGACATTCCCCATCTTCTCCTCCAACCACTGTGTGTTCATTGGTGGACATTACCCACCTTCTCCTCCAACCACTGTGTGCTCATTGATGGACATTGCCCATCTTCTCCTCCAACCACTGTGTGCTCATTGGTGGACATTCCCCACCTTCTCTTCCAACCACTGTGTGCTCATTGGTGGACATTCCCCATCTTCTCCTCCAACCACTGTGTGCTCATTGGTGGACATTCCCTACCTTCTCCTCCAACCACTGTGTGCTCATTGGTGGACATTCCCCATCTTCTCCTCCAACCACTGTGTGCTCATTGGTGGACATTCCCCATCTTCTCCTCCAACTACTGTGTGCTCATTGGTGGACATTCCCCATCTTCTCCTCCAACCACTGTGTGCTCATTGGTGGACATTCCCCATCTTCTCCTCCAACCACTGTGTGTCTATTGGTGGACATTACCCACATTCTCCTCCAACCACTGTGTGCTCATTGTTGGATATTCCCCACCTTCTCCTCCAACCACTGTGAGCTCATTGGTGGACATTCCCCACCTTCTCCTCCAACCGCTGTGTGCTCATTGGTGGACATTACCTACCTTCTCCTCCAACCACCGTGTGCTCATTGATGGACATTGCCCATCTTCTCCTCCAACCACTGTGTGCTCATTGGTGGACATTCCCCACCTTCTCCTCCAACCACTGTGTGCTCATTGGTAGACATTCCCCATCTTCTCCTCCAACCACTGTGTGCTCATTGATGGACATTGCCCATCTTCTCCTCCAACCACTGTGTGCTCATTGGTGGACATTCCCCACCTTCTCCTCCAACCACTGTGTGCTCATTGGTGGACATTCCCCATCTTCTCCTTCAACCACTGTGTGCTCATTGGTGGGCATTCCCCATCTTCTCCTCCAACTACTGTGCGCTCATAGCTGGACATTCCCCATCTTCTCCTCCAACTACTGTGTTAGGTATCGATTTACTTGCCATAACACTATTTTAGATATTTTATCAAAAAATGCTTAATATATTGTGTTTGTGTGCATTAAAATTCATTAACCACTTCAGCCACGGAAGGTTTTACCCCCTTCCTGACCAGAGCACTTTTTGCGATTCGACACTGCGTCGCTTTAACTGACAATTGCGCAGTCGCGTGACGTTGCACCCAAACAAAATCGACGTCCTTTTTTTCCCACAAATAGAGCTTTCTTTTGGTGGTATTTGCTCACCTGTGCTGTTTTTATTTTTTGTGCTATAAACAGAAAAAGATCAACAATTTTGAAAAAAAATGCATTATTTTTTACTTTTTGTTCCTCAGTTTAGGCTGATATGTATTCTTCTACATATTTTTAGTAAAAAAAATTGCAATAAGCGTATTTTGATTGGTTTGTGCAAAAGTTATAGTGTCTACAAAATAGGGGATAGATTTATAGCATTTTTATTATTAATGTTTTTTTTTTTTACCAGTAACGGCAGTAATCTGCAATTTTTTTCTGGACTGCCACATTATGGCGGACACATCGGACGATTTTAAAACATTTTTGGGACCATTGGCATTAATACAGCGATCAATGCTATAAAAATGGATTGATTACTGTAAAAATGTCACTGGCAGGGAAGGGGTTAACACTAGGGGGCGATCAAGGGGTTAATGTGTTCCCTAGTGTGGGTTCTAACTGAAGGGGGGAGGGGACTGTGCAGAGGAGATGACAGATCGCTGTTCATACTCTGTATGAACAGACGATCTGTCTGTTCTCCCCTCAGAGAACCTGTTTACACACACAGATCCTGGTTCTCCGTGTGTCAGCCTGCGATCGCGGGAGCCCGGTGGTGAACGTGACCGCCGAGCACTCGAATCGGCTCAGGGGGCACTCCCCCTAGTGGCCGCAAGGCGAAGTGACGTTACACCCAGCCGTGCCATTCTGCTGCAGTACAACTGTGGAGGCTGGTCGGCAAGTGGTTAAGATATTTGATATTGAAGATATTTGAAGGCTAAATTCACCATTAAGGAAAAATAATAATAAATGCACATATTTTTGCCCCCTTACATCCTCCACGGTGCCCCCTTAAATCTGTACATCTAGAGTGCCCTCTAACATTTTCCAGAGTGGTCTTTACATCCTCCAGAATGCCCCCTTACATCTGTGCCTCCAGAGTGCTCCCTTACATCTGTACCTCCAGAGTGCCTCCTTACATCTGTACCTCCAGAGTGACCACTTACATCTGTGCCTCCAGATTGTTTCCTTACATCTGTACCTCCAGAATGACCCCTAACATTTTCCAGAGTGCTCCTCTAATCCTCCAGAGTGCCCCCTTACATCTGTGCCTCCAGAGTGCCCCCTTACATCTGTGCCTCTAGTGTGCTCCCTTACATCTTTACCTTCAGAGTGACCCCTAACATTTTCCAGAGTGCTCCTCTCATCCTCCAGAGTGCCCCCTTACATCTTTGCCTCCAGAGTACTTCCTTACAGTACCTCTAGAGTGCTCCTTACATCCTCCAGAGTGCCCCCTTATATCTGTGCCTCCAGAGCACCCCCTTACATCTGTCCCTCTAGAGTGCTTCTTACATCCTCCAAAGTGTCCCCTTACATCTGTACCTCTGGAGTGCTCCTTACACCCTTCAGAGTGCCCCCTTACATCTCTGCCTCCAGAGTGCTCCCTTACATCTTTACCTCCAGAGTGCCCCCAAACATTTTCCAAAGTGTTTCTCACATCCTCCAGAGTGCCCCTTTACATATGTACCACCAGAGTGCCCCCTTACAACTGTACCTCCAGAGTGCCCCCTTACATCTGTACCTCCAGAGTGTCCCGTAACATTTTCCAGAGTGCTCCTCACATCCTCAAGAGTGCCCCCTTACATCTGTGCCTCCAGAGTACCCCCTTACATCTGTGCCTCCAGAGTGACCCCTAACATTTTCCAGAGTGTTTCTCACATCCTCCAGAGTTCTCCTTTACATCTGCACTTCCAGAGTGTCCGCAAGATTTTCCAGAGTACTCCTCACATCCTCCAGAGTGCCCCCTTACATCTGTGCCACCAGAGTGCCCCCTTGCATCTGTGCCACCAGAGTGCCTCCTTACATCTGTGCCTCAGAGTGCCCGCTAACATCTGTGCCTCCATAGTGTCCCCTTATGACTGTGCCTCCAGAGTACCCTCTTACATCTGTACCTCCAGAGTGCCCCCTTACATCTGTACCCCCTCTGACGCACAGTGACTTGACGGGACTTCCCTGTGACGTCACGGGGAATGCCACAGGGAAGTCCCGTCATGTCCCATGTGTCAGAGGGGGTGGGGTCACTGGGTGGCCCCGCCCCCCATTATTTAAGAACTGTCAGAAGAGGAGACATGTCACACAGTGGGAGCCTCCCACCATGCCACCATGGGTGCGGAGCGGCCCGGAGAAGAAGATGAAGAAGAGAAGAAGAGAAGAAGATGATGAAGAGAAGAAGATGAAGAGAAGAGCGGGAGCCTCCCCCCATGCCATGGGTGCGGAGCGGCCCGAGGAGAAGAAGATAGAAGACACCGCGGGGGAGATGCTGGACGAGAACACCGGAGGAAGAACCAGAAGAGCCAGAAGAACCAGAAGAAGAAGAAGATGATGAAGGAAGATAGAAGAAAGAAGAAGCATTTAAATAAAGGAATTGTCAAAAACTGTCTCTTGTCATTTTTAACATTTTTGACAGTTTTTTAATGAAATGGTAGGGGTACTTTTGAACCCCTATACCATTTCACACGGGGGGGGCGGGATCTGGGGGTCCCCTTGTTAAAGGGGGCTTCCAGATTCCGATAAGCCCCCCACCCGCAGACCCCCACAACCACTGGCCAGGGTTGTGGGGATGAGGCCCTTGTCCTCGTCAACATGGCGACAAGGTGTTTTGGGGGGCTACCCCAAAGCACCCTCCCAATGTTGAGGGCATGTGGCCTGGTACAGTTCAGGAGGGGGGGCGCTCTCTCGTCCCCCCCTCTTTTCCTGCGGCCTGCCAGGTTGCGTGCTCGGATAAGGGTCTGGTATGGAATTTAAGGGACCCCCACGTCGTTTTTTTTTTTTTTTTTATTTTGGTTCTGGGTTCTCCTGTGGGGAATTCCCATGCTGTTTTTATCAATGAACTTTTATGTGTATTGTCGGACCGGCAATGCAATACCCGCGAGTAGTTTTAAATGACTTTTTTTCCTCTTAAATGTCATTTTGCTGTCAGACTGTTCTAAACATGGGAAACATGCGCCCCTTTACAGGCATACTATAGACACCCCCAGCTACGAAATTTAAAGGGATATTACACTTTTATTGTTTCACTTTAAGCATTAGTAAAATCACTGCTCCTGAAAAAACGGCCATTTTTAAAACTTTTTTTTGCATTGATCCATGTCCCCTGGGGCAGGACCCAGGTCCCCAAACACTTTTTATGACAATAACTTGCATATAAGCCTTTAAAATTAGCACTTTTGATTTCTCCCATAGACTTTTAAAGGGTGTTCCGCTGCATTCGAATTTGCTGCGAACACCCCAAATTGTTCGATGTTCAGCGAACTTGCGAACAGCCGATGTTCGAGTCAAACATGAGTTCGACTCGAACTCGAAGCTCATCCCTACTCCAGAGTGCCCACTTACATCTGTACCTCCAGAGTGCCCCCAAATATTTTCCATAGTGTTTCTCACATCCTCCAGAGTGCCCCCTTACATCTATGCCTCCAGAGTGCTCCCTTACATATTTACCTCCAGAGTGCCCCCAAACATTTTCCAGAGTGTTTCTCACATCCTCCAGAGTGCCCCTTTACATCTGTACCACCAGAGTGCCCCCTTACATCTGAACCTCCAGAGTGTCCCGTAACATTTTCCAGAGTGCTCCTCACATCCTCCAGAGTGCCCCCTTACATCTGTGCCTCCAGAGTGCCCCCTAAAATTTTCCAGAGTGTTTCTCACATCCTCCAGAGTGCCCCTTTACATATGCACTTTCAGAGTGTCCGCAACATTTTCCAGAGTACTCCTCTCATCCTCCAAAGTGCCCGCTCCATCTGTGCCTCCAGAGTGCCCCCTTACATCTGTGCCTCCAGAGTGTCCCCTTACATCTGTACCTCCGGAGTGCCCTCTAACATTTTCCAGAGTGCTCCTCACATCCTCCAGAATGCCCCCTTACATCTGTGCCTCCAGAGTGCTCCCTTACATCTGTACCTCTAGAGCGCTTCTCACATCCTCCAGAAAGCCCCGTTACATCTGTGCCTCCAGAGTGCCCCCTTACATCTGTACCTCCAGAGTGCCCCCTTACTTCTGTACCTCCAAAGTATCCCTAAACATTTTCCAGAGTGCTCCTCACATCCTCCAGAGTGCCCCCTTACATCTGTGCCTCCAGAGCGCTCCCTTACATCTGTACCTCCAGAGTGCTCCTCATATCCTCCAGAGTGTCCCCTTACATTTGTGCCTCCTGAGTGCCCCGCAACATATTCCAGAATGCTCCTCACATCCTCCAGAGTGCCCCTAACATATTCCAGTGTGCTCCTCACATCCTCCAGGGTGCCCCCTTACATCTGTGCCTCTAGAGTGCCCCCCAACATATTCCAGAGTGCTCCTCACATCCTCCAGAGTGCCCCTAACATATTCCAGAGTGCTCCTCATATCCTCCAGAGTGCCCCCTTACATCTGTGCCTCCAGAGTGTCCCCCAACATATTCCAGAGTGCTCCTCACATCCTCCAGAGTGCCCCTAACATATTTCAGAGTGCTCTTCAGATCTTCTAGTGTTCCCCCTTACATCTGTGTCTCCAGAGTGCCCCCTTACACCTGTGCCTCCAGAGTGTCCCATAACATTTTCCAGAGTGCTCCTCACATCATCCAGAGTGCCCCTTTACATCTGTACCACCAGAGTGTCCCCTTACATCTGAACCTCCAGAGTGTCCCGTAACATTTTCCAGAGTGCTCCTCACATCCTCCAGAGTGCCCCCTTACATCTATGCCTCCAGAGTGCTCCCTTACATATTTACCTCCAGAGTGCCCCCAAACATTTTCCAGAGTGTTTCTCACATCCTCCAGAGTGCCCCTTTACATCTGTACCACCAGAGAGCCACCTTACATCTGAACCTCCAGAGTGTCCCGTAACATTTTCCAGAGTGCTCCTCACATCCTCCAGAGTGCCCCCTTACATCTGTGCCTCCAGAGTGCCTCCTTACATCTGTGCCTCCAGAGTGCCCCCTAAAATTTTCCAGAGTGTTTCTCACATCCTCCAGAGTGCCCCTTTACATATGCACTTCCAGAGTGTCCGCAACATTTTCCAGAGTGCTCCTCTCATCCTCCAAAGTGCCCCCTCCATCTGTGCCTCCAGAGTGCCCCCTTACATCTGTGCCTCCAGAGTGTCCCCTTACATCTGTACCTCCAGAGTGCCCTCTAACTTTTTCCAGAGTGCTCCTCACATCCTCCAGAATGCCCCCTTACATCTGTGCCTCCAGAGTGCTCCCTTACATTTGTACCTCTAGAGCGCTTCTCACATCCTCTAGAGTGCCCCCTTACATCTGTGCCTCCAGAGTGCCCCCTTACATCTGTACCTCCAGAGTGCCCCCTTACTTCTGTACCTCCAAAGTGTCCCTAAACATTTTCCAGAGTGCTCCTTACATCCTCCAGAGTGCCCCCTTACATCTGTGCCTCCAGAGCGCTCCCTTACATCTGTACCACCAGAGTGCTCCTCATATCCTCCAGAGTGTCCCCTTACATCTTTGCCTCCTGAGTGCCCCGCAACATATTCCAGAATGCTCCTCACATCCTCCAGAGTGCCCTAACATATTCCAGTGTGCTCCTCACCTCTTCCAGGGTGCCCCCTTACATCTGTGCCTCTAGAGTGCCCACCAACATATTCCAGATTGCTCCTCACATCCTCCAGAGTGCCCCTAATATATTCCAGAGTTCTCCTCATATCCTCCAGAGTGCCCCCTTACATCTATGCCTCCAGAGTGTCCCCCAACATATTCCAGAGTGCTCCTCACATCCTCCAGAGTGCCCCTAACATATTCCAGAGTGCTCTTCACATCTTCTAGTGTGCCCCCTTACATCTGTGCCTCCAGAGTGCCTCCAGAGTGCCCCCTTACATTGTCCAGTGTGGCCCCTAATAGTACTAAGGGGGCACTTTAAATGAAAGGGGCACTCTGAAAGATCTAAGGGGGCACTCTGGCGGTACTAAGTTAGTACCGCCAGAGTTCTCCCTTAGATCCTTCAGAGTGCCCCCTTACATTCTCCTTCTTAATGCACCCTTACATCCTCATCCAGAGTGCCCCCTTACATCCACCAGAGTACAGCCTCTACACTTTCCTGGTCCAGCTTGTGATATATAGTTCTATATTACCTCTACCTGTGGATTACTGTGGCTCCTTGTGTGCATTACTTCCTGCAGCAGGTGTCCCAGTCCCCTGTCTCTGCGGTGAGGTGCAGGGAGGAGCAGGGGGAGGAGGAGTCCACTCATGTGAGCCCTGCAGCCTCTGCCGCTATTTTCCTAGTCGGAGATTAGGGCTTCCTCACTGCCAGACCTTCGCCACCTGAGTCTTAGCAGGCAGTTCTGAGCTGACAGTGGTCCGTCTTGGGGCCCCCCACGGTAGCGTAACGCAAGGGCCCGGTCACAAGTGCGACATTTGCCACCTGGTAGTTCCGCCACTGACACACACAGTATATCTCCCCATTATAGGATGAGCAGAGATTAATTACTATAGGGGAAATCTGCCCATTGCACTGTGGGAGGGCCAAAGAAATTCTATTGAAGGAGGGGCAGAGAGTAAAACCTACTGCAGGGAAATCTCACCATTGTGAGAGGGGCAGAGACACAAACTACTGTAGAGAAATCTCACTATTGTGGGAGGGGCAGAGACACAAACTACTGCAGAGAAATCTCACTATTGTTGGAGGGGCAGAGACACAAACTACTGCAGAGAAATCTCACTATTGTTGGAGGGGCAGAGACACAAACTACTGCAGAGAAATCTCATTATTGTGGGAGGAGCAGAGACACAAACTACTGCAGGGAAATCTCACTATTGTGGGAGTGGCAGAGACACAAACTACTGCAAGGAAATCTCACCATTGTGGGAGGGGCAGAGACACAAACTACTGAAGGGAAATCTCACCATTATGGGAGGGGCAGGAACACAAAATATTGTAAGGTTTTGTCAGGGGAAAATATTAGATAAATGTGACCTTAAAAAATCCATCAGTCACTTAAAAAATCCATATGAAAGTTCCCTGCAATATAAGCTCTCTATCAGTATGTGTCTTCTGCTGGGTCACCTGCTGGGTCCTGTAGTGTCATAGGAATAAGAGGATGAAACCAAAGCATGCAGTGCGGGACACACTCCCAGAAGTATTGAATGATGAAGAGTCTTTTGGAGATTGCATCACATCACCGGAATGGAGGAGAGGAAGGAGACATGGGCCACCAGAGATGTGAGTATAATATCTCTTCTTATGCAGGATTCCTTTAGCTGCACTTTATAGGCAGCGGACAAGATTATTTTAAGGGCTTATGTTAATTTTAGCGAAAAACGCTGGCAACTTGATTGCCTCTTCTTAAATCTTTGTTAAGCACTAACAGCAGTGTGACATCTAAAAACGCTAACATGCTTCGGCCGGAGCCATCCTCATAGCAACAAGGCTCCGGCCGAAACATGTTAGCAATTTAGTTGTCACACTGCTGTTTGTTTCTTCTTAAATCTTTATCGAGCACTAACAGCAGCGTGATATCTAAATTGATAACATGTTTCGACCTGAGCCTTCCTTCTTCATAGCATCAAGGCTCCATCCGAAACATGTTAGCAATTTAGATGTCACACTGCTGTTAGTGCTCAATAAAGATTAAGAAGAAGCAAACAGCAGCGTGACATCTAAATTGCTAACAAGATTCGGCTGAAGCCTTGATGCTATGAAGAAGGCTCCGGCTGAAACATGTTAGCAATTTAGATGTCGCACTGCTGTTAGTGCTCAATAAAGATTTAAGAAGAAGCAATCGAGTTGCCGGCATTTTTTGCTATTTTGATGTCTATGGGACACAACAAGCCTGAGCACCATTATTCAGCTCATCATTCTACAATCATTCAGTAGAGCTTGGGTGAGTTTTTGTCTACATTACTTTGTTATATTTAGGTTAGCAGAATAGATTTAAATTGGTATGGTTAGGTTAGGGTTATCGACAAGTTAGAGGACATTCAGGCTTCATATGCCGAACACCAATGTACAATTTTGAGTGGAATTACCAATTAACACTCTCTATAAAGCTGGCTATACAAATTCAGCAGGCTCAGCAGGGCCTGGTCAAATTTTGATCCGCGATTCCTTTTCATGAAAAAAGTATATCTATCAATTGACTTTTCATAAAACAGCTAATTTGGCACATTTTTATTTGATCCCCATGAGTGGATGGGGAAATCATATATATATATTTTTTTCTGGCTAAACAAAAAAAACTGAATCATGAATGGCCAGCTGTAGGCTACTCTTGGCACAAACTTACCATAAGCCTGAGATAGGTGTTGTAGCTCTTCATCGTACAGGCTGTCAGTAACATCAGTGATGTTTAGGCGCCCTCTTGCCTTGCTGTGGTAAATGATGCCGAAGGAACACCTGGGGACTTGCTCTGTAAAATCAGACTGATTATTGGTGATCAGGATGGACCGCACATCCTTCACCCCCGTGATGAAGGTAACGATACGTATCAACCATTCATAGGTACTTCTGTCATCTCTGGAAAATATTCCGACTACTAAGTGGTCACAACACCTCATCTTCTAGATGTCCTTAAGCTGTAGAAAACAGTAGAACATGATTGGCACACATTATACCAACAGTCCCAAGGGTACCCGCCATACACTATGTATGAGGTAAATGCCTGGATACTCATCCACAAAGAAATCCATACAAATTCAAAAGAGGTGTAGAGGCACTTATGGGTCTTGCAGTGGAGATAGATCGATTTACAACATCTCTTCTTCAAGACCCGTAATTGTCTGTATACCTGTTTTGGAATTAAATAGAAAATATTATATTTTTCCCATAGGATTAGTATAGAACTTTTAGACCCCATTCACATTTCAGGTAGTGGAAACACATGTACCAGCACACAACATTTTATTTTTGTGCAATTTACACGCGTTTCCTTGTAACGCACATAGGGCAGCCCTTTCACTTAAACGGGCTGCCCTATGAGCATTTATCGTGCTAAAGAAGCTCATGACAGGATCAGACAGGAGATAGAGAGATATAAAGTAACATTGTTTATAAATATTGTTCAGAGAGGAGATAGAGAGATACAAAGTAACATTGTCTATAAACATTGATCAGACAAGGAGATAAAGAGATACAAAGTAACATTTTTTCTTTTCGTATGTACTCTATTTTATTTGTCTGCAGATTGAAGGGATGAGCTTCAGTCTATAGTAAAAGCAACCTGACAAACACTGTAGCTGGTGACTTTAAATAAGTACTTACCTGTCCTGGGTGCCCGCGTTTTCGGCCGCCCGAGGCCGACCTGTCCCTCGGCTCTCGGTCCCGGCACCGCCATCCTAGGTAAGGGAAACAGGCAGTGGAGCCTTGTGTCTTCACTGCCAGTTTCCTACTGTGCACGCGCGAGCAGCGCGGCGCTCTGTGAATGGCCCCGTGGTGTTCTGGGAACACACACAGTTCCCAGAAGACAACGGGGCTGCTCACCGAGGAGCAGAAGATGCCGCGGAAAAGGAAGAGGCAGATTAGGAAGACTGCCTAGCAACAAGGGTTTAGGTAAGTTTAATTTTTTTTTTCAAATGTTTTTTTTTTTTTTTTAGGATTTTTGGTGTAGTATTTCTTTCAGGGTGGCCCTCCACTTTAAGTGTATTTACCCAATCACCTGCACTCTGCGTCAACAAACTAAAAACAACAAAGACTGCAGCAATTCAATACCCAAATACCGGATATATAAAACTAATAGTGAAAAAATGGATGCAAAGTTACCTTGTTTAAAGACATTGATCAGACAGGAGATAGAGAGATACAAAGTAACATTGTTTATAAACATTGATCAGACAGGAGCTAGAGAGATACAAAGTAACATTGTTTATAAACATTGCTCAGACAGGAGATAGAGAGATGCAAAGTAACATTGTTTATAAACATTGATCAGACAGGAGATAGAGAGATACAAAGTAACATTGTTCATAAATATTGATCAGACAGGAGATAGAGAAATACAAAGTAACATTGTTTATAAACATTGATCAGACAGGAGATAGAGAGATACAAAGTAACATTGTTAGTTTTGTATCTATTCTATTTTATTTGTCTGCAGATTGAAGGGATGAGCTTCAGTCTACAGTAAAAGCAACCTGACAAGTTTAAAAAATAGTGTTCCTTTTTTCTTCTTCATCCTTTTAAATAACATTTGTTCTCTTTCAATGCTTTAGGAACTTGTAATTTACTTTAATCTTCCCTAATTAATCTCTTCCACTATCCTAGCAATCAATTTTTTTTTGCAGATTTTTTTTTATTTCTAGTTTTCTAAGAATTAAAAAAAGGGTGGGCTCACCCAGTTGTGTGACGATAGCAAATTAATATTCGCTATTTTCACACTAAATTTCCTCCCCGCCAATCAGGAAGAGGGTTGTGAGACCCGTTTCCTGATTGGACAAAACCTCAGGTGTACCTATTGGACGACTAGCGCCTAGGAGGAGGAGAGAGGAGACGCATGGCAGCCACCTAGATGAAGGACACTGGAGCCGCTGCACGTAGCCCACCACCCACCACCTAGATGGGGTAAGTGCCAGCCCGACTGGCAGACAGCGGGGGGAGGGGGTGTGGTTGTTTGCCCCCCCCCCAAAAAAACCCCACCAGCCGCCACTGCATTTCACTATTAACCAAAATCTCTGAGGAATGTTTCCAACACCTTTTTGTATCTATGCCACGAAGAATGAAGGCAAAAGGGGGTCAAACCTGCTACTAGCAAGGTGTACCTAATAAAGCGACCGGTAAGTGCAGGTCACCTTATATATTTCTAGGTGACATTGGGGTTGATTTATTAAAGGCAAATAGACTGAGCGCTCTACAAGAGCATTTGCTTCAGACCTTAGTAAATGAGATGAAGATTCACTTTAGAAAGAAAACCCAATCACATGCTAGGAAAATAAAAAATGGCATATTTGCTTGAATGTGATTGGACGATGGAAGTCAGTAGAGCTCCCCCTCATTTACTAAGCTCTGGAGAAACTGCACTTGCAGATTTCTCAGTCTATTTGCCTTTAGTAAATCCACCCCATGGTGTCACTCAAACCACATCCTCACCGTCATATTATCTGGGAGATTTAACTCTTGCTGAACACAGTGCTGTCCATGTCCACACCCTTCTTCTCGGTCCAAGCAGCACTGATACTATCTGATTAAACTCTTTGCTGACATGAGCGTCACTTGTATTGTGCTCATATGAGTTGAAGTTGTTGCCAATAAAGGGTTAATCCTCTTCCTAAAAAAACAATGACAGTTTCAACTGCACCCCCCCCCCCCCCCAATCCACTGACATACCGTGACACCCCAATGATTAGCCTAACTCACCGATTCTGGAAGCTTGCGATACGCCCAACACACCCAACTCTGCACTGCGATCTCATGCAAAAAACTGCAGGAAGTGAAAGTGAAACTTTGTATCAGAACCGTTATTAGTGCAGAGACAGGAAGGAGGGGGCCTCACATTACAATACCATGATAACACCAATACTAAGGAAGCCGCTTTCTGGAGATCTCCCCAATGGGGACACAGATAAAAACACAAACACATTTGGGTTGATTTACTAAAACTGGAGAGTGTAAAATCTGGAGCAACTCTGCATAGAAACCAACCTGCTTGCATGTTTTATTGTCAAAGCTTAAAGTGGTTATAAACCCTTATAAACCCTTACACTTTTTTTTTTTTACACCTGTAGCTACCCCGGATTTCTCCTAAACCTGCACGGTTTAGGAGATATCCCCTGTATTTGCATGTCCCGAAGTCATCGGCACATGCGCACTGAAGCAAACTGAAGAAATGGCACCTATGTGCCGTTCCTTTACTTAGACTGTGCCGTTACCGGTGGCTCCCATGCGCGATACCCAGATGTAACTCCGGGAGCGTTGTTGCCGGCCGGAGCGGTGAAAGAAGAGGGGGCTTCGATCCAAGGTAAGTAATACATAATGAGCTAGTATGCTATGCATACTAGCTCATTATGCCTTTGTCTTGAAGGGTTTTTTTTGCTAGGGTTTACAACCACTTTAACCCCCCTGGCGGTATTCCAGAGTCTGGCTCGGGGTGAGATTTTAGTACCAGAAGCTGTAACCCCGAGCCAGATCCGGGATCGCATCGCTGGATCCTGGGAGACGTGGCTTACCTTATCTCCAGGATCCCATGATGTTCTCCTGCTGTGTTTGGCGGCAGGATCTTCCGCCCGATGCACTGTGTGCCCTGGCTTCCGTTCCCTGTGAGCGTAGCGATGCAGGGGGTGGAACCGGCGGCAAATTCAAAATGTATAAAGCACAAACACACTGACACATTGTAATCCTATTGGATTACATTACTAAATAAAATAAAATAAAATAAAATTGACCTCAGATTGCCCCCCAGTGCTTTGATCAGTGCCCCTGCCTGCCGTTTTACTGTACTTTCTGTTTGGAAACTGCAGAGCGACCATGGCATCAAAAAAGCGTGCTTCAACCTCAAAAGTGGCATATGACCTGCTGGAAAACAGCGACAGCGAGACAGAATCGCTTGCAGAAGTGAGTGATACCGATTCATGGGGAAGTTCGTCATCAGGCACGGAAAGCGATTTCAGCGATGATCCTGCGACTGTGCCCGGCGATGTGCGGACTTGGTGCTCGATTGGCACACAGCGCCCCCAAGGTTCCCATTTACCGGAGCGCCTGGTATCAAAGTGGAGGTTGAAGATGACAGCCCCTTGGGATACCTCCAACTCTTTTTGACTGATGAAGTCATAGAAAGAATTGTTACAGAGACCAATCGGTACCAGGAGCAACAAGCTGCTATACCTCAGAGGTTTTCAAGGAGCAGAAAATGGGAACCAGTGACCAAGGAGGACATCTGGTGCATTCCTGCAAATTGCCGTAGGTGTACAGCGGCTTCTTTAAGGAGCCATAGCAGGTGTGCGCATGCCACTGTATGGAGGAGGACCTGATGCACGTGGCTGGCGGCTGCAATGTCCACCTACCACCCATGATCACGGGAACGAGAGCCAGAGCAGGGATCTGTCAATGTAAACAGACAGATCCCCGTTCTGACAGGGGAGTTAGAGAGAGATTGGCTGTTCCTAGTGATCAGGAACAATGATCTCTTGCCACCTCCAGTCAACCCATGTGGTGTGCATAGTGTGCCGCAGTGAACAGTGATTGTGGCCAAATTGCTGACATCATCACCCAGTAATGCCGAACCCATCCCCAGACAGCCGCCCGCAGCTCCCGTATAGCAACAGATTTGTGTGTGACTATCTCAGTTACTTTTGGAGCCACAGCGTATTAGTCTGCCTGAAACCTGGACACATGATTCAAAACGTCAAAACCGGACAGGTGGCAACCCTAGGCATGGCCAGGAGCTCCACTGACACTCCAATCACTGCTCTCACTGCTGAATGGTGCAGGGTCAGAGCGTCAGTGGAGCTCCCAGCCCCATACCCTCTATACTGGCTGGGGAATACAGAGGTCCGGGGCGGGGCCAGGAGATCCACTGACGTTCCCACTCCATCTACTCCCACCTGTAGCAACCAATCAGTGAACAGTAGTGATCTGATGTAATCTCTAGCAACCAATCAGTGAATGGTAATGATGTGCTGTAACCCCCAGAAACCAACCAGTGAGCGCTAATAATGTGCAGTAACCTCTAGCAACCAATTGGAAAGCAGAAATTTTGTGTTGTAACCTCTAGCAACCAGCCAGTGAGTGGTAAGGATGGGCTGTAACCTCTGGAAACCAATTGCAATTGCTGTGTAATCTGCTGCAGTAAACTAATTTTGAGTCTACCTGCTATTTTTTGTATGTCTCATAATGGAGTGGGGGATCCAAGAAAATGTTTGCCCAGGGCCCAATCAATATTAAAGATGGCCCTGCATACACTATCAGATTATAAAAGACCTGGGACACCTATAGGTGACTCAAGGAGAGTAGTAATGCAGTGAACAGTGGGTGTGGCCAAACTACTGCTGTCATCATCGCCCCCCCAGTGATGCCAAACCTGCCCCAAAACAGCCACCCACAGCTCTCGGATGACAACAGATTTGTGCGTCTCGGTTACTTCAGGAGCCACACCCCGGTTTGATTAATAATTCAAAACCCAGACTGTCCGGGTGAATCTTGGACAAGGGGCAACCCTACAGTCACTGCTGTCTGCTCTGCCCCCCCCCCCTCGCTCACTGGAGCGCTGAGCTGTGGAGAGGGAGGAAGCAGCTGGTTTAGGCTCTCAGCGGCTCACTGAGAGGCTGAGCCTGGTGTCTGTCCAGGGTGGATCCCGACCATATGGTTGTAATCTTTCCAGAGCCTAGACCAGCTCTGTGACATCAGCCAACAGCGGGCTTTAGCCTGTTGTCTGCTGAAAGCGGACCACAGGAGTGCAGAATGAACTCCACTCCTGTGATCCACATGAGAAGTACAGCCAAATGAGTTTTGGCTGTACTTCTCCTTTAAGTCTGTTTACAACTGCCTGTCCATAGGGATGAATGGACTGTCTGATCAGGTCCACCTGAAAAACTGACAGGTGGACCTGATCAGAGCAGCCATTTTGAAGGAGCCTAAAGGTGAAGCTGCCCTTAAAGTCTTCAATTAACATGTAAAAATATAATAAATCCATAAGAGTCTTCTGCTGTGTGTCCTTGCTGTGAAAATATTAATCTGTGGTCCCATTTTAAGGAATAGAGACTCTGTAGTGTGACCTCTATCCAGAGATCTGCTTTACCTTCGTATGTGACTTCTGAACTTGCCTGTGGTGGTATATGTTGTATATGTTGTAATATGTGTCAGTCCTCTCTGTACATACTGTATTTAGGTCAAAAGAAAGAAAAACATTTCAAGTATCTAAATCCAAGCACAAAAAAATGATAGGATCTCTCCGGTTCTTAGATGTGGCGGCTGCATTTGTTTTCTTATTCACACTTTTTTTTCTCCTTTTTTATTCTTGGTAATCCCCCATTAACACACTTGGTGACAACCATACTAAACATCGTTGTCACGCTAGGACAATGAGTGTGTTGGGACAGATATGGGGAAATAAGAGAAACTAACTGTTATGTTTTGGAGTGGAGGAACTTGACTGGCCTGCACAGAGTCCTGACCTCAACCCAATAGAACACCTTTGGGATGAATTGGAGCAGAGACTGCGAGCCAGGCCTTCTCATCCAACATCAGTACCTGACCTCACAAAGATGCGATAGATTCAAAATAACTAATTTTACATGTGCAGTAACCCTGAGGAAGTCACGTGACTGTGGCGACATGCGTTGGGCGGAGCCAGATGACTTATTGATTACCGAAAACGTAAGTTCCTCCACCCCACACTAGCTCATCCTTGTTTTGTTCACTGGTCCAAATCATTTGGGGGAGGGGGGATTATGGTGTGGGGTTGTTTTTCAGGGGTTGGTCTTGGCCCCTTAGTTCCAGTGAGGGAAATACCAAGGCAATTTCATGCTTCCAACTTTGTGGGAACAGTTTGGGGATGGCCCCTTCCTGTTCCAACATGACTGCGCACCAGTGCACAAAGCAAGGTCCATAAAGATATGCATGAGCGAGTTTGGGGAGGAGGAACTTGACTGTCCTGCACAGAGTCCTGGCCTCAACCCAATAGAACACCTTTGGTATAAATTACAGCAGAGACTGTGAGCCAGGCCTTCTCGTACAAAATCAAGGCCTGACCTCACAAATGCCCTTCTGGAAGAACTGTCAAACATTCCCAAAGACACACTCCTAAACCTTGTGGACAGCCTCCCCAGAAGATTTGAAGCTGTTATAGCTGCAAAGGGTGGGCCAACTCAATATTGAACCCTACAGACTAAGACTGGGATGCCATTAAAGTTTATGTGTGCGTGTAAAGGCAGGTGTCCCAATACTTTTAGTAATATAGTGTGTGATCGGCGGGCACACAGGAACACTGTCTGGATAAAGGGGGCCTTGAGAGGTAAGGAAGTCCTCCTCTTCCTCCCTCTGTTCTGCCTCAAGTGCCCTGTCCATTATTCCACGCAGCGTGTGCTCCAACAGGTGGACAAGAGGGACAGTGTCACTGATGCATGCACTGTCACTGCTCACCATCCTCGTGGCCTCCTCAAATGGTGACAGGACAGTGCATGCATCCCTGATCATAGCCCACTTGCGTGGGGAAAAAAAACAAGCTCCCCTGACCCTGTCCTGGTGCCTGGAACATAGGTACGCATTGATGGCCCTCTTCTGCGTGTGCAGCCACTGCAGCATGGCTAATGTTGAGTTCCACCTGGTGGGCATGTCACAGATTAGGCGGTTCTTGGGCAGGTTAAATTCCTTTTGGAGGTCTGCCAGCTGAGCACTGGCATTAAATGACCTGCAGAAATGCACACAGACTTTCCTGGCCTGCCTCAGGACATCCTGTAAGCCCGGGTACCTGCCCAAGAACCGCTGCACCACCAAGTTAAGGACGTGAGCCAAACAGGGCACATGGGTCAGTTGTCCCTGTCGGAGGGCGGAGAGGAGGTTGGTGCCATTGTCGCAATCCACCATACCTGGCTTAAGCTGGCGTGGTGTCAACCACCTCTGAACCTGCCCCTGCAGAGATGACAGAACCTTTGCCCCAGTGTGGCTCCTGTCCCTCAGGCACACCAGCTCAAGCACCGCATGGCATCTTTGTGCCTGCGTGTTTGCGTAGCCCCTTGAATGCCTATGGAGCACCGCTGGTTCAGAGGACAAATTAGCACAGGAAGAGGCCATGGAGGAAGAAGAAGAGGAGGGGTGGAGGAGAGAGGTGTGTCACAATCATTAGCATTTTGGAGGCGTGGTGGCGGAACAACCTCCAACACTACTGCACCCTGTCTTGCATCCTTCCCAGCTGCTAGAAGTGTCACCCAGTGCACGGTGAAAGATAGGTAACGTCCCTGTCCATGCCTGCTGGGCCATGAGGTAATATGAACCTTACCGCTGACCGCCCTGTCCAGCGAGGCCAAGACATTGCCTTCCACATGCCGGTAGAGAGCCGGAATCACCTTCCATGAGAAAAAGTGGCATTTGGGAACCTGCCACTGAGGAACCGCAAACTCACGGAAGGGGGCAGAGTCTACCAACTGAAAAGGCAGCAGTTGAAGTGCTAGCAATTTAGCCAAGCTAGCATTCAACCGCTGGGCATGTGGATGGCTGGGAGCAAACTTCTTTCTGCGGTGCAGCAGCTGGGGCAGGGAAATTTGCCTGGTACAATCTGACGTCGGTGTACCGATAGCAGATTGCCTGCAAGTACTTGGCTGTGACACACCTAATTCTACACCTTCATTCCTCTCAGTGCAGGTCTCAGAGAGGACTGAAGGTCTAGTGGGGTTGGAGATCTCAGCTGATGAGGAGCAAGGAGAGGTCCGCTTTGTTCTTTGGTGTGGGTCTTTTAGGTACACTTGCCAACGAACTGCATGGCAGGTCAACATATGTCTGGTCAAGCATGTGGTGCCCAAGCTGGTGATGTTTTAGCCATGCGAGATACACTTAAGACATATGTTGCAAATAGCAGTGGTGCCATCTGATGCACTTGTCTCAAAAAAACGCACACCAAAGAACTTTTGGAATAACGCGCAGAGACAGCAGCGCCCTGCACATGCATAGCTCTGCGGTGTGATGCAGTCGGTGTGCTGCCCTTAAGCTGGCCCCTGGAGGGCATCCTGCCTCATTGGAGATGTGCCTCCTCCTCCTCCTCTATCCTATCAGGCACCCAATTGGAGTTAGTGACTTCCTCATCATCTCCTCCCTCCTCATCACTGGAGCAAACCTGGCAATATGCTGCAGCTGGGGGAACATGACTGCCAGATTGCTGTCCTTCTTGGGCACCCCCTCTCTCTGGGCTCACTTTACTGCCTTCCTCTAGCTGGGTACCTCAGAGCCTTCAAAATGCTGGGCATCCCCCTGGAGCATGTACCCAACACTGTGGTCAAACAGTTCGGGGGACTCCTCAGGAGGACATTTTGGGGCTAGGGAAGGAGTGACTGATGCCATTGAGCCGAGGGAAGAGGCTGCGTTGGCAGCTGCTTTGCCAGACAAAGTACCCTGAGCCTGGGTGAGAGAGGATAAGGAAGATGAGGACGGCTTGGTCATCCACTCGACCAAGTCTTCCACATGTTGCGGCTCAACGTGACCAGCTGCCAAAAAAAAGGACAAGCGTGTCCCACGGCCACGTGCTGATGAGGATGCACCGTCTCCACGACCAGCACTGTTGCCTCTAAACACAGAGCCTGCTTGCCCTCTTTTATTGGCTTGTGACTGTCTGCCTCTCCTTGTTGGCCTTCCAGACATACTAATGGCCTGCAGTGAGATGTAGCTGCACAAAGCTGGGATGTATATATATATATATATACTGATTATACTGCAGCTAGCAGAATCAACTGCCTGCCTGTAGTATTATTAGTATGAGAACACCAGCAATTGTCTTCAGGTAGCTTTAGGTGCACACTGTGCAGAGGACACAGTACACTAACTGTAAATACCGCAGCTGCCTGCCTGTGGTATTAATAGGATCAGAACACCAGCAATTGTTTTCAGGTAGCTTTAGGTGCACACTGTGCAGAGGTCACAGTAAACTAACTGTAAATACCGCAGCTTCCTGCCTGTGGTATTAATAGGATCAGAACACCAGCAATTGTCTTCAGGTAGCGTTAGGTGCACACTGTGCAGAGGACACAATACACTAACTGTAAATACTGCAGCTGCCTGCCTGTGGTACTAATAGGATCATAAGAACACCAGCAATTTTCTTCAGGTAGCCTTAGGTGCACACTGTGCAAAGGACACAGTACACTAACTGTAAATACTGTAAATACTGCAAAAACACCTGCCTGCCTGTCAGTAGGAAGAGAATAAAAGGGACGGATCTAGCTAAACTGAATACAGTGTGTATATATATATATATATATATATATATATATATATATATATATATATATATATACAACACCTAGGATGCATATATTTACACAATACACTGTAAGTGCGCTAACTGACTCACCTGCCTACTCTATCTAACTTAAATCAAATGACACTGTCTCTCTGTCTATCTCTCTCCGCCGCCGCAACACACTACACAGGGTCGCCACGCAGGCAGCCTTATATAGTGTGGGGCGTGTACTAAACCCCCTGAGCCAAAATTGGCCAAAGCTACCCTGGCTTTGGCCAATTATGGCTCTCTGTACAGACGGCGCTGTGATTGGCCAAGCATGCAGGTCATAGTGCATGCCTGGCCAATTATCAGCCAGCAATGCACTGTGATGCCGCAGTGAATTATGGGCCGTGACGCGCCACTCAAATTTTTGTGCGAGCGGCCCATAACATTCGCAATTCGGCAAACATGGGTCCATACATTGGTGATCAGTGGAAAGAATGCTTCTTACATTGGTGATCAGTGGGAAGAATGTTCCTTACATTGGTGATCAGTGAGAGGAATGTTCCTTACATTGGTGATCAGTGAGAAGAATGTTCCTTACATTGGTGATCAGTGAGAAGAATGTTCCTTACATTGGTGATCAGTGAGAAGAATGTTCCTTACATTGGTGATCAGTGAGAAGAATGTTCCTTACATTGGTGATCAGTGAGAAGAATGTTCCTTACATTGGTGATCAGTGAGAAGAATGTTCCTTACATTGGTGATCAGTGAGAAGAATGTCCCTTACATTGGTGATCAGTGGGAAGAATGTTCCTTACATTGGTGATCAGTGAGAAGAATGATCCTTACATTGGTGATCAGTGAGAAGAATGTTCCTTACATTGGTGATCAGTGGGAAGAATGTTCCTTACATTGGAGGTCAGTGGGAGGAATGATCCTTACATTGGTGATCAGTGAGAAGAATATAAATACTAAGGCCCTTCGCGCTTAAGTGAGACAAAAGTGAATGTAGTGACAATCACAAAGTGAGTTAAATAAAAAAGGACTTGGATTGGGTGAATCTTATGATGATATCTGAAATGACTGCAGCGAAATCGACAAGTGTACACATGGCACCCGAAAAATGAATAGAGATAAAGGGATTTTGCGCATAAAATCTATCATAAAAATAGTAATCACATCTAACAATGATAATATATAAATAATGAGTGTGAGAGATGGCAAATCTTAAATAAAGTGCATCAATAAAAAAGACTGCTGGAAATTCATGTGTCACAATAAAAAATCACAATAAAATATCAAAAACCAAATCGAATAGATGTGCAAAAATAGAAAACATGTGCAGCAGGTGTGCAAAACTGCAAACAGCGTAGTATAGGATACTTCCAATAAATGCATATATCAAAAAAAAGAGTTCATAAACATGACAATAAAAAGTTCATAAACAATGGTGATCGCAGAAAAAATGCATATGTGGATAAAGTGTTGGTAATAATAATAATCTTCATAAAACGACTGGCGGCTCAACTAGGCTCTCTAAACTCTCACCTCAGAAAAGGAAAAAACAGGCATCTATGTATGTCTTTCCTTGTTGTAACGATTAGGTCAAATGATGGCTGCGTTCCCCTCTGCTTACTGTCAGGCACCTATAAAAATAAACTGGGAATTTTTCCACCTAGGCTGTGACAGCCCGGTGGGAGGAGGGGGAGGAGAGAGGAGGCCTCTGATGGTGTAGTATTTCGAAAGTAAATTTATTGGGTATAAAAACAAGTGGTCTCTTAACCACTTGCCGACCGCCGCACACAGATGTACGTCGACAAAGCGGCACGGGCAGGCAAAAGGGCTTACCTGTACGTCCCTGCCTGCCCGCGGGTGGGGGGTCCGATCGGACCCCCCCCCGGTGCCTGCGACGGTCGGCAAATGTCCCCCGGCGATCGGTGGTGAGGGGGAGGCCATCCATTCGTGGCCCCCCCCTCGCGATCGCTCCCAGCCAATGGGATCATTTCCCTGCCTCTGTATTGTACACAGAGGCAGAGGAAATGATGTCATCTCTCCTCGGCTCGGTATTTTCCGTTCCGGGCCGAGGAGAGAAGACTGTAATGTGAGTGCACAACACACACACACACAGTAGAACATGCCAGGCACACATTACACCCCGATCCCCCCCCCGATCGCCCCCCGATCCCCCCCCAACCACCCCCCCCCCCCCGTCACAAACTGACACAAAGCAGGTTTTTGTTTTTTTGTTTTTTTTTCTGATTACTGTATTGGTGTCAGTTTGTGACAGTTAGTGTGTTAGGGCAGTGAGTGTTAGGCCCCCTTTAGGTCTAGGGTACCCTCCTAACCCCCCCTAATAAAGTTTTAACCCCTTGATCACCCCCAGTCACCAGTGTCACTAAGTGATCATTTTTCTGATCGCTGTATTAGTGTCGCTGGTGACGCTAGTTAGGGACATAAATATTTAGGTTCGCCGTCAGCGTTTTATAGCGACAGGGACCCCCATATACTACCTAATAAATGTTTTAACCCCTTGATTGCCCCCTAGTTAACCCTTTCACCACTGATCACCGTATAACTGTTACGGGTGACGCTGGTTAGTTCGTTTATTTTTTATAGTGTCAGGGCACCCGCCGTTTATTACCGAATAAAGGTTTAGCCCCCTGATCGCCCGGCGGTGATATGCGTCGCCCCAGGCAGCGTCAGATTAGCGCCAGTACCGCTAACACCCACGCACGCAGCATACACCTCCCTTAGTGGTATAGTATCTGAACGCATCAATATCTGATCCAATCAGATCTATACTAGCGTCCCCAGCAGTTTAGGGTTCCCGAAAACGCAGTGTTAGCGGGATCAGCCCAGATACCTGCTAGCACCTGCGTTTTGCCCCTCCGCCCGGCCCAGCCCACCCAAGTGCAGTATCGATCGATCACTGTCACTTACAAAACACTAAGCGCATAACTGCAGCGTACGCATAGTCAGGCCTGATCCCTGCGATCGCTAACAGTTTTTTTGGTAGCGTTTTGGTGAACTGGCAAGCACCAGCCCCAGGCAGCGTCAGGTTAGCGCCAGTGGCGCTAACACCCACGCACGCACCGTACACCTCCCTTAGTGGTATAGTATCTGAACGGATCAATATCTGATCCGATCAGATCTATACTAGTGTCCCCAGCAGTTTAGGGTTCCCAAACACGCAGTGTTAGCGGGATCAGCCCAGATACCTGCTAGCACCTGCGTTTTTCCCGTCCGCCCGGCCCAGCCCACCCAAGTGCAGTATCGATCGATCACTGTCACTTACAAAACACTAAGCGCATAACTGCAGCGTACGCATAGTCAGGCCTGATCCCTGCGATCGCTAACAGTTTTTTTGGTAGCGTTTTGGTGAACTGGCAAGCACCAGCCCCAGGCAGCGTCAGATTAGCGCCAGTACCGCTAACACCCACGCACGCAGCATACGCCTCCCTTAGTGGTATAGTATCTGAACGGATCAATATCTGATCCGATCAGATCTATACTAGCGTCCCCAGCAGTTTAGGGTTCCCACAAACGCAGTGTTAGCGGGATCAGCCCAGATACCTGCTAGCACCTGCGTTTTGCCCCTCCGCCCGGCCCAGCTCAGCCCACCCAAGTGCAGTATCGATCGATCACTGTCACTTACAGAACACTAAACGCATAACTGCAGCGTTCGCAGAGTCAGGCCTGATCCCTGCGATCGCTAACAGATTTTTTGGTAGCGTTTTGGTGAACTGGCAAGCGCCAGCGGCCTAGTACACCCCGGTCGTAGTCAAACCAGCACTGCAGTAACACTTGGTGACGTGGCGAGTCCCATAAGTGCAGTTTAAGCTGGTGAGGTGGCAAGCACAAGTAGTGTCCCGCTGCCACCAAAAAGACAAACACAGGCCCGTCGTGCCCATAGTGCCCTTCCTGCTGCATTCGCCAATCCTAATTGGGAACCCACCGCTTCTGCAGCGCCCGTACTTCCCCCATTCACATCCCCAACCAAATGCAGTCGGCTGCATGAGAGGCATTTTCTTTATGTCCTCCCGAGTACCCTTACCCAACGAACCCCCCCAAAAAAGATGTTGTGTCTGCAGCAAGCGCGGATATAGGTGTGACACCCGCTATTATTGTCCCTCCTGTCCTGACAATCCTGGTCTTTGCATTGGTGAATGTTTTGAACGCTACCATTCACTAGTTGACTATTAGCGTAGGGTACAGCATTGCACAGACTAGGCACACTTTCACAGGGTCGCCCAAGATGCCATCGCATTTTGAGAGACCCGAACCTGCAACCGGGTACAGTTATAAAAGTTAGTTACAAAAAAAAAAAAAAAAAAACACACATACAAAAATATAAAATAAAAAAAAAATAGTTGTCGTTTTATTGTTCTTTCTCTCTCTATTCTCTCTCTCTATTGTTCTGCTCTTTTTTACTGTATTCTATTCTGCAATGTTTTATTGTTATTATGTTTTATCATGTTTGTTTTTCAGGTATGCAATTTTTTATACTTTACCGTTTACTGTGCTTTATTGTTAACCATTTTTTTGTCTTCAGGTACGCCATTCACGACTTTGAATCGTTATACCAGAATGATGCCTGCAGGTTTAGGTATCATCTTGGTATCATTCTTTTCAGCCAGCGGTCGGCTTTCATGTAAAAGCAATCCTAGCGGCTAATTAGCCTCTAGACTGCTTTTACAAGCAGTGGGAGGGAATGCCCCCCCCCACCGTCTTCCGTGTTTTTCTCTGGCTCTCCTGTCTCAACAGGGAACCTGAAAATGCAGCCGGTGATTCAGCCAGCTGACCATAGAGCTGATCAGAGACCAGAGTGGCTCCAAACATCTCTATGGCCTAAGAAACCGGAAGCTACGAGCATTTTATGACTTAGATTTTGCCGGATGTAAACAGCGCCATTGGGAAATTGGGAAAGCATTTTATCACACCGATCTTGGTGTGGTCAGATGCTTTGAGGGCAGAGGAGAAATCTAGGGTCTAATAGACCCCAATTTTTGCAAAAAAGAGTACCTGTCACTACCTATTGCTATGATAGGGGATATTTACATTCCCTGAGATAACAATAAAAATGATTTAAAAAAAAAATGAAAGGAACAGTTTAAAAATAAGATAAAAAAATAATAATAATAAAGAAAAAAAAAAAAAAAAGCACCCCTGTCCCCCCTGCTCTCGCGCTAAGGCGAACGCAAGCGTCGGTCTGGCGTCAAATGTAAACAGCAATTGCACCATGCATGTCAGGTATCGCCGCGAAGGTCAGATCGAGGGCAGTAAGTTTAGCAGTAGACCTCCTCTGTAAATCTAAAGTGGTAACCTGTAAAGGTTTTTAAAGGCTTTTAAAAATGTATTTAGTTTGTCGCCACTGCACGTTTGTGCGCAATTTTAAAGCATGTCATGTTTGGTATCCATGTACTCGGCCTAAGATCATCTTTTTTATTTCATCAAACATTTGGGCAATATAGTGTGTTTTAGTGCATTAAAATGTAAAAAAGTGTGTTTTTTCCCCAAAAAATGCGTTTGAAAAATCGCTGCGCAAATACTGTGTGAAAAAAAAAAATGAAACACCCACCATTTTAATCTGTAGGGCATTTGCTTTAAAAAAAATATATAATGTTTGGGGGTTCAAAGTAATTTTCTTGCAAAAAAAAATTATTTTTTTATGTAAACAATAAGTGTCAGAAAGGGCTTTGTCTTCAAGTGGTTAGAAGAGTGGGTGATGTGTGACATAAGCTTCTAAATGTTGTGCATAAAATGCCAGGACAGTTCAAAACCCCCCCAAATGACCCCATTTTGGAAAGTAGACACCCCAAGCTATTTGCTGAGAGTCATGTTGAGTCCATGGAATAATTTATATTGTGACACAAGTTGCGGAAAGAGACAATTTTTTATTTTTTTTATTTTTTTTTGCGCAAAGTTGTCACTAAATGATATATTGCTCAAACATGCCATGGGAATATGTGAAATTACACCCCAAAATACATTCTGTTGCTTCTCCTGAGTACGGGGATACCACATGTGTGAGACTTTTTGGGAGCCTAGCCGCGTACGGGACCCCGAAAACCAAGCACCGCCTTCAGGCTTTCTAAGGCCGTAAATTTTTGATTTCACTCTTCACTGCCTATCACAGTTTCGGAGGCCATGGAATGCCCAGGTGGCAAAAAAAAACCCCAAATGACCCCATTTTGGAAAGTAGACACCCCAAGCTATTTGATGAGAGGTATAGTGAGTATTTTGCAGACCTCACTTTTTGTCACAAAGTTTTGAAAATTGAAAAAAGAAAAAAAAAAATTTTTTTTCTCGTCTTTCTTTATTTTCAAAAACAAATGAGAGCTGCAAAATACTCACCATGCCTCTCAGCAAATAGCTTGGGGTGTCTACTTTCCAAAATGGGGTCATTTGGGGGGGGGGGGGGTTTGTGCCACCTGGGAATTCCATGGCCTCCGAAACTGTGATAGGCAGTGAGGAGTAAAATCAAAAATGTACGCCCTTAGAATTCCTGAAGGCAGTGATTGGTTTTCGGGGTCCCGTACGCGGCTAGGCTCCCAAAAAGTCCCACACATGTGGTATCTCCATACTCAGGAGAAGCAGCTAAATGTATTTTGGGGTGCAATTCCACATATGCCCATGGCCTGTGTGAGCAATATATCATTTAGTGACAACTTTGTGCAAAAAAAAAAAAAAAAAAAAAATTTGTCACTTTCCCGCAACTTGTGTCAAAATATAAAACATTCCATGGACTCAACATGCCTCAAAGCAAATAGCTTGGGGTGTCTACTTTCCAAAATGGGGTCATTTGGGGGGGTTTTATGTCATCTGGGCATTTTATGGCCTTCAAAACTGTGATAGGTAGTGAGGAGTAAAATCAAAAATGTACGCCCTTAGAAATCCTGAAGGCAGTGATTGGTTTTCGGGGTCCCGTACGCGGCTAGGCTCCCAAAAAGTCCCACACATGTGGTATCCCCGTACTCAGGAGAAGCAGCTAAATGTATTTTGGGGTGCAATTCCACATATGCCCATGGCCTGTGTGAGCAATATATCATTTAGTGACAACTTTTTGTAATTTTTTTTTTTTTTTTGTCATTATTCAATCACTTGGGACAAAAAAAAATGAATATTCAATGGGTTCAACATGCCTCTCAGCAAATTCCTTGGGGTGTCTACTTTCCAAAATGGGGTCATTTGTGGGGGTTTTGTACTGCCCTGCCATTTTAGCACCTCAAGAAACGACATAGGCAGTCATAAATTAAAGGCTGTGTAAATTCCAGAAAATGTACCCTAGTTTGTAGACGCTATAACTTTTGCGCAAACCAATAAATATACACTTATTGACATTTTTTTTACCGAAGACATGTGGCCGAATACATTTTGGCCTAAATGTATGACTAAAATTGAGTTTATTGGATTTTTTTTAGAACAAAAAGTAGAAAATATCATTTTTTTTCAAAATTTTCGGTCTTTTTCCGTGTATAGCGCAAAAAATAAAAACGGCAGAGGTGATCAAATACCATCAAAAGAAAGCTCTATTTGTGGGAAGAAAAGGACGCAAATTCCGTTTGGGTACACCATTGCATGACCGCGCAATTAGCAGTTAAAGCGACGCAGTGCCGAATTGTAAAAAGTGCTCTGGTCAGGAAGGGGGTAAATCCTTCCGGGGCTGAAGTGGTTAAATAAAAGCAGTTCAAATTCACATGAAAAAGGAAGGAGCGGCGTCCGAGGCGCCTCCTTACGTGACTTCCGGTATAGTCAGCTCTCTGCCACGCCCTACGCGTTACGTCACCGCTCGTGACTTCAACTGGGGAACCGGATTGGCCTGAGAGGGATGCTATTTGTATAATGAAACCGGAAGTAATGAAGCGGCCATTTTTATTGTGGTAATGTTTTCTCTATGGAACAGCGGCCATCTTAGAGGTGGCAATCTACATAGATCGCGGCCGCTAGGAGGAGGAATCAAGCTGAAACTTAAACTAACGCTATATCTCGAATCACAATTGATATTGGTAATGTTAAATATCTAAAAGTATAAATAAAATCATTTTAAACTCGAAACTCAGTCGACATACAAATAAATAATAACGAGTCACATATAACTCAGCCATTTTCTTGTGGATGGTAAAACTCTATAGCGGTGGCCATCTTTATGGTGGTTATCCCACTACAGTCGGCGGCCATTTTTGGGTGGATCAAAATTATTTTAACACTATATGTGTTGGAAGTGTCAAAAACAATGACAGAAATTTAACACAGACATAGGGGAAGAATATTGATAATATGGTTACATTAAAATAGTGGAATAATGAAAAATTGACATTGGGGTTTTAAAATAGGCACGTCAACTGTGAACCTCAGTCACCAAGGAGGAGCCTCTTACATTATATTATAATGGGTATGGTAATCAATAGACTATTTAATCAGCGTCACAAATATGAAATATAGATATCGTAATTTCTAAAATAAAGCATAGTAAGGTAGTTCATAAAAACTTCTATAAAATATTAGTATTGATATACACAATAAAAAAGTCTAAAAGCAAATGACATAAATAAGTTTCTGAGATCTTAAAAATTACTTAAAAAACAAATTTAAATCGAACTCCACGTTCATACCTCTAGGGGTTAATGTGCGTAGGGTGTGTATCCAGTATGATTCTTTTTGGCTAATTCTTCTAATTTTGTGGGTGCCTCTCCATGAACATTTATATCTTTCTATCCCCCAAAACTGTAGATGTATGGGGTCCTTATTGTGTACTGCTGCAAAATGTTTAGACACATTGTGTTTGGGATTTCCTTTTTTAATGTTCTGTATGTGTTCTTTAACCCTGACTTTAAGGGCCCTCTTCGTACGTCCTACATATTGTAGTTTACAGCTACACTGAAGTATGTATACAACTCCTTCAGTGTGGCATCCAATAAAATCTTTAATCTCATATGTTTCGTTTGTGGTAGTGGCTATAAATTCTGTTCTTTTTCCTTGGAACTTCTGAGCGTGTTTGCATGCATAACAGTTTCTACATGGATAGAATCCTTTTCCAGTGAAGAAGGAGTATGGTACTTGTTGGGGGGGTTCGATCACTGTTTTGACTACCATGTTTCTGATGGTCGGTGCCCGCTTATATATGATATTGGGTGATTCTGGTAGTATTTTAATCAAATCTTTATCGTTCTTTAAGATATGCCAGTGTCTTTGAATAATTTTGGATACTTGTTTGTGTTGGACACTGTAATCCAGAATTAAAGTAGGTGTTTCCTGTGAGAACATTTTCTTTGGATAGGTTTCCAACATTTTTGTTCTATCCATACTCATTACTTCTTCGATTTGTTTCTCTATCAATGTGTGTTCATATCCCTTTTCTATGAACCTGGATCCAATTAGCTTAGCTTCTTCTTTGAAATCTTCCTCTTTTGTGCAATTTCTCTTGATTCGGACAAATTGTCCTTTTCGGTAACTCCTACAATTATCTGAAAAGATCATTGGTTCAGATGTTACGTATATGAAAGGCAAACCATTCTTTTTGAAGCACACAAGACACTTGCAGTGATTGGCAGCTTTCAATCACAATTTATTTAATGACTGTATGTGATAAACGGACACACAAAGCTGTTGTTACATATTTATATTCTGTATATGCATGAAAATGATAATATTTTTTTTTTCCCACAATTGTAAAATATAAAAACATTTCTTAAATACATGCAGTGTAATTGCTAATTTGTAACAGCATATGGAAAAAAAAGGTTTGTTGCGAATACAAAGCTAAATCTTGACCAATATGGAAGGTCCCCGAATTCTACAAACCTTAGACCAGGAGTGTGCACCACATAGGCGTGAATTAAGCAACTCATTCCACCTCCAATTATACTTCTGAATCTGTTTCCAGCTTCCAGTGGGTGGAAAAATATAAAATGTTAAAATCCTTTGTGTGTATTGATCATAATTTTACACTATATTGCCAAAAGTATTGGGGCGCCTGCCTTTTAGTCCGTAGGGTTCAATATTTAGTTGGCCCACCCTTTGTGCCTATAACAGCTTCAACTCTTCTGGGAAGGCTGTCCACAAGGTTTAGGAGTGTGTCTATGGGAATGTTTGACCATTCTTCCAGATGTGTGAGGTCAGGCACTGATTGTGGACTAGAAGGCTCACAGTTTCCGCTCTAATTTATCCCAGAGGTGTTCTATGGGGTTGAGGTCAGGACTCTTTGCAGGCCAGCCAAGTTCCTCCACCCCAAACGTACTCATTCATGTCTTTATGGACCTTGCTTTGTGCACTGGTCCAAATCATTTGGTGGAGGGGGAATTATGGGGTGGGGTTGTTTTTCAGGGGTTGGGCTTGGCCCCTTAGTTCCAGTGAAGGGAACTCTTAAGGCGTCAGCATACCGAGACATTTTGGACTATTTCATGCTCCCAACTTTGAGGGAACAGTTTGGGGATGGTCCCTTCCTGTTCCAACATGACTGTGCACCAGTGCACAAAGCAAGGTCCATAAAGACATGGATGAGCGAGTTTGGGGTGGAGGAAATTGACTGGCTTGCACAGAGTCCTGACCTCAACCTGATAGAACACCTTTGGGATAAATTAGAGCGGAGACTGCGAGCCAGGCCTTATCGTCTAACATCAGTGCCTGACCTCACAAATGTGCTTCTGGAAGAATGGTCAAACACTCCCATAGACCAGTGTTTCCCAATCTTAGGCCCCGTTTACACGATCGAACCATTTAGGTCCGCCTGTCAGTTTTGACGGCGGACCTGAACGGGCGATCCATGTTAGCCTAGAGAGCATCGGATGTCAGCGGAGACATGTCAGCTGACATCCGACCCCGTCCGATCCGCTAAAAGCAGACGGATGGCTCTACGTCCAGGTCCATCGCTGGCGGATCGGATCGGGTGAGATCTGACGAAAACGGACACGCTGTCCGTTTTCGTCCGATCCCTCCATAGGCAGCAGCAGCGCTTGACAAGCCCCTCCCCGCTCAGTGAGCAGAGAGGGACCTGTCATCCGCCGTCTCAGCGGAGATCAATGGACAGATCTCCCGCTGAGCCGGCGGACCGAGGCGGGCTCCGTAGAAACGGAGTCCGCCTCGTGTGAAAGGGGCCAAAAGGCGCTCCAACAGGTAATTTTTTCAGGATTTCCCTCAGATGAAACAGCTGTGGTAATTACTAAGGCAGTGAAACTGATCAAATCACCTGTGCAAAATAATGGGGAGGCTGAAAACATGAACTGTTGGGGCGCCTTGTGAACTGGAGTTGAGAAACATTCCCATAGACACACTCCTAAACCTTGTGGACAGCCTTCCCAGAAGAGTTGAAGCTGTTATAGCTGCAAAGGGTGGGCCAACTCAATATTGAACCCTACAGACTAAGACTGGGGTGACATTAAAGTTCATATGTGTGTAAAGGCAGGCATCCCAATACTTTTGGTAATGTAGTGTATATGTACATAGATACCACCATTATATAGGCAGACCCTGCCACCAACTTAGTTGTCCTGTATTGATAGACTTTTGGGGTGTCTATGGTTGGCAAGGCAGGCAAATACAATATTGGTATAGAAAGAGCCACTAAAAAGGGAAACTACAAGCCATCACATGTAATATCAACATTTAAAATATGGAACAGCAAGCATGTTAAATGCAAACTCATCATCAAAATCAGGTTCTGACACATCCAATAAAGACAGAAACTTTGTGCTCAATAATAACACTATAGAAGAAAAACTGTAGTGGAATCTCAAGGTGGTCTGCGATTTGTGGATTATTTTTGATTATCTGAACTGTTTTATTTGAAAAAGGATTACTGAGGGGTTTCATTTCATTAGAGCTAATATGGTGGAGCACCAGACCCAAGGAGAAGCCCTCTGTAAACCAAGATATCCCTGAGGCTCCCTGGAGAAAAAAGAGCAGTATGTAAAGGATGAGGGCACCACAAGTGGCCACCGAAATGCATTGGCTTTATCCTTGTGTTGTCAAGATAAACATATATTGAACTTACTATAAATGCGTGGCACTTTCACCCTTTACAGTATTGTATAAGGGCTCATTTACATGGGGGGCTTTACTGCAGGTCCATGTTTTTCCGACACAGGGATGGACTGATGTTGTGTGCTTCCCTGTTCTGGTGTCCCAGTCAATTCTTTCGGGACACGCGGCTGCATGGACACAACCACTTTTGCCTAACATGACATGTGGGTTAGTGCCGGAATGGGTCCCTGAACTTACCCCACACCCTATGTGTTCAGGGACCCACAACCGCACTCACCCATACGTTATATTAGAATACAGCGGCTGTGCCCATGCAACCGCATGTCCCAATAGAAATTAATGGGACGCTGGCACAGGGATACAAGCAGCACCTGTGCATCCCTATTCCGGGAAAACATGGAACTGCACTGGACCAGCAGTGTATGCTGTCCTATAATGGGAACTGTGAATATCATGGGGGTGATACGGTGAGTGTGTTTAGGGCATTTTATGATACGATAGTGGACAAGTGACTGAGATGAGAAATGTTGTAGCTTTCTAGAACACTTGATGTCATTTTCCAACTCAGTATTGCTTGAGGGCTATAATGACCGAATTCTGAATTTAATAAGTAACAAGCCATTGCTTTGAACAAAGGTAGCCAAACTATGGCCTGCAGGTCACATCTGGTCCTCTACAATATTTTATCCCAGCCCACAGCTAGGGTCAATGGTGTATTCCCAATGACCACTAATTGGAGATTAAGGTCAGCAAAGAATGCATATGGTCTCTCCTTCTGATGTAAGGGCGGGCTCTGATGGGGCCCCAAATGTAAGGGGGGGGACTCTGATGGGGACCCTGATGAAAGGAAAAGGGGACTCTAATGGGGATTTTTTTTTCTGGCCCACTAATATTTGTGTGGCCCTCATATTGAAAAGTTTGGAAACCCCTAGTCTAGAACCTTCAGGAATTTTTGGAACTTCCATCCCTGGGTCTGTCTTGCAGCAAGCTGTTCCATCATCCCTTATTTGGGTTCTATGGTAACTTTACTGTACTATGGTTTGGTCTCTACTGCACTAGTGATATTGATGACAAGCAGTTGGGCTGTAGTGTTCTTTCTCCGTGAGGTCAATGCTGACGTGATGTTAGCAATAGTAGACGGTGGTGGAGTTGTCATCATATTGGAGATAAAGTCGGAGGTCGTATGGACACTTACAACAACAATTACAATAGGCAACAGCATGGCCCTGGACATCGTCCCAATGAAAGGTCTCTAAAAGACAAAAAAAACAGACAAAAGTCATAAAGAATATTTTTGACTTATGGTACAACAAAAGCTGAAGGCTCTCATAACAACTAACATCCCCAAAAATATAAATGTCAAACAAGCAAAGAATTTACTAAAACTGGTGCACTCAGAATCTGGTGCAGCTGTGCATGGTAGCCAATTAGCTTCTGATTTCATCTCATTCAATTTAGCTTTGGCAATAAAACTTGGAAGCTGATTGATTTCTATGCAGAGCTGCACCAGATTTTGCACTCTCCAGTTTTAGTAAATCAACCCCAATGCAATGTAACAGGGAATGGTCCACATGTAGGTGAGCACTTGGTCAACATTGCTAACCAGCACTAATGGGTTAACTTTGGCCTTTCTGCCTATCTACATATACTGGTTTTGTATGTCAAGCCATTTTTTTTTGTAGGTGGAACTTTAGTCAGGAAATTAAGTCCTGATATAACTTCAGGCTAGTTCCTGTTGCAGGTATAGCCATCTCAACTGTCTCACCCTGCTCTGCACAGCCTCAGTTGCTCTTATTCTCGGTATGTTGATAATCAGCAAGTTGTTAGATGCCAATCAGCTGACAGCCTAAAGATATACTGCTGCTGAGGGGGGGGGGGGGCATTAGGAATGACACAAACTGTGCAGATGAAGGACAGATTAGAGAGGGAGAAAAGAAAAGCAGGAGAGATGACAGGATAAACTCTGTTGCCAGGGAGACACAAGAGTTAAACTTACAAGGATAGTGACTTATCTCACTGATTCCTTCTCCATTTGCTTCCTTTCTCCTTCTGCATGGGCAGCTAAAAACCTGAGTACTGTCAGCTACTGCAGCCTTCCCCTCTAGCTGAGCCAAGACATACAATCAAGGCTGGAACGGCACACATTTTATTTGCAGAAAGTGTGAAAGAGAGGGGTAGCGTTCTCAATAAATAAGTGACTGCTCTGGGTTTCAACAAAATGGAGAGAACACTAATTTCGGTAGCATAAATATATGTGGAATATATGTTCCTCGCTAAAAAACATACATTTTTATCAAATTGTGATGGGTAAAGTTTCACTTTAAGTTGTTGATGGACCATGGTAGTTTAAGAACCCTTGTCAGGTTTTTACTGCTATCCTGGGCTCTGTTAGATAGATTTCCCCTTACTTCCTGCCATGATGGCAACATTTTATTACACAGGAAGTTAGGGAAAATCTGCGACAGGTACATACACAAAGCAACCAATTAGAGTGCATTTGCTAGTCTGACTTTAGGAAAGCAAATTCTAATATGGTATACTTTTCCTTGGCTCCTTCTGATTGGATGCACTCTCCCTTAGCTCCTTTTGATTGGATGTACTCTCCATTGGCTCCTTCTGATGGAGTACACTTTATCTTGTCTCCTTCTGATTGGGTGCACTATCCCTTGGTTTCTTCTGATTGTGTGCACGTACCCTTGCCTTTTTCTAATTGGGTGCACTCACCCTTACCGCCCTCTGATTGGGTGCATTCATCCTTGACTCTTTATAAATTGGTGCACTCACCCTTGCCTCCTTATGGTTTGGTGCACTCACCCACGCCTCCTTCTGATTGGGTGCACTCACCCATGCCTCCTTCTGATTGGGTGCACTCACCCATGCCTCTTTCTGGTTGGGTGCACTCACTCTTGCCTCATTTTGATTGGGTGCACTCTCCTTTGCCTCCCTCTGATTGTGCACACTCTCCTTTGCCTCCTTCTGATTGGATGAACTCTCCCTTGGTTTCTTCTTATGAGATATAGTCTCCTATTGGGTCCTTCAGGTGGACTGCACCACAAGCTTATATGAAAAAATAATTGGCCCAGATTATTTAAATATACAACCTGCATGTTCCAGATTGTTATGGATCTACTGGTACCCCATTTTCTTTTTTTATTGGCCATTCATGACAGGGTCAAAAACGAACCTTCCCTATGAGAAGAATGGAGTCCACCATTGATGACCTCCTGCAAAAAAATGGAAGTGCCCTGACTTACCCTCTGGCTTTAGAACCTTCTAAGTCCCTGACCTGGGTCAGGTATGCAGATCAGAAAAGACAGAGTTAGGTCCAACATTTTTCTCTTATGATTTAATCTGGCTAAATGATCTAAAGTATTGAAGTCAGAGGGTCCCGTTGACAGTCAGGCAGCTAGCATCCTCAGAATCAGTAGGCAGTAATGGCCAGTAAGTAAAAATGAGAAGTCATGCGGTTTTCGTTTTAGTTGACATAAACTACATTCAAGTCAAACTCTTGAGCTGGCGCTTTTGATCTGTCTACACTGAAATGGTATCTGAATGATTAAGAGAGGTGTTCATTTGTCTTGCCAGTTATCTCTGCTGATGTATGGCCCAGAATTGACTCCCCTAGATTGTTTCACCGACAACATCTCATCTTTATGTATCTGATGTCATCCATTCTTACGTTTAACATGTACTCACCTTATAGAACTCTCGGATGGCTGTTAAAAAAAAAACAAAAAACATAAGATTAGTAATATTCAATAATTGTCATCAAATGTTTTATCCCAACTACATCTAAAATCCTGCAAAGGATACAACCTACTCTACCTGATTCTGATTACACTTCTCCCAAGAACTTCTCCCAAGTAATTTTACCTGGAATCAAACCATCATTGTGGTGGAACATTTCACCGCACCTTGCATATAATGAATAATTGTATATATTTTATTGTATTATGTAAGGGTCAGATCATACTACATGCTCAATGATCTTTATTTCAGATCTCTTCACCTTTAACAGCCAGATTTCAGAGGAACTTTATGTGCTTGATCCGCACTGATGCCCCATCCTTGGTGTCTGCATGGGTGTTAATCCTTTGAATCACATCTTTGGGATATAGCAGTGGTGGCCAGTCCATAAGGAGCGCAGCAGCACTGCCCCCCTAATCCATGCACCCGGCCCCCAATCTACATGCAGGGTGCCGGAAACATGGATTTTAATGGGGTGTTTTTTTTTTTTTGGAAGCACATGATTAGAGCCTGAGGCTTTAATTAGCTTAAAAAAAGGGTGGGCTCGGGCGCAGAGCACTGCACCATGAGCCCATCTACTTGTGTGACAATGCCAAGTTAATATTTGCTATTGTCTTCCTGATTCTCCTCCTGGCCAATCAGGAAGAGTGTCTTAAGACCTGATTGGCTGAGAGGAGAAGCAACCATATTGGCCATAGAGGAGGAAGCTGCCGAGGAGGAGATGCAGGGGAAGCCGCCATGAAGCTGCTGAGGAGAGGAAGATACAGGAAGGCCCTGTTGCTGCCCGCGAGCTAAATGGGGCTGGAAGGCGGACAGACGAGCGAGCGATGGGGGCGGGGGGCTGGGGTGGGGGGTTTGACAGATCGACCGACCAAACAAATGTGGAGGGGGGTTTGTTTGCCGCCCCCCCAAAAAAAATCCAAAAAAAAAAATGAACCACAGGCCGCCACTGGAATAGAGGTGTTAAAGCAGAATTAGATGTGAGAGGCAGCTGACAAAAATTGCACTTTCAGCCTTGTAAATTGAAGGATTGCCACCAAAACGCAGGGGTATTTTCCTAAAGCTCAGAGCTGAAGGAGAGGCTTGGAGAAGATGCTAAATATCTCCAACATGACAGCAGGGATGGGATGTCCCATCCTTGGTGTGCATGGGTGTTAATCTTTGTCACATCTTTGGGGTAGAGATGTTAAAATTGCCGTAAATGTGAAAGACAGTTGTCAACAATTTGCTCCTTCAGCCATGCAAATGAAAGGACTACCACTGAAATGTTGGGGGTACTTTCCTGACCCTCAATGATGAAGAAGTGGCTTGGAGAACAAAAAATCTTCAATATTACACAACAGGTCCAACTGAATTTGAAAAAAGTACTACCAGCTTGGAGAAGATGCTAAATATCTTCAAAATGACAACAAGGATGGGATGTCTCATCCTTGGTGAGTACATGAGTTTTAATCCTTGGAGTCATATCTGTGAGATAGAGACGTTAAAACTGCATTATATGTGGAAGACAGATGACAACAATTCACATCTTCAACCATGTAAATCAAAGGATCTCCACCTAAATGCTGGGATATGTTCCTGACAATCAGAGCTGTAGAAGTGACTTTGGAAAACATATGAAATGTCTTCAATATTACACAAGTCCAACTGGATTGGAAAAACTACTACCAGCTTTGGTTTTAGTCTATTCATTTTTTTTTACACTTTTAGTTTTTCATCGTTATTTTTGTGTTTGACATGTTGCACTATTAGATTCCCGAGAGACCTTCTACTTTTATTCTCATATACTATATACTCAATATACTCATAGACTATGCGAAACCCAATTTCATACATACATTATAAACATTAACTTGGGGTCCATTTCTAGCATTCATTGCACAAATGCTGAGATAGTAAAAGTCCAGGATAGGCTTTACAGTATGTTCAACAAGCTGTTCCAATGTCTTTTGGTTGGCTTCAAAAATCAGTCTTCATCAGGGCTAAAACAGATATTCATTAAAATATATACTCGATTCTAGTCTCTCTTTTGGAATGATGTAAACCGCAAACCAAAATTCAATGTCTGTGCACAGGTGAGGTCAGGGCCGGGACAAAGGTTGGGCAGGAGGGGTGGCTTCCTTGGGCACTGTGGTATCATGTGAGGTGGGGGGGCACCACGAGGAGATGGGGGGAGGGGATTTGTGTTGGGAAGGGGGGATGGGGAAGAGGATTTGTGCTAGGAGGGGAAGATTTGTTTGAGGGGAGGATTCCAGCCAGGGGGGAGATGGGAAGGGGGGATTTGTCCCAGGTGGGGGGATTTGAAGTGGGAGGGGGGGAGAGGATGTGTACCCGAAGTGGAAATTTGAGGGATTTGAAGGGTAGAGGATTTGTACTAGTGGTGACTTTTAGGGGGGCATTTGTGCTGGGGGGATTTCAACAGGGGAGGTGGGTTTGTACTGGGAGGAGGGGGGATTTTTGCTTAGAGGGCAAACATGCAGATTAGTGCTCAATATTTATGTTTTGGGGGGGTTTGCAGACACGTAATGCTCATACATCTTGGGGGGGTGCAGCTTGACATGTTCACCCTGGGCTCTAGAAGACCTTGTCCAAGCACTGGGGGGTGGTGTTTGAGTTTTAGGTGAACTGTCCTTATTCAGAATCTCCTGGATACATCCCCTTCCACCCTCAAGTGTTCACCACACCTTGTTGCCTTCATCAGCCTAGGGTAGTCCACAAACACTATGTATAGAAAAACAAGGAGCGGGCGCACTGGCTTCATGCATTATCTTTAACCACTTACGGACCACCCGCCTTCATTATATGTCGGTACTTTGAAGAGGAATATCGTTGTTATGGCAGCAGCTAGCTACCATAACCCCAGTATCCTCTTCTTCTGCGGGTGGTCCGCTTTCAGATAAAAGTGGTCTCTGCGGCGGATTCACAGCAAGATCACTTTTATCAGTGGCAGGAGAGGCCCCCACCCTCCTGCCGCGCTCCAGTGCCCTCCGCAGCTTACCGGAGCTGTCGATAGCGGCGGGGGCGATCGGGTCCTCTCCCTGGCTTGGTATGGAGATGAGTGAGGGGAAGATGGCCCCCACCCGTCTCCATACCATTGCAGGGCAGAAGCAACGTCAAAATGTCACTTCCGCCCGCGCTATAGCCGAAATACGGCTGCAGCGCGGACGCTAATTGCCGGGAGGCCATCCCTGGACGTCCTCCTGTTTACTTCCGCAATGCGCGCTCCCCCGGGCATGCATCGGGGAAGTTCTGTGCTGGCCGTGTCCCTTGGACACAGCCAGTCACAGATCGCTTAAAACGGCCAATCATGGCGGCCGTTTTCAGTACAATCGGCGGTGCCAATGAGAGACGATCTCATATGTAAACATATGAGATCATCTCTCATCGCTGGCTCTCCCTCCTCACACAGAGACAGTGTGTAAGGAGGGAGAGCGAACCGATGCAACGGTAAGAGAAATAAAAACGAAAAAAGTGTCCCCACTGCCATCTGTCCCTGCTGTCATGTCCCTGCCATCTGTCCCTGCTGTCATGTCCCTGCCATCTGTCCCTGCTGTCATGTCCCTGCCATCTGTCCCTACTGTCATGTCGCTGCCATCTGTCCCCACTGTCATGTCGCTGCCATCTGTCCCCACTGTCATGTCCCTGCCATCTGTCCCCACTGCCATCTGTCCCCACTGCCATCTGTCCCCAGTGCCACGTATAAGTGCCATCTGTCATCAGTGCCACCTGTCAGTGTCACGTGCCATCTGTCATCAATGTCAAGTGTCATCAGTGCCATGTATCAGTGCCATCTGTCATCAGTGCCACGTATCAGTGCCATCTGTCATCAGTGTCATCAGTGTCACGTATTAGTGCCCGCTGTCATCAGTGCCACGTATTAGTGCCATCTGTCATCAGTGCCACGTATTAATGCCATCTGTCATCAGTGCCATGTGTCAGCAGTGCCATGTATTAGTGCCATCTGTCATTAGTGCCATCTGTCATCAGTGCCACGTGTCATCAGTGCCACATATTAGCGCCATCTGTCAGTGCCACGTATTAGTGCATAAAAACACTGCGCTAATACGTGAAAAGAAAAACAAAAGGGAGCAGCTGCATACAATCTGACAAAGACCATGAGAATATACCTTAAAAAATGCAGCGCATAATATATGTGTGAGTGATAGAAATAAGTGCTTCAAAAAGAAAAGTAAAAATGGTTAAAGAAAAATCAGCCTGATGGCCTGTGCTAAGCATAAAGTCAATAATAACTGAACAGTAATGTCCAACAACACTGGGAAGTGAATAGACTCCAAAGTTTGGTGGTGTTCAGATGGTTATCCCAAATTGAACTTCATGTAAATCCGACCCAAACACAGGGATGAGACAATGGTAGAAAGGATGGTAAAGAGGATGGTATGTGGGAAAACTCTTACCAGATCCCGTAGATTCCCTTGTCGGCGACAGGGAATCGCATATGCGTTGTGCCACTCAGGGCATTGAAAGCGACATCTCCTCACTGGAATCCTCCAGGCCCGTATCTGCTTGGAACTCTGTGTCATCAGTGCCACATATTAGTGCCATCTATCATCAGTGTCACATGTCATCAGTGCCACGTATTAGTGCCATCTGTCAGTGCCATGTATTAGTGCCATCTGTCATCAGTGCCACGTATTAGTGCCATCTGTCATCAGTGCCACGTATTAGTGCCATCTGTCATCAGTGCCACATCAGTGTCAGTGCCACGTATCAGTGCCATCTGTCATCAGTGCCACATCAGTGCCACGTTTCAGTGCCATCTCCCATCAGTTCCACGTCAGTGTCACATGTCATTGTCCTGGTGCTCCAGGGCCTTCAAAAGTGTAATAGGTAGTCAACAAGTTAGATGTGTAATTTATGCTCCTAGAGCACGTGATGGCGCTCCCTGCATGTTGGGCCTCTCTATGTGGCCAGACTGTGAAAAAGTCCCACACATGTGGTATCGTAAAACTCAGGAGGAGTAGCAAAATGTATTTTGGGGTGTTATTTGTGGTATATACATGCCATGTGAGAGAAAAATGTTACAATAACAATTTTGTGGGGAAAAAAAAAAATCTTAATTTTGCAAAGAATTGTGGGAAAAAATGACAACATCAAAAAGCTCACCATGCATCTTACTAAATATCTTGGAATGTCTACTTTCAAAAAAGGGGTCATTTGGGGGGTGTTTGTACTCTCCTGACTTGTTTGGGTTGCAAGAAATGAGATAGGCCGTCAGTACATCAGGTGTGATCAATTTTTTATCATTTGCACTATAGTTTGTAGACTCTCTAACTTTCACAAAGACCAAATAATATCAACTAATTTGGGTTATTTTTACCAAAGATATGTAGCAGTATAAATTGTGGCCAAAATTTATGAAGAAAAATTATTAATTTGCAAAATTTTATCACAGAAACTAAGAAAAATGCGTTTTTTTTCAAAATGTTCGGTCTTTTTTCATTTATAGCGCAAAAAATAAAAAACCCAGAGGTGATCAAATACCACCAAAAGAAAGCTCTATTTGTATGAAAAAAAGGACAAAAAATTAATTTGGGTACAGTATTACATGACTGAGTAATTGTCATTCAAAGTGTGAGAGCGCCGAAAGCTGAAAATTGGTCTGGGCAGGAGGGGGGTTTAGGTGCCCAGTGGTCAAGTGGTTAAAGAGATTTTTTTTTTAAATGACATTTATTTTTCATTTTTTTTGCATTTTAGTGTAAATATGAGATGTGAAGTCTTTTTGACCCTCCAGATCTCATATTTAAGAGGTCCTGTCATGCTTTTTCTCTATTACAAGGGATGTTTACATCCCTTGTAATAGGAATAAAAGTGACATCATTTTTTTTTAAAAGAACAGTGTAAAAAAAAAAGAAAAAAAAAAAGAAAAAAAAAAATTTTTTAAACACGCCCCTTCGAGCTTGCGTGCAGATGGGAACGCATACGTGAGTAGCGCCCGCATATGAAAACAGTATTCAAACCACACATGTGAGGTATTGCTGCGATTGGTAGAATGAGAGCAATAATTCTAGCCCTAGATCTCCTCTGTAAATCAAAACATGCAACCTGTAGAATTTTTTACACATCGCCTATGGAGATTTTTAAGGGTAAAATTTGTCGCCATTCCACGAGCGGGTGCAATTTTGAAGTGTGACATGTTGGGTATCAATTTACTTGGCGTAACATTATCTTTCATGATATAAAAAAAATTGGGCTAACTTCACTGTTGTCTTATTTTTTAATTCAAAAAAGTGTATTTTTTCCCAAAAAAGTAAGACCACTGAGCAAATACGGTGTGACAGAAAGTATTGCAACGACCGCCATTTTATTCTATAGGGTGTTAGAAAAAAAAAAATATATATATATATATATATATATATATATATATATATATATATATATATATATATATAATCTTTGGGGGTTCTAAGTAATTTTCTAGCAAAAAAAAGTTTTTAACACCAAATCTTAGAAAGAGGCTCGGCCCTTAAGAGGTTAAACACCATTTATTAAAAAGAAAATAGGTCATTATGCTCAAAAAAGAAAAAGGACACGCCTAACATACATTTTCAGATAGAGAACTGCCAGAACTGCTATGCATGCTTCTTATATGCTGGGATGATGTATAGCCACCCCCCCTTCAAAACGTGTCAGTATTTGCAGACCCATGTGGCATCTTCCCAGCATATAAGAAGCATGTGCAGCGGTTCTCCATTTGGATATTTATGAGCATGTCCTTTTTTTTATTGCTTTGTGAGTATAATGACCTATTTTCCATTTTAATAAACGGCATTTAACCACTTCAATACTGGGCACTTACACCCCCTTCCTGCCCAGGCCATTTTTCAGCCTTCAGGGCTCTCACACTTTGAATGACAATTGCGCGGTCATACTACACTGTAACCATGTGAAATTTTTATCATTTTATTTACACAAATAGAGCTTTCTTTTGGTGGTATTTAATCACTCCTGGGTTTTTTATTTTTTCCTAAAAATAAAAAAAAGACCAACAATTTTGAAAAAAAAAGCATTTCTTAGTTTCTGTCAGTAAATTTTGTAAATAAGTATTTTTCTCCTTCACTGATGGGCACTGATGAGGTGGCACTTATGGGCACTGATGAGCTGGCACTTATGGGCACTGATTAGGTGGCACTGATGAGAAGGCACGAATATGCCACACTTATGGGCACTTATGGTTGGCACTGGTGGGCACTAGGCACAGATAGGCGGCACTGGTGGGCACAGATAGGCGCCACAGATGGGTGGCACTGATAGACACTGATAGGCACTGATGGGTGGCATTTATGGGCAGCAGTGATGAGCATTGATGGGCACCAGTGATGGACAGCACTGATAGCCAGCACTGACTGGCATCTTTGCGGAGCTGTAGGAGCGGTGTATACACTGCTCCTACAGTGCCCCTGCCCATTGAAATCAATGGGCAGCACTGCCGCTGAGGTGGTGCTTTGTGACGCGCTTTTAACCCTTTCTCGGCCGTTAGCGGGGGTTAAAAGCACCCCGTTAGTGGTCGAAAAGCTCTGCAAAAATGACGGTAAAGAGCTTCTAAAAATACCGCCGATGCCCGGGCGCTGCCAGTGTGAAAGTGCCCTAATAGAAGCATTATGCAGGTTGACAAAAATGTCACTGTATTTTTTGTAATAGATTGATGTGTGTACCATCAGCTCCATCTAGTGCCCAAAAATGCGGTATTGTTTCTTGAAATCCCTCACTGAGACAACTATACCACACTTTGGCCACTAGATGGAGCTGACAATCACTTATAGTTATGCGAATTGGATGAGGCTTTCCTTGCATCCAATTCGCATGACACCTCCAGGGCGACACCTCCTGGGGGCGCATCCGCGGTCCGCATTGTTAAAGGGTTCATCAAAATTCCGGACCTGATTCGCCTCTAAAACGGTGAACAGGAACACACCGGACCCCTGCTGCGAGCCGTGGCTGCGGCTAGTGTAAACTCGGCCTTATGCAACAAATGGTTTATAAATAAGACTCCTTATGTGTGATTTTCATCATTCTATAACAGAGACTAGAATTAAGTATATATTAAATGTATATGTTTTTAGCCCTAATGAGTGATTTTTCTTCATTTTCTATCCCGATAGGGAATGGGGGAAAAGACACAGACCCCAAATGGAAGCCTTTCAGCAATCCTAATCCTAGATTTTGGCTGGAGATGAGCTTTCCTTGAGATGTCCTCTTCAGATCCTTTATAGAGAGTCCTATATAAATATTAGTCTACACATTCAACAAATTTGCTTCTTACCTCTTTTTTTTATTTTGTTCTTCAAATCCTCAATTTTTGATCCTTCAAAAGGAGCTTTAGAATCTTTGACCTCATTGAAGAGGAAGACATCGCTCGCGTATTGATCAAGTTTGGCCTGTTCCCTGAGGATAAAAGCCTTCTTCTCGTTACTGCTGTCCTCCACGTCACCCACCACTACGATCACATTGTTCCGTCCTGTTTGTATCACATAGAAGGGGAGATAACAGAACACTATCACTATACAATAATTAAACTGATCACAAAACAGTGGTTATAGAAAATAACCCCCCCACTTTAAAATATTTACATTTTTCAGCCTGAGATGAAGACAGACACCATTTTTATTTTATCCAGCTGTATTTACTAGTGCAACTTATAACATCCAAGCAAAAGAAATCATTAACATGTCAGAAAAAAATCAAAAACAGAATCACTGATTTGGAAAAAGGAACTCCCCCCCCCTTCCTCTCCTTGTCTACTAAATTTTGCACATCTAGACTTTGCAATATTTGCCCCCTCTTGTTTGCAGAAAGACTCAAGTTTAGTTACATTTGATGCTGACGGTTTGTGGACTGCAGTCTTCAAGTCATTCCACAGATTTTCAATGGGGTTTAAGTCTTAGCTCTGACTAGGCCATGTAAGGACATTCACCTTTTTCTCCTTCAACCACTGTGTACTCATTGATGGACATTTCCCACCTTCTCCTCCAACCACTATGTGCTCATTGGTGGACATTCCCCACCTTCTCCTCTAACCACTGTGTGCTCATTGGTGGACATTCCTCACCTTCTCCTCCAACCACTGTGTGCTCATTGGTGGACATTGCCCATCTTCTCCTCCAACCATTGTGTGCTCATTGGTGGACATTCCCGACCTTCTCCTCCAACCACTGTGTGCTCATTGGTGGACATTGCACATCTTCTCCTCCAACCACTGTGTGTCCATTGGTGGACATTCCCCACCTTCTCCTCCAACCACTGTGTGCTCATTGGTGGGCATTCCCTGTCTTCTCCTCCAACCACTGTGTGCTCATTGGTGGACATTCCCCACCTTCTCCTCCAACCACTGTGTGCTCATTGGTGGACATTCCCCATCTTCTCCTCCAACCACTGTGTGCTCATTGGTGGGCATTCCCTGTCTTCTCCTCCAACCACTGTGTGCTCATTGGTGGACATTCCCCACCTTCTCCTCCAACCACTGTGTGCTCATTGGTGGACATTCCCCATCTTCTCCTCCAACCACTGTGTGCTCATTGGTGGACATTGCCCATCTTCTCCTCCAACCACTGTGTGCTCATTGGTGGACACTCCCCACCTTCTCCTCCAACCACTGTGTGCTCATTGGTGGACATTTCCCACCTTCTCCTCCAACCACTGTGTGCTCATTGGTGGACATTCCCCACCTTCTCCTCCAACCACTGTGTGCTCATTGGTGGACATTCCCCACCTTCTCCTCCAACCACTGTGTGCTCATTGGTGGACATTCCCCACCTTCTCCTCCAACCACTGTGTGCTCATTGGTGGATATTCCCCACCTTCTCCTCCAACCACTGTGTTAGGTATCGATTTACTTGCCATAACACTATTTTAGATATTTTATCAAAAAATGCTTAATTTATTGTGTTTGTGTGCATTAAAATTCATTAACCACTTCAGCCGTGGAAGATTTTACCCCCTTCCTGACCAGAGCACTTTTTGCGATTCGGCACTGCGTCCTTTTAACTGACAATTGCGCGGTCGCGCGACGTTGCACCCAAACAAAATTGACGTCCTTTTTTTCCCACAACTAGAGCTTTCTTTTGGTGGTATTTGCTCCTCAGTTTAGGCCGATATGTATTCTTCTACATATTTTTGGTAAAAAAATTGCAATAAGCGTATATTAATTGGTTTGCGCAAAAGTTATAGCGTCTACAAAAAAGGGGATAGTTTCATGGCATTTTTATTATTAATGTTTTTTTTTTACTAGTAATGGCATCAATCTGCGATTTTTATTGGGACTGCGACATTATGGCGGACACATCGGACAATTTTGACACATTTTTGGGACCATTCGCATTAATACAGCGATCAATGCTATAAAAATGCATTGATTACTGTAAAAATGTCATTGTCAGGGAAGGGGTTAACACTAGGGGGCGATCAAGGGGTTAATGTGTTCCCTAGTGTGTGTTCTAACTGAAGGGGGGAGGGGACTGTGCAGAGGAGATGACAGATCACTGTTCATACTCTGCATGAACAGACAATCTGTCTGTTCTCCCCTCAGAGAACCGGAAACTGTGTGTTTACACTCGCGCGTGCCCCCTAGTGGCCGCAAGGCGAAGTGACGTTACACCCAGCCATGCCATTCTGCCACAGTACAACTGCGGTGGCTGGTCGGCAAGTGGTTAAAGTGTATTTTTTTACCAAAGATATTTAAAGGCTAAATTCACCATTAAAATTTTTTTTTTTTAAAAATACACATATTTTTGCCCCCTTACACCCTCCAGGGTCTGTACATCTAGAGTGCCCTCTAACATTTTCCAGAGTGCTCCTTACATTCTCCAGAGTGCCCCCTTACATCTGTGTATCCAGAGTGCCCCCTTACATCTGTGCCTCCAGAGTGCTCCCTTACATCTGTACCTCCAGATTGCCTCCTTACATCTGTACCTCCAGAGTAACCCCTTACATCTGTACCTGCAGAGTGTCCCCTAACATTTTCCAGACTGCTCCTCACATCCTCCAGAGTGCCCCCTTACATCTATGCCTCCAGAGTGCCCCCTTACATCTGTGCCTCCAGTGTGCTCCCTTACATCTGTACCTCCAGAGTGACCCCTAACATTTTCCAGAGTGCTTCTCTCATCCTTCAGAGTGCCCCCTTACATCTTTGCCCCTAGAGCGCTCCCTTACAGTACCTCTAGAGTGCTCCTTACATGCTCCAGTGTGCCCCCTTACATCTGTGCCTCCAGAGCACCCCAATACATCTGTCCCTCTAGAGTGCTCCTTACATCCTCCAAAGTGTCCCCTTACATCTGTACCTCTAGAGTGCTCCTTACATCCTTCAGAGTGCCCCCTTACATCTCTGCCTCCAGAGTGCTCCCTTACATCTTTACCTCCAGAGTGCCCCCAAACATTTTCCAGAGTGTTTCTCACATTCTCCAGAGTGCCCCTTTACATCTGTACCACCAGAGTGCCCCCTTACATCTGTACCTCCAGAGTGTCCTGTAACATTTTCCAGAGTGCTCCTCACATCCTCCAGAGTGCCCCTTTACATCTGTGCCTCCAGAGTACCCCCTTACATCTGGGCCTCCAGAGTGACCCCTAACATTTTCCAGAGTGTTTCTCACATCCTCCAGAGTGCCCCTTTACATCTGCACTTCCAGAGTGTCCGCAACATTTTCCAGAGTGCTCCTCACATCCTCCAGAGTGCCCCCTTACATCTGTGCCTCAGAGTGCTCCCTTACATCTGTGCCTCAGAGTGCCCCTTTACATCTGTGCCTCCATAGTGTCCCCTTACATCTGTGCCTCCAGAGTACCCTCTTACATCTGTACCTCCAGAGTGCCCCCTTACATCTGTACCTCCAGAGTGCCCCTTACATCTGTACCTCCAGAGTGCCCCCTAACATTTTCCAGAGTGCTCCTCACATCCTCCAGAGTGCCCCCTTACACCTGTGCCTCCAGAGTGCTCCCTTACATCTGTACCTCTAGAGTGCTCTTCACATCCTCCAGAGTGCCCCCTTACATCTATGCCTCCAGAGTGCCCCCTTACATCTGTGCCTCCAGTGTGCTCCCTTACATCTGTACCTCCAGAGTGACCCCTAACATTTTCCAGAGTGCTTCTCTCATCCTTCAGAGTGCCCCCTTACATCTTTGCCCCTAGAGCGCTCCCTTACAGTACATCTAGAGTGCTCCTTACATCCTCCAAAGTGTCCCCTTACATCTGTACCTCTAGAGTGCTCCTTACATCCTTCAGAGTGCCCCTTACATCTCTGCCTCCAGAGTGCTCCCTTACATCTTTACCTCCAGAGTGCCCCCAAACATTTTCCAGAGTGTTTCTCACATCCTCCAGAGTGCCCCTTTACATCTGTACCACCAGAGTGCCCCCTTACATCTGTACCTCCAGAGTGCCCCCTTACATTTGTACCTCCAGAGTGTTCTGTAACATTTTTCAGAGTGCTCCTCACATCCTCCAGAGTGCCCCCTTACATCTGTGCCTCCAGAGTGCTCCCTTACATCTGTACCTCTAGAGTGCTCCTCACATCCTCCAGAGTGCCCCCTTACATCTGTGCCTCCAGTGTCCCCGCTTACATCTGTGCCTCCAGAGTGCTCCCTTACATCTGTACCTCTAGAGTGCTCCTTACATCCTCCAGAGTGCCCCCTTACATCTGTACCTCCAGAGTGCCCCCAAATATTTTCCAGAGTGTTTCTCACATCCTCCAGAGTGCCCCTTTACATCTGCACTTCCAGAGTGTCCGCAACATTTTCCAGAGTGCTCCTCACATCCTCCAGAGTGCCCCCCTTACATCTGTGCCTCAGAGTGCTCCCTTACATCTGTGCCTCAGAGTGCCCCCTTACATCTGTGCCTCTATAGTGTCCCCTTACATCTGTGCCTCCAGAGTACCCTCTTACATCTGTACCTCCAGAGTGCCCCCTAACATTTTCCAGAGTGCTCCTCACATCCTGGAGAGTGCCCCCTTACATCTGTGCGCCCAGAGTGCTCCCTTAGATCTGTACCTCTAGAGTGCTCCTCACATCCTCCAGAGTGCCCCCTTACATCTGTGCCTCCAGTGTGCCCGCTTACATCTGTGCCTCCAGAGCGCTCCCTTACATCTGTACCTCTAGTTTGCTCCTTACATCCTCCAGAGTGCCCCCTTACATCTGTACCTCCAGAGTGCCCCCAAACATTTTCCAGAGTGTTTCTCACATCCTCCTAAGTGCCCCTTTACATCTGTACCACCAGAGTGCCCCCCTACATCTGTACCACCAGACTGCCCCCTTACATCTGAACCTCCAGAGTGTCCCGTAACATTTTCCAGAGTGCTCCTCACATCCTCTAGAGTGCCCCCTTACATCTGTGCCTCCAGAGTGCCCCCTTACATCTGTGCCTCCAGAGTGACCTCTAAAATTTTCCAGAGTGTTTCTCACATCCTCTAGAGTGCCCCCTTACATCTGCACTTCCAGAGTGTCCGCAACATTTTCCAGAGTGCTCCTCACATCCTCCAAAGTGCCCCCTTACATCTGTGCCTCAGAGTGCCCTCTTACATCTGTGCCTCCAGAGTGTCCCCTTACATCTGTGCCTCCAAAGTGTCTCCTTACATTTGTGCCTCCAGAGTGCCCCCTTACATCTGTACCTCCAGAGTGTCCCCTTACATCTGTGCCTCCAAAGTGTCCCCTTACATCTGTGCCCCCAGAGTGCTCCCTTACATCTGTACCTCTAGAGCGCTTCTCATCCTCCAGAGTGCCCCCTTACATCTGTGCCTCCAGTGTGCCCGCTTACATCTGTGCCTCCAGAGTGCCCCCTTACATCTGTACCTCCAAAGTGTCCCCTTACATTTGTGCCTCCAGAGTGCCCCCTTACATCTGTGCCTCCAAAGTGTCCCCTTACATCTGTGCCTCCAGAGTGCTCCCTTACATCTGTACCTCTAGAGCACTTCTTACATCCTCCAGAGTAGCCCCTTACATCTGTGCCTCCATGTGCCCGCTTACATCTGTGCCTCCAGAGTGCCCCCTTACATCTGTACCTCCAAAGTGCCCCCTTACTTCTGTACCTCCAAAGTGTCCCTAAGCATTTTGCAGAGTGCTCCTCACATCCTCCAGAGTGCCCCTAACATATTCCAGAGTGCTCCTCACATCCTCCAGAGTGCCCCCTTACATCTGTGCCTCTAGAGTGCCCCCAACATATTCCAGAGTGCTCCTCACATCCTCCAGAGTGCCCCTAACATATTCCAGAGTGCTCCTCACATCCTCCAGAGTGCCCCTAACATATTCCAGAGTGCTCCTCACATCCTCCAGAGTGCCCCCTTACATCTGTGCCTCCAGAGCGCTCCCTTACATTTGTACCCCCAGAGTGCTCCTCATATCCTCCAGAGTGCCCCCTTACATCTGTGCCTCCAGAGTGCCCCCCAACATATTCCAGAGTGCTCCTCACATCCTCCAGAAAGCCCCTAACATATTCCAGAGTGCTCTTCACATCCTCCAGCGTGCTCCCTTACATCTGTGCCTCCATAGTGCCCCCTTACACTTATGCCTCCAGAGTGCCCCCTTACATTGTCCAGTGTGGACCCTAATAGTACTAAGGGGGCACTTTAAATGAATGAAAGGGGCACTCTGGAGGATCTAAGGGGGCACTCTGGCGGTACTAAGTTAGTACCGCCAGAGTTCTCCCTTAGATCCTTCAGAGTGCCCCCTTACATTCTCCTCCTTAATGCACCCTTAAATCCTCATCCAGAGTGCCCCCTTACATCTACCAGAGTACAACCTCAACATTTTCCTGCTCCAGCTTGTGATATATAGTTCTATATTACCTCTACCTGTGGATTACTGTGGCTCCTTGTGTGCATTACTTCCTGCAGCAGGTGTCCCAGTCCTCCGTCTCTGCTGTGAGGTGCAGGGAGGAGGAGGGGGAGGAGGAGTCCACTCATGTGAGCCCTGCAGCCTCTGCCACTATTTTCCTAGCCTTGGATCAGGGCTTCCTCACTGCCAGCACCAGACCCACTCTTTGCCACCCGAGTCTTAGCAGCATTCAGGCAGTTCTGAGCCGACAGTGGGCCGTCTTGGGGCCCCCCCACGGTAGCATAATGCAAGGGCCCGGTCGCATGTGCGACATTTGCCACCTGGTAGTTCCGCCACTGACACACACAGTATATCTCCCCATTGTAGGATGAGCAGAGATTAATTACTATAGGGGAAATCTGCCCATTGCACTGTGGGAGGGCCAAAGAAATTCTATTGAAGGAGAGGCAGAGATAAAAGCTACTGCAGGGAAATCTCACCATTGTGGGAGGGGCAGAGACACAAACTACTGTAGAGAAATCTCACTATTGTGGGAGGGGCAGTGACACAAACTACTGCAGGGAAATCTCACTATTGTGGGAGGGGCAGAGACACAAACTACTGCAGGGAAATCTCACCATTGTGGGAGGGGCAGAGACACAAACTACTGCAGGGAATCTCACCATTGTAGGAGGGGCAGAGACACAAACTAATGCAGGGAATCTCACTATTGTGGGAGGGGCAGAGACACAAACTAATGCAGGGAATCTCACCATTGTGGGAGGGGCAGAGACACAAATTACTGCAGAGAAATCTCACTATTGTGGGAGGGGCAGAGACACAAACTACTACAGAGAAATCTCATTATTATGGGAGGGGCAGAGACACAAACTACTGCAGGGAAATCACACCATTATGGGAGGGGCAGAGACACAACCTACTGCAGGGGAATCTCACCATTGTGGGAGGGCCAGAGACAGAAACTACTGCAGGGAAATCTCACCATTGTGGGAGGAGAAGAGACTAAAACTACTGCAGGGAAATCTCATCATTGTGGGAAAGGTAGCAACACCAACAGTTGCAGAGAAATATTATTGCAGGAGGAACAGAGACACAAACTTCTGTGGGGAATAGGGATGAGCCGAACACCCCCCTGTTCGGTTCGCACCAGAACATGCGAACAGGAAAAAAGTTTGTTCGAACACGCAAACACCGTTAAAGTCTATGGGACACGAACATGAATAATCAAAAGTGCTAATTTTAAAGGCTAATATGCAAGTTATTGTCATAAAAAGTGTTTGAGGACCTGGGTCCTGCCCCAGGGGACATGGATAGATGCAAAAAAAAGTTTTAAAAATGGCAGTTTTTTCAGGAGCAGTGATTTTAATAATGCTTAAAGTCAAACAATAAAAGTGTAATATACCTTTAAATTTCGTACCTGGGGGGTGTCTATAGTATGCCTGGAAAGGGGCGCATGTTTCCTGTGTTTAGAACAGTCTGACAGCAAAATGACATTTTGAAGGAAAAAACTCATTTAAAACTACCCGCGGCTATTGCATTGCCGACAATACACATAGAAGTTCATTGATAAAAACGGCATGGGAATTCCCCAAAGGGGAACCCCGAACCAAAATTTAAAAAAAAAAATGATGTGGGAGTCCCCCTAAATTCCATACAAGGCCCTTCAGGTCTGGTATGGATATTAGGGGAACCCCAGCCAAAATTTAAAAAAAAAATGACGTGGGGTTCCCCCTAAATTCCATACCAGACCCTTCAGGTCTGGTATGGATTTTAAGGGGAACCCCGCGCCAAAAAAAAAAAAAAAAAAACGGCGTGGGGTCCCCCCAAAAATCCATACCAGACCCTTATCCAAGCACGCAACCTGGCAGGCCGCAGGAAAAGAGGGGGGGACGAGAGTGCGGCCCCCCCCCTCCTGAACCGTACCAGGCCACATGCCCTCAACATTGGGAGGGTGCTTTGGGGTAGCCCCCCAAAACACCTTGTCCCCATGTTGATGAAGACAAGGGCCTCATCCCCACAACCCTGGCCGGTGGTTGTGGGGGTCTGCGGGCGGGGGGCTTATCGGAATCTGGAAGCCCCCTTTAACAAGGGGACCCCCGGATCCCGCCCCCCCTGTGTGAAATGGTAAGGGGGTACTTACCCCTACCATTACACTAAAAAACTGTCAAAAATGTTAAAAATGACAAGAGACAGTTTTTGACAATTCCTTTATTTAAATGCTTCTTCTTTCTTCCTTCATCTTCTTCTGGTTCTTCTGGCTCTTTTGGTTCTTCCTCCGGCGTTCTCGTCCAGCATCTCCTCCGCGGCGTCTTCTATCTTCTTCTCCTCGGGCCGCTCCGCACCCATGGCATGGGGGGGAGGCTCCCGCTCTTCTCTTCATCTTCTTCATCTTCTTCTTCTTCTCTTCTTCCTTCTTCTCTTCTTCATTTCTTCTCCGGGCCGCTCCGCAGCCACGCTGGCATGGAGGGAGGCTCCCGCTGTGTGACGGCGTCTCTTCGTCTGACGGTTCTTAAATAACGGGGGGCGGGGCCACCCGGTGACCCCGCCCCCCTCTGACGCACGGGACATGGCGGGACTTCCCTGTGGCATTCCCCGTGACGTCACAGGGAAGTCCCGTCAAGTCACCCGCCCCCCGTTATTTAAGAACCGTCAGACGAAGAGACGCCGTCACACAGCGGGAGCCTCCCTCCATGCCAGCATGGCTGCGGAGCGGCCCGGAGAAGAAATGAAGAAGAGAAGAAGGAAGAAGAGATGAAGAAGAAGATGAAGAGAAGAGCGGGAGCCTCCCCCCCATGCCATGGGTGCGGAGCGGCCCGAGGAGAAGAAGATAGAAGACGCCGCGGAGGAGATGCTGGACGAGAACGCCGGAGGAAGAACCAGAAGAGCCAGAAGAACCAGAAGAAGATGAAGGAAGAAAGAAGAAGCATTTAAATAAAGGAATTGTCAAAAACTGTCTCTTGTCATTTTTAACATTTTTGACAGTTTTTTAGTGAAATGGTAGGGGTAAGTACCCCCTTACCATTTCACACAGGGGGGGGCGGGATCTGGGGGACCCTTTGTTAAAGGGGGCTTCCAGATTCCGATAAGCCCCCCGCCCGCAGACCCCCACAACCACCGGCCAGGGTTGTGGGGATGAGGCCCTTGTCTTCATCAACATGGGGACAAGGTGTTTTGGGGGGCTACCCCAAAGCACCCTCCCAATGTTGAGGGCATGTGGCCTGGTACGGTTCAGGAGGGGGGGGCCGCACTCTCGTCCCCCCCTCTTTTCCTGCGGCCTGCCAGGTTGCGTGCTTGGATAAGGGTCTGGTATGGATTTTTGGGGGGACCCCACGCCGTTTTTTTTTTTTTTTTTTTACACGGGGTTCCCCTTAAAATCCATACCAGACCTGAAGGGTCTGGTATGGAATTTAGGGGGAACCCCACGTCATTTTTTTTTTTAAATTTTGGCTGGGGTTCCCCTTAATATCCATACCAGACCTGAAGGGCCTTGTATGGAATTTAGGGGGACTCCCACATCATTTTTTTTTTTTTTTATTTTGGTTCGGGGTTGCCCTGTGGGGAATTCCCATGCCGTTTTTATCAATGAACTTCTATGTGTATTGTCGGCAATGCAATAGCCGCGGGTAGTTTTAAATGTGTTTTTTTCTTCAAAATGTCAATTCTAAACACAGGAAACATGCGCCCCTTTACAGGCATACTATAGACACCCCCCAGGTATGAAATTTAAAGGGATATTACACTTTTATTGTTTGACTTTAAGCATTATTAAAATCACTGCTCCTGAAAAAACGTCCGTTTTTAAAACTTTTTTTTGCATTGATCCATGTCCCCTGGGGCAGGACCCAGGTCCCCAAACACTTTTTATGACAATAACTTGCATATAAGTCTTTAAAATTTGCACTTTTGATTTCTCCCATAGACTTTTAAAGGGTGTTCCGCGGCATTCAAATTTGCTGTGAACACCCCAAATTGTTCGCTCTTCGGCGAACTTGCGAACAGCCAATGTTCGAGTAGAACATGAGTTCGACTCGAACTCGAAGCTCATCCCTAGTGGCGACCATTAAAGTCACCAGCATTAAATCTGAAAGAGCTCTTGATATTGCCTTATTTTTGCTCAGCAAGTTTGATGCTGAGATTTTATTTTTGCAACAGACCTGGCTCAATACTTTGGCCGATGTCCATCTAGCAAAAAGGGAGTGGAGATGTGGTCCCTCCTTTTGGTCGCTTGCGGCTGAGCTCTGCAGCGGAGTTGCGGTCCTTTTTAAAACTGATATGGTAACATGCCTGTGGGTAATTGAGGTAGAAATGGGGAGATGCATGGTCTTAGACGTCTCTGTTAGGGGGCAGGACCTGCGCCTGATCAATATCTATGGACCGCAGTCAAAATGGGGCAGGAAATGCCTCCTCACAGAGATCAAGCCCTTCCTTTATACGTCCCAGAGGTTGTCTTTGGAGGTGATTTTAACACCATAATTAGGCCTGAAGACAGGAGAGGCTCCATAGACAGGCTGGGTTACAATAGCTTTTTTCTTAGAGATATGGTGAGACAAGCAGGCCTCGTAGATATTTATATTAAGCACTTCCCTGGCAGCACTGGATTCACATTTCAGAGAGGGAATAGTCAGAGTAGGATAGGTTTTTTTTTAAGGAGAACTCTTCTTTCTCGGCTCCTGAGTTGAGGGCGGTGGAGTTCTCTGACCACTGTATGCTGTCTGTGACTCTGAATTCCTCGGACACTCCACCCAGGGGAAGGGGTACCTGGAAGCTGAATTTGGCTCTCCTGGAAGATGTAGAGGTAAGACATTCCTTTGAGGATTTTTTTCAGGCACAGGTTTCTATTCTGGACTTTTTCAGCAGTAAGTCAGTGTGGTGGGAACTTGTAAAACAAAGGGCAATTGGACTTTTTAAGGCCATAACTAACAGAAGCAGCTTGGTATGTACATTGCCTACCAGCATTTGCAGAGGAAGCTTGATCGTCTTGTCTCGTCCAGGGGAGATCTCTGAGGTGAAGTTTCTTCTTAGGAAGTCTCAATACGACCGGCATGCCTCCTTGGTTCTGGAGAGGGATTATGGAAAATATCACTCGCCTGATCCTTACCAGAACTGAGCATAGCAGTTAAGACAGTCATAGGCCTGAGGGATAGTATGGGTTCCCTGGTAAAATCCAAATCAGGGATCCTGGAGATCGTCAGATCATATTACGCAGACCTTCTGGGAAGAAAGGACCTTTGTTGGGACAGGATGGAAAACTTTCTGGATTCTACTCCAGGATTGGGAAATGGTACGTTGCCTTTGAGGGATTTGACAGAACCAATTTCAGTGGATGAGGTAGTTCATGCTATAGAGAAGCTGGCTACCAAAAAATTGCCTGGGCCAGATGGGTTGACAGCTGAATTCTACAAGTGTTTTAAGTCCATACTGGCTCCCTTGTTAGCAGAGGTTTATAACAGCTGTCTAGAAGAGGGTTCGCTCCCTCCCTCCATGAGGCAATCCGCTGTAATTCTTCTGTCAAAAGGTAAAGACCCATCAATGATTGAGAACTGGTGCCCCATCAGTCTTCTCAATGTTGATAGAAAGATCTTGGCGAAGATTCTTTTTTGGCGCTTGTCGTCAGTGGCAGGCGATTTGTTGTCCAGTCATCAGCACTGCTCAGTCCAAGGTAGAAGTACCTTTTCAGCAGTTTTAGCTGTCCGGGAGGTTTTGGAATGATGCAGGGCTGCTGGATGGAGAAAGTACTTGTTGGTATTAGATCAGGCGAAGATAGAGTCAATCACGAGTACTTTTATTTGCTACTTGGTAGATACGGCATGCAGGGGAGGTTTATAGATTGGCTGAAGACATTATATAGAGGGGCTGAGAGCTTCCCACTGGTTAATGGTTGGGTTGGACGGCCTTTTGAGGTTGGCTCTGGTGTGTGCCAGGGATGTCCTCTGAGCCCCCTGTTATATGTATTTGCAATTGACCCCTTCATAAGAAGGCTAGAGAGTTGATCTTTGTGTGGGGTGCCTTTGGGCATTGCTGGTGAGCTGCTTTTGAAGGTCGTGGCCTATGCCGATGATGTGTCTGTTACTGTCTCTGGAACAGAGGAAGTGCAGGAGGTGGTCTCTATGATAGAGCAGTACACGGAGGCTTCTGGTTCTAAAGTCAACCATGAAAAGAGTGACGTTTTCTGGATGGGTGAGGAGGGTGAAAGCTTTGAACTTCCAGATGCCTTCCCAGAGCCCCAGCAGAAAAATTAAAGTGTTGGGCATCAAATTTGGTCCTGGTGACTATGGTCATTGAAATTGGGAAAGTAGGTTGGTGTGTGCCAATGCCAAAGTAGCAAGCTGGAAGAATTGGAAGCTTTCCTTGAGGGAGAGGGTTAACTTGATCAAAACGTACCTGGTCCCAATTAAGGATGAGCCGAACACCCCCCTGTTCGGTTCGCACCAGAACATGCGAACAGGAAAAAAGTTTGTTCGAACACGCGAACACCGTCAGACTGTTCTAAACACAGGAAACATGCGCCCCTTTACAGGCATACTATAGACACCCCCCAGGTACGAAATTTAAAGGGATATTACACTTTTATTGTTTGACTTTAAGCATTATTAAAATCACTGCTCCTGAAAAAACGTCTGTTTTTAAAACTTTTTTTTGCATTGATCCATGTCCCCTGGGGCAGGACCCAGGTCCCCAAACACTTTTTATGACAATAACTTGCATATAAGCCTTTAAAATTTGCACTTTTGATTTCTCCCATAGACTTTTAAAGGGTGTTCCGCGGCATTCGAATTTGCCGCGAACACCCCAAATTGTTCGCTGTTCGGCGAACTTGCGAACAGCCAATGTTCGAGTAGAACATGAGTTCGACTCGAACTCGAAGCTCATCCCTAGTCCCAATCTTTTTATATGTCAGCTTCGTCTGTATCTTGTCAGCATTTCTCTATGCAAGGGTGTACAGTAGGGATGAGCTTCGAGTTCGAGTCGAACCCATGTTCGACTCGAACATCACATGTTCGGCCATTCGTCAAATTGCGAACAATATGGGCCGTTCACACCAAATTCGAGTGGCTCGTCACGACCCATAATTCACTGCGGCATCGCAGTGCATTGCTGGCTGATGATTGGCAGGCGGCCTTATATAGTGTGGGACGTGTACTAAACCCCCTGAACCATGCTTGGCCTTGGGTGGCTTTGGCCAATTATGGTTCAGGGGGTTTAGTACACGTCCCACTCTATATAAGGCCGCCTGCACGTCGGCCCTGTGTAGTGTGTTCCGGCGTTGAGAGAGAGATAGAGAGAGAGACAGTGTCATTTGATTTAAGTTAGATAGAGTAGGCAGGCGAGTCAGTTAGCTGCACTTGCAGTGTATTGTGTATATATATGCATCCTAGGTGTTGTGTGTGTATATATATATACATACTGTATATATACACTGTATTCAGTTTAGCTAGATCCGTTCATGTTATTCTCTTCCTACTGACAGACAGGCAGGTGTATTTCCAGTATTTACACCTACCTGAAGAAAATTGCTGGTGTTCTTCTAATCCTATTAGTCCTATTAGCTACAGTATTTACAAGTTAGTGTAGTGCGTCCTCTGCACAGTGTGCACCTAAAACTACCTGAAGAAAATTTGTGGTGTTCTTCTGATCCTATTAGTACCGCAGGCAGCTGCAGTATTTACAAGTTAGTGTAGTGCGTCTTTTGCATAGTGTGCACCTAAAGCTACCTGAAGAAAATTGGTGGTGCTCTTCTGATCCTATTAGTGCCACAGGCAACTGAAGTATTTACAGTTAGTGTAGTGCGTCCTCTGCACAGTGTGCACCTAAAGCTACCTTAAGAAAATTGGTGGTGTTCTTCTGATCCTATTAGTACCGCAGGCAGCTGCAGTATTTACAGTTAGTGTAGTGCGTGCTCTGCACAGTGTGCACCTAAATCTACCTGAAGACAATTGCTGTTGTTCTGCTCCTATTAATACCACAGGCAGGCAGCTGCAGTATTTACAGTTAGTGTACTGTGTCCTTTGCACAGTGTGCACCTAAAGCTACCTGAAGACAATTGCTGTTGTTCTGCTCCTATTGATACCACAGGCAGGCAGCTACAGTATTTACAAGTTAGTGTACTGTATCCTCTGCACAGTGTGCACCTAAAGCTACCTGAATGAAATTGGTGGTGTTCTTCTGATCCTATTAGTACTGCAGGCAGCTGCAGTATTTACAGTTAGTGTAGTGCATCCTCTGCACAGTGTGCACCTAAAACTACCTGAAGAAAATTGGTGGTGTTGTTCTGATCCTATTAGTACCGCAGGCAGCTGCAGTATTTACAGTTAGTGTATTGTGTCCTCTGCACAGTGTGCACCTAAAGCTACCGGAAGACAATTGCTGTTGTTCTGTTCCTATTAATACCACAGGCAGGCAGCTACAGTATTTGCAGTTAGTGTACTGTGTCCTCTGCACAGTGTGCACCTAAAGCTACCTGAAGACAATTGGTGGTGTTCTTATGATCCTATTAATACCACAGGCAGGCAGCTACAGTATTTACAGTTAGTATACTGTGTCCTCTGCACAGTGTGCAACTAAAGCTACCTGAAGACAATTGCTGGTTTTCTCTTACTAATAATACTACAGGCAGGCAGTTGATTCTGCTAGCTGCAGTGTCAGTATATATATACATCCCAGCTTTGTGCAGCTACATCTCACTGCAGGCCATTAGTATGTCTGGAAGGCCAACAAGGAGAGGCAGACAGTCACAAGCCAATAAAAGAGGGCAAGCAGGCTCTGTGTCTAGAGGCAACAGTGCTGGTCATGGAGACAGCGCATCCTCATCAGCACGTGGCCGTGGGACACGCTTGTCCTTTTTTTCGGCAGCTGGCCGTGTTGAGCCGCAACATGCTGAAGACTTGGTAGAGTGGATGACCAAGCCGTCCTCATCCTCCTCATCCTCTCTCACCCAGGCTCAGGGTACTTTGTCTGGCAAAGCAGCTGCCAACGCGGCCTTTTCTCTCAGCTCAATGGCATCAGTCACTCCTTCCCTAGCCCCACCATGTCCTCCTGAGGAGTCCCCCGAACTGTTTGACCACAGTGTTGGGTACATGCTCCAGGAGGATGCCCAGCATTTTGAAGGCCCTAATTATGGTACCCAGCTAGAGGAAGGCAGTAACGTGAGCCCAGAGAGAGGAGGTGCCCAAGAAGGACAGCAATCTGGCAGTCATGTTCCCCCAGCTGCAGCATACTGCCAGCTTTGCCCCAGTGATGAGGGGGGAGGGGATGATGAGGTCACTGACTCCACATGGATGCCTGATAAGAGAGAGGAGGAGGAGGAGGCACATGGGCCAATGTGGCATGATGCCCTCCAGGGGCCAGCTTAAGGGCAGCACCCTGACTGCATCACACCGCAGAGCTCTGCATGTGCAGGGCGCTGTTGTCTCTGCGCGTTATTCCAAAAGTTCTTTGGTGTGGGCCTTTTTTGAGACGAGTGCATCAGAGCGCACTGCTGCTATTTGCGACATATGTCTTAAGTGTATCTTGCGTGGCCAAAACATCACCAGACCAGACATATGTCGACCTGCCATGCAATTCGTTGGCAAGCGTACCTTAAAGACCCACACCAAAGGACAAAGAGGACCTCTCCTTGCTCCTCATCAGCTGGGATCTCCAACCACACTATACCTTCAATCCTCTCTGAGATCTGCACTGAGAGGAATGAAGGTGTAGAATTAGGTGTATCACAGCCAAGTACTTGCGGGCAATCTGCTATCGGTACACCGACATCAGATTGTACCAGTCAAATTTCCTTGCCCCAGCTTCTGCACCCCCGAAAGAAGTTCACTCCCAGCCATCCACATGCCCAGCGGTTGAATGCTAGCTTGGCTAAATTGCTAGCACTTTAACTGCTACCTTTTCAGTTGGTAGACTTTGCCCCCTTCCGTGAGTTTGTGGAATGTGCGGTTCCTCAGTGGCAGGTTCCCAAACGTCACTTTTTTTCACGGAATGCGATTCCAGCTCTCTACCGGCATGTGGAAGCTGGAGAGGTGCATTTCCGCCACCAGGGGGAGAATTAACTCCTCAGGCCGTTAGGATTATTGGAGAGTGATGCTGGTGAAGAAAGACATGAATATAAATGAAAATGGAATCAGGCAATTAATGTGCCAAGATGGGGGAGAGGCACCATAGATAGGTCCCCCAAAAAGGGACACCAACGTGAGATCAAATTATGTACAAAAAACTGTACAAAGGACTGTTCCTGCAATACAAGACTTCGCACCCACTTAACTCAGACAGCAAGTGAAAAGATACTAAAAAATATTGATATACAAAGCGCAATTATAAACTAATGGGACCTTGAATTACAATGGTACAGCTCAGAGGTATATGTCAGTAATAGTAGACAAAAAGATAAATAATAATGATGGAACATGAAAAGATATAATTCAATGCTAAGTAAAGCAAGAAAACAACAAAGCGAAAAAACTAAGATTAGATGAAAAACACAGAGAATGCAAAACAGCAAACCCAGAGAGCCCCAACGGGGAAAAAACTAAAAGGACGAAGTGGAAAGGAGGGAGGGGGAGATAAGCGGGGGATATTGGAGGAAATCAGTGAGAAGATTATGAAAAATATAAAAAAAAAATATTTGTAAGATTGCGCCTCATTGAGGCCAGGCGGTGTGAGGGCATTGAGCCGTTCAATCCAAATTTACTCACGTCTTAGGATTTTAAAGTCCCAATCGCCTCCTCTAGGGTCTTCTGGAATCATTTCCAGAGCAAAAAATCTTATACACTCAGAGTAGAATCTATGGTGGATCCCAATATGGCGGCCCACTGTGGTGAGCTTGCCATTGGTGGAAGCATACAAGTGGTCACCCACCCTTTGCAATAGTTCCCTGATGGTCTTCATCAAGTAAATGACTCCTCTGGCGCCACAATTGGCATGATGTCGCGGTATAAAAATCTCACCATTTGGGAGAGTAAAATTCTTTCCTTCTTGGATCCAAGGGCAGTGTGGACAATCTCCACATTTGAAAATGCCATTCGGATCCTCCGAAAATTTTGAATGAGCCCTATAATGGCTGCTGGTAAATTTATCCCTAAGGGAAGTGGCTCTTCTAAAGACCAGTTCAGGGGCAGATCTCACATATTTTTTTAAAATATGGTGTTCAGTAAGTAGATGCCAATGTTGTGACAGGAGGTTACGCAGATAGTTGTGATGAATCGAAAATTTTGTAATGATTTTGACAGTTGGAGATTGCTTAGTTCGGGGAGGGCCATATAGAAGCGATTGTCGGGTACGAGCAAAGGCTCTGTTGAAGGCCTTCCTTAAATTGGTACGAAAATATCCCCGAGCTAACAGACGTGTGCGTAAGGCATCCGCTTGTAAGTGGAAATTCCCGTGCAGTTCCGTCTCAGTCTCAAGTACTGAGCATAGTTAATACTGCATACCAGAGGACGGGGATGAGAGCTGGAAGCATGAAGGAACATGTTACCTGCTGTGGGCTTGCAATATAAATCAGTAATCAATGTAAAGGTAAAATGAAGGTTAAATTGGTTGACATTTAACCATTCAACAAAATCAAGGAGGAGTTGTTCAGTGCCCGTCCAGATGACCAGTAGGTCATCAATAAACCTGTGCCAACAAAGCACGTGGTTTAAAAATGGTTGTAAAGATTCATCTCTGAAAACTGACCTTTCCCACCCCCCTAAATATAAATTGATGTAGGAAGGGGCACAGGAAGTGCCCATGGCCATGCCTTGGGTTTGTAAGTATAGCAGATCCATGAAAATAAAGTAGTTTCTGGTGAATATAAACTCTAAAAGTCTCAAAATAAAGTTGTTTAACGGCCAAGTATTGCAATCTTGTTCCATAAGGAAGGAGCCAGCCATCCGGACGCCCTGCTTGTGGGGGATGCTTGAGTATAACGCTTCAACATCAATATCCATTCGGAGGGATCTGGACCCCCTCAATGTGTCTAAGAAGATCAGTAGTGTCCCTAATCAATGAGGGCAAGCTTGATACATGTGGCATAAGAAACATATCAACTAGTTTGCTGGCATTTTCAGTCAAAGACCATTTGTCAGAAACTATGGGTCGTCCAGTAGGTGACTTGAGATTTTTATGAGTCTTAGGCAGGTTGTAGAAGGTTGGCATTCGTGGCATCTGAGTGTTGATAAATTTTAGGGTATCCTCGTCAATGAGGCCTTCCCAAAATGCCCCTACAATTAGTTTCCGGAAATCGGCATTGAAAGTTTGAATAAGGGAAGGGCTGATAGGAGAGTACCAGGTAGTATTGTGTAGCACATTCATGCACATGGTTTGGTACTGCTGATGTATCATAAGTACCAAATTGCCCCCCTTATCAGATTGTTTAATTATGAGATCCAAGTTTTTTTGGAGTTTATTAACAGCCCTGCTTTGTTTTTTAGTTAGATTCGAAGGTAATACTGGCCAGTCTTGTTTTTTAAGGGATTTGATGGACTCATAAAGAAAGGCCCACACTGTGGGACATGTCATAAGGTCAGGGAATGTAAGGGACTTCAGTTACTCTTGGTGGGTGCAGGAATGGGCCCTGCTGTGAAATATTAGATCAAGAATTGTAATTACATGTCCCTGCTGAACAGGGGCAAAAAAATTGGGCCTTAGGCACTGGTGCCGCAACACTGCAACCCCTCACAGATGCTATAGTTGTAGCGCAGGAATGAGCCCTGCTGCAAAGTATTGCATCAAAAATTGTAATTATATGCCCCTGGTAAACAGGGGATGAAAAATTGGGCCTTGGGCACTGGTGCTGGTGCCACAACACTGCAACCCCTCACAGATACTCTAGTTGGAGCCCAGGAATGAGCCCTGCTGCAAAGTATTGCATCAAAAATTGTAATTACACGCCCCTGTTAAACAGGGGCAGAAAAACTGGGCCTTAGCCACTGGTGGTGGTCCCCAGAACCAAAAATGTTCTTACAAGCTATCAGCATGAAAATTGAGGAGGAAAAGGATTGTGACTCAGCACCAGCATAGGCAGTCTTGAAGGGATCTCACATTAAAAAAAAATGATTTGTTTACATCAGCATCAGGGGCTTGGTAGCTGGTGATTAAGGATGAGCCGAATACCCCCCCGGTTCGGTTCGCACTAGAACTTGCGAACAGACCAAAACTTTGCAAGAACTTTAGAACCCCATTGAAGTCTATGGGACTCGAACTTTCGAAATCGAAAGTGCTCATTTTAAAGGCTAATATGCATGGTATTGTCCTAAAAAGTGTTTAGGGACCCGGGTCTTGCCCCAGGGGACATGGATCAATGCAAAAAAAAGTTTCAAAAAAGGCAGTTTTTTCGGGAGCAGTGATTTTAATAATGCTTAAAGTCAAACAATAAAAGTGTAATATTCCTTTAAATTTCGTACCTGGGGGGTGTCTATAGTATGGCTGTAAAGGGGCGCATGTTTCCCGTGTTTAGAACAGTCCCTGCACAAAATGACATTTCAAAGGAAAAAAAGTCATTTAAATCTACTCACGACTATTAATGAATTGCCGGTCCCGAGTCTCCCGACAATACACATAAAAGTTCATTGATAAAAATGGCATGGGAATTCCCCACAGGGGAACCCTGAACCAAAATTTAAAAAAAAATTACGTGGGGGGTCCCCCTAAATTCAATACCAGGCCCTTCAGGTCTGGTATGGATATTAAGGGGAACCCCGTGCCAAATTTTTTAAAAAATGACGTAGGGGCCCCCCTCAAAATTCATACCAGACCTAAAGGGTCTGGTATGGATTTTAAGGGGAACCCCGCGCCAAAATTTTAAAAAAAATTGGCGTGGGGTCCCCCCAAAAATCCATACCAGACCCTTATCTGAGCATGCAACCTGGCAGGCCGCAGGAAAAGAGGGGGGACGAGAGAGCGCCCCCCCTCCTGAACCCTACCAGGCCACATGCCCTCAACATTGGGAGGGTGCTTTGGGGTCCCTACGGAATCTGGAAGCCCCCTTTAACAAGGGGACCCCTAGATCCCGGCCCTCTCCCCTGTGTGAAATGGTAAGGGGGTACAAAAGTACCCCTACCATTTCACAAGAAAACTGTCAAAAATTTTAAAAATGACAAGAGACAGTTTTTGACAATTCCTTTATTTCTTCTATCTTCTTTCTTCTAACTCCTTTTTTTCCTTCATGCTTCGGGTTCTTCCTCTTCTGGTTCTTCTGGTTCTTCTGGTGTTCTCGTCCTGCATCATCCTCCGTGGCGCCTCCTTGTCTTCATCTTCTTTTCTTCATCTTCTTCTCGGGCTGCTACGCATCCACAATTGGATGGAAGGCTCCCGCTGTGTGACGCTTCTCCTCTTCTGACAGTTCTTATATAACGGAGGGCGGGGCCACCCGGTGACCCGCCCCTCTCTGACGCACAGGGACTTCCCTGTGGCATTCCCCATGACATCAGAGGTGGGCGGGGTTACCCGTTACGTAACGGGTAACCCCGCCCCCCGGGATCTGGGGATCCCCTTGTTAAAGGGGGGCTTCCAGATTCCGATAAGCCCCCCCGCCCGCAGACTCCCAAAACCACCGGCCAAGGGTCGTGGGGATGAGGCCCTTGTCCTCATCAACATGGGGACAAGGTGCTTTAGGGGGGACCCCAAAGCACCCTCCCAATGTTGAGGGCATGTGGCCTGGTACAGGTCAGGAGGGGGGGCACTCTCTCGTCCCCCCCTCTTTTCCTGCGGCCTGCCAGGTTGCGTGCTCGGATGAGGGTCTGGTATGGATTTTTGGGGGGACCCCACACTAATTTTTTTTTTTAATTTTGCCGCGGGGTTCCCCTTAGGGGAAGGGTCTGGTATGAATTTTGAGGGGGACCCCTACGTCATTTTTTTTTTAAAATTTGGCACGGGGTTTCCCTTAATATCCATACCAGACCTGAAGGGCCTGGTATTGAATTTAGGGGGACCCCCCCCCACGTCATTTTTTTTTTAATTTTGGTTCAGGGTTCCCCTGTGGGGAATTCCCATGCCGTTTTTATCAATGAACTGTTGAGTGTATTGTCGGGACCGCCAATTCATTAATAGCCGCGAGTAGTTTTAAATGACTTTTTTCCTTTGAAATTTAATTTTGCTGTCAGACTGTTCTAAACACGGGAAACATGCGCCCCTTTATAGGCATACTATAGACACCCCCCAGGTACGAAATTTAAAGGAATATTACACTTTTATTTTTTCACTTTAAGCATTATTAAAATCACTGCTCCCGAAAAAACGGCCATTTTTAAAACTTTTCTTTGCATTGATCTATGTCCCCTGGGGCAGGACCCAGGTCCTCAAACACTTTTTATGACAATACCATGCATATTAAACTTTAAAATTTGCACTTTTGATTTCTCCCATAGACTTTTAAAGGGTGTTCCGACGCTTTCTAATTTGCCACAAACACCCCAAATTGTTCGCTGTTCGGCGAACTGGCGAACAGCCGATGTTCGAGTTGAACATGAGTTCGACTCGAACTTGAAGCTCATCCCTACTGGTGATCCAAGACTGACTCATTTTTATGAAGGTCAGCCGATCGACCGATTCGGTGGACAGGCGCACCCTGTGATCGGTTACAAAGCTTCCAGCAGCACTGAATGTGCGTTCCTGAAAGAACGCTGGATGCAGGACAGGCCAGTAGCTCAATTGCATACTGTGCAAGCTCTGGCCAGTGATCCATCCTCAAGACCCAGTAACCCAGAGGATTTTCGGTGGGAAAGGTGTCCAAGTCTGATCTTGCCTTTAGGTATTCCTGCACCATGTAAAACAGACGCTGGCACTTCCGGTTCCGGCGCCGCATGGAGTAGCTGTCTCTCCTCACAGCTCTCGCAAACAGGACAAAAACCTGCATGAAAAACCGGCCCAGAAGCCCGCATCCACCCTCAAGCAACCCGGGCTCCAGCACCCAATACATGGACCGTTTTGTAGAAATCCGCGGCCCCCGTTCCAACACGGCCCAGACGGCGCCGCCGGCCCAGCCGCAAATCGAGGCCCCGGCTTCGGCCTACACGGACCTGCATTCAGGCGCCCAGCCGGCAGACATGGAAGTAAGTGGCAGTGCAGCCCCATACACATCTCCTCAGGCCTCCCACACTCAGCCACAGCCACAATCCGTCTCTCCTCAGGCCCCTCTCTCTCAGGCCTTTCAATTATCAGCCCCCTCTCCACAGCTCACAGGGGACCATGCTACAGAGCGCATAGCACAGGCAGTGGCAGCTCTCCTGTCCCCCATGATCTCAACATCTGTGGAAAACGCTGTAAATGCGGGGATGAAGCAAATCAAGGCCCAGCTAGGAGAGCATAACACCAGACTACATGAGCTAGAACATCGCCTTTCAAACATGGAAGAAGAGATGTACCAAGCCCAAGCCACAGAACAAGCGCAGGACAAGACAAATCAATACATAATACAAAAACTTGATGATTTGGAGAATAGGTCCAGAAGGAGCAACCTGCGATTCGTGGGGATACCCGAATCGCTACAATCTTCTGCCTTATCAGACCTTTGCTCCCGACGCATCCCTGAGGCGCTAGGCATAACGGGCCCCTGCACGGTAGAACGCGCCCACAGAATGGGACCATACAATGAAGAGCGCAAGAATCCTCGCCCCATCATTGCTAAATATCTAAACTACTCCGACAAAGCTCTCATCCTCCAAAAATTTAGACAAACCCGCACACTCCAAATTGATGGTGTGAGGGTTCTGATCTTTGCCGACTACTCCATCGAGGTCTCAAAAAAACGCAAAGCCTTCCAACAGATATGCACAGAACTCTTCAAGCAACAAATAAAATTCACTCTAGCATTTCCAGCCACCCTACGCCTCAAGACACCCAGTGGTGAACAGCTATCCTTCCAGGACCCACCAGAAGCGGAAGCCTACGTGCGATCGTTACTCTCCAACACTCAACAGCAAACCCCCTCCAAGGGCACCCCACTTAACCGCTCCCTGGACCAACGGAGTCCACGCAAAGATTCCCCCAAACGCTTCAGATCTTCACACCCGGACCAACATCGCTTCACTCCTCGCTGAACTGAACATTGCAACCGCCATTGCGGGCTACCTAATATAACCTACGGACAGAGCATCAACCTGTACCTTCTCAGGTTCTCTACCTTCCCTTTTACGGCATCACGTAATGTATACTGTTATATGTTTTGACTGTTCTCAGTTCTCAGAATTGTTATCATTATATCAGGCAATACCTGTTTGGACACAGTTTTTTTTTTTCTTTTCTATACGGTTATGCTCCCCTGGTCTTACTGTGTACGGCAACGTTCACCCTCACCCCCCCCCTAAAATTCCAGGTTTAAACGCATCTAGAGATGCCTGCCACCCTTCCACGGGCCAATTGGGCCCCAAACCATAACTGTCCTGTTATGGGAGTTGACTTACACAGTGATACCATGCGGAAAAAAGTGAAGTCCTCAGCATTATTGTTTATGTTATTCGTTATGTTGCCTCCTCTTTTTGGCATACCCCCCCTCTCCCTCTTCCCCCTTCTACAGGGCCCAAAACATCTCTCCCACACATCTAAAATGCCTCTTGACCACTACAAAAATGGCATACTTCTTGCCATAGCTGGTATTTCCACTCACCATCCACAAAACGATAAATTGTCATTATCTGCCCATACCCTCCACAACCCCCCCCCAATATGAAAATAATCTCATGGAACGTAAAGGGTCTCAGATCCCCTCAAAAAAGAATGAAAATTCTTAGGCACCTTAGACGGCTCAAAACCGATATAGCCCTACTCCAGGAGACACACCTTTCAGCCCCTGACTTCCACCGCATGAAGAAACTCTGGGTAGGCACTGTACTAGGCTCGGAGGCAGCAGGACGCAAAGCTGGCATCCTCCTACTCATACATAAAAATCTCCCCTGCTCAATCCTGTCGACAAAAACCGACAATCAAGGCCGTCTGCTCTCCACACATGTAAAAGTAGGCTCTAAAGAACTTATAATCACAAATGTATATGCCCCCAACAGCCCAGGCAAGCAATTTTATTCAGACCTCTCCGGTTGGCTTCTAGAACACAGCCACCTCCCACACCTAATCGGAGGGGACTTCAATGACACCCTCCATCAGATAGATGACAGATCCTCACCAAAAAACTCAAATCCATGCGCCAACCCTCCCGCCCCCTCTCTCTTCGCAAACACCATGGATTCTATTCATCTACAGGACCTATGGCGTCTATCCCACCCAACAGACAGGGAATTCACATTCTTCTCCAACCCACACAAAGTATTCACAAGAATAGATTATTTCTTTGGCTCTGACAACCTAATCCCTTTTCTCCAGAACACTGCAATACACGACATAACCATTTCCGACCACGCTCCCATAGAGGTAACTCTCGCCAATCTAAACTTACCCCCACACCCCAACATCTGGCGGTTCCCTTCCTTCCTTCACAATAACACTGACTTCCAACAATATATGTCCGAGGCATGGACGGAATACTCTCTAAACAATGCCCCTCACATACATGACCCCAACCTATTTTGGGACGCTGGTAAAGCCTTCCTAAGAGGCCGTATCATCTCCTATACAACCTCCTTTAAACGTAACACCCTGTCCAAATACAAAGCAGCCAGCTCACGCCTACACCAGGCACAACGAACTTTATACACCGCAGACTCTCCAGCCAATCGTTTGGAATGGCAGGCAGCAAAAAGGGATTTCGATACATGGGCAAACACCCTTGAACACACCAAACAGGCTTACATAGAAGCCACCCTTCACAAATATGGAAACAAAGCGGGCAAACTCCTATCCCGTCTATGCAAAGGCCCATTCCGCCCTACCCACATTACGTCACTTCGCGATAGCACAGGCGCCCTCCACTCCACTCCACAAACAATTAACAAAGCCATGCAACAATTTTACTCTATGCTCTACGCCCCAGACCCCATAGACACACAAAAAGCACGCGCTTTCCTAGAAAAAATAACCATGCCTAAGATTTCCACACTACAATTAGAATCCCTTAACGCTCCTATAACCTCCACTGAAATATCAACAACTATTCGCCACCTGACCCTCTCCAAGGCCCCAGGCCCAGACGGCTTCACCAGTGAATTTTACAGAACCCTACAACCCCTTCTGGAACCCACCCTCCTCCAAGTATACCAGAATATCTGGTCAGGGGGAGATTATATACAGTCGGGAAACCAGGCTCTTATAAAATTACTATCCAAGAAGGGTAAAGACCCCCAAGAACCAGGCTCATACAGGCCCATATCACTTCTCAACCTAGATGTGAAAATCCTCTCAAAAATTATGGCCACCAGGCTGGCAGACATTATCCCTTCTTTAATTCACCCTGCTCAATCAGGCTTCGTAAAAGGTAGAACCGCCACCCTCAATATTCGAAAAGTCATGATGGCCCTAGAACATGCACTTCACCGCCCAAACACCAACCACGCCATTATCACATTAGACGCAGAAAAGGCCTTCGACAACGTTAGCTTCGACTGGCTATCTATGACAATGTCTAAGATGGGATTTACTGGCCCATTCAATCATCTCATCTCCGCTATGTACAAAGCCCCAACAGCAAAATTAGTGGTAGCAGGCCTCATGTCAGAAGAATTTCGTCTCCACAAGGGCACTCGCCAAGGATGTCCCCTATCCCCGCTCCTTTTTAATATCGCCCTTGAACCCCTTTCCAGATATTTAACATCAGTAGCCCCCTTGCATGGCATAAAAATAGGCACACATGATATGCGCACATCCCTATTCGCTGATGACGTCCTCATATTCTCGGCCAACCCCCCCTCAGATATGTTAACTATTAAAAGAGTGTTCGATGAATTCCGCTTGTGCTCTGGCCTTCGCATCAACTACAGCAAAAGCGAAATTCTTCCCATTGGCACTCACTCTGTACCACAATGGACCCAACAATCTATTTTCCCGGTCGCGAAATCCCATATCACCTATTTAGGGATAAAAATAGGTAAAACTCCTTCATCATTATACCATTTAAACTACCCTCCTTTACTATCAAAAATTTCTCAAGAATTAAATGCCTGGATGGACCTGCCCCTCTCGCTCTTGGGAAGATGCCACCTGGTAAAAATGGTCAGTTTCGCAAGACTACTATACCCATTGCAAACTATTCCGCTACTGCTACATCATAAAGATGTGACTTCGCTCAATGCCTCCTTAACAAAATTCCTTTGGCGAAACAAAAGACCACGCATTGCTCTAAAAAAACTACACCTTCCCAGGCGCGAAGGGGGCATCAGTTTACCACACATCAGAATGTACAATATAGCATGCCTGCTAAGAACCAGCATAGACTGGATAACGCAATCCTCCCGCTACTCTAACTTCTCCCTGGAATCCGACATGGCCCACCCTTACTCGTTAGTGGGCCTTCTACACTGCAGATGGAAGTCAGTCCCCCCCTCCCACCAACATAATCTATTATTAAGAGACACAGCGGTGGCTTGGAGAGAGGCAATGAAAATACTTAAGTCATCTCCTTTCATGTCACCTCATCTCCCGATCCAAGGCAATCCGGCCTTCCCACAAGGACTAGATCACGAACCTTTCAGAATATGGGAACGAAAAGGCTTAACAAAATTCTCTTCCCTCTGCAACATCCAGACGGGCCGACCACTGCCATTTTCCAACATTGCGGAAACCTTCGCTCTTCCTATCACTCATACCTTTCATTATAGGCAATGCATCAGTTTCCTAAAAGAGATATGCAAACAAGCAGATAAAAGATTCCAAACAAACATCATAGACCAAATGATATCAAACAACTCGTACAAGATCTCGGACATCTACGAACCCCTTCTACTTAAGTCGTCCTCACCTCTTTCAACATCATCGATAAAAAACTGGAATAAAGATTTCCCGGACTCCAACTTAGTGGAAAAAATCTTGCAAGGCCTCAACTCTGTACAAAAGCTAACACCCAATGAAATATGGAGAGAAACACAATTGAAAATAGCTCACAGAGCCTATATGCCCTTCTCATCGACAAAATCAGACATGAGCAAAGCCTTCTGCCCACTGTGCCACACCCGGAAACCTTCCCTGGCCCATCGCTTCTGGGACTGCTCCTACATTTCAATTTTTTGGGACCAAGTTCTGGCTTACATATTTGAAGTGACTCTATTAAAATTACCCAAGGACCCGCTACTCCTTATCTTTGGCTACTGGGACCCAATACTCCTACCCTGGTCAAAATACACCGTCAGCGTCACAACCCCCTCAGGGAATTTAAAAGTCAACGTGTCACACAAAGAGTGGTCCCTAACCTGTCTTCTAATCGCAAGAAGAATAATCTTGAGAAACTGGACCTCGCCATCGCACCCCAACATCACCCAAGTCAAACGAGAGCTATCACATCTACTTACCAAAGATCGCATTAACACGGACTTCAAACAGAAATCCTCCTCAGACCGCTTCCACTCTAAATGGCACACCTTTATGCTCTCATCCCTCTCCCAAGAGGAAATAGCAAATGTGAGCCAATCCACCTTCTCATACCACGACTCTTACCAGCCGATGCAAAACAAGAAAACATCACCACAAGAGGCTGCTTCCTAACCTCATACTCCACGTGGCCCTCCTCCCCCCCCCCCTTTTTTCTTCTCCTAGTTTGAGTTCTCCTCTCACCCATGGGTTCTCCTATTAATATTAAGTAATCTAGTATTCACAGAAAATGTCTAATCGGATCCATCCAGGCATTTAACATATTAGTCAATTTTATACTCTGTTAGGATTTATCTAGCTCTATCCATCCAATCACCCCTTATAGGCATACACTCCTGAAAACTACGGCTCTCTTTCTTTTCTTTTTTTAGACTTGAGTTAACTCCGTAAGGTCTATATTATTTGTGAATGTACAAAATTACCAAAATATCTGTATACAACAATATATGTCATACCTTTTACTGTATGTTGGAAAAAACGAAATAAAAACTTCTTGAAAAAAAAAAAAAAAAAAAAACAGACGCTGGCGAAGGTTGTTGGAACCGATCATACCCTGGGGCTGCAGACTAAAAAATTGTCTGAATGCATTGGTCAGACGGCCACCTTCTCCACTGCTCCGTATGTGACTGACCGAAGCCTCAGCAACACGTTGTCCAGGAACAGGAGTTTGTAACCTCCCAGTCTCTGGGAACGCGTTGCACAGACCTTTCTGCAAGGCCTGCCGAAGATGTTTCTTCCTCTGCTCCCTCTGCAACGGCAATATAAGGTCCGAAACCTTACCCTTTTAATGTGGATCAAGGAGGGTTGCCAGCCAGTAATGATCTCTCCCCGTGATACCACGAATACGAGGATCCTTCTGCAGGCTTTGCAGGATCAGGGAGGCCATGCAGCGTAGGTTGGCTGAGGCATTCGGTCCGGAGTCCTCTGGGTCACTAAGGATGACATGATCAGCAGCCACCTCCTCCCAGCCATGTACAAGTCCATGGGTTTCTTCGGACTGTAAATGATTCCTTGAAAACTGCTGCTGATGCTGAGTGCCAGGCTCCACCTCCATGCTGACACAATCCTCCTCCTCCTGCTCTTCCTGTGTGATCGGCGGGCACGCAGGAACACTGTCTGGATAAAAGGGGCCTTGAGAGGTAAGGAAGTCCTCCTCTTCCTCTCTCTGTTCTGCCTCAAGTGCCCTGTCCATTATTCCACGCAGCGTGTGCTCCAACATGTGGACAAGAGGGACAGTGTCACTGATGCATGCACTGTCACTGCTCACCATCCTCGTGGCCTCCTCAAATGGTGACAGGACAGTGCATGCATCCCTGATCATAGCCCACTGGTGTGGGGAAAAAAACAAGGTCCCCTGCCCCTGTCCTGGTGCCATAGTCGCATAGGTACTCATTGATGGCCCTCTGCTGTGTGTGCAGCTGCTGCAGCATGGCCAATATTGAGTTCCACCTGGTGGGCATGTCACAGATTAGGCGGTTCTTGGGCAGGTTAAATTCCTTTTGGAGGTCAGCCAGCCGAGCACTGGCATTATATGACCTGTAGAAATTTACACAGACTTTCCTGGCCTGTCTCAGGACATCCTGTAAGCCCGGGTACCTGCCCAAGAACTGCTGCACCACCAAGTTAAGGACGTGAGCCAAACAGGGCATATGGGTCAGCAAGTAGAGGCGCAGAGAACTGGCGATAACAATAATAACAACAATAATAAAAAAAATAATAATAAAAACAAAGGGATGGGGAACAGACTGAAATTTTCCCAGTCTCCTATTACATACAATGGGTAAATAATGTCCACATGTATATGTCCAAAGAGGAAAAATTGTGTATAACATTAACACATATAGGGCACGATCTCACAGTCATGTGAAAATGAGGAATTCAAGAATCCAAATAATAATAGGTCCACAAGCAGGGCTGCCTTCATCAAGAAGTGAAACCACATTCCAATCCTAAGGAAAAACAAAAGAGAGAGGCGCCTCTGGGTGTAGACTAAAAACAAGGTTTATTCATAAAAAATTGTATGATGATCAAACTCACATGTTGAAGGTCATCAATAGGCATAAATGGTAATCAATACTGAGGAGGACATCATCCATCAAAGGTTCAAATCAGTCAAAGACAACTCCTGGCGGGGGGCTCTGCCTGTGTGTGAGGAGAGGTACCGCTGAGATGTGAGGCCGGCCGCAGCGGTGACAAGTCACAATACTAGGTAGAGAGCATGGAAGAACGTAAACATCCGGCGAGGAGTGATGACGTCATGAGTCGAGCGACGCGTTGCAGGGCGTACGGGCTGTGATGACGTGACAGCTGCGCCCCTTCATCAGGCTCTGATGAAGGGGCGCGGCTGTCACGTCATCACAGCCCGTACGCCCTGCAACGCGTCGCTCGACTCATGACGTCATCACTCCTCGCCGGATGTTTACGTTCTTCCATGCTCTCTACCTAGTATTGTGACTTGTCACCGCTGCGGCCGGCCTCACATCTCAGCGGTACCTCTCCTCACACACAGGCAGAGCCCCCCGCCAGGAGTTGTCTTTGACTGATTTGAACCTTTGATGGATGATGTCCTCCTCAGTATTGATTACCATTTATGCCTATTGATGACCTTCAACATGTGAGTTTGATCATCATACATTTTTTTTTTTTTTTTTTATGAATAAACCTTGTTTTTAGTCTACACCCAGAGGCGCCTCTCTCTTTTGTTTTTCCTTAGGGCATATGGGTCAGTTGTCCCTGTCGGAGGGCAGAGAGGAGGTCGGTGCCATTGTCGCAAACCACCATACCTGGCTTAAGCTGGCGAGCCGTCAACCACCTCTGAACCTGCCCCTGCAGAACTGACAGAATCTCTGCCCCAGAGAGGCTCCTGTTCCCCAAGCACTCCAGCTCAAGAACCGCATGGCATCTTTTTGCCTGCATGCTTGTGTAGCCCCTTGAATGCCTACGGAGCACCGCTGGTTCTGAGGACAAATCAGCACAGGAAGAAGCCATGGAGGCAGAACAAGAGGAGGGGGTGGAGGAGAGAGGTGTGGCAGAATCACCACTAGTAGAATTTTGGAGGCGTGGTGGCGGAACAACCTGCAACACTACTGCACCCTGTCCTGCATCCTTCCCAGTTGCCAGAAGAGTCATCCAGTGCGCGGTGAAAGATAGGTGACGTCCCTGTCCATGCTTACTGGACCATGAATCGACGGTAATATGCACCTTACTGCTGGCCGCCTTGTCCAGCGAGGCCAAGACATTGTCTTCCACATGCCAGTAGAGAGCCGGAATCGCCATCCGTGAGAAAAAGTGGCGTTTGGGAACCTGCCACTGAGGAACCACACATTCCACAAACTTATGGAAGTGAGAGTCTACCAACTAAAAAGGCAGCAGTTGAAGTGCTAGCAATTTAGCCAAGCTGGCATTCAAACACTGGGCATGTGGATGGCTGGGAGCGAACTTCTTTCGGCGGTGCAGAAGCTGGGGCAGGGAAATTTGCCTGGTACAATCTGACTTCGGTGTACCGATAGCAGATTGCCCGAAAGTACTTGGCTGTGACACACCTAATTCTACACCTTCATTCCTCTCAGTGCAGGTTTCAGACAGGACTGAAGGTCTAGTGGGGTTGGAGATCCCAGCTGATGAGGAGCAAGGAGAGGTCCGCTTTGTTCTTTGGTGTGGGTCTTTTAGGTACGCTTGCCAATGAACTGCATAGCAGGTCGATATATGTCTGGTCATGCATGTGGTGCCCAAGCGGGTGATGTTTTGGCCACGCAAGATACGCTTGAGACATATGTTGCAAATAGCAGTGGTGCGATCTGATGCACTTGTCTCAAAAAAGGGCCACACCAAAGAATTTTTGGAATAACGCACAGAGACAGCAGAGCCCTGCACATGCGGAGTTCTGCGGTGTGATGCAGTCAGTGTGCTGCCCTTAAGCTGGCCCCTGGAGGGCATCCTGCCTTGTTGGAGATGTGCCTCCTCCTCCTCTCTCCTATCAGGCACCCACGTGGAGTCAGTGACTTCCTCATCATCTCATCCCTCCTCATCACTGGAGAAAAGCTGGCAGTATGCTGCAGCTGGGGGAACATGACTGCTAGATTGCTGTCCTTTTTGGGCACCCCCTCTCTCTGGACTCACGTTACTGCCTTCCTCTAGCTGGGTACCAGCATCGGAGCCTTCAAAACGCTGGGAATCCTCCTCGAGCATGTACCCAACACTGTGGTCAAACAGTTCAGGGGACTCCTCAGGAGGACATGGTGGGGCTAGTGAAGGAGTTACTGATGCCATTGAGCCGAGGGAAGAGGGCGCGTTGGCAGCTGCTTTGCCAGACAAAGTACCCTGAGCCTGGGTGAGAGAGGATGAGAAGGATGAGGATGGCTTGGTCATCCACTCTACCAAGTCTTCGACATGTTACGGCTCAACACGGCCAGCTGCCAGAAAAAAAGGACAAGCGCGTCCCACGGCCACGTGCTGATGAGGATGCACCGTGTCCATGACCAGCACTGTTGCCTCTAGACACAGAGCCTGCTTGCCCTCTTTTATTGGCTTGTCTGCCTCTCCTTGTTGGCCTTCCAGACATACTAATGGCCTGCAGTGAGATGTAGCTGCACAAAGCTGGGGGGTATATATATACTGATTATACTGCAGCTAGCAGAATCAACTGCCTGCCTGTAGTATTATTAGTATGAGAAAGCCAGCAATTGTCTTCAGGTAGCTTTAGGTGCACACTGTGCAAAGGACACAGTACATTAACTGTAAATACAGCAGCCGCCTGCCTGTGGTATTAATAGGATCAGAAGAACACCAGCAATTGTCTTCAGGTAGCTTTAGATGCACACTGTGCAGAGGACACACTACACTAGCTGTAAATACTGCAGCTTCCTGCCTGTGGTATTAATAGGATCAGAACAACAGCAATTTTCTTCAGGTAGCTTTAGGTGCACACTGTGCAAAGGACACAGTACACTAACTGTAAATACTGTAAATACTGTAAAAACACTTGCCTGTCAGTAGGAAGACAATAACAGGAACGGATCTAGCTAAACTGAATACAGTGTATATATATATATATATATATATATATATATATATATATATACACCTAGGATGCATATATATATATACACTGTAAGTGCAAATAACTGACTCGCCTGCCTACTCTAATCTAATCTAACTTAAATCAAATGACACTGTCTCTCTGTCTATCTCTCTCCGCCGCTGCAACACACTACACAAGGCCGCCACACAGGCGGCCTTATATAGTTTTGGGGCGTGTACTACACCCCCTGAGCCATATTTGGCCAAAGCCACCCTGGCTTTGGCGATTTACGGCTCTCTGTACAGATGGCACTGTGATTGGCCAAGCATGCGAGTCATAGTGCATGCTTGGCCAATCATCAGCCAGTAATGCACTGCGATGCCACAGTGAATTATGGGCCGTGACGTGCCACTCGAATTTGGCGCGAACAGCCCATAACGTTCGCAATTCGACGAACGGTTGAACAGGCGATGTTCGAGTCGAACATGAGTTCGACTCAAACTCGAAGCCCATCCCTAGTGATCAGTGAGAAGAATGTTACTTACATTGGTGATCAGTGGGAAGAATGTTCCTTACATTGGTGATCAGTGGGAAGAATGCTCCTTACATTGGTGGTCAGTGGGAAGAATGCTCCTTACATTGATGGTCAGTGGGAAGAATGTCCCTTACATTGGTGATCAGTGGGAAGAATATTCCTTACATTGGTGATCAGTAGGAAGAATGTTCCTTACATTGGTGATCAGTGAGAAGAATGTTCCTTACATTGGTGATCAGTGGGAAGAATGCTCCTTACATTGGCGATCAGTGGGATGAATGCTCTTTACATTGATGGTCAGTGGGAAGAATGTTTCTTACCTTGGTGGTCAGTGGGAAGAATGCTCCTTACATTGATGGTCAGTGGGAAGAATGTCCCTTACATTGGTGATCAGTGGGAAGAATATTCCTTACATTGATGATCAGTAGGAAGAATGTTCCTTACATTGGTGATCAGTGGGAAGAATGCTCCTTACATTGGTGATCAGTGGGAAGAATGCTCCTTACATTGGCGATCAGTGGGATGAATGCTCGTTACATTGATGGTCAGTGGGAAGAATGTTTCTTACCTTGGTGGTCAGTGGGAAGGAGGAGGAGGACACACCTAAAGAGCTCTCTGTGAGAACCAGCCTTTTTTCAAGCCTGGGCCTTGCCTGCTAGCTTGGCCCAGGAACAATGCCTGATCCTGGGGGAGGCCCAGGGAGGGATCCCCCTAATGACACCGGGCCTAGTGAGGAGGAGGTGGAAGATCTGACTGTGGGTCCAGGCCCTGGTATGGATGCGAGTATCTTCAGACAGAAGATTGTTGATCGCTTTAGGGAAATTGGAAGGGCTGAAGAGAAACTTCAAGTTTTGAAAACTGAACATAAAAACTTTAAAGCCAAATACTTCCAGGCCTGGAGTAGAAATCGCACAGCCATGAAGCCTGAGTTACAGGAATTAGAGGAAAAGGTAAAGCAGCAAACTTTATTGTTGGAGAAGTTAAAAGCCAGAAGTGGAGCATTTAAAGAAAAGTTCGACAATGAGAAGAGATTTGCCAGCCAGTCGTCAGTAAGTTGCATGGATCAGCAGCCTCAGGTAATGGATGACCCGGGTCCATCTGCCTCTGCACCTCTCCCCCCATGCAAGTCCTTGGAATCGCCAGCGGCAACCAGCCAGGGGGTTGAGAGTGAGCATGGCACCCTGACCTTCATCCAGCAGATGGAGTCACCCCTGAGAGCAGACAAGTTTGCCATTTCTGATGATCCATCAGAAACCCCTGAGGATGAGAAAAAAAATAAACCTGGGAATGAAGATGGACCTGCACCAAATACCCTGAACATGGATGTTTCTACTCCTGCATTTGCTGAGACCAGTAGTTCCTCTACCAAGTTTGCTGCATGTGTTTCACACAGTATGGCTGACACCAGCAAAGAGATTGCCTCACCTGAGCCTCCCTGTGTTCCAGTAGAGCTGATTGATGCTGATGGGGGAGGGGATCAGCACATTGCACCATCTGCAGTGGAAGCCATGGATGTGTCAGACCAGCCTGCTGAAAGTCCTCTCCTGATGGAAGAGAACAGGCCAGCTGAAGATTCCACCAGCACAGCAGTGGGAAAGGACACTGTTGGGAAGACTACAGGAACTGTGAATATACCAGCAAGTATTAAGAATGACAGTAATGATAAAACAATGAATGTGGTGGGTGGTGGTGAAGGGGTTAATACTGCTGGGAAAAATAAAAATGACATTGCTCTCCCTGCTCAGCAGAGGAAAGACTCATCGATTGTTCAGACCAAATCTGTACAATCGATATCTGCTAGGAATGTGTCAGACGGTTCAAAACTCACAAATGTTTCTTCTGCTGGGAGAAATGTGGGCAGCTATGCGTCTGTTCTGGGGAGTCGCACCAAGGAGGGTGGAGGAAATTTTGTAAATATTAGTGGTCACAATTTGGGGAGGCTTGGTGGTGGGATGGTTGGTGGGTACAGGAGGAGGAATGTGGTTCAATTGAAGTGGGAGGGGGAGGGGACCCCACCAGTAAGGGGGAGGGTGGCTGAGTTGGTTCTGGAAATGGGGTTTAAAGCATCAGATATATTTGCTTTGATTTGCCCAGTGGGGAGTTATGAATTTGATTTGTCCTTTGTAAAGCCTGAGGGTCTGGATTTATTTTGGGAGCGATATAGGAGGTGCAAGGGCCTTCCGCAGTGGAGTGGTTTGGTGCCAAAGGTGATTTCCAGGCAGCCTCTGATAAAGTCGGTGACGATCCTGGTGCGCAACGAATCCATACCAGAGGCTGATTTGATAGTATGGCTACGCCGATATGGTGAGGTCCTCGCTCCACTGCGGAAGGTCCTTGATGAGCATGGGATATGGACAGGGGCCTGGACAGTGTCACTAAAATTGGGGGTGCTTGGAAATGTAGTCCAACACCTTCCCTGTTCAGCCTTTCTGGGGAGAGATAGGCTGACTATTTTTTACCAGGGTCAGCCTAAAGTCTGTAACAAATGTGGAGACAAAGGCCATTTTGCATCTACTTGTACCCGTAAGAAATGCTCACTATGCCAGGATCTGGACCATTTGGCTAAGGATTGTACTGAAATTCGGTGCAATTTGTGCCAAAAGCTCGGTCATCCTTATAGCCAGTGCCCGGAGGCATTACATAACTTGCCAGGATTGGAGGCTGAGTTGCAGAGACTTGATAAGGAGGATGAGGCCGCTAAAACTGTTATTGACCCTCCTGTTTCTGTTACATCTGTTCCGGATTCTGTTTCCCCTAGTGATGTGGTCCCTGAGTCTGTCCCTCCTGTGTCTGTTACATCTGTTGTTTCGGATTCTGTTTCACCTAGTAATGTGGTCCCTGAGTCTGTCCCCCATGTGGTGGTCCCTAATCCTGCTGTACGTAGATCCTCCAGGCTAGCAGAAGCTGCTGGGGGGGCAGGTTTGGCAGATCTTCCCTCTCGGCCTCCAGTCCCTGTCCCTCAGCGGCACAAACGTGGTCAGGGGAATGTGGGGGTGCTGGATGGGGGAGGGGTTGAGGGAAAGGTGTCCATATCCCATGTCTCACCCTCTGTTGAGGGGGATTCGGATGATGAGGGGTGGGAGAAGTTTAGGAGGAAGAAAAAGAAGAAGAAGAGGAAGACAAGTAAAGTGGTCATTTCTTCCTCAGGGTCAGACCCAGGAGGGGTTCCTCTTGGTAATACCTTTTCAGTTTTGTCGGGCGATGAGATGTCTGATCTATCTTTCTCTTTATCATCCATGGATGAGGGGGAGTCACGTAGTCTGAAGAGAGCTGTTTCTGGTGATGAGAGTGCGGCAAAGGTTAAGAAACGACTACCCCAATCATCCTGATGGCAGTTCCCACTCCGATAAAGGTGGCGACCATTAATGTCGCCAGCATTAAATCTGCAAGAGCTCGTGATATTGCCTTATTTTTGCTCAGCCAGTTTGATGCCGAGATTTTATTTTTGCAAGAGACCTGGCTCAATACTTTGGCCGATGTCCATCTAGCAAAAAGGGAGTGGAGATGCGGTCCCTCCTTTTGGTCTCTTGCGGCTGAGCCCTGCAGCGGAGTTGCGGTCCTTTTTAAAACCGATATGGTAACGTGCCGGCGGGTAATTGAGGTAGAAATGGGGAGATGCATGGTCTTGGACGTCTCTGTTGGGGGGCAGGACCTGCGCCTAATCAATATCTATGGACCGCAGTCAAAATGGGGCAGGAAATGCCTCCTCGCAGAGATCAAGCCCTTCCTTTTTACGTCCCAGCAGGTTGTCTTTGGAGGTGATTTTAACACCATAATTAGGCCTGAAGACAGGAGAGGCTCCATAGACAGGCTGGGTTACGATAGCGTTTTTCTTAGAGATATGGTGAGACAAGCAGGCCTGGTAGATGTGCATATTAAGCACTGCCCTGGCAGCACGGGATTCACATTTCAGAGAGGGAATAGTCAGAGTAGGATAGATAGGTTTTTTTTAAAGGAGAACTCTGCTTTCTCGGCTCCTGAGTTGAGGGCGGTGGAGTTCTCTGACCACTGTATGCTGTCTGTGACTCTGAATTCCTCGGACACTCCACCCAGGGGAAGGGGTACCTGGAAGCTGAATTTGGCTCTCCTGGAAGATGTAGAGGTAAGACAATCCTTTGAGGATTTTTTTCAGGCACAGGTTTCTATTCTGGACTTTTGCAGCAGTAAGTCAGAGTGGTGGGAGCTTGTGAAACAAAGGGCAATTGGACTTTTCAAGGCCATAAGTAAGAAGAAGCAGCTTGGTATGTACATTGCCTACCAGCATTTGCGGAGGAAGCTTGATCGTCTTGTCTCGTATAGAGGAGATCCAGGGGAGATCTCTGAGGTGAAGTTTCTTCTTAGGAAGTGTCAATATGACCGGCATGCCTCCTTGGTTCTGGAGAGGGATTATGGAAAATATCACTCGCCTGATCCTTACCAGAACTGTAAGCAAGGCATAGCAGTTAAGACGGTCATAGGCCTGAGGGATAGTACGGGTTCCCTGGTGAAGTCCAGATCAGGGATCCTGGAGATCTTCAGATCATATTACGCAGACCTTCTGGGAAGAAAGGACCTTTGTCAGGACAGGATGGAAAGCTTTCTGGATTCTACTCCAGGATTGGGAAATGGTACGTTGCCTTTGATGGATTTGACAGAACCAATTTCAGTGGATGAGGTAGTTAATGCTATAGAGAAGCTGGCTACCAAAAAATCGCCTGGGCCAGATGGATTGACAGCTGAATTCTACAAGTGTTTTAAGTCCATTCTGGCTCCCTTTTTAGCAGAGGTTTATAACAGCTGTCTAGAAGAGGGTTCGCTCCCTCCCTCCATGAGGCAATCCGCTGTGATTCTTCTGTCAAAAGGTAAAGACCCCTCAATGATTGAGAACTGGCGCCCCATCAGTCTTCTCAATGTTGATAGAAAGATCCTGGTGAAGATTCTTTTTTGGCGCTTGTCGTCAGTAGCAGGCGATTTGTTGTCCAGTCATCAGCACTGCTCAGTCCAAGGTAGAAGTACCTTTTCAGCGGTTTTAGCTGTCCGGGAGGCTTTGGAACGATGCAGGGCTGCTGGATGGAGAAAGTACTTGCTGGCATTGGATCAGGCAAAGGCTTTTGATAGAGTCAATCACGAGTACCTGTATTTGCTACTTGGTAGATACGGCCTGCAGGGGAGGTTTATAGATTGGCTGAAGACATTATATAGAGGGGCTGAGAGCTTCCCACTGGTTAATGGTTGGGTTGGACGGCCCTTTGAGGTTGGCTCTGGTGTGCGCCAGGGATGTCCTCTGAGCCCCCTGTTATATGTATTCGCAATCGACCCCTTCATAAGAAGGCTAGAGAGTGGATCTTTGTGCGGGGTGCCTTTGGGCATTGCTGGTGTGCCGCCTCTGAAGGTCGTGGCCTATGCTGATGATGTGTCTGTTATTGTCTCTGGGACAGAGGAGGCGCAGGAGGTGGTCTCTATGATAGAGCAGTACACGGAGGCTTCTGGTTCTAAAGTCAACCATGAAAAGAGTGAAGTTTTCTGGATGGGTGAGGAGGGTGAAAGCTTCGAACTTCCGGATGCCTTCCCAGAGCCCCAGCAGGAAATTAAAGTGTTAGGCATCAAATTTGGTCCTGGTGACTATGGTCATCGAAATTGGGAAAGCAGGTTGGTGTGTGCCAATGCCAAAGTAGCAAGCTGGAAGAAATGGAAGCTTTCCTTGAGGGAGAGGGTTGACTTGATCAAAACGTACCTGGTCCCAATCTTTTTATATGTCAGCTTCGTCTGTATCTTGCCAGCATCTCTCTATGCAAGGGTGTACAGCTGTTTTTTCCAACTGTTATGGGGAAGTAGGCTGAACCTGATCAAACGCAATGTAACTTACCTGTCTAGGCGGGAGGGTGGCCTAGGAATGGTCAACCCAATAGTTTTCTTTTCTCTGCTCTTTTTAAAGTACAATCTTGGTAACATGCTAGCAGAGAACCCGCCGGGATGGGTGGGCATTTTTCAATCTTGTTTTAGGCCTTTTCTGCGATGCTGGGAAGATGGCGGGCCAGTGAAAAGTCTGAGAGTCCGACATGGCAAGCTCCTGGCTTATGTTGCCCCGTGTCTGAAAATACTTCGGCAGTGGCAGGTGACAGTGGAGGATATCAAGTCCCTCCCCAGGAAGCTTCTGGAGAAGAGGATTTTGAGCTCTGCTTTCAGTGTGTCACTGGCCTTAAGGGATTGCCCAGGCTCTGTAATGAGGGAGGGGTTGCGTTTAATCAATTTAGAAAGAATTCCCTTGAAGTTTAGGGATCAAGCCTGGCTCGCTTTCCATGGAAGGCTCTATGTCAGAGGGAACTTGAAGCATCGCCCTGTGGATGATCGGGATTGTCCCAGAGCGGAGTGTGTTGGTAAAGTGGAGTCTATGGACCACTTTTTGCTGCAGTGTCCCTTTAACATAGAGGTGTATAAAAGGGTGGGGAGGGCTCTAGGCATCCCCTTTTTCTATTGCATGAGTTATGCGGAGTGGGTGTACGGGGCATTCCCGACTTGCTGGGATTTTGATTTGGATACACTGTTTTTAGTTAGTATAGTTGTCCGTTACTTCACATGGAATGCACGGTGCCAGATTACCCTGCGGAAAAAAGTCCTCTCTGTTGAGGTGGTGGTGCATGATATTCTGGGTGAGGTTGGGAAAATTCGGGGTCTTGAGAGGGGCAGGGAGCCTCGGGCGGTCTGGAAAAGGGCGTGGAGGAATATCAGACCTGCCTTTGGTGAACTGCCCATCTCTGGGTGAGGTGCTCTTTTCTTTTTCTATTTCACTCCCTTAGTTTTTGTTGGTTAGTAGCTTCTTTTTGAAGAAGGGCTGCATGCATAATGGGTGCGGGTTTGTTTCTTGACCTCACAGTTTTGGATGTCTGGTGTATTGGTGTGAGTTGTAGTGAGATTATCCCCAATAATGACATGTTCATGATGAGTTTTGTTTTTGCTGTAAAGTCATTTTTTGTTTGAGAGCAGATTTGCTATATTTATTTTCATTTATGTAAATATGTATATATTTATGTATATTATATATAGTGATTTTATGCTTATTGATTGCAAGACTTTTAATAAAGAAAAATTGGGAAGAATGCTCCTTACATTGATGGTCAGTGGGAAGAATGTTCCTTACATTGGTGATCAGTGAGAAGAATATTCCTTACATTGGTGATCAGTGAGAAGAATGTCCCTTACATTGGTGGTCAGTGAGAAGAATGTTCCTTACATTGGTGATCAGTGGGAAGAATGTTCCTTACATTGGTGATCAGTGGGAAGAATGTTCCTTACATTGGTGATCAGTGGGAAGAATGTTCCTTACATTGGTGATCAGTGGGGAGAATGTCCCTTACATTGGTGATCAGTGAGAAGAATGTTCCTTACATTGGTGATCAGTGAGAAGAATGTTCCTTACATTGGTGATCAGTGGGAAGAATGCTCCTTACATTGGTGATCAGTGGGAAGAATGCTCCTTACATTGGTGATCAGTGGGAAGAATGCTTCTTACATTGGTGATCAGTGGGAAGAATGTTCCTTACATTGGTGATCAGTGAGAAGAATGCTCCTTACATTGGTGATCAGTGGGAAGAATGCTCCTTACATTGGTGATCAGTGAGAAGAATGCTCCTTACATTGGTGATCAGTGGGAAGAATGCTCCTTACATTGGTGATCAGTGGGAAGAATGTGTCTTACATTGGTGATCAGTGGGAAGAATGATCCTTGCATTGGTGATCAGTGGGAAGAATGTTCCTTACATTGGTGATCAGTGGGAAGAATGTGTCTTACATTGGTGATCAGTGGGAAGAATGTTCCTTACATTGGTGATCAGTGGGAAGAATGCTCCTTACATTGGTGATCAGTGAGAAGAATGCTCCTTACATTGGTGATCAGTGAGAAGAATGTTCCTTACATTGGTGATCAGTGAGAAGAATGTTCCTTACATTGGTGATCAGTGAGAAGAATGTTCCTTACATTGGTGATCAGTGAGAGGAATGCTCCTTACATTGGTGATTAGTGGGAAGAATGCTCCTTACATTGGTGATCAGTGGGAAGAATGCTCCTTACATTGGTGATCAGTGGGAAGAATGTGTCTTACATTGGTGATCAGTGGGAAGAATGCTCCTTACATTGGTGATCAGTGGGAAGAATGTGTCTTACATTGTTGGTCAGTGGGAGGAATGATCCTTGCATTGGTGGTCAGTCAGAAGAATCCTCCTCACATGAGTAGCCATCGGGTTCAATGATTTTTACAATGGTGGTCGATGGGAAGAGATCCCCTCCTACAGTTAGCTGAAAAGATCATTGGTTCAGATGTTACGTATATGAAAGGCAAACCATCCTTTTTGAAGCACACAAGACACTTGCAGTGATTGGCAGCTTTCAATCACAATTTATTTAATGACTGTATGTGATAAACGGACACACAAAGCTGTTGTTACATATTTATATTCTGTACATGCATGAAAATGATAATATTTTTTCCCACAATTGTAAAATATAAAAACATTTCTGAAATACATGCAGTGTAATTGCTAATTTGTAACAGCATATGAAAAAAATATGTTTGTTGTGAATACAAAGCTAAATCTTGACCAATATGGAAGGTCCTCGAATTCTACAAACCCTAAACCAGGAGTGTGCAGCACATAGGTGTGAATTCAGCCCTAATTCCATCTCCAATTATTCTTCTGAATCTGTTTCCAGCTTCCAGTGGGTGGAAAAATCTAAAATGTTAAAATCCTTTACTGTGTATTGTTCATAATTTTACACTATATTGCCAAAAGTATTGGGGCACCTGCCTTTTAGTCCATAGGGTTCAATATTGAGTTGGCCCACCCTTTGCAGCTATAACAGCTTCAACTCTTCTGGGAAGGCCGTCCACAAGGTTTAGGAGTGTGTCTATGGGAATGTTTGACCATTCTTTCAGATGTTTGAGGTCAGGCACTGATTGTGGACTAGAAGGCTCACAGTTTCTGCTCTAATTTATCACAGAGGTGTTCTATCGGGTTGAGGTCAGGACCCTTTGCAGGCCAGTCAAGTTCCTCCACCCCAAACTCATTCATCAATGTCTTTATGCACTGTTCCAAATCATTTGGTGGAGGGGGGATTATGGTGTGGGGGGTTGTTTTTCAGGAGTTGGGCATGGCCCCTTAGTTTAAGTGAAGGGAACTCTTAAGGCGTCAGCATAACAAGACATTTTGGACTATTTCATGCTCCCAACTTTGTGGGAACAGTTTGGGGATGGCCCCTTCCTGTTCCAACATGACTGCACACCAGTGCACAAAGGTCCATAAAGACATGGATGAGTGAGTTTGGGATGGAGGAAATTGACTGGCCTGATCTCAACCTGATAGAACACCTTTGGGGTGAAGTAGAGCGGAGACTGCGAGCCAGGCCTTCTCATCCAACATCAGTGCCTGACCTCACAAATGTGCTTCTGGAGGAATGGCCAAACAGTCCCATAGACCAGTGTTTCTCAACTACAGCCCTTAAGGCGCCCCAACAGCTCATATTTTCAGGATTCCCCTCAGATGAAACGGCTGTGGTAATTACTAAGGCAGTGAAACTGATCAAATCCCCTGTGCAAAATAATGGGGAGGCTGAAAACATGACCTGTTGGGGCGCCTTGAGGACTGGAGTTGAGAAACACTGCCATAGACACACTCCTAAACCTTGTGGATAGCCTTCCCAGAAGAGTTGAAGCTGTTATAGCTGCAAAGGGTGGTGAGCTCAATATTGAACACTACAAACGAAGACTGGGATGACATTAAAGTTCATGTGTGCGTAAAGACAGGCGTCCCAATACTTTTGGTAATGTACATGGATACCACCATTATATAGGCAGACTCTGCCACCAACTTAGTTGTCCTGTATTGATAGACTTTTGGGGTGTCTATGGTTGGCAAGGCAGGCAAATAAAATATTGATATAGAAAGAGCCACTAGAAACTATAAGCCATCACATGTAATATCAACATTTAAAATATGGAACAGTAAGCATGTTAAATGCAAACGTGGTTTCCGATTTGTGAATTATTTTTGATTATCTGAACTGTTTCATTTGAAAAAGGATTACCGAGGGGTTTCATTTCATTAGAGCTAATATGGTGGAGCACCAGACCCAAGGATAAGCGAAAAAAAGAAGCCCTCTGTCAACCAAGATATCCCTGAGGCTCCCTGGAGAAAAAAGAGCAGTATGTAAAGGATGAGGGCACCACAAGTGGCCACCGAAATGCATTTTCTTTATCCTTGTGTTGTCAAGATAAACATATATTGAACTTACTATAAATGCGTGGCACTTTCACCCTTTACAGTATTATATAAGGGCTCATTTACATGGGGAGCTTTACTGCAGGTCCATGTTTTCCCGAAACGGGGATGGACAGATGTTGGGCGCATCCCTGTTCTGGTGTCCCATTTAATTCTTTCAGGACACGGCTGCATGGACACAACCGCTGTGTCCTAACATGACATGTGGGTTAGTGCCGGAATGGGTCCCTGAACTTACCCTACACCCTATGTGTTCAGGGACCCGCAACCGCACTCACCCATACGTTATATTAGGATACAGTGGCTGTGTCCATGCAACCGCATGTCCCAATAGAAATGAATGGGACGCTGGCACAGCGATACAAGCAGAACCTGTGCATCCCCATTCCGGGAAAACATGGAACTGCACCGGACCAGCAGTGTATGCTGCCCTATAATGGGAACTGTGAATATCATGGGGGTGATAGGGTGAGTATGTTTAGGGCATTCTGTGATACGATAGTGGACAAGTGACTGAGATGAGAAATGTTGTAGCTTTCTAGAACACTTGATGTCATTTTCCAACTCAGTATTGCTTGAGGGCTATAATGACCGAATTCTGAATTTAATAAGTAACAACCCATTGCTTAGAACAAAGGTAGCCAAACTATGGCCTGCAGGTCACATCTGGTCCTCTACAATATTTTATCCCAGCCCACAGCTAGGGTCAATGGTGTATTCCCAATGACCACTAATTGGAGATTAAGGTCAGCAAAGAATGCATATGGTCTCTCCTTCTGATGTAAGGGAGGGCTCTGATGGGGCCCCAATTGTAAGGGGGGGGGGACTCTGATGGCAACCCTGATGAAAGGAGAAGGGGTCTTCAATGGGGATTTTTTTTCTGGCCCACTAATATTTGTGTGGCCCTCATATTGAAAAGTTTGGAAACCCCTAGTCTAGAACCTTCAGGAATTTTTGGATCTTCCATTACTGGGTCTGTCTTGCAGCAAGCTGTTCCATCATGCCTTATTTGGGTTCTATGGTAACTTTACTGTACTATGGTTTGGCCTTTACTGTACTAGTGATATTGATGACAAGCAGTTGGTCTGTAGCGTTCTTTCTCTGGGAGGTCAATACTAAGGTGATGTTAGCAATAGTAGACGGTGATGGAGTTGTCGTCATATTGTAGATAAAGTGGGAGGTGGCGTTTGTCACATTGACTGGGGGAGATAAGGTGCTTGGCATCTCTGGGTGACTGGCCACATGGACACCTACAACAATAATTCCAATAAGCAACAGCACAACCAGGAACATCAGCCAAATGAAAGATTTCTAAAAGACAAAAAAAAAACAGACAAAAGTCATAAAGAATATTTTTGACTTATGGTAGAACAAAAGCTGAAGGCTCTCATAACAACTAACATCCCCAAAAATATAAATGTCAAACAAGCAAACAATGGGGTAGATTTACTAAAACTGGTGCACTCAGAATCTGGTGCAGCTGTGCATGGTAGCCAATTAGCTTCTGATTTCATCTCATTCAGTTTAGCTTTGGCAATAAAACTTGGAAGCCGATTGGTTTATATGCAGAGCTGCACCAGATTTTGCACTCTCCAGTTTTAGTAAATCAACCCCAATGCAATGTAAAAGGGAATGGTCCACATGTTGGTGAGCTCTTGGTCAACATTGCTAACCAACACTAATGGGTTAACTTTGTCCTTTCTGCCTATCTACATATGCTGGTTTTGTATGTCAAGCCATTTTTTTTGTAGGTGGAACTTTAGTCAGAAAATGAAGTCCTGATAGGCAACTTCAGGCTAGTTCCTGCTGCAGGTATAGCTATCTCAACTGTCTCACCCTGCTCTGCACAGCCTCAGTTGCTCTTATTCTCGGTATATCGATAATCAGCAAGTTGTTAGATGCCAACCAGCTGACAGCCTAAAGATATACTGCTGCTGGGGGGGGGGGAGGGCATTAGGAATGACACAGACTGTGCAGATGAAGGACAGATTAGAGAGGGAGAAAAGAAAAGCAGGAGAGATGATAGGATAAACTCTGATGCCAGGGAGACACGAGAGTTAAACTTACAAGGATAGTGACTTATCTTATCTCACTGATTCCTTCTCCTTTTGCTCCCTTTCTCCTTCTGCATGGGCAGCTAAAAACCTGAGTACTGTCAGCTACTGCAGCCTTCCCCTCTAGCTGAGCCAAGACATACAATCAAGGCTGGAATGGCAGACATTTTATTTGCAGAAAGTGGCATCGTTTTTAAGACTAAGGAGAAGAGTAGAGTTCTCAATAAATAAGTGACTGCTCTGGGCTTCAACAAAATGGAGAAAACACTAATTTTGGTAGCATAAATATATGTGGAACATATGTTCCTTGCTAAAAAACATACATTTTTATCAAATTGTTATGGGTAAAGTTTCACTTAAAGTTGTTGATGGACCATGGTAGAACCCTTGTCAGCTTTTTACTGCTATCCTGGGCTTTGTCAGATAGATTTCCCCTTACTTCCTGCCATGATGGCAACATTTTATTACACAGGAAGTTAGGGAAAATCTGCAACAGGTACATACACAAAGCAACCAATTAGAGTGCATTTGCTAGTCTGACTTGAGGAAAGAAAATTCTAATATGGTATACTTTTCCTTGGCTCCTTCTAAATGGATGCACTCTCCCTTAGCTCCTTTTGATTGGATGTACTCTCCCTTGGCTCCTTCTGATGGAGTACACTTTATCTTGTCTCCTTCTGATTGGGTGCACTGTCCCTGGGTGTCTTCTGATTGGGTGCACTGTCCCTTGGCTTCTTCTGATTGGGTGCACATATCCTTGACTCCTTATGAATTGGTGCACTCACCCTTGCCTCCTTATGGTTTGGTGCACTCACTCATGCCTCCTTCTGGTTGGGTGCACTCTCATTTGCCTCCTTCTGATTGGGTACACTCACCCTTGCCTCCTTCTGGTTGGGTGCACTCACTCTTGCCTCATTTTGATTGGGTGCACTCTCCTTTGCCTCCTTCTGAATGGATGAACTCTCCATTGGCTTCTTCTCATGAGGTATAGTCTCCTATTGAGTCCTTTAGGTGGAGTGCACCACAAGCTTATGTGAAAAAATAATTGCCCCAGATTATTTAAATATACAACCTTCATGTTATGGATCTACTGGTATCCCATTTTCTCTTTTTTTATTGGACATTCATGACAGGGTCAAAAACGAACCTTCCCTAGAAAGGATGGAGTCCACCATTAATGAAATCCTGCAAAAAATGGAAGTGCCCTGACTTACCCTCTGGCTTTAGTACCTTCTAAGTCCCTGACCTGGGTCGGGTATGCAGATCAGAAAAAACAGAGTTAGGTCCAACATTTTTCTCTTATGATTTAATCTGGCTAAATGATCTAAAGTATTGAAGTCAGAAGGTCCCCCTTGACAGTCAGGCAGCTAGCATCCTCAGAATCAGTAGGCAGTAATGGCCAGTAAGTAAAAATGAGAAGTCAAGAAGTTTTTGTTTTAGTTGAAGTAAGCTACATTCCAATCAAACTCTTGAGCTGGCGCCTTTGATCTGTCTACACTGAAATGGTATCTGAATGATTAACAGGTGTTCATTTGTCTTGCCCGTTATTTCAGCTGATGTATGGCCCAGAATTGACTCCCCTAGATTGTTTCACTGACAACATCCCATCTTTATGTATCTGATGACATCCATTCTTACGTTTAACATGTACTCACCTTACATAACTCTATGAAGGCTGTTAAAGAAAAGAGATAAAAAAACATAAGATTAGTAATATTCAATAATTGTTATCAAATGTTTCATCCCTGATTCTGATTACACTTAGAAGAATTTCTCCCAAGCAATTTTACCTGGAACCAAACCGTCATTGCGGTGGAACATTTCCCCGCACCTTGCATACAATGAATAATTGAATATATTTTATTGTATTATATAAGGGCCACATTAAACTACATGCTCAATGATCTTTATTTCAGATCTCTTCACCTTTAACAGCTAGATTTCAGAGGAGCTTTATGTGCTTGATCCGCACTGATGCCCCATCCTTGGTGTTAGGTCTGCATGGGTGCTAATCCTTTGAGTCACATCTTTGGGATATAGCAGTGGCGGCCAGTCCATAAGGGGCGCAGGGACGCCAGCCCCCTATCTACATGCAGGGCGCCGGACACATGGATTTTAATAGGGTGTTTTTTTTGGAAGCACATGATTAGAGCCTGAGGCTCTTATTAGCTAAAAAAAGGGTGGGCTCGGGGCGCAGAGCAGTGCACCATGAACCCATCCAGTTGTGTGACAATAGCAAATTAATATTCACTATTGTCTTCCTGATTCTCCTCCCGGCTAATCAGGAAGGGTGTCTTAAGACCTGATTGGCCTAGAGGAGAAGCAACCATATTGGCCATAGAGGAGGAAGCTGACGAGGAGGAGGAGATGCAGGGGAAGCCGCCGTGAAGCCGCAGAGGAGGAGGAGATGCAGGAAGGACCCTATGCTGCCCGCGAGCTAGATGGACCACCGTCCGCCACTGGGATAGTGGTGTTAAAACAGCATTAGATGTGAGAGACAGATGACAAAAAAATTGCACTTTCAGCCTTTGTAATTTGAAGGATTGCCCCCGAAATGCAGGGTTATTTTCCTAAAGCTCAGAGCTGAAGGAGAGGCTTAAAGAAGATGCTAAATATCTCCAATATGACAACAAGGATGAGATGTCCCATCCTTGGTGTGCATGGGTGTTAATCCTTGTCACATCTTTGGGGTAGAGATGTTAAAATTGCCGTGAATGTGAAAGACAGTTGACAACAATTTGCTCCTTCAACCATGTAAATTAAAGGATTACCACTGAAATGTTGGGGGTACTTTCCTGACCCTCAAAGATGAAGAAGTGGCTTGGAGAACAAAACATCTTCAATATTACATGAGTCCAACTGAATTTGAAATAAGTACTACCAGCTTGGAGAAGATGCTAAATATCTTCAAAATGACAACAAGGATGGGATGTCTCATCCTTGGTGAGTGCATGAGTTTTAATCCTTGGAGTCATATCTGTGAGATAGAGACGTTAAAACTGCATTATATGTGGAAGAAAAATGACAACAATTCACATCTTCAACCATGTAAATCAAAGGATCTCCACCTAAATGCTGGGATATGTTCCTGACAATCAGAGCTGTAGAAGTGACTTTGGAAAAGATATGAAACGTCTTGAACATTACACAAGTCCAACTGGATTGGAAAAACTACTACCAGCTTTGGTTTTAGTCTATTCATTTTTTTACACTATTTTTTCATCTTTATTTTTGTGTTTGTCATGTTGCACTATTAGATTCTCAAAAGACCTTATACTTTTATTCTCATATATATTTTTAAATACAGACTATGTGACACCCAATTTCATACATACATTATAAACATTAACTTGGGGTCCATTTATAGCATTCATTGCACAAATGCCAGAAGCATTCGTGCAAGCTGAGATGGTAAGAGTCCAGGATAGGCTTTATATACAGTATGTCAGGGCTCAAAGCTTCAAGTCCTGAGCTGCTAGCCAGGCCACAAGGGTTACTTGCCCCACCCAACCCCACCCCACTACACGCCCCGCCCCTAAAAACGCCCCGCTCTGCCCCTAAACAATTAAATGTTATATGCAGAATTAAGTTATAAAAATAAATATTAACAACAACTTTATCCGTGCCCACCAATGCTGCCTGCCTGTGCCCACCAATGAAAGCTGCCTGTGCCCACCAATGCAGCCTGCCTGTGCCCACCAATGCAAACTGCTTGTGCCCACCAATGTAGCCTTTCTGTGCCCACCATGCAGCCTGTGCCCACCATGCAGCCTGTACCCACCATCCACCATGGAGCCTGTGCCCACCATCCACCATGCAGCCTGTGCCCACCATGCACCACGCAGCCTGTGTCCACCATGCACCATGCAGCCTGTGTCCACCATGCACCATGCAGCCTGTCTCCACCATGCAGCCTGTGTCCACCAAGCACCATGCAGCCTGTGTCCACCATGCACCATGCAGCCTGTGTCCACCATGCACCATGCAGCCTATGTCCACCATGCACCATGTAGCCTGTGTCCACCATGAACCATGCAGCCTATGTCCACCATGCACCATACAACCTGTATCCACCATGCAGCCTGTGTCTACTAAGCACCATGCAGCCTGTGTCCACCATGCAGCCTGTGTCCACCATGCAGCCTGTGTACACCATGTACCATGCAGCCTGTGTACACCATCCACCATGCAGCATGTGTCCACCATCCACCATGTAGCCTGTGCCCACAATCCACCATGCAGCCTGTGCCCAACATCCACCATGCAGCCTGTGCCCACAATCCACCATGCAGCCTGTGCCCACAATCCACCATGCAGCCTGTGCCCAACATCCACCATGCAGCCTGTGCCCAACATCCACCATGCAGCCTGTGCCCAACATCCACCATGCAGCCTGTGCCCACAATCCACCATGCAGCCTGTGCCCAACATCCACCATGCAGCCTGTGCCCAACATCCACCATGCAGCCTGTGCCCAACATCCACCATGCAGCCTTTGTCCACCATCCACCCTGTGCCCACCATGCAGCCTACCTATGCAGGGGAGGAGAGGAACAAGAGAGTGGCCTGGATGTTCAGAAAGCAGCGCAGGGAACACAGTGATAACAGCTTTCATTTCAATTGCTGTGTTCCCACTGCTCAATGTCATATACAGCCCCGCTCCCTGGCCGGGGAATTTTGATTGATTTTTAAACCCGTCCCGCCGAGCTCGCGTGCAGATAGGAACGCATAAGCGAGCACAGCGCACGCATATGAAAACGATGTTCAGTCCACACATGTGAGGTATCGCCGTGATCAGTAGAATGAGAACAATAATTCTAGCCCTAGACCTCCTCTGTAACTCAAAACATACAACCTGTAGAATTTTTTACACATCGCCTATGGAGATTTTTGAGGGTAAAAGTTTGTCGCCATTCCACGAGCGGGCGCAATTTTGAAACGTAACATGTTGGGTATCAATTTACTTGGCGTAACATTATCTTTCACAATATAAAAAAAAATGGGATAACTTTACTGTTGTCTTATTTTTTAAATAAAAAAAGTGTATTTTTTCCCAAAAAAGTGCGCTTGTAAACCACTGCGCAAATACGGTGTGATAGAAAGTATTGCAATAACCGCAATTTTATTCTCTAGGGTGTTAGAAAAAATATATATAATGTAGGGGGTTCTAAGTAATTTTCTAGCAAAAAAAAAAAAACTGGTTTTAACTTGTAAACACCAAATCTCAGAGGCTCGGTCCTTAAGTGGTTAAACGCCATTTATTTAAAAGAAAATAGGGCATTATGCTCAAAAAATTAAAAGGACACGTCTAACATAAATTTTCAGATAGAGAACTGCCAGAACTGCTATGCATGCTTCTTAGATGCTGGGAAGATGTATAGCCCGCCCTTCAAAACGCGTCAGTATTTGCAGATACATGAGGCATCTTCCCAGCATATAGGAAGCATGTGCAGCGGTTCTCCATTTGGATATTTATGTTGAGCATGTCCTTTTTTTTTTTAATTGCTTTTTGAGTATAATGACCTATTTTCCTTTTAATAAACAGCATTTAACCAATTCAATACTGGGCACTTAACCCCCTTCCTGCCCAGGCCATTTTTCAGCTTTCAGCGCTCTCACAGTTTAAATGACAATTGCGCGGTCATGCTACACTGTAACCATGTGAAATTTTTATCATTTTATTCACACAAATAGAGCCTTATTTTGGTGGTATTTAATAACTCCTGGGTTTTTATATTGTCCTAAAAATAAAAAAAGACCACAAATTTTGAAAAAAAAAAGTATTTCTTAGTTTCTGTCAGTAAATTTTGTAAATAAGTATTTTTCTCCTTCACTGATGGGCGCTGATGAGGCAGCACTGATGGGCACTGATGAGGTGGCACTTATGGGCACTGATTAGGTGGCACTGATGGGCAGCAGTGATGAGCATTGATGGGCAGCACGGATAGCCAGCACTGACTGGCATCTTTGCGGAGCTGTAGGAGCGGTGTATACACTGCTCCTACAGCGCCCCTGCCCATTGAAATCAATGGGCAGCGCCGCGGCTGAGGTGGTGCTTTGTGGGCGCTTTTAACCCTTTCTCGGCCGTTAGCGGGGGTTAAAAGCACCCCGTTAGTGGTCGAAAAGCTCTGCAAAAATGACGGTAAAGAGCTTCTAAAAATACCGCCGATGCCAGGGCACCCGGGCGCTGCCAGTGTGAAAGTGCCCTAATAGAAGCATTGTGCAGGTTGACGGAAATGTCACTGTATTTTTTGTAATAGGTTGATGTGTGTATCATCAGCTCCATCTAGTGCCCAAAAATGCGATATTGTTTCTTGAAATCCCTCACTGAGAAAACTATACCACACTTTGGCCACTAGATGGAGCTGACAATCTCTTAAAAAAAAAATACAGCAATATTGCATTTAACTTGCCTGCATGCTTCTGACCTTAAGGCTGGGTTCACAGTTATGCGAATTGGATGAGGGTTTTCCTGCATCCAATTCGCATGACACCTCCGGGGCGACACCTCCGGGGCGACACCTCCGGGGCGACACCTCCGGGGCGACACCTCCGGGGCGTCCGCGGTCCGCATTGTTAAAGGGTCCATCAAAAATTTTAACCTGATTCACCCCTAAATCGGTGAACAGGAACACAACGGACCCCTGCTGCGAGCCATGGCCACGGCTAGTGTGAACCCGGCCTTATGAAACAAATGGTTTATAAATAAGACTCCTTATGTGTGATTATCATCATTCTATAACAGAGACTAGAATTAAGTATATATTACATGTATATGTTTTTAGCCCTAATGAGTGATTTTTCTTCATTTTCTGTCCCGATAGGGAATGGGGGAAAGGACACAGACCCCAAATGGAAACCTTACAGTGATCCTAATCCTAGATTTTGGCTGGAGATGAGCTTTCCTTGAGATGTCCTCTTCAGATCCTTTATAGAGAGTCCTATATAAATATTAGTCTACACATTCAACAAATTTGCTTCTTACCTCTTTTTTTTATCTTATTCTTCAAATCCTTAATTTTTGGTCCTTCAAAAGGAGCTTTATCATCTTTGACCTCATTGAAGAGGAAGACATTGCTCGCGTATTGACCAAGCTTGGGCTGTTCCTCGAGGATAAAAGCCTTCTTCTCGTTACTGCTGTCCTCCATGTCACCCACCACTACGATCACATTGTCCCGTCCTGTTTGTATCACATAGAAGGGGAGATAACAGAACACTATCACTGTACAATAATTAAACTGATCACAAAACAGTGGTTATAGAAAATACCCCCCCCCCCCACACTTTAAAATATTTACATTTTTCAGCCTGAGATGAAGACAGACACCATTTTTATTTTATCTAGCTGTATTTACTAGTGCATCTTATAACATACAAGCAAAAGAAATCATCAACATGTCATAAAAAAATCAAAAACAGAATCACTGAGTTCGAAAAAGGAAACCCCCCTCCCCTTGTGTCAGTATTTTGTTGGACTACCTTTTGCTTTAATTCCAGACTTTAGACTGTTGAGATTTGTCTCTACTAACTTTTGCACATCTAGACTTTGCAATATTTGCCCACTCTTCTTTGCAGAACGACTCAAGTTTAGTTACATTTGATGCTGACGGTTTGTGGACTGCAGTCTTCAAGTCATTCCACAGATTTTCAATGGGGTTTAAGTCTGGGCTCTGATTAGGCCATGTAAGGACATTCACCTTTTTCTCCTTCAACCACTGTGTGCTCATTGGTGGACATTCCCCACCTTCTCCTCCAACCACTGTATACTCATTGGTGGACATTCCCCACCTTCTCCTCCAACCACTGTGTGCTCATTGGTGGACATTCCCCACCTTCTCCTCCAACCACTGTGTGCTCATTGGTGGACATTCCCCACCTTCTCCTCCAACCACTGTGTGCTCATTGGTGGACATTGCCCATCTTCTCCTCCAACCACTGTGTGCTCATTGGTGGATATTGCCTACCTTCTCCTCCAACCACTGTGTGCCCCATTGGTGGACATTGCCCATCTTCTCCTCCAATCACTGTGTGCTCATTGGTGGACAATCCCCACCTTCTCCTCCAACCACTGTGTGCTCATTGGTGGACATTCCCCACCTTCTCCTCCAACCACTGTGTGCTCATTGGTGGACACTCCCCACCTTCTCCTCCAACCACTGTGTGCTCATTGGTGGACATTGCCCATCTTCTCCTCCAACTACTGTGTGCTTATTGTGGACATTACCCACCTTCTCCTCCAACCACTGTGTGCTCATTGGTGGACATTCCCCACCTTCTCCTCCAACCACTGTGTGCTCATTGGTGGACATTCCACATCTTCTCCTCCAACCACTGTGTGCTCATTGGTGGACATTCCCCACCTTCTCCTCCAACCACTGTGTACTCATTGGCAGACATTGCCCACCTTCTCCTCCAACCACTGTGTGCTAATTGGTGGACATTGCCCATCTTCTCCTTCAACCACTGTGTGCTCATTGGTGGACAATCCCCACCTTCTCCTCCAACCACTGTGTGCTCATTGGTGGACACTCCCCACCTTCTCCTCCAACCACTGTGTGCTCATTGGTGGACATTCCCCACCTTCTCCTCCAACCACTGTGTGCTCATTGGTGGACATTTCCCACCTTCTCCTCCAACCACTGTGTGCTCATTGGTGGACATTGCCCATCTTCTCCTCCAACCACTGTGTGCTCATTGGTGGGTATTGCCCACCTTCTCCTCCAACCACTGTGTGCTCATTGGTGGACATTGCCCATCTTCTCCTCCAACCACTGTGTGCTCATTGGTGGACAATCCACACCTTCTCCTCCAACCACTGTGTGCTCATTGGTGGACATTCCCCACCTTCTCCTCCAACCACTGTGTGCTCATTGGTGGACATTGCCCATCTTCTCCTCCAACCACTGTGTGCTCATTGGTGGATATTGCCTACCTTCTCCTCCAACCACTGTGTGCTCATTGGTGGACATTGCCCATCTTCTCCTCCAACCACTGTGTGCTCATTGGTGGACAATCCCCACCTTCTCCTCCAACCACTGTGTGCTCATTGGTGGACATTCCCCACCTTCTCCTCCAACCACTGTGTGCTCATTGGTGGACATTCCCCACCTTCTCCTCCAACCACTGTGTGCTCATTGGTGGACATTTCCCACCTTTTCCTCCAACCACTGTGTGCTCATTGGTGGACATTGCCCATCTTCTCCTCCAACCACTGTGTGCTCATTGGTGGGTATTGCCCACCTTCTCCTCCAACCACTGTGTGCTCATTGGTGGACATTGCCCATCTTCTCCTCCAACCACTGTGTGCTCATTGGTGGACAATCCACACCTTCTCCTCCAACCACTGTGTGCTCATTGGTGGACATTCCCCACCTTCTCCTCCAACCACTGTGTGCTCATTGGTGGACATTGCCCATCTTCTCCTCCAACCACTGTGTGCTCATTGGTGGATATTGCCTACCTTCTCCTCCAACCACTGTGTGCTCATTGGTGGACATTGCCCATCTTCTCCTCCAACCACTGTGTGCTCATTGGTGGACAATCCCCACCTTCTCCTCCAACCACTGTGTGCTCATTGGTGGACATTCCCCACCTTCTCCTCCAACCACTGTGTGCTCATTGGTGGACACTCCCCACCTTCTCCTCCAACCACTGTGTGCTCATTGGTGGACATTGCCCATCTTCTCCTCCAACTACTGTGTGCTTATTGTGGACATTACCCACCTTCTCCTCCAACCACTGTGTGCTCATTGGTGGACATTCCCCACCTTCTCCTCCAACCACTGTGTGCTCATTGGTGGACATTCCCCATCTTCTCCTCCAACCACTGTGTGCTCATTGGTGGACATTCCCCACCTTCTCCTCCAACCACTGTGTACTCATTGGCAGACATTGCCCACCTTCTCCTCCAACCACTGTGTGCTAATTGGTGGACATTGCCCATCTTCTCCTTCAACCACTGTGTGCTCATTGGTGGACAATCCCCACCTTCTCCTCCAACCACTGTGTGCTCATTGGTGGACACTCCCCACCTTCTCCTCCAACCACTGTGTGCTCATTGGTGGACATTCCCCACCTTCTCCTCCAACCACTGTGTGCTCATTGGTGGACATTTCCCACCTTCTCCTCCAACCACTGTGTGCTCATTGGTGGACATTGCCCATCTTCTCCTCCAACCACTGTGTGCTCATTGGTGGGTATTGCCCACCTTCTCCTCCAACCACTGTGTGCTCATTGGTGGACATTGCCCATCTTCTCCTCCAACCACTGTGTGCTCATTGGTGGACAATCCACACCTTCTCCTCCAACCACTGTGTGCTCATTGGTGGACATTCCCCACCTTCTCCTCCAACCACTGTGTGCTCATTGGTGGACATTGCCCATCTTTTCCTCCAACCACTGTGTGCTCATTGTGGACATTCCCCACCTTCTCCTCCAACTACTGTGTTAGGTATTGATTTACTTGCCATAACACTATTTTAGATATTTTATCAAAAAATGCTTTTTATATTGTGTTTGTGTGCATTAAAATTCATTAATCACTTCAGCCCCGGAAGATTTTAACCCCTTCCTCACCAGAGCACTTTTTGCGATTCGCCACTGCGTCGCTTTAACTGACTGCGACGTTGCACCCAAAATAAATTGACGTCCCCAAAAAATATATAAAAAACTATTTTTTTCCTCAGTTTAGGCCGATGTGTATTCTTCTACATATTTTTGGTAAAAAACATCGCAATAAGCCTATATTGATTGGTTTGCGTAAAAGTTATAGCGTCTACAAAATAGGGGATAGGTTTATGGCATTTTTATTATTAATTTTTTTTTTTTACTAGTAATGGCGATTCTTATCGGGACTGGGACATTATGGCAGACACATTACATTAATACAGCGATCAGTGCTATAAAATGCACTGATTATTGTAAAAATGTCACTGGCAGGGAAAGGGTTAACACTAGGGGGCGATCAAGGGGTTTATGTGTTCCCTAGTGTGTGTTCTAACTGAAGGGGGGAGGGGACTGTGCAGAGGAGATGAGAGATCGCTGTTCATACTCTGTATGAAGAAAGGATATGTCTGTTTTCCCCTTTAGAGAACTGGAAACTGTGTTTACACACACAGATCCCGGTTCTACATGTGTCAGCCTGCGATCGCGGGAGCCCGGCGGTGATCATGACCTCCGAGCACTCGCATCGGCTCGGGGGCACTCGCGTGCGCCCCCTAGTGGCCGCAGGGCGAAGCGATGTTACACCCAGCCATGCCATTCTGCTGCAGTACAACTGCGGAGGCTGGTCGGCAAGTGGTTAAAGTGTATTTTTTTCCCAAAGATATTTAAAGGCTAAATTCACCATTAAGGAAAAATAATAATAAATGCACATGTTTTTGCCCCTTACATCCTCCAGGGTGCCCCCTTACATCTGTACATCTAGAGTGCCCCCTAACATTTTCCAGAGTGATCTTTATATACTTCAGAGTGCCCCCTTACATCTGTGCATCCAGGGTGCCTCCTTACATCTGTGCATCCAGAGTGCCCCCTTACATCTGTGCATCCAGATTGCCTCCTTACATCTGTGCATCCAGAGTGCCTCCTTACATCTGTGCATCCAGAGTGCCCCCTTACATCTGTGCATCCAGAGTGCCTCCTTACATCTGTGCCTCCAAAGTGCCCCCTTATATCTGTGCCTCCAGAGTGCCCCCTTACATCTGTGCATCCAGAGTGCCTCCTTACATCTGTGCATCCAGAGTGTCTCCTTACATCTGTGCATCCAGAGTGCCTCCTTACATCTGTGCCTCCAAAGTGCTCCCTTACATCTGTGCCTCCAGAGTGCCCCCTTACATCTGTGCATCCAGAGTGCCTCCTTACATCTGCGCATCCAGAGTGCCTCCTTACATCTGCACATCCAGAGTGCCTCCTTACATCTGCACATCCAGAGTGCCTCCTTACATCTGTGCATCCAGAGTGCCTCCTTACATCTGTGCCTCCAAAGTGCCCCTTTATATCTGTGCCTCCAGAGTGCCCCCTTACATCTGTGCATCCAGATTGCCTCCTTACATCTGTGCATCCAGAGTGCCTCCTTACATCTGTGCATCCAGAGTGCCTCCTTACATCTGTGCCTCCAAAGTGCTCCCTTACATCTGTGCCTCCAGAGTGCACCCTTACATCTGTGCCTCCAGAGTGCTCCCTTACATCTGTGCATCCAGAGTGCCTCCTTACATCTGTGCCTCCAAAGTGCCTCCTTACATCTGTACCTCCAGAGTGCTCCCTTACATCTGTACCTCCAGAGTGCTCCCTTACATCTGTACCTCCAGAGTGCTCCCTTACATCTGTACCTCCAGAGTGCTCCCTTACATCTGTGCCTCCAGAGTGCTCCCTTACATCTGTACCTCCAGAGTGCTCCCTTACATCTGTACCTCCAGAGTGCTCCCTTACATCTGTGCCTCCAGAGTGCTCCCTTACAACTGTGCATCCAGAGTGCCTCCTTACATCTGTGCCTCCAGAGTGCTCCCTTACATCTGTACCTCCAGAGTACTCCCTTACATCTGTACCTCCAGAGTGCTCCCTTACATCTGTACCTCCAGAGTGCTCCCTTACATCTGTGCCTCCAGAGTGCTCCCTTACATCTGTGCCTCCAGAGTGCTCCCTTACATCTGTACCTCCAGAGTGCTCCCTTATATCTGTACCTCCAGAGTTACCTCTTACATCTGTACCTCCAGAGTGCTCCCTTACATCTGTACCTCCAGAGTGACCCCTTACATCTGTACCTCCAGAGTGTCCCCTAAAATTTTCCAGAATGCTCCTCACATCCTCCAGAGTGCCTCCTTACATCTGTGCCTCCAGAGTGCTCCCTTACATCTGTACCCCCAGAGTGCTCCCTTACATCTGTACCCCCAGAGTGCTCCCTTACATCTGTACCTCTAGAGTGCTCCCTTACATCTGTACCTCTAGAGTGCTCCCTTACATCTGTACCTCCAGAGTGACCCCTTACATCTGTACCTCTAGAGTGTCCCCTAACATTTTCCAGAATGCTCCTCACATTCTCTAGAGTGCCTCCTTGCACCTGTGCCTCCAGAGTGCTTCCTTACATCTGTACCCCCAGAGTGCTCCCTTACATTTGTACCTCCAGAGTGCTCCTCACATCCTCCAGAGTGCCCCCTTACATCTGTGCCTCCAGAGTGCCCCCTTGCATCTGTGCCTCCAGAGTGCTCCCTTACATCTGTGCATCCAGAGTACCTCCTTACATCTGTGCCTCCAGAGTGCTCCCTTACATCTGTACCTCCAGAGTGACCCCTAACATTTTTAAGAGTGCTGCTCTCATCCCCAAGAGTGCCCCCTTACATCTGTGCCTCCAGAGTGTTCCCTTACATCTGTACCTCCAGAGTGACCCCTAACATTTTCCAGAGTGCTCCTCTCATCCTCCAGAGTGCCCCCTTACTTCTGTGCCTCCAGAGCGCTCCCTTACATCTGTACCTCTAGAGTGCTCCTTACATCCTCCAAAGTGTCCCCTTACATCTGTACCTCTAGAGTGCTCCTTACATTCTCCAGAGTGCCCCCTTACATCTGTGCCTCCAGAATGCCCCTTTACATCTGTACCACCAGAGTGCCCCTCCTTACATCTGCACCTCCAGAGTGTCCCATAACATTTTCCAGAGTGCTCCTCACATCCTCCAGAGTGCCCCCTTACATTTGTGCATCCAAAGTGCCCTCTTACATCTGTGCCTCCAGTGTGACCCCTAACATTTTCCAGAGTGCTCCTCACATCCTCCAGAGTGCCCCCTTACATCTGTGCCTCTAGAGTGCCTCCTTACATCTGTGCCTCCAGTGTGACCCCTAACATTTTCCAGAGTGTTTCTCACATCCCCCAGAGTGCCCCTTTACCTCTGTGCCACCAGGGTGCCCCCTTACATCTGTACTTCCAGAGTGTCTGCAACATTTTCCAGAGTGCTCCTCACATCCTCCAGAGTGGCCGCTTACATCTGTGCCTCCACAGCGCCCCCTTACATCTGTACCTTTAGAGTGCCCCCTAACATTTTCCAGAGTGCTCCTCACATCCCCCAGAGTGCCCCTTTACATCTGTACCACCAGGGTGCCCCCTTACATCTGTACTTCCAGAGTGTTCACAACATTTTCCAGAGTGCTCCTCACATCCTCCAGAGTGCCCGCTTACATCTGTGCCTCCAGAGTGTCCCCTTACATCTGTGCCTCCAGAGCGCCCCCCTACATCTGTGCCTCCAGAGCGCCCCCTTACATCTGTGCCTCCTAGAGCGCTCCCTTACATCTGTACCTCTAGAGTGCTCCTCACATCCTCCAGAGTGCCCCCTTACATCTGTGCCTCCAGTGTGCCTGCTTACATCTGTGCCTCCAGAGTGCCCCCTTACATCTGTACCTTCAGAGTGTCCACTTACATCTGTACCTCCAAAGTGTCCCTAAACATTTTCCAGAGTGCTCCTCATATCCTCCAGAGTGCCCCCTTACATGTGTGCCTCCAGAGTGTCCCCTTACATCTGTACTTCCAGAGTGCCCCCTAACATTTTCATGAGTGCACCTCACATCCTCCAGAGTGCTCCCTTACATCTGTACCCCCAGAGTGCTCCTCATATCCTCCAGAGTGTCCCCTTACATCTGTACCTCCAGAGTGCTCCTCATATCCTCCAGAGTGTCCCCTTTACCTCTGTGCCACCAGGGTGCCCCCTTACATCTTTACTTCCAGAGTGTCTGCAACATTTTCCAGAGTGCTCCTCACATCCTCCAGAGTGGCCGCTTACATCTGTGCCTCCAGAGTGTCCCCTTACATCTGTGCCTCCACAGCGCCCCCTTACATCTGTACCTTCAGAGTGCCCCCTAACATTTTCCAGAGTGCTCCTCACATCCCCCAGAGTGCCCGCTTACATCTGTGCCTCCAGAGCGCCCCCCTACATCTGTGCCTCCAGAGCGCCCCCTTTCATCTGTGCCTCCTAGAGCGCTCCCTTACATCTGTGCCTCCAGAGTGCCCCTTTACATCTGTGCCTCCAGAGCTCCCCCTTACATCTGTGCCTCCTAGAGCGCTCCCTTACATCTGTACCTCTAGAGTGCTCCTCACATCCTCCAGAGTGCCCCCTTACATCTGTGCCTCCAGTGTGCCTGCTTACATCTGTGCCTCCAGAGTGCCCCCTTACATCTGTACCTTCAGAGTGTCCACTTACATCTGTACTTCCAAAGTGTCCCTAAACATTTTCCAGAGTGCTCCTCATATCCTCCAGAGTGCCCCCTTATATGTGTGCCTCCAGAGTGCTCCCTTACATCTGTACCTCCAGAGTGCTCCTCATATCCTCCAGAGTGTCCCCTTACATCTGTACCTCCAGAGTGCTCCTCATATCCTCCAGAGTGTCCCCTTACATCTGTGCCTCCAGAGTGCCTCCCAACATATTCCAGAGTGCTCCTCACTTCCTTCAGAGTGCCCCTAACATATTCCAGAGTGCTCCTCACATCCTCTAGCATGCCCCCCTACATCTGTGCCTCCAGAGTGCCCCCTTACACCTGTGCCTCCAGAGTGCCCCCTTTCATCGTCCAGCGTGACCCCTTAGTAGTACTAAGGGGGCACTTTAAAAGAATGAAAAGGGCACTCAGGAGGATCTAAGGGGGCACTCTGGCTGTACTAAGTTAGTACCACCAGAGTTCTCCCTTAGATCCTTCAGAGTGCCCCCTTAAATCCTCCTCCTTAATGCACCCTTACATTCTCATCCAGAGTGCCCCCTTACATCCACCAGAGTACAGCCTCGACACTTTCCTGGTCCAGCTTGTGATATATAGTTCTATATTAACTCTACCTGTGGATTACTGTAGCTCCTTGTGTGCATTACTTCCTGCAGCAGGTGCCCCAGTCCTCCATCTCTGCTGTGAAGTGCAGGGAGGAGGAGGAAGAGGAGGAGTCCACTCATGTGAGCCCTGAAGCATCTGCTGCTATTTTCCTAGCCTTGGATCAGGGCTTCCTCACTGCCAGCGCCAGACCCACTCTTTGCCACCTGAGTCTTAGCAGCATTCAGGCAGTTCTGAGCTGACAGTGGGCCGTCTTGAGGCCCCCCACAGTAGCGGAATGCAAGGGCCCGGTCACAAGTGTGACATTTGCCGCCCTGGTAGTTCCGCCACTGACACACACAGTATATCTCCCCATTGTAGGATGAGCAGAGATCAATTACTATGGGGGAAATCTGCCCATTGCACTGTGGGAGGGCCAAAGAAATTCTATTGAAGGAGAGGCAGAGATAAAAGCTACTGCAGGGAAATTTGATCATTGTGGGAGGGGCAGAGACACAAACTACTGCAGGGAATCTCACCATTGTGGGAGGGGCAGAGACACAAACTACTGCAGGCAATCTCACCATTGTGGGAGGGGCAGAGACACAAAGTACTGTAGGGAAATATCCCTATTGTGGGAGTGGCAGAAACACAAACTACTGCAGCAAATCTCACCATTGTGGTAGGTAGCAGAGACGCAAACTACTGCGAGGAACCCTCACTAATGTGGAAGGGGCCAAGACACAAACTACTGCAGGGAATCTCCCCATTGTGGGAGGGGCAGAGACACAAACTACTGCAGGTAATCTCACTATTGTGGGAGGGGCAGAGACACAAACTACTGCAGGAAATATCATCATTGTGGGAGGGGCAGAGAGAGAAACTACTGTGAGGAACCATCACTAATGTGGAAGGGGCAGAGACACAAACTACTGCAGGCAAATCGCACCATTATGGGAGGGGCCAAGACACAAACTACTGCATGGGAATCTTACTATTGTGGGAGGGGCAGAGACACAAACTACTGCAGGGAAAGCTCACTATTGTGGGAGGGGCAGAGACACTAATGTAGGGGAATATCCCTATTGTGGGAGGAGAAGGAGACACAAACTACTGCAGGAAATATCAGTATTGTGGGAGGCGGCAGAGACAGAAACTACTGTGAGGAACCCTCACTAATGTGGAAGGGGCAGAGACACAAACTACTGCAGGAAAATCTCACCATTGTGGGAGGGGCAGAGACACAAACTACTGCAGGGAATCTCACCATTGTGGGAGGGGCAGAAACACAAACTACTGCAGGGAAATCTCACCATTGTGGGAGGGGCAGAGACACAAACTACTGCAGGGAATCTCACCATTGTGGGAGGGGCAGAAACACAAACTACTGCAGGGAAATCTCAACATTGTGGGAGGGGCAGAGGCACAAACTACTGCAGGGAAATCTCACCATTGTGGGAGGGGCAGAGACACAAAGTACTGTAGGGAAATATTCCTATTTTGGGAGGGGCAGAGACACAAACTACTGCAGGGAAAACTCACCATTATAGGAGGGGCCAAGACACAAACTACTGCAGGGAATCTCACCATCGTGCTAGGGGCAGAGGCATAAACTGCTGAAGGGAATCTCCCCATTGTGGGAGGGGCAGAGACAGAAACTACTACAGGGAAATCTCACTATTGTGGGAGGGGCAGAGAGAGAAACTACTGCAGGGAAAGCTCACCATTGCAGGAGGGGCAGAGACAGAAACTACTGCAGGGAATCTCACGATTGTGGGAGGGGCAGACACACAAATTAATGTAGGGAACTATCCTTATTGTGGGAGGGGCAGAGGCATAAACTACTGCAGGGAATCTCACCATCATGGGAGGGGCAGAGGTTTAAACTACTGCAGGGAATCTCACCATTGTGGGAGGGGCAGAGGCACAAACTATTGCAGGAAATCTCACTATTGTGAGAGGGGCAGAGACACAAACTCCTGCAGGGAATCTCACCATTGTGGGAGGGGCAGAGACACAAAGTACTTTAGGGAAATATCCCTATTGTGGGAGGGGCAGAGACACAAACTACTGCAGGGTAATCTCACCATTATAGGAGGGGCCAAGACACAAACTACTGCAGGGAATCTCACCATCGTGGGAGGGGCAGAGGCATAAACTACTGCAGGGAATCTCACCATTGTGGGAGGGGCAGAGGTATAAACTACTGCAGGGAATCTCACCATTGTGGGAGGGGCAGAGACAGAAAGTACTGCAGGGAAATATCCCTATTGTGGGAGGGGCAGAGACACAAACTACTGCAGGAAATATCATCATTTAGAGAGGCGGCAGAGACAGAAACTACTGTGAGGAACCCTCATTAATGTGGGAGGGGCAGAGACACAAACTACTGCAGGGAAATCTCATCATTGTGGGAGGAGCAGAGACACAAACTACTGTAGGGAAATCTCATCATTGCAGGAAAGGTTAATAAGATACAAGGAGAAATGTTTTCTGGGACTTTCAATGAGGATTTATGGGGTCATTCAACTCCCCTCCTCCATCCCGATTTTGGTACAAAAAATGTTTATGAATAAAAAACTCTTGTCTTCCATTACCTTTGTTTCACTTTGTTTTTCACAGGCCCTCCCTTACAATTGGGGCACCTTGTCCCATCTGCATCCTTCTCTCCTGTTCACCACCATCACCCCCACTTGTGACCCACCTGGGGCGCTGCTTTGGGCTGGTTGTGCGTCGCCATAAAGGGCCCCCTCGGCTCCGGGGATGGTATTACTGGCCGACCTGGCTTTCTTGGCGGTGTCGCCATTGCGCATACATGTATGTAAGTTGGTGGGTCAGATGTATATATGTGATGGGACATGTTTTACATTTTCCCACCTTTTCTTTTGAACTTTTTTCAAATGTGGTCTTTTCATATTCATAGGTGACCCTTGAGGTCTTGCTCCTGAAGAGTGACATAAAGGTCCCGAAACGCGTAGAGCTTACAACTACCTAAAGGTGTACCTAATCAATAACTAGTTATGGACGTTCCAACCCATTTGTGCTCTCTTGATTCTCTTCATTTATACTTTGTAAACATTGGTATCTCAGTACATTATATGTTATATGCTATTGTGCTTTCTCATATATTACTTACTTGCAAACGAGTCCATGTTGGACCGCTTATTGAGATATAATATTAAGTATTTATATTGACCTTGTGTAATGCCATGTGGAAATACACTACCTTTTTACAATTAAATTTGTTTTTTGCCCCATATCTACAGCTTCCGTGTGCCTCACTCAAAGTCCCGCCCTACGTTCTATTCATAAACATTTATTGCAGGAAAGGTAGCAACACCAACAGTTGCAGAGAAATATTACTATTGCAAGAGGAACAGAGACACAAACTTCTGTGGGGAACCCTCACTATTGTGGGAGGGGCAGAGACACAAACAACTGCAGGGAAATCTCACCATTATGGGAGGGGCCAAGACACAAACTACTGCAGGGAATCTCACCATCGTGGGAGGGGCAGAGGCATAAACTACTGCAGGGAATCTCACCATTGTGGGAGGGGCAGAAACACAAACTACTGCAGGGAATATTCTCATTGTGGGAGAGGCAGAGACAGAAACTACTGCAGGGAATCTCACCATTGTGGGAGGGGCAGGAGCACAAAATATTGTAAGGTTTTTGTCAGGGGAAAATATTAGATAAATGTGACCTTAAAAAATCCATCAGTCACTTGAAAAATCCTTATGAAAGTTCCCTGCAATATAAGAGATAATATACTCAGCTATCTATCAGTATGTGTCTTCTGGTGGGTCACCTGCTGGGTCCTGTAGTGTCATAGGGATCAGAGGATGAAACCAAAGCATGCAGTGTGGGACACACTCCCGGAAGTATTGAATGCTGAAGAGTCTTTTGGAGGTTGCATCACTGGAATGGAGAAGAGGATGGAGACATGGGCCACCAGTAGGGATGAGCTTCGAGTTCGAGTCGAACTCATGTTCGACTCGAACATTGGCTGTTCGCAAGTTCGCCGAACAGCGAACAATTTGGGGTGTTCGCGGCAAATTCGAATGCCGCGGAACACCCTTTAAAAGTCTATGGGAGAAATCAAAAGTGCTAATTTTAAAGGCTTATATGCAAGTTATTGTCATAAAAAGTGTTTGGGGACCTGGGTCCTGCCCCAGGGGACATGGATCAATGCAAAAAAAAGTTTTAAAAACAGCCGTTTTTTCAGGAGCAGTCATTTTAATAATGCTTAAAGTCAAACAATAAAAGTGTAATATCCCTTTAAATTTCGTACCTGGGGGGTGTCTATAGTATGCCTGTAAAGGGGCGCATGTTTCCCGTGTATAGAACAGTCTGACAGCAAAATTACATTTCGAAGGAAAAAAAAACATTTAAAACTACCCGCGGCTATTGCATTGCCGACAATACACATAGAAGTTCATTGATAAAAACGGCATGGGATGTCCCACAGGGAAACCCCAAACCAAAATTAAAAAAAAAAAAATGATGTGGGAGTCCCCCTAAATTCCATACCAGGCCCTTCAGGTCTGGTATGGATATTAAGGGGAACCCCGGCCAAAATTTTTAAAAAAAAATGATGTGGGGTTCCCCCTAAATTCCATACCAGACCTGGTATGGATTTTAAGGGGAACCCCGTGCCAAAAAAAAAAAAAAACTGCGTGGGGTCCCCCCAAAAATCCATACCAGACCCTTATCCGAGCACGCAACCTGGCAGGCCGCAGGAAAAGGGGAGGGAGGAGAGTGCGGCCCCCCCCTCCTGAACCGTACCAGGCCACATGCCCTCAACATTGGGAGGGTGCTTTGGGGTAGCCCCCCAAAACACCTTGTCCCCATGTTGATGAGGACAAGGGCCTCATCCCCACAACCCTGGCCGGTGGTTGTGGGGGTCTGCGGGCGGGGGGCTTATCGGAATCTGGAAGCCCCCTTTAACAAGGGGACCCCCAGATCCCGCCCCCCCCGTGTGAAATGGTAAGGGGGTACTTACCCCTACCATTTCACTAAAAAAGTGTCAAAAAAGTGAAAAATGACAAGAGACAGTTTTTGACAATTCCTTTATTTAAATGCTTCTTCTTTCTTCTTTCTTCTATCTTCCTTCATCTTCTTCTTCTTCTTCTGGTTCTTCTGGTTCTTCCTCCGGCGTTCTCGTCCAGCATCTCCTCCGCGGCGTCTTCTATCTTCTTCTCCTCGGGCCGCTCTGCACCCATGGCATTGGGGGGAGGCTCCCGCTCTTCTCTTCATCTTCTTCTTCATCCTCTTCTCTTCTTCCTTCTTCTCTTCTTCATTTTCTTCTCCGGGCCGCTCTGCATCCATGCTGGCATGGAGGGAGGCTCCCGCTGTGTGACAGCGTCTCCTCATCTGACGGTTCTTAAATAACGGGGGGCGGGGCCACCCAGTGACCCCGCCCCCTCTGACGCACGGGACATGACGGGACTTCCCTGTGGCATTCCCCGTGACGTCACAGGGAAGTCCCGTCAAGTCACCGTGCGTCAAAGGGGGCGGGGTCACCGGGTGGCCCCGCCCCTGTTATTTAAGAACCGTCAGATGAGGAGACGCCGTCACACAGCGGGAGCCTCCCTCCATGCCAGCATGGATGCAGAGCGGCCCGGAGAAGAAAATGAAGAAGAGAAGAAGAGAAGAGGAGAAGAAAAGAAGAAGAGAAGAAGATGAAGAGAAGAGCGGGAGCCTCCCCCCAATGCCATGGGTGCGGAGCGGCCAGAGGAGAAGAAGATAGAAGATGCCACGGAGGAGATGCTGGACGAGAACGCCGGAGGAAGAACCAGAAGAACCAGAAGAAGAAGAAGAAGAAGATGAAGGAAGATAGAAGAAAGAAGATAGAAGAAAGAAGAAGCATTTAAATAAAGGAATTGTCAAAAACTGTCTCTTGTCATTTTTAACATTTTTGACACTTTTTTAGTGAAATGGTAGGGGTAAGTACCCCCTTACCATTTCACACAGGGGGGGGCCGGGATCTGGGGGTCCCCTTGTTAAAGGGGGCTTCCAGATTCCGATAAGCCCCCCGCCCGCAGACCCCCACAACCACTGGCCAGGGTTGTGGGGATGAGGCCCTTGTCCTCATCAACATGGGGACAAGGTGTTTTGGGGGGCTACCCCAAAGCACCCTCCCAATGTTGAGGGCATGTGGCCTGGTACGGTTCAGGAGGGGGGGCGCACTCTCGTCCCCCCCTCTTTTCCTGCGGCCTGCCAGGTTGCGTGCTCGGATAAGGGTCTGGTATGGATTTTTGGGGGGACCCCACGCCGTTTTTTTTTTTTTTTTTGGCGCGTGGTTCCCCTTAAAATCCATACCAGACCTGAAGGGTCTGGTATGGAATTTAGGGGGAACCCCACGTCATTTTTTTTTTTTTAATTTTGGCCGGGGTTCCCCTTAATATCCATACCAGACCTGAAGGGCCTGGTATGGAATTTAGGGGGACTCCCACATCATTTTTTTTTTTTTTTAATTTTGGTTCGGGGTTTCCCTGTGGGGAATTCCCATGTCGTTTTTATCAATGAACTTCTATGTGTATTGTCCGCAATGCAATAGCCGCGGGTAGTTTTAAATGGGTTTTTTTTTCCTTCGAAATGTCATTTTGCTGTCAGACTGTTCTAAACACGGGAAACATGCGCCCCTTTACAGGCATACTATAGACACCCCCCAGGTACGAAATTTAAAGGGATATTACACTTTTATTGTTTGACTTTAAGCATTATTAAAATCACTGCTCCTGAAAAAACGGCCGTTTTTAAAACTTTTTTTTGCATTGATCCTTGTCCCCTGGGGCAGGACCCAGGTCCCCAAACACTTTTTATGACAATAACTTGCATATAAGCCTTTAAAATTAGCACTTTTGATTATTCATGTTCGTGTCCCATAGACTTTAACGGTGTTCGCATGTTCGAGCGAACTTTTTTCCTGTTCGCATGTTCTGGTGCGAACCGAACAGGGGGGTGTTCGGCTCATCCCTAGCCACCAGAGATGTGAGTATAATATCTCTTCTTTTGCAGGACTTCATTAGCTGCACTTTTTAGGCAGCGGACAAGATTGTTTTAAGGGCTTATGTTATTTTTAGCAAAAATTGTCGGCAACTTGATTGCTTCTTCTTAAATCTTTATTGAGCACTAACAGCAGTGCGACATCTAAAACGCTAACATGTTTCGGCCGGAGCCTTCCTCATAGCATCAAGGCTTCGGCCGAAATATGTTAGCAATTTAGATGTCGCACTGCTGTTAGTGCTCAATAAAGATTTAAGAAGAAGCAATGGAGTTTCCGGCATTTTTTGCTACTTTGATGTCTATGGGACACAACACGCCTGAGCACCGTTATTCAGCTCATCATTCTACAATCATTCTGTAGAGCTTGGGTGAATTTGGATGTCGTACTGCTGTTTGCTTCTTCTTAAATCTTTATTGAGCACTAACAGCAGTACAACATCTAATTTGCTAACATGTTTCGGCCGGAGCCTTCCTCATAGCATCAAGGCTCCGGCCAAAACATGTTAGCAATTTAGATGTCGCACTGCTGTTAGTGCTCAATAAAGATTTAAGAAGAAGCAATCGAGTTGCCGGCATTTTTTTGCTATTTTGATGTCTATGGGACACAGCAAGCCTGAGCACCGTTATTCAGCTCATCATTCTGATCCTATTAGTACTGCAGGCAGCTGTAGTATTTACAAGTTAGCGTAGTGCATCCTCTGCACAGTGTGCACCTAAAGCTACCTGAAGAAAATTGGTGGTGTTCTTCTGATCCTATTAGTACCGCAGGCAGCTGCAGTATTTACAAGTTAGTGTAGTGTGTCCTCTGCACAGTGTGCACCTAAAGCTACCTGAATAAAATTGGTGGTGTTCTTCTGATCCTATTAATACCACAGGCAGGCAGCTACAGTATTTACAGTTAGTGTACTGTGCCCTCTGCACAGTGTGCACCTAAAGCTACCTGAATAAAAGTGGTGGTGTTCTTCTGATCCTATTAATACCACAGGCAGGCAGCTACAGTATTTACAGCTAGTGTACTGTGTCCTCTGCACAGAGTGCACCTAAAGCTACCTGAACACAATTGCTGTTGTTCTGCTCCTATTAATACCACAGGCAGGCAGCTACAGTATTTACAGTTAGTGTACTGTGTCCTCTGCACAGTGTGCACCTTAAGCTACCTGAAGAAAATTGGTGGTGTTCTTCTGATCCTATTAATACCACAGGCAGGCACATACAGTATTTATAGTTAGTGTACTGTGTCCTCTGCACAGCGTGCACCTAAACTTGATTGCTTCTTCTTAAATCTTTATTGAGCACTAACAGCAGTGCGACATCTAAAACGCTAACATGTTTCGGCCGGAGCCTTCCTCATAGCATCAAGGCTCTGGCCGAAACATGTTAGCAATTTATTGTCACACTGCTGTTAGTGCTCAATAAAGATTTAAGAAGAAGCAATCGAGTTGCCGGCATTTTTTTGCTATTTTGATGTCTATGGGACACAACAAGCCTGAGCACTGTTATTCAGCTCATCATTCTACAATCATTCGGTAGAGCTTGGGTGAGTTTTTGTCTACATTACTGTGTTATATTTAGGTTAGCAGAATAGATTTCAATTGTTATGGTTAGGTTAGGGTTATCGACAAGTTAGAGGACATTCAGGCTTCATGTGCCGAACACTCGGGATGAGCTTCGAGTTTGAGTCGAACCCATGTTCAACGTGAACATTGCATGTTCGACCGTTTGTCGAATTATGAACGATATGGGCCGTTCCCCCCAAATTCGAGTGGCGTGTCACAGCCCATAAATCACTGCGGCTTTGCAGTGCGTTGCTGGCTGATGATTGGCTAAGCATGCACTATGACCCGCATGCTTGGCCAATCACAGCGCCGTCTGTACAGAGAGCCGTAATTGGCCAAAGCCAGGGTAGCTTTGGCCAATTATGGCTCAGGGGGTTTAGTACACGCCCCACACTATATAAGGCCGCCTGCACGTCGGCCCTGTGTAGTGTGTTCCGGCGTTGAGAGAGAGAAAGAGAGGCGAGTCAGTTAGCTGCACTTACAGTGTATTGTGTATATATATATACATCCTAGGTGTTGTGTGTATATATATATATATATATATATATATATATATATATATATATGCACTGTATTCAGTTTAGCTAGATCAGTTCCTGTTATTCTCTTCCTACTGACAGGTAGGCAGGTGTTTTTACAGTATTTACAGCTACCTGAAGAAAATTGCTGGTGTTTTTCTGATCCTATTAGTCCTATTAGCTACAGTATACAGTTAGTGTAGTGCGTCCTCTGCACAGTGTGCACCTAAAGCTACCTGAAGAAAATTGCTGGTGTTCTTCTGATCCTATTAGTACCACAGGCAGCTGTAGTATTTACAAGTTAGTGTAGTGCGTCCTCTGCACAGCATGCACCTAAAGCTACCTGAAGAAAGTTGGTGGTGTTCTTCTGATCCTATTAGTACCACAGGCAGCTGCAGTATTTACAAGATAGTGTAGTGCGTCCTCTGCACAGTGTGCACCTAAAGCTACTTGAAGAAAATTGGTGGTGTTCTTCTGATCCTATTAGTACCGCAGGCAGCTGTAGTATTTACAAGTTAGCGTAGTGCATCCTCTGCACAGTGTTCACCTAAGGCTACCTGATGAAAATTGGTGGTGTTCTTCTGATCCTATTAGTACCACAGGCAGGCAGCTGCAGTATTTACAAGTTAGTGTAGTGTGTCCTCTGCACAGTGTGCACCTAAAGCTACCTGAAGACAATTGCTGTTGTTCTGCTGCTATTAATACCACAGGCAGGCAGCTACAGTATTTACAGTTAGTGTACTGTGCCCTCTGCACAGTGTGCACCTAAAGCTACCTGAATAAAATTGGTGGTGTTCTTCTGATCCTATTAATACCGCAGGCAGGCAGCTACAGTATTTACAGTTAGTGTACTGTGTCCTCTGCACAGCGTGCACCTAAAGCTACCTGAAGACAATTGCTGTTGTTCTGCTCCTATTAATACTACAGGCAGGCAGTTGATTCTGCTAGCTGCAGTATCAGTATATATATACATCCCAGCTAGGGATGAGCCGAACACCCCGGGGTTCGGTTCGCACCAGAACCTGCGAACGGACCGAAAATTCGCACGAACGTTAGAACCCCATTGACGTCTATGGGACTCGAACGTTCGAAATCAAAAGTGCTAATTTTAAATCTAATTTGCATGGTATTGTCCTAAAAAGGGTTTGGGGACCCGGGTCCTGCCCCAGGGGACATGTATCAATGCAAAAAAAAACTTTTAAAAACGTCCGTTTTTTCGGGAGCAGTGATTTTAATGATGCTTAAAGTAAAAAAGAAAAGTGAAATATTCCTTTAAATATCATACCTGGAGGGTGTCTATAGTATGCCTGTAAAGTGGCGCGTGTTTCCCGTGTTTAGAACAGTCCCTGCACAAAATGTCATTTTTAAAGGAAAAAATCTCATTTAAAACTGCTTGCGGGTTTAATGTAAGGTCGGGTCCTGGCAATATGGATGAAAATCAGTGAGACAAATGGCATGGGTACCCCCAGTCCATTACCAGGCCCTTTGGGACTTGTATGGATATTAAGGGGAACCCCGCACCCAAATTAAAATAAGGAAAGGTGTGGGGCCACCAGGCCCTATATACTCTGAACAGCAGTATACAGGTGGTGCAAACAAGACAGGGACTGTAGGTTTGTTGTTAAGTAGAATCTGTTTGTAATTTTGAACTGGTACATTTTTAACGTGTTTAGCTCCAACCAAAAAATCTTTTTTAAGCTTTTTGGAAAACATAAGGAAGGGTTATCACCCCTGTGACATTTGTTTTGCTGTCTGTCATCCTCTTCAGAAGATTTCACCTCACTTTTTGTCCCAATGACAAATGTTTTTTGAAAATTTGGGTTTTTTTGTGGAACAAGGATTGGAAAGCATCAGTGGAAAGGAGAAATGTTTTTCCCATATTAACTCTTACAGGAGAGAATTTCCCTTCCTAGGGGTAGATTTCATCTCACTTCCTGTTGTCTCCTTCCGTTTGCAAGTAGGAGTCGTTTGTAAGTTAGATGTTTGAAAGTAGGGGCCTGCCCTATATACTCAGCAGAAATTTGGGCCTTAGGTGTTGTTGTGGCCACAACACTGTAAGCCCTCACAGGGCCCTGCTGTGAAATATTAGATCAAGAATTGTAATTACTTGCCCCTGCTGAGCAGTGGCAGAAAAATTGGGCCTATGGTGCTGGTGGTGGTGCTGGTGCCACAACACTGTAAGTCCTCACTCGCTCTTGGTGGGTGCAGAAATGGACCCTGCTGTGAAATATTAGATCAAGAATAGTAATTACATGCCCCTGTTGAACAAGGGCAGAAAAATTGGGTCTTTGGTGGTGGTGGTAGTGCTGGTGCCACAACACTGTAAGTCCTCACTCGCTCTTGGTGGGTGCAGAAATGGACCCTGCTGTGAAATATTAGATCAAGAATAGTAATTACATGCCCCTGTTGAACAAGGGCAGAAAAATTGGGCCTTTGGTGGTGGTGGTGGTGCTGGTGCCACAACACTGTAAGTCCTCACATACACTCTAGTTGGAATGCAGAAACGAGCCCTGCTGCAAAGTATTGCATCAAAAATTGTAACTACACGCCCCTGTTAAACAGGGGCTGAAAAATTGGGCCTTAGGCACTGGTGCTGGTGCCACAACACTGCAACCCCTCACAGATACTCTAGTTGGAACGCAGAAACGAGCCCTGCTGCAAAGTATTGCATCAAAAATTGTAATTACACGCCCCCGTCAAACAGGGGCTGAAAAATTGGGCCTTAAGCACTGGTGCTGGTGCCACAACACTGCAACCCCTCACAGATACTCTAGTTGGAACGCAGAAACGAGCCCTGCTGCAAAGTATTGCATCAAAAATTGTAATTACACGCCCCTGTTAAACAGGGGCTGAAAAATTGGGCCTTAGGCACTGGTGCTGATGCCACAACACTGCAACCCCTCACAGATACTCTAGTTGGTACGCAGAAACGAGCCCTGCTGCAAAGTATTGCATCAAAAATTGTAATTACACGCCCCTGTTAAACAGGGGCTGAAAAATTGGGCCTTAGGCACTGGTGCTGGTGCCACAACACTGCAACCCCTCACAGATACTCTAGTTGGAACGCAGAAACGAGCCCTGCTGCAAAGTATTGCATCAAAAATTGTAATTACACGCTCTTGTTAAACAGGGGCTGAAAAATTGGGCCTTAGGCACTGGTGGTGGCGCCCAGAACCAAAAATGTTCTTACAAGCTATCAGCGTGATCATTGAGGAGGAAGAGGATAATTACTCAGGGATAGTCACTCAGCATCAGCATAGGCAGTCTTTGAAGGGATCTGAGATTTCAAAAAAAATTATTCGGTTACATCAGCATCAGGTGCTTGGTAGCTGGTGGTGATCCAAGACTGATTTATTTTTATGAAGGTCAGTCGATCGACCGAGTCGGTGGACAGACGCACCCTGAGATCATTTACAAAGCCTCCAGCAGCACTGAATGTGCGTTCCGAAAGAACGCTGGATGCAGGACAGGCCAGTAGCTCAATTGCATACTGTGCAAGCTTTGGCCAGTGATCCATCCTCAAGACCCAGTAACCCAGAGGATTTTCGGTGGGAAAGGTGTCCAAGTCAGATCTTGCCCCTAGGTATTCCTGCACCATGTTAAACAGACGCTGGCGATGATTGCTGGAACCGATCATACCTTGGGGCTGCGGACCAAAAAATTGTCTGAACGCATCGGTCAGACGGCCACCTTCTCCACCGCTCCTTCTTTGACTGACCGAAGCCTCAGCAACACGTTGTCCAGAAACAGGAGTTTGTAACCTCCCAGTCTCTGGGAACGCGTTGCACAGACCTTTCTGCAAGGCCTCCCGAAGATGTTTCATACTCTGCTCCCTCTGTGATGGCAATATAAGGTCCGCAACCTTACCCTTGTAACGTGGATCAAGGAGGGTTGCCAGCCAGTATTGGTCCTTCTCCTTGATACCACGAATACGAGGATCCGCAGCCACCTCCTCCCAGCCACGTACAAGTCCATGTGTTTCTTGGGACTGATCCCTTAAAGACTGCTGCTGATGCTGAGTGCCAGGCTCCACCTCCATACTGACACAATCTTCCTCCTCCTCCTCCTCCTCCTCCTCCTCCTCTTCCTGTGTGATCGGTGGGCACGCAGGAACACTGTCTGGATAAAGGGGGCCTTGAGAGCTAAGGAAGTCCTCCTCTTCCTGCCTCTGTTCTGCCTCAAGTGCCCTGTCCATTATTCCACGCAGCGTGTGCTCCAACAGGTGGACAGGGGGGACAGTGTCACTGATGCATGCACTGTCAATGCTCACCATCCTCGTGGCCTCCTCAAATGGTGACAGGACAGTGCATGCATCCCTGATCATGGCCCACTGGCGTGGGGAAAAAAAAACAAGCTCCCCTGACCCTGTCCTGGTGCCATAGTCGCACAGGTACTCATTGATGGCCCTCTGCTGCGTGTGCAGCTGCTGCAGCATGGCCAACGTTGAGTTCCACCTGGTGGGCATGTCACAGATTAGGCGGTTCTTGGGCAGGTTAAACTCCTTTTGGAGGTCCGCCAGCTGAGCACTGGCATTATATGACCGGCGGAAATGCACACAGACTTTCCTGGCCTGCCTCAGGACATCCTGTAAGCCCGGGTACCTGCCCAAAAACCGCTGCACCGCCAAGTTAAGGACGTGAGCCAAACAGGGCACATGGGTCATTTGTCCCTGTCGGAGGGCAGAGAGGAGGTTGGTGCATTGTCGCAAACCACCATTCCTGCCTTAAGTTGGCATGGCGTCAACCACCTCTGAACCTGCCCCTGCAGAGCTGACAGAACCTCTGCCCCAGTGTGGCTCTTGTCCTCCAAGCACACCAGCTCAAGCACCGCATGGCATCTTTTGGCCTGCGTACTTGCGTAGCCCCTTGAACGGCTACGGAGCACCGCTGGTTCCGAGGAAAAAGCACAGGAAGAGGTCATGGAGGAAGAAGAAGAGGAGGGGGTGGAGGAGAGATGTGTGTCACAATCATTAGTAGTGGCATTTTGGAGGCGCGGTGGCGGAACAACCTCCAACACTACTGCACCTTGTCCTGCATCCTTCCCAGCTGCCAGCAGAGTCACCCAATGCGCCGTGAAACTTAGGTAACGTCCCTGTCCATGCCTGCTGGACCATGAGTCAGCGGTAATATGCACCTTACCACTGACCGCCCTGTCCAGCGATGCATGGACATTGCCTTGCACATGCCGGTAGAGAGCTGGAATCGCCTTCCGTGAGAAAAAGTGGCGTTTGGGTACCTGCCACTGAGGAACCGCACATTCCACAAACTCACGGAAGGGGGCAGAGTCTACCAACTGAAAAGGCAGCAGTTGAAGTGCTAGCAATTTTGCCAAGCTAGCATTCAACCGCTGGGCATGTGGATGGCTGGGAGCAAACTTCTTTCGGCGGTGCAGCAGCTGGGGCAGGGAAATTTGCCTGGTACAATCTGACTGCAACCCCTCACAGATACTCTAGTTGGTACGCAGAAACGAGCCCTGCTGCAAAGTATTGCATCAAAAATTGTAATTACACGCCCCTGTTAAACAGGGGCTGAAAAATTGGGCCTTAGGCACTGGTGCTGGTGCCACAACACTGCAACCCCTCACAGATACTCTAGTTGGAACGCAGAAACGAGCCCTGCTGCAAAGTATTGCATCAAAAATTGTAATTACACGCTCTTGTTAAACAGGGGCTGAAAAATTGGGCCTTAGGCACTGGTGGTGGCGCCCAGAACCAAAAATGTTCTTACAAGCTATCAGCGTGATCATTGAGGAGGAAGAGGATAATTACTCAGGGATAGTCACTCAGCATCAGCATAGGCAGTCTTTGAAGGGATCTGAGATTTCAAAAAAAATTATTCGGTTACATCAGCATCAGGTGCTTGGTAGCTGGTGGTGATCCAAGACTGATTTATTTTTATGAAGGTCAGTCGATCGACCGAGTCGGTGGACAGACGCACCCTGAGATCATTTACAAAGCCTCCAGCAGCACTGAATGTGCGTTCCGAAAGAACGCTGGATGCAGGACAGGCCAGTAGCTCAATTGCATACTGTGCAAGCTTTGGCCAGTGATCCATCCTCAAGACCCAGTAAACCAGAGGATTTTCGGTGGGAAAGGTGTCCAAGTCAAGTCTTGCCCCTAGGTATTCCTGCACCATGTTAAACAGACGCTGGCGATGATTGCTGGAACCGATCATACCTTGGGGCTGCGGACCAAAAAGTTGTCTGAACGCATCGGTCAGACGGCCACCTTCTCCACCGCTCCTTCTTTGACTGACCGAAGCCTCAGCAACACGTTGTCCAGAAACAGGAGTTTGTAACCTCCCAGTCTCTGGGAACGCGTTGCACAGACCTTTCTGCAAGGCCTCCCGAAGATGTTTCATACTCTGCTCCCTCTGTGATGGCAATATAAGGTCCGCAACCTTACCCTTGTAACGTGGATCAAGGAGGGTTGCCAGCCAGTATTGGTCCTTCTCCTTGATACCACGAATACGAGGATCCTTACGCAGGCTTTGCAGGATCAGGGAGGCCATGCAGCGTAGGTTTGCTGAGGCATTCGGTCCGGAGTCCTCTGGGTCACTAAGGACAACATGATCCGCAGCCACCTCCTCCCAGCCACGTACAAGTCCATGTGTTTCTTGGGACTGATCCCTTAAAGACTGCTGCTGATGCTGAGTGCCAGGCTCCACCTCCATACTGACACAATCTTCCTCCTCCTCCTCCTCCTCCTCCTCCTCCTCTTCCTGTGTGATCGGTGGGCACGCAGGAACACTGTCTGGATAAAGGGGGCCTTGAGAGCTAAGGAAGTCCTCCTCTTCCTGCCTCTGTTCTGCCTCAAGTGCCCTGTCCATTATTCCACGCAGCGTGTGCTCCAACAGGTGGACAGGGGGGACAGTGTCACTGATGCATGCACTGTCAATGCTCACCATCCTCGTGGCCTCCTCAAATGGTGACAGGACAGTGCATGCATCCCTGATCATGGCCCACTGGCGTGGGGAAAAAAAAACAAGCTCCCCTGACCCTGTCCTGGTGCCATAGTCGCACAGGTACTCATTGATGGCCCTCTGCTGCGTGTGCAGCTGCTGCAGCATGGCCAACGTTGAGTTCCACCTGGTGGGCATGTCACAGATTAGGCGGTTCTTGGGCAGGTTAAACTCCTTTTGGAGGTCCGCCAGCTGAGCACTGGCATTATATGACCGGCGGAAATGCACACAGACTTTCCTGGCCTGCCTCAGGACATCCTGTAAGCCCGGGTACCTGCCCAAAAACCGCTGCACCGCCAAGTTAAGGACGTGAGCCAAACAGGGCACATGGGTCATTTGTCCCTGTCGGAGGGCAGAGAGGAGGTTGGTGCATTGTCGCAAACCACCATTCCTGCCTTAAGTTGGCATGGCGTCAACCACCTCTGAACCTGCCCCTGCAGAGCTGACAGAACCTCTGCCCCAGTGTGGCTCTTGTCCTCCAAGCACACCAGCTCAAGCACCGCATGGCATCTTTTGGCCTGCGTACTTGCGTAGCCCCTTGAACGGCTACGGAGCACCGCTGGTTCCGAGGAAAAAGCACAGGAAGAGGTCATGGAGGAAGAAGAAGAGGAGGGGGTGGAGGAGAGATGTGTGTCACAATCATTAGTAGTGGCATTTTGGAGGCGCGGTGGCGGAACAACCTCCAACACTACTGCACCTTGTCCTGCATCCTTCCCAGCTGCCAGCAGAGTCACCCAATGCGCCGTGAAACTTAGGTAACGTCCCTGTCCATGCCTGCTGGACCATGAGTCAGCGGTAATATGCACCTTACCACTGACCGCCCTGTCCAGCGATGCATGGACATTGCCTTGCACATGCCGGTAGAGAGCCGGAATCGCCTTCCGTGAGAAAAAGTGGCGTTTGGGTACCTGCCACTGAGGAACCGCACATTCCACAAACTCACGGAAGGGGGCAGAGTCTACCAACTGAAAAGGCAGCAGTTGAAGTGCTAGCAATTTTGCCAAGCTAGCATTCAACCGCTGGGCATGTGGATGGCTGGGAGCAAACTTCTTTCGGCGGTGCAGCAGCTGGGGCAGGGAAATTTGCTTGGTACAATCTGACGTCGGTGTACCAAAAGCAGATTGCCCACAAGTACTTGGCTGTGACACACCTAATTCTACACCTTCATTCCTCTCAGTGCAGGTCTCAGAGAGGACTGAAGGTATAGTGGGGTTGGAGATCTCAGCTGATGAGGAGCAAGGAGAGGTCCTCTTTGTTCTTTGGTGTGGGTCTTTTAGATACGCTTGCCAACGAACTGCATGGCAGGTCAACATATGTCTGGTCAAGCATGTGGTACCCAAGCGGGAGATGTTTTGGCAACGCGAGATGCGCTTGAGACATATGTTGCAAATAGCAGCGGTGCGATCTGATGCACTCTTCTCAAAAAAGGCCCACACCAAAGAACTTTTTGAATAATGTGCAGAGACTGCAGCACCCTGCACATGTGGAGCTTTGGGGTGTGATGCAGTCAATGTGCTGCCCTTAGGCTGGCCCCTGGAGGGCATCCTGCCTCGTTGGTGATGTGCCTCCTCCTCCTCCTCTCTCCTATCAGGCACCCATGTTGAGTCAGTGACCTCATCATCCCCTCCCTCCTCATCACTGGAGCAAACCTGGCAGTATGCTGCAGCAGGGGGTGCATGACTGCCAGATTGCTGTCCTTCTTGGGCACCCCCTCTGTCTGTGCTCATGTTACTGCCTTCATCGAGTTCAGTATCATCATCAGAGCCTTCCAAACGCTGGGCATCCTCCTGGAGCATGTACCCAACACTGTGGTCAAACAGTTCGAGGGACTCCTCAGGAGGACATGGTGGGGCTAGGGAAGGAGTCACTGATGACATTGAGCCGAGGGAAGAGGCCGCTGCTTTGCCAGACAAAGTACCCTGAGCATGGGTGAGAGAGGATGAGGATGATGAGGCCGGCTTGGTCATCCACTCGACCAAGTCTTCCGCATGTTGCGGCTCAACACGGCCAGCTGCCGAAAAAAAGGCCAAGCATGTCCCACGGCCACGTGCTGATGAGGATGCACCGTCTCCACGACCAGCACTAGACACAGAGCCTGCTTGCCCTCTCTTATTGGCTTGTGACTGTCTGCCTCTCCTTCTTGGCCTTCCAGACATACAAATGGCCTGTAACTGCACTAAGCTGGGATATATATATATATATATATATATATATATATATATATATATATATATATATATATATGTACTGATACGGCAGCTAGCAAAATCAACTGCCTGCCTGTAGTATGAGAACACCACCAACCTTCTACAGGTAGCTTTAGCTGAACACTGTGCAGCGCTCGCAAAAAACTAACTTGTAGCTTTTTTAGCTGCCTGCGGTAGTGATAGGATCATGAAAACACTACCAACCTTCTACAGGTAGCTTTAGCTGAACACTGTGCAGAGCTCGCAAAAAAATTATTTGTAGTTTTAGCTGAACACTGTGAGGAGGACGCACCACACTAACTTGTAGTTTTAGCTGAACACTGTGAGCAGGACGCACTACACTAACTTGTAGTTTTAGCTGAACACTGTGAGGAGGACGCACCAAACTAACTTATAGTTTTAGCTGAACACTGTGAGCAGGACGCACTGCACTAACTTGTAGCTTTAGATGAACACTGTGCAGAGCTCTCATAAAAATAACTTGTAGGTTTAGCTGAACACTGTGAGGAGGACGCACCACACTAACTTGTAGTTTTAGCTGAACACTGTGAGCAGGACGCACTGCACTAACTTGAAGCTTTAGATGAACACTGTGCAGAGGTCTCACTACACTAACTTGTAGTTTTAGCTGAACACTGTGAGCAGGACGCACTGCACTAACTTGTAGCTTTAGATGAACACTGTGCAGAGCTCGCAAAAAAATAACTTGTAGGTTTAGCTGAACACTGTGAGCAGGACGCACCACACTAACTTGTAGTTTTAGCTGAACACTGTGAGCAGGATGTACTGCACTAGCTGTAAATAGTCTAGCTGCCTGACTGTGGTACTAATAGGATCAAAAGAACACCAGCAATTTTTTTCAGGTAGCTGTAAATACTGTAACAAGACAAGCCTGCCTGTCAGTAAGAAGATAACAGGAACGGATCTAGCTAAACTGAATACAGTGTATACTGTATATATATATTTGCAACACCTGGGATGCATATATATACACAATACACTGTAAGTGCAGCTAACTCACTGATTGTCCTGCCTAATCTATCTAACTCAAATGAAATGACACTGTCTCTCTGTCTATCTATCTCTCTTTTAACGCCGGAACACACACTACACAGGGCCGCCGTGAAGGCGGCCTTATATAGTGTGGGCGTGTTCTAAACCACCCTGAGCCATAATTGGCCAAAGCCACCCTGGCTTTGGCCAATTACAGCTCTCTCTACCGACAGCGCTGTGATTGGCCAAGCATGCGGGTCATAGTGCATGCTTGGCCAATCATCAGCCAGCAATGCATTGCGATGCCGCAGTGAATAATGGGCCGTGACGCGCCACACGAATTTGGTGCGAACGGCCCATAACGTTCGGGAATTCGGCGAACGACCGAACAGCCAATGTTCGATTCGAACATGGGTTCGACTCGAACACGAAGCCCATCCCTAATCCCAGCCTTGTGCAGCTACATCTCACTGCAGGCCATTCGTATGTCTGGAAGGCCAACAAGGAGAGGCAGACAGTCACAAGCCAATAAAAGAGGGCAAGCTGGCTCTGTGTCTAGAGGCAACAGTGCTGGTCGTGGACACGGTGCATCCTCATCAGCACGTGCCCGTGGGACACGCTTCTCCTTTTTTTTGGCAGCTGGCCATGTTGAGCCGCAACATGCAGAAGACTTGGTAGAGTGGATGACCAGGCCATCCTCATTCTCCTCATTCTCTCTCACCCAGGCTCAGGGTACTTTGTCTGGAAAAGCAGCTGCAAACGCGGCCTCTTCCCTTGGCTCAATGGCATCAGTCACTCCTTCTCTAGCCCCACAATGTCCTCCTGAGGAGTCCCCCGAACTCTTTGACCACAGTGTTGGGTACATGCTCCAGGAGGATGCCCAGCATTTTGAAGGCTCTGATGATAGTACCCAGCTAGAGGAAGGCAGTAACGTGAGCCCAGAGAGAGGGGTTACCAAGAAGGACAGCAATCTGGCAGTCATGTTCCCCCAGCTGCAGCATACTGCCAGCTTTGCTCCAGTGATGAGGAGGGAGGGGATGATGAGGTCACTGACTCCACGTGGGTGCCTGATAGGAGAGGGGAGGAGGAGGAGGAGGCACCTTCACCAACAAGGCAGGATGCCCTCCAGGGGCCAGCTTAAGGGCAGCACACCGACTGCATCACACCGTAGAGCTCCGCATGTGCAGGGTGCTGCTGTCTCTGCGCGTTATTCCAAAAGTTCTTTGGTGTGGGCCTTTTTTGAGACGAGTGCATCAGATCCCACTGCTGCTATTTGCAACATATGTCTCAAGCGTATCTCGCGTGGCCAAAACATCACCCGCTTGGGCACCATATGCTTGACCAGACATATTTCGATCTGCCATGCAGTTCGTTGGTAAGCGTACCTAAAACACCCACACCAAAGAACAAAGAGGACCTCTCCTTGCTCCTCATCAGCTGGGATCTCCAACCCCACTATACCTTCAGTCCTCTCTGAGATATGCACTGAGAGGAATGAAGGTGTAGAATTAGGTGTGTCACAGCCAAGTACTTGTGGGCAATCTGCTATCGGTACACCGACGTCAGATTGTACCAGGCAAGTTTCCCTGCCCCAGCTGCTGCACTGCCGAAAGAAGTTCGCTCTCAGCCATCCACATGCCCAGCGGTTGAATGCTAGCTTGGCTAAATTGCTAGCACTTCAACTGCTACCTTTTCAGTTGGTAGACTCTGCCCCCATCCGTAAGTTTGTGTAATGTGCGGTTCCTCAGTGGCAGGTTCCCAAATGCCACTTTTTCTCACGGAAGGTGATTACGGCTCTCTACCGGCATGTGGAAGGCAATGTTTTGGCCTCGCTGGACAGGGCGGTCAGCGGTAAGGTGCATATCACCGCTGACTCATGGTCCAGCAGGCATGGACAGGGACGTTACCTATCTTTCACCGCACACTGGGTGACTCTTCTGGCAGGTGGGAAGGATGCAGGACAGGGTGCAGTAGTGTTGGAGGTTGTTCCGCCACCACACCTCCAAAATTCTACTAGTGGTGATTCTGCCACACCTCTCTCCTCCACCCCCTCCTCTTCTTCTTCCTCCATGGCCTCTTCCTGTTCTGATTTGTCCTCGGAACCAGCGGTGCTCCATAGGCGTTCAAGGGGCTACGCAAGCACGCAGGCAAAAAGATGCCATGCGGTGCTTGAGCTGGTGTGCTTGGGGGACAGTAGCCACACTGGGGCAGAGATTCTGTCAGCTCTGCAGGGGCAGGTTCAGAGGTGGTTGACGCCATGCCAGCTTAAGGCAGTTATGGTGGTTTGCGACAATGGCACCAACCTCCACTCCGCCCTCTGACAGGGACAACTGACCCATGTGCCCTGTTTGGCTCACATCCTTAACTTGGTGGTGCAGCGGTTCTTGGGCAGGTACCCGGGCTTACAGGATGTCCTGAGTCAGGCCAGGAAAGTCTTGTGCATTTCTGCAGGTCATATAATGCCAGTGCTCAGCTGGCTGACCTCCAAAAGGAATTTAACCTGCCCAAGAACCGCCTAATCTGTCACATGCCCACCAGGTGGAACTCAACGTTGGCCATGCTGCAGCGGCTGCACATGCAGCAGAGGGCCATCAATGAGTACATATGAGTGCATGCACTGTCCTGTCACCATTTGAGGAGGCCACGAGGATGGTGAGCAGTGACAGTGCATGCATTAGTGACACTGTACCTCTTGTCCACCTGTTGGAGCACACGCTCCGTGGAATAATGGACAGGGCACTTGAGGCAGAACAGAGGGAGGAAGAGGAGGACTTTCTTACCTCTCAAGGCCCCCTTTATCCAGACAGTATTCCTGCGTGCCCGCCGATCACACAGGAAGAGGACGAGGAGGAGGATTGTGTCAGCATGGAGGTGGAGCCTGGCACTCAGCATCAGCAGCAGTCTTCAAGGGATCATTTACAGTCCCAAGAAACCCATGGACTTGTACTTGGCTGGGAGGAAGTGGCTGTGGATCATGTCGTCCTTAGTGACCCAGAGGACTCCGGACCGAATGCCTCAGCAAACCTATGCTGCATGGCCTCCCTGATCCTGCAAACCTGCGGAAGGATCCTCATATTCGTGGTATCAAGGAGAGGGATCAATACTGGCTGGCAACCTTCCTTGATCCACGTTACAAGGGTAAGTTTGCGGACCTTATCTTGCCGTCGCAGAGGGAGCAGAGGATGAAACATCTTCGGGAGGCCTTGCAGAAAGGTCTGTGCAACGCGTTCGCAGAGCCTGGGAGGTTAAAAACTCCTGTTCCTGGACAACGTGTTGCTGAGGCTTCGGTCAGTCAAAGAAGGAGCGGTGGAGAAGGTGGCCATCTGATCGATGCGTTCAGACAATTTTTTACTCCGCAGCCCCAAGGTATGATCGGTTCCAGCAACCATCGCCAGCGTCTGTTTTACATGGTGCAGGAATACCTAGGGGCAAGATCTGACTTGGACTCCTTTCCCACTGAAAATCCTCTGGGTTACTGGTTCTTGAGGATGGATCACTGGACAGAGCTTGCACAGTATGCAATTGAGCTACTGGCCTTTCCTGCATCCAACGTTCTTTCAGAACGCACATTCAGTGCTGCTGGAGGCTTTGTAACCGATCACAGGGTGCGCCTGTCCACCGACTTGGTCAATCGACTGACCTTCATAAAAATGAATCATTCTTGGATCACCACCAGCTACCAGGCACCTGATGCTGATGTAACCGAATAATTTTTTTTGAAATGTCAGATCCCTTCAAGACTGCCTATGCTGATGCTGAGTGACTATCCTGTTATGCTGAGTGATTATCCTCTTCCTCCTCAATGATCATGCTGATAGCTTGTAAGAACATTTTTGGTTCTGGGAGCCACCACCAGTGGCTAAGACCCAATTTTTCAGCCCCTGTTTAAAAGGGACGTCTAATTACAATTTTTGATGCAATATTTTGCAGGAGGGTTTGTTGCTGCACTCAACTAGAGTATCTGTGAGGGGTTGCAGTGTTGTGGCACCAGCACCAGTGCCTAAGGCCCAATTTTTCAGCCCTTGTTTTACAGGGGCGTGTAAATACAATTCTTGGTCTAATATTTCACAGCAGGGCCCATTCCTGCACCCACCAAGAGTAACTGTGAGGGCTTACAGTGTTGTGGGAACACCACCAGCAACACCACCACCACCACCACCAAAGGCCCAATTTTTCTGCCCCTGTTCAACAGGTGCATGTAATTACAATTCTTGATATAATATTTCACAGCAGGGCCCGTTCCAGCACCCACCAAGAGTAATTGTGAGGACTTACAGTGTTGTGGCACCAACACCTAAGGCCCCAATTTCTGCAGAGTATATGGGGCAGGACCCTACTTTCAAACATCCAACTTACAAACGACTCCTACTTGCAAACGGAAGGAGACAACAGGAAGTGAGATGAAATCTACCCCTAGGAAGGGAAATTCTCTCCTGTAAGAGTTAATATGGGAAAAACATGTCTCCTTTCCACTGATGCTTTATCACCAATCCTTGTTTCACTAAAAACCCCAAATTTTCAAAAAACATTTGTCATTGGGATAGAAAGTGAGGTGAAATCTTCTGAAGAGGAGCACAGACAGCAAAACAAATGTCACAGGGGTGATAACCCTTCCCTATGTTTTCCAAAAAGCTTAAAAATTGATTTTTTGGCTGGAGCTACACTTTAAAAATGTACCAGTTCAAAAATTACAAACAGATTCAACTTAACAACAAACCTACAGTCCCTGTCTTGTTTGCACCGCCTGTATACTGCTGTTCAGAGTATATAGGGCCTGGGGGCCCCACGCCTTTCCTTTTTTTAATTTGGGTGCGGGGTTCCCCTTAATATCCATTCAAGACCCATAGGGTCTGGTACATGACTGGGGGGGTACTCATGCCGTTTGTCTCACTGATTTTCATCCATATTGCCAGGACCCGACATTACATTAAAGCCGCAAGCAGTTTTAAATGACTTTTATTCCTTTAAAAATGACATTTTGTGCAGGGACTGTAATAAGCACGGGAAACACGCGCCACTTTACAGGCATACTATAGACACCCCCCAGGTATGATATTTAAAGGAATATTTCACTTTTTTTTAGGCATCATTAAAATCACTGCTCCCGAAAAAACATCAGTTTTTAAAACTTTTTTTTGCATTGATACATGTCCCCTGGGGCAGGACCCGGGTCCCCAAACCCTTTTAGGACAATACCATGAAAATTAGCCTTTAAAATGAGCACTTTTGATTTCGAACGTTCGAGTCCCATAGACGTCAATGGGGTTCTAACGTTCGTGCAAATTTTCGTTTTTTTCGCAGGTTCTGGTGCAAATCGAACCGGGGGGTGTTCGGCTCATCCCTACCGAACACCAATGTACCATTTTAAGTGGAATTACCAATTAAAACTCTCTATAAAGCTGGCTATACAAATTCAGCCGGCTCAGCAGGGCCTGGTCAAATTTTGATCCGCGTATGGCCATTCCTGTTAATGAAAAGTATAGCTATCAATTGACTTTTCATGAAACAGCTAATTTGGTGCATTTTTATTTGATCCCCATGAGTGGATGGGGAAATCAAATTAGTTTTTTTTTTCCTGGCTGAACGAAAAAAACTGAATCACGAATGGCCAGCTGTAGACTACTCTTGGCACAAACTTACCATAAGCCTGATATAGGTGTTGCAGCTCTTCATCATACAGGCTGTCAGTAACATCAGTGATGTTTAGGCGCCCTCTTGTCTTGCTGTGGTAAAGGATGCCGAAGGAACACTTGGGGACTTGATCTGTAAAATCGGACCGAGTATTGGTGATCAGGATGTACTGCACCTCCTTCACCCACATGATGAAGGTAACGGTACGTATCAACCATTCATAGGTCATTCTGTCCTCTCTGGAAAATATTCCGACTACTAAGTGGTCACAACACCTCATCTTCCAGATGTCCTTAGGCTGTAGAAAACAGTAAAACATGATTGGCACACATTATACCAACAGTCCCAAGGGTACCCGCCATACACTATGTATGAGGTAAATGCCTGGGTGCTCATCCACAAAGAAATCCATACAAATCCAAAAGAGATGTAGAGGCACTTATGGGTCTTGCAGTGGAGATAGATCGATTTACAACATATCTCTGCTTCAAGACCCGTAATTGTTTGTATACCTGTTTTGGAATTAAATATAAAATATTATATTTTTCTCATAGGATTATTATAGAACTTTTAGACCCCATTCACATTTCAGGTAGTGGAAACACATGTTTCAGCTCACAACATTTTATTTTTGTGCAAATTACACGCGTTTCCGTGTAACGCGAATAGGGCAGCCCATTCACTTAAACGGGCTTCCCTATGAGTGTTTATCGTGCTAAAGAAGCTCCTAGATTGTACCAAGATTTGGCACTGAGGCAGGCGCATTTTTTCACGTGCATGTTACTGCAACTTTCAAGTTTTTTTACTTGACATTCATAGAAAAATTGCACCACATTTGGGGTTCCATTAAGAATGAATGGCCCTTAAATAGTCCCAAGGGTAGACACCATACTCTGGTGCACTCAGAATTCAGTGCAGCTCTGCATGGTAGCCAATCAGGTTCTAACTTCAGTTTGTTAAAAAAAAATGTGTTCATAAAACGTGGAAGCTGATTGGTTTCTATGCAGAGCTGGACCAGATTTTGCACACTCACCCACAAAGAAATCCATACAAATCAAAATTAGGAAGAGGGGCACTTACGGGTCTTGCAGTGAAGTTAAATTAATTTATCTCTGCTTAAGTGTACAGTGGAACCTTGGTTAATGTGGTTAACGAGCGTTTTGAAAGACTTTTTTTTTTAAATCCTGACCCGGTTTGCGAGTGTTGACCCGCAAAATGAGCAGAATTCAAGCTAATGTGGTGTGCAGTACCGCATTTGGCCAGAGGTGTGGGGGTGCCGGTGACAGTCAGAACAGTTTGGAGCCATTCGGAAATAATCAGAATAACTCAGAAATACTCTGAACTACTCTGTTCCTGAGTGTTTCTGAGCCTTTCCAAGGGTTTCCTAGTTCAGCCGAGCTGTCCCTGAGTATTTCTGAGGCTCTCCGCACCCCCCCCCCTCCACACCTCTGGCCACATGCGGTATTGCATGCAATAGAAGTCAAAACGGAACTAATTATCTTTGTTTCCATGATTTCTATGATTTTTGATTTCTATGGGGAAACTCGCTTTGATATGCGAGTGCTTTGTATTACAAGCATTCTCCTGGAACGGATTATGCTTGTAATCCAAGGTTCCGCTGTATTTATTCAATCACCTGCACTCTGCACCAACAAACTAAAAACACCAAAGACTGCAGCAATTCTGTACCCAAATACTGGAAATATAAAACTAATAGTGAACAAATGGGTGCAAAGTAACATTGTTTATAGACATTGAGCAGATAGGAGATAGAGAGATACAAAGTATCATTGTTTTTAAACATTGATCAGACAGGAGATAGAGAGATACAAAGTAACATTGTTTATAAACATTGATCAGACAAGGAGATAGAGAGATACAAAGTAACATTGTTTATAAACATTGATCAGACAGGAGATAGAGAGATACAAAGTAACATTGTTAGTTTTGTATCTATTCTATTTTATTTGTCTGCAGATTGAAGGGATGAGCGTCAATCTACAGTAAAAGCAACCTGACAAGTTTAAAAAATAGTGTCCTTTTTTTTTCTTCTTCCTTTTAAATAACATTTGTTCTCATTCAACGCTTTATGAACTCGTAATTTACTTTAATCTTCCCTAATTAATCTCTTCCACTATCCTAGCAATCAATTCTTTTTTTCTTGAAGATTTTTTTTTCTAGTTTTCTAAGAATTATAACTACAGTATGTTGTATAATAATATTTAAACTGCTTTCATTTTTATTTGTTTTGTTCATGATTTCAATTTAAAATGTATTTTTTTAAATTGTTTCATTTGTAAATAACTTTGCTTATTACTACAATCATAATGTTATGCCCGTACACACGATTGGACATTGATCGGACATTCCGACAACAAAATCCATGGATTTTTTTCTGACGGATGTTGGCTCAAACTTGTCTTGCATACACACGGTCACACAAAGTTGGTCGGAAATTGCGAACGTCAAGAACGCGGTGACGTACAACATGTATGACAAGCCAGAAAAATGAAGTTCAATAGCCAGTGGGGCTCTTCTGCTTGATTCCGAGCATGTGTGGAACTTTGTGCATCGGAATTGTGTACACACGATCAGAATTTCCGACAACGAATTTTGTTGTTGGAAAATTTGAGATCCAGATCTCAAATTTTGTGTGACGGAAATTCCGATGGAAAATGTCCTACACACGGTCGGAATTTCAGACAAATAGCTCCCATTGAACATTTCCCGTTGGAAAATCCGACCGTGTGTATGGGGCATAATAGGGCGTACACACGGTCGGACTTTGTTCAGACATTCCAACAACAAAATCCTAGGATTTTTTCCGACGGATGTTGGCCCAAACTTTTCTTGCATACACACGGTCACACAAAGTTGTCGGAAAATCCGATCGTTCTAAACGCGGTGACGTAAAACACGTACGTCGGGACTATAAACGGGGCAGTGGCCAATAGCTTTCATCTCTTTATTTATTCTGAGCATGCGTGGCACTTTGTCCGTCGGATTTGTGTACACACGATCGGAATTTCCGACAACGGATTTTGTTGTCGGAAAATTTTATCTCCTGCTCTCCAACTTTGTGTGTCGGAAAATCCGATGGAAAATGTCCGATGGAGCCCACACACGGTCGGAATTTCCGACAACACGCTCCGATCGGACATTTTCCATCGGAAAATCCGACCGTGTGTACGGGGCATAAGAGTCATTTTAAGTGGGAAAAATGATAAAAATGGGGGAATTGTGCCCCATCATTTGTGTCATTCAGGGGAATTGTGCCCCATCATTAGTCTCATTGGGCCCAATAGTTGGTGTCATTAGGAGGAATAGTGCCCCATCGTTGATTTCAGTGGGAGACGTTGTGCTCAATCCTTGGTGACAGTGGGAGGAATAGTGCCCCATCATTGGCGTCATTGGACCCAATTGTTGGTGTTATTGGGAGGAATTGAGCTCCATTATTGGTGTCATTGAGAAGAATTGTACCCCATCATTCATGTCAGTGGGAAGAGTTGTGCCCCAGTGTATCATTAGGAGGAATTGTACCCCTTCACTGGTCTCAGTGTGGGGGGGAGGGATTAATGCCCCATTGTTGGTATCAGTGAAAGGAATAGTGCCCCAAGGGCAGGATAAAAGCAAGCAAAGGGCCACATTTGGGTCCCTGGGCTGCAGTTTGAAGACCACTGCTTTAGGCCAACATCCGTATTGTATAGTTAAACCAAAAACTATTTGGCCAAAAAAGGAGTTTAATGTAAAATGATACATTTTATTATACATAATGTTTAAAAACAAGGACTTTTCATCAAATCAAATATCATGGTGCTTATCGGATCAACTGTACATAAAGCAATTGCAGTAGTCTTGCTTGATAATTCCAATGATAGTAAGGCGGTTCTTATGTGTCAACGCATTTCACCAAGTTTAAGCTTCATCAGGATGCATGAGTACAATACAGTAATCCTCTCAGCAATCTAGCACCACGGTGCACATGATCCCCGGGTGGGCACCGGAGCAACAGGGAGAGCCCCAACAGAACACCGCAACAATGATATGTTTTAATGGCACTTCCCAAGTGATGCAAAGTGTATATTTTCAAAATTTAAGAGAAAGGCAACACTCAATAGCCTATATATGGTCTGGCTCTAATGCAATTAGCTCATACATACTAGAAGATTACTGTACTCAGATTAAAGCATCCATGTAGGGAAACATTATATGGTATAAAGTTTTAATCAGTTAGAGCCAGCCATGGCTACCCATCCACTCACATAGACCATCCAAAGGGAGTGTATCAAGAAGATCTCTGGTGCCCGCATATGTCTGGGTGAACAAAGAGCCAGCTTTCTTGAACATGGCAATGAGGTCACTGTTCTCCAATGGCCTCCACACTCACCACATCTCATCCAATAGAGCACCTTTGGGATGTAGTGGAACGGGAGATTGGCATCATGGATGTGCAGCTGACAAATCTGCAGCAACTGCGTGATGCTATTATGTCACCAGTTGTGACCCGTCTATTAGGGGTGCCACCCCCCCTTCAATGCGTCTGGCCCCCTGATCTACATACAGGGGTGCCGGACTATGGATTCCAGAGACTCTAATAGGCTCCAAAAAAGGGTGGGCTCACCCAGTTGTGTGACGATAGCGAATTATTATTCACTATTTTCACACTAAATCTCCTCCCCGCCAATCAGGAAGCGGGTTGTGAGACCTGTTTGCCAATTGGACAAAATATCACCTAGGAGGAGGAGAGAGGAGATGCACGGCAGCCACCTAGATGGAGGACACTGGAGCCGCTGCCCACAGCCCACCACCCGCCACCTATATGGGGTCCGCCGTGCTGGAGGACACTCAAGCCACTGCCCCCCGCAGCCCAACACCCATCACCTAGATGGGGTCCGCCATGCTGGAGGACACTGGAGCCACTGCCCCCCCGCAGCCCACCACCTGCCACCTAGATGGGGTCCGCCGTGCTGGAGGACACTGAAGCCACTTCCTCCCGCAGTCCACCACCCGCCACCTAGATGGGGTCCACCGTGCTGGAGGACACTGGAGCCACTGCCCGTAGCCCACCACCCGCCACCTAGATGGGATCCGCCGTGCTGAAGGATACTGGAGCCACTGCCCCCCCACAGCCCACCATCAGCCACCTAGATGCGTCTGCCGTGCTGGAGGACACTGGAGCCACTGCCCCCGCAGCCCACCACCTGCCACCTAGATGGGGTCCGCCATGCTGAAGGACACTGGAACCACTGCCCCCCACAGCCCACCACCCGCCACCTAGATGGGGACCGCCATGCTGGAGGACACTGGAACCACTGCCCCCCTGCAGCCCACCACCCGCCACCTAGATGGGATCCACCGTGCTGAAGGATACTGGAGCCACTGCCCCCCCAGCCAACCACCCGCCACCTAGATGGGGTAAGTTCCGGACCATCCGACTGGCAGACAGCGTGGGGGGAGGGGGTGTGGTTGTTTGCTGTCCCCCCCCCAAAAAAAAAACAGCCACTGCATTTTACTATTAACCAAAATCTCTGAGGAATGCTTCCAACACCTTGTTGTATCTATGCCACGAAGAATGAAGGCAAAAGTGGGTCCAACCCGTTACTAGCAAGGGGGACCTAATAAAGTGGCTGGTGAGTGCAGGTCACCTTACATATTTCTAGGTGACATTGGGGTTGGTTTACTAAAGGCAAATAGACTGAGCGCTCTACAAGAGCATTTGCTTCAGACCTTAGTAAATGAGATGAAGATTCACTTTAGAAAGAATACCCAATCACATGCAAGGAAAATAAAAAAAATGGCATATTTGCTTGAACATGATTGGATGATGGAAGTCAGTAGAGCTCCCCCTCATTTACTAAGCTCTGGAGCAACTGCACTTGAAGATTTCTCAGAATATTTGCCTTTAGAAAATCCACCCCCATGGTGTCACTCAAACCACATCCACACTGTTATTTATTTATTTCAGGTACTTACCGTATTTATCGGCGTATAACACGCACCTTTTTCCCCTTAAAGTCAGGGAAAAATCGTGGGTGCGTGTTATACGCCGATCCCCTGCGATCCCCCGCTGACTGAGCAGAGCGATCGCCGACTGCAATTTGAAAATGGCACCACCGGCGCCGAAATACACAGAGCCGGTCCTCCGCTCCTCTTGGGCACTTTCGGCTTCACTCGAGCGCCGCCCATATACAGATAGCCGAGTGTACTCGGCTAGGTTCGGCTAGCTCCGCTCACAGTCACGCCCATCCCGGGCGGGACTACGAGTGGAGCCGAAAGTGGCCGAAAGTGAACGAGAGCCACCGAGAAGAGCCGAGGACCGGCTCTGTGTATTTTGGCACCATTTTCAAACTGCAGTGACACTGACATGCAAAGGACACAGAAAAGCTGCAGATCGGCACTGGCAAAGCTGCAAGGCTGCAAATGGACACTGATAAGGCTGCAAATGACACCAAGGCTGCTGACTGCAAGGCTGCAAATGACTGCAAGGCTGCAAATGACACCAAGGCTGCTGACTGCAAGGCTGCAAATGACTGCAAGGCTGCAAATGACACCAAGGCTGCTGACTGCAAGGCTGCAAATGACTGCAAGGCTGCAAATGACACCAAGGCTGCAAATGCCACCAAGGCTGCTGACTGCAAGGCTGCAAATGACACTGGACAAGCATGCAGATGGACGCTGTGCAAGGCTGCATTGATGGGCATTTAAATGTAAGTTTTTTTCCTTAAAACATTTTTTTCCTTATAATTCCCTCCTAAACTTGGGGTGCATGTTATACGCCGGCGCGTGTTATACGCCGATAAATACGGTATATAGCGCTGTCAATATACACAGCGCTTTAGAAATACATTGTACATTCACATCAGTCCCTGCCCTCAAGGAGCTTACAATCTCAGGTCCCTAACACACATTCAATCTATACTAGGGACAATTTAGACAGGATCCAATTAACCTACCAGCATGTCTTTAGAGTGTGGGAGGAAACCGGAGAACCCAGAGGAAACCCACGCAGGCACAGGGAGAACATGCAAACTCCAGGCAGATGATGTCATGGTCTGGATTTGAACCAGCCACCCTTTTTGCTGCTAGGTGAGTTTTAACTGTTATGCCCCGTACACACGGTTGGATTTTCCGATGGAAAATGTCCGATCGGAGTGTGTTGTCGGAAATTCCGACCGTGTGTGGGCTCCATCGGACATTTTCCATCGGATTTTCCGACACACAAAGTTGGACAGCAGGAGATAAAATTTTCCGACAACAAAATCCGTTGTCGGAAATTCCGATCGTGTGTGCACAAATCCGACGGACAAAGTGCCACGCATGCTCAGAATAAATAAAGAGATGAAAGCTATTGGCCACTGCCCCGTTTATAGTCCCGACGTACGTGTTTTACGTCACCGCGTTTAGAACGATCGGATTTTCCGACAACTTTGTGTGACCGTGTGTATGCAAGACAAGTTTGAGCCAACATCCGACGGAAAAAATCCTAGGATTTTGTTGTCGGAATGTCCGAACAAAGTCCGACCGTGTGTACGCCCTATTAGTGAGAGATTTAACTCTTGCTGAACACAGTGCTGTCCATGTCCACACCCTTCTTCTCAGTCCAGTACTGATACTATCCCCTTAAACTCTTTGCTGACAAGTGCGTCACTTGGAACGTGCTCATATGAGTTTAGGTTGTTGTCAGTAAAGGGTTAATCCTCTTCTTAAAAAAAACAATGACAGTTTCAACTGCACCCCCCCCCCCCATCCACTGACATACTGTGACACCCCAATGATTAGCCTAACTCACCAATTGGGGAAGCTTGCGATACGCCCAACACACCGAATTCTTCTCTGCGATCTCATGCAAAAAACTGCAGAAGTGAAAGTGAAACTTTGTATCAGAACCGTTATTAGTGCAGAGACAGGAAGGAGGAGGAGGAGGGGGCCTCACATTACGCTGTGAGAACAATACTAAGGAAGCTGATTTCTGGAGATTTCCCCATTGGGCACACAGAATAAAACACAAACACATCGGGGTTAATTTACTATAACTGGAGAGTGTAAAATCTGGAGCAGCTCTGCATAGAAACCGATCGGCTTCCAGGTTTTATTGTCAAAGCTTAACCACTTGCCGACCAGCCTCTGTCGTTACAGGTCGGCACGTTCCCGCAAATCGCCGTTGGTGTACAGCTAGGGGTTGCCACCTTTTCTTCAAGTCAAACCCAAACACTTTAGCGGCGCACAGCAATCTTTTTATATAGTATAAACTATACATATATTTTGCTATTAAAGTGGTTGTAAACCCTTTCCAACCACTTTAACCTACAGGTAAGCCTAGATTAAGGCTTACCTGTAGGTGCTTGAAATATCTCCCAGACCTGCACGGTCTAGGAGATATTTGCAAATCGCCGAAGGGCAATTTCTTCTGCGCACGCGCCGGAGTTAGAAGCGGCAAATGCGCGGGAGTGTTGTCACGTGACATCACGCGACTCCGGCCAGTCACAGAGCTGGAGTTCACGGCCCCGGAAGGAAGAGGGGTGAAGAATGGACGCTCGCTACTAGTGAGGAAGACGGGGATATCGCGGGCTTCTCCTGCAGGTAAGTGTCACATAATGGGCTACTATGCGATGCCCATTATGCTTTACCTTTGCAGGGAAGCAAAGAGGAAGTAACACCCATCAGGGTTTACTTCCTCTTCAAATAACATTTCTAATCATATGAAGTTAATACCAAGAGTCCCCCTTTACATCAGAGTCCACAGAGTTCCCCTTTTACATCTGAACTCACAGAGTTCCCTTTCACTGTAAGGGGGGACTCTGCAGACTCTGATGTAAGGGAGAACTCTGGGGACTCTAACATAAGAGATGCTCTGGGAACCCTGATCTAAGTGGGAACACTGAGAACTCTGATGTACGGAGAGGACTCTGATGTAAGGGGGAACACTGTGGCCTCTAGTGTAAAGGGGAACTCTGATGTAAGGGGTGCTCTGAGAATTCTGATTTACCTTAGTGTACTCACTCAGAGACAGGAGAGAGAAGGGGGGAGACTCCAGTCACAGACAGGGATGGATGGTGAGCTCACTCACCCCTTGGCAGTCAACACCTCTCATCCAGATGTATCTGAGGCTGCTGGACTTCAAATTTCCAGCTCCCACTTTCCTTTTCCGAGGCACAGCCCTGGGGATTGGAGTGTGGGCAGACGAAGGGGTAGGGGTGGGGGGAAGAGGTGCAGATCGAGCCCTCTCTCTTCTCCCATCTGTGTGTCTGTATGTGGGGGGATTGTTAGTTCTGGCTTTGGGCAGCATAAAAGAGAGTGTAACAGACACTCTCAGCTTAGACAACTGCAGCCAGCAACCCTGCTGGGAAGCCATAGTCCAGTCTGAATAATATGTCCAGGTTTAGGTAGTCTGAAACCCGGATGCATGATTCCAAACCCGAACTGTCCGGGTAAATCCCAGACAGGTGGCAACCCTAGGCTAAAGCCCGCTGTCGGCTGATGTCACAGGGACGCTCCAGGCTCTGGAAAGATTACAACCATATGGTCAGGATCTGCCCTGGACAGGCACCAGGCTCAGCCTCTCAGTGAGCCGCTGAGAGCCCAAACCAGCTGCTCCCGCCTTCTCCACAGCCCAGCGCTCCGGGGGGGGGGGCAGAGCAGACAGCAGTGACTGTAGGGTTGCCCCCTGTCCAGGATTCACCCGGACAGTCTGGGTTTTGAATTATTAATCAGACTGGGGTGTGGCTCCCGAAGTAACCGAGACACACAAATCTGTTGTCATCCGAGAGCTGTGGGTGGCTGTTTTGGGGCAGGTTCAGCATCACTGGGGGGGGTGATGATGACAGCAAGAGTAGTTTGGCCACACCCACTGTTCACTGCATTACTACTCTCCTTGGGTCACCTATAGGTGTTCCAGGTCTTTTATAATCTTATAGTGTATGCAGGGCCATCTTTAATATTGATTGGGCCCTGAGAAAACATTTTCTTGGGCCCCCACTCCATTCTGAGACATAAAAAAAAATAGCAGGTAGACTTAAAATCTGTTTACTGCAGCAGCAATTGCAATTAGTTTCCAGAGGTCACAGCCCATCCTTACCACTCACTGGCTGGTTGCTAGAGGTTACAACACATCATTTCTGCTTGCCAATTGGTTGCTAGAGGTTACTGCACATTATTAGCGCTCACTGATTGGTTGGTGGGGGTTACAGCACATCATTACCACTCACTGATTGGTTGCTAGAAGTGGGAGTAGATGGAGTAGGAACATCAGTGGATCCCCCTGGTCCTGCCCCCGGACCTCTGTATTCCCAAGCCAGTACAGAAGGGGTGGGGCCGGGAGCTCCACTGACACTCTGACCCCGCCCTATACAGCCTGTATGCTCGGAACAGAGCGGATGTAGTGAGAGCAGTGATCGGAGTGGGAGCGTCAGTGGAGCTCCCGGCCATGCCCTCGGACCTCTGTATTCTCCAGCCACTTTGTTCCGAGCATACAGACTGCATGGGGTGGGGTCAGAGCATCAGTGGAGCTCCCGGCCCCACCCCCTCTTTGCTGGCTAGCTCGGGAATACAGCCTCCAGTGTTCTCTGTGCTCTCTGCAAAGCCGTCATTGGGGCCCCAATTTGTGGGTAGCGCAGGTTCAAGCGGCAGCTGCTTTTGGCCCCCCAACAAAGATTGGGCTCAGTGCAGGTGCCCCGTTTGCCCTGCGTTAAGGACGGCCCTGAGTGTTTGGGTTTGTCTTGTGGCAACCCTACTTTAGCCTGCTGTCTGCTGAAAGCGGACCACAGGAGTGCAGAACGAACTTCACTCCTGTAATCCACATGAGAAGTACAGTCAGTTGTAGCTGTACTTCTCCTTTAAGTCTGTTTACAACTGCCTGTCCATAAGGATGAATGGACTGCCTGATCAGGTCCACCTGAAAAACTAACAGGTCCACCTGATCAGAGCAGCCATTTTGAAGGAGCCTAAAGGTGAAGCTGCCCTTAAAGTCTTCAATTAGTATGTAAAAAAAAAAAATAAATCCACGAGAGTCTTCTGCTGTGTGTCCTTGCTGTAAAAATATTCATCTGTGGTTCCATTTTAAGGAATAGAGACTCTGTGGTGTGACCTCTATCCAGAGATCTGCTTTACCTTTGTATGTGACTTCTCAATGCCCACACTTTCTCTTGCCTGTGGTGAGCTGTGTCAGTCCTCTCTGAACATACTGAGTTTAGGCCAAAAAGAAAAACATTTCAAGTATCTAAATCCAAAGACAAAAAATTTATAGCATCTCACTGGTTCTTAGATGTGGCGGCTACATTTGTTTTCTTATTCACACTTTTTTTCTCCTTTTTTCATTCTTGGTAATCCCCCATTAACATACTTGGTGACAACCATACTAGGCATTTTTGTCACTCAAGGACAAAGAGTGTGTTGGGAAAAATATGGGGAAAGAAGAGAAACTAACTGTTAGATTTTGGGGTGGAGGAACTTGACTGGCCTGCACAGAGTCCTGACCTCAACTCAATAGAACACCTTTGGGAAGAATTGGAGCAGAGACTGCGAGCCAGGTCTTGTCATCCAACATCAGTGTCAACCTCACAAAGGTGCAATAGATTCAAAATAACTAATTGTGCATGTGCAGTACCCCTGAGAAAGTCACGTGACCATGGCGACATGCGTTGGGCAGAGCCAGGTGACTCATTGATTGCCAAAACTGGAAGTGACACCAAGTTTCTCCACCCCAAACTCGCTCATCCATGTCTTTAGGGACCTTGCTTTGTGCACTTGTCCAAATCATTTGGTGGAGGTGGGATTATGGTGTGGGGTTATTTTTCAGGGGTTGTGCTTGGCCCCTTAGTTCCAGTGAAGGAAATATCAAGACATTTTGGACAATTTCATGCTCCCAACTTTGTGGGAATAGTTTGGGGACGGTCCCTTCCTGTTCCAACATGACTGAGCACCAGTGCACAAAGCAAGGTCCATAAAGACATGGATGAGCGAGCTGCTCATTTGTGAGATCAGGCACTGATGTTGGATGAGAAGGCCTGGCTCGCAGTCTCTGCTCTAATTCATCCCAAAGGTGTTCTATCGGTTGAGGTCAGGACTTTGTGCACTGGTGGGCAGTCATGTTGGAACAGGAAGGGGCCATCCCCAAAAGTACACAAAGTTGGGAGCATGAAATTGTCTAAAATGTCTTGGTATGTTGACACCTTAAGAGTTCCCTTCACTAGAACTAAGGGGCCAAACCCAACCCCTGAAAAACAACCCCACACCATAATCCCCCCTCCACCAAATGCCACCAAATGATTTGGACCAGTGCACAAAACAAGGTCCATAAAGACATGGATGAGCGAGTTTGGGGTGGGGGAACTTGGCTGGCCTCAACCCGATAGAACACCTTTGGGATGAATTCGAGCGGAGACTGTGAGCCAGGCCTTCTCATCCAACATTAGCGCCTGACCTCACAAATGCTCTTTTGGAAGAATGGTCAAACATTCCCATAGACACACTCCTAAACCTTGTGGGCAGCCTTCCCAGAAGAGTTGAAGCTGTTATAGCGGGTGGGCCAACTCAATATTGAACCCTGAGGACTAAGAGTGGGATGCCATTAAAGTTCATGTGTGTGTAAAGGTAGGTGTGCCAATATTTTTGGTAATATAGTGTATATGGGCACTGTGATGGGGAAACATGATGTAAGGGGGCACTGTGATGGGGAAACATGATGTAAGGGGGCACTGTGATGGGGAAACATGATGTAAGGGGGCACTGTGATGGGGAAACATGATGTAAGGGGGCACTGTGATGGGGAAACATGATTTAAGGGGGCACTGTGATGCAAGCTGGTAGGGACCAGGGGCCCGTGATGCTATTAGGATTGCAATGATCACTGGGGAGGAGACTGAGGAAATGCTTCATTCTGCCTGCAGCAGACTGATGATTTCTGCTCAGCCTAGACAAAGTCACTGACTGGAGATCACAGATGGCTTTTTAATGATAAAAGATGGAGCTTCTCTGAACAATGATCCTGTTATTGTATGTTGTGACTTGTAGAGTTCCTCGTCAGGGTGTGTGTATGTATTCTCTCGGACATCCTGCTATGTAGAGCGGACTATGGTGGACAATAACAGTCATTTCCTTCCTGATTGGGGGAGACATTCTCTCTTGTTTATGTAGAGAAATTCCAAACCTTCCCTCCCTCCCGTACTTTTCACCATGTCCTCAGAGATTTGGTATGACTGATAGTTTTCAGAGATCGGGTTCTCATTGGATTTACAGAGTGAGAAATATTTATGCTTATTGAAGAGATAAATCTGACCCCCGGCCTCCCTTTCGGTCTTGCCCAGGTGTTCCGGCTGGATTGGAATGTCTTCCTCTGATGATATCACTTCACATTGTGATTGAGGTGATTGGAGACATATTAGACACAAAAAAATTGACTACTTACTGTCCGCGATTCTTCTTTTATTTACACTAATATACAATTTTTCAAGACAAGCTTTCAGGGTATGGCAAAAAAAACAGGAGAGAAAGTGAATTCATCAATGAGGGACATGCAGTGGTCAGATCATGTAAATGCTATTTATTGAAAAAACTCACTTTAAACACCAATCCAAAAAAAATATATTGTAAAAACAGGTACCATCACCAGTTTAAAAAGGACAACTTGGTCATACACAGACGCAGATGGCCACCTAACACAGCCAACCACTCACGCCAAGCAAGTAGACTCATGCATAATAGTTAAATATAGATAATCTCAAAATAAATTGAATGTGCTGATTTGCTGAAGTCCTTAAGATTCAAGGGAAGGCAGCAACTGGTAGCATATGAGTGTTCCTTGAGTGGTGGGTGATGTAGTGACAGACGTAGTGGGCCCAATGAGGAACTCTGGGGAACGGGAGGCCCAATGAGGAACTCTGGGGAACGGGAGGCCCAATGAGGAACTCTGGGGAACGGGAGGCCCAATGAGGAACTCTGGGGAACGGGAGGCCCAATGAGGAACTCTGGGGAACGGGAGACCCAGAGCAGGACACTGGGAGGAAGAGGGGAGGGGGGGGGCAATGATGTGGGAGCCAGGGACAGAGGGACCAGTGGCTGACTCAGCAGCAACTTTAAAGCATTTCAGGAGTACACAGCTGTGTAGTGAGAGTCTCTCTGAATCAGTGATGGCTCACAACCATTGAGGCCGAGATGTTGAGATGTGGAAGGGGAGGATGCAGGGGAGTACTGCTGGTGAGTCCTGGACTGAGCTAAATAGCTAGCTACATGGACCGGATACCGTGAGGTGGATACCAGGTAATCATGAAAGATAACTGTCCCAGACTGGGGATGAAAACAGGTAAGATCTCACCCAGTGTTGGCTGCAGTCCACGTCAGAAACAGGGATTGAAATTCTCAAAATCTCCCGCTGGTTAGATGCTTGGTTGCAAAGTAAGCTTTCAGGGTATGTCCCATTTGTGGTTAACCGCTTCTGGACCACCCACCGCACATTTACTGCGGCAGGACAGGCCGGCTGCACGAAACAACGCGGGGTCTAGGACGGGCGCACGCTGCTGCAGTGATTGGACACAGTGGAAGCCAATCAGCGGGTCCGGTAGCCACGATGGACCCGCCGATCATTCACTGGAGAGGCAGAATGGCGATCTGCCTATGTAAACAAGGCAGGTCGCCGTTCTGTCACAGAGGAAGAGAGAGATCTTGTGTTCCTTCTAATCGGGAACACACATCTCTCTCTTCCTCCAGTTAAATCACCCCCCCACACACAGTTAGAAATCACTCCCTAGGAGCACACTTAACCGCTTCAGCCCCACAAGATTTTACCCCCTTCCTGACCAGAGCACTCTTTACGATTCGGCGCTGCGTCGCTTTAACTGACAATTGCGCGGTTGTGCGACGTTGCACCCCAACAAAATTGACGTCCTTTTTTTTCCACAAATAGAGCTTTCTTTTGGTGGTATTTTATCGCCTCTGCGGTTTTTAGTTTTTTGAGCTATAAACAAAAATAGAGCGACAATTTTGAAAAAAAGCAATTCTTTTTTACTTTTTGCTATAATAAATATCCCTCAAAAAAATATAAAAAAACATTTTTTTCCTCAGTTCAGGCCGATACGTATTCTTCTACGTAAAAAAAAAAAAAAAACACAATACGCGTATATTGATTGGATTGTGCAAAAGTTATAGCGTCTACAAAATAGGGGATAGGTTTATAGCATTTTTATTATTATTTTTTTTTTTTACTAGTAATGGCGGCGATCTGCGTTTTTTATCATGACTGCGACATTATGGCGGACACATCGGACACTTATTGACACTATTTTGGGACCATTGTCATTTATACAGCGATCAGTGCTACAAAAATGCTCTGATTGCTGTATAAATGTCACTGGCAGGGAAGGAGTTAAACACTAGGGGGTTAAGTGTGTCCTAGGGAGTGATTCTAACTGTGGGGGGGAGGGGCTACCACTGACATGACAGCGATCACTGCTCCCGATGACAGGGAGATGACGGGGTGCGGTGATCTCTGTTATGGCACAAGGCAGAACGGGGAAATGCCTTGTTTACATAGGCAGCTCCCCGTTCTGCCGCTCCGTGACACGATTGCCGGGAGACCGGCGGACATCGAGTCCGCGGGTCCCGTGGGCATGGTCACGCTGTACAGGGCGAACTAGCCCCGCCAATTAAAGGGGACGTACAGGCACGCCCATTTGCCTACCGCTGCCATTGTCCTGACGTATATCGGCGTGCGGCGGTCGGCAAGTGGTTAAAGGAGTTGTAAAGGCAGAAGGTGCATTCTTTGCATTAAGATAAAAAGCCTTCTGTGTGCAGCACAGTGGACATCGCTGGAGAGAGATGGGGCTCAGGTAAGTAGTAGGGAGCTGAGGGGCCCCTACTATTTACCCGAGCCCCATCTCTCTCCAGCGATGTCCACGAGTCTCTCGTCCGTACCTCCCCCTCCTGATTGGCTGAGACACAGCACGCCATTGGCTCCCGTGAATGTCAATCAAAGTCAGTTAGCCAATCGGGAGAGAGAGGAGGTGGGGCCCAACAGCAGCTCCGTGTCTGAATGGACACACGGAACAGAAGCTCAGCTCGGGTGCCCCCATAGCAAGGAGGGAGGGGCCAGGAGAGCCAAAGAGGGACCCGAGAAGAGGAGGATCAGGGCTGCTCTGTGCAAATTCAACTGCACAGGGGAGGTAAGTATAACATGTTTGTTATTGTTTCTATTTTTTTAAAGAAGATTTTACAATTACTTTAACCCTTTGATCTCCCCTGATGTTAACCCCTTACCTGCCAGTGTCATTTATACAGTGACAGTGCATTTTTTTTTAGCACTGATCACTGTATTGGTGTCACCGGTCCCCAAAAAAGTGTCACTATGGGGTTTATTTACTGAAGGCAAATCCACTTTGCACTACAAATGCACTCGGAAGTGCAGTCGCTGTAGATCTGAGGGGGACATGCAGAATTTTTTCCTTGCACATGATAAAATCATCAGAGCTTCCCCTCATTTCAGATCTTCCCCTCAGATCTACAGTGACTGCACTTGCAGTGCACTAGTTGTGCAAAGTGGATTTGCCTTTGGTAAATCAACCCCTTAGTGTCAGATTTGTCCACCATAATGTCGCAGTCCTGCTAAAAATCGCTGATCGCCGCCATTACTAGTAAAAAAAATTTTAAAAAATGCCATAAAAATATCCCATAGTTTGTAGACACTAGTACGTTTGTGCAAACCAATCACTATACGCTTATTGTTTGTTTGTTTTTTTTGTTTTTTTACCAAAAATATGTAGCAGAATATATAATGGCCTAAACTGATGAAGAAATTCGTTTTTTTTTTTAAATGTTTTTGGATGTGTTTTATAGAGAAAATAATAAAAATGGCAGAGGTGATCAAATATCACCAAAAGAAAGCTCTATTTGTGGGAAAAAAAGGACATCAATTTTTTTTGGGTACAACGTCGCACAGCCGCGCAATCGTCAGTTTAACCACCTCCGGACCGCCCACTGTATATTGACGTCCTTTTTTTAAAGATGGATATCTCGGTAATGGCAGCAGCTGCTGCCACAACCGAGGTATCCATCTTTAGGGCAGCCGGTTCTGTACATGATAATGGTGGTCTCTGCGGCGGGTTCACCGCGAGATCACCGTTATCGGCAGCGGGAGAGGTGCCACCCCCCCTCCCGCCGCTCTCCCGCACCCTCCGCCGCTTACCGGAGCCATCGGTAGCGGCGGAGGAGATCGGGACCTGTCACCGCTGAGGTACTGAGACGAGTGAGGCCAAGATGGCCCCCACCCGTCTCTATACCATGTGATGGCCGGAGCGACGTCATTACGATGGCTCCGCCCACTTCTCTTAAAGGCACAATTTTTTTTGTGTCATTTTTTTAAACGACTTTTTTTTTTTTTTTTTTTTTTGCATTTTAGTCTAAATATGAGATCTGAGGACTTTTTGACCTCAGATCTCATATTTAAGAGGACCTGTCATGCTTTTTTCTATTACAAGGGATGTTTACATTCCTTGTAATAGGAATAAAAGTGATCCAAATTTTTTTTTTTTAAAAACAGTGAAAAAATAAATAAAATAAAGTAAAATAAATAATAAAAAGAAAAAAAATTTTTAAAGCACCCTGTCCCGACGAGCTCGCGCGCAGAAGCGAACGCATACGTGAGTAGCGCCCGCATATGAAAACGGTGGTCAAACCACACATGTGAGGTATCGCCGCGGCCGGTAGAGTGAGAGCAATAATTCTAGCCCTAGACCTCCTCTGTAACGCAAAACATGCAATCTGTAGAATTTTTTAAACGTCGCCTATGGAGATTTTTAAGGGTAAAAGTTTGACGCCATTCCACGAGCGGGCGCAATTTTAAAGCGTGACATGATGGGTATCAATTTACTTGGCGTAACATTATATTTCACAATATAAAAAAAAATTGGGCTAACTTTACTGTTGTCTTATTTTTTTTTTCAAAAAAGTGAATTTTTTCCAAAAAAAGTGCGCTTATAAGACCACTGCGCAAATACGGTGCAAAAAAATGTATTGCAATGACCGCTATTTTATTCTATAGGGTGTTAGAAAAAAAACAATATATAATGTTTGGGGGTTCTAAGTAATTTTCTAGCAAAAAAACCTGTTTTAAACTTGTAAACACCTAAAATCCAAAACGAGGCTGGTTTTAAAGTGGTTAAGCAACGCAGTGCCGTATCGCAAAAAATGACCCGGTCAAGAAGGGGGGTAAATCTTCCGGAGCTGAAGTGATTAAAGCACACAGAACAAATTGGTTTGGTTGAGCTGAACAAATAAGTACAGTGGTACCTTGGATTACGAGCATAATTCCTTCCAGAAGAATGCTTGTAATCCAAAGCACTCGTATATCAAAGCGAGTTTCCCCATAGAAGTTAATGGAGACTCAGATAATTCGTTCCACAGTGACTTCTATTGTATGCAGTACCGCATGTGGCCAGAGGTGGGGGGGGCGCCGGAGACACTCAGAAACACTTGAAAATACTTGAAGAGGCTCGGAAACACTCCGAGTGCATCCGATCGGCTCTGAGTGTCATCGGCGCCCCCCCCCCACCTCTGGCCAAATGCGGTACTGCCCACCACAGAGGCTTGAATCCTGCTTGTTTGCGAGACAACGCTCCCAAACCGAGCCAGGATTTTGAAAAAATAATAGCTCGTAATGCAAAACGCTCGTTAACCGCGTTACTCGCAATCAAAGGTATTACTGTACGTCTATGTTTTATACAAAGACTAATGAGTGTGTTTTGGCAGAGCAAGTTTTGTTCTTCTGGGATGATACTTTGGTTTTATAAGATGATCAGACTGGAAAACAAACATCACTTAACAGACAGGCATTTATTTGTTTACACTCGTAGACGTACTGAAAAGAATACATCGAATGTCGGATATACGGAATGACACGACAGCATCAGAGGTATCGTCTTATGTACAGATCATTGTGTCCATCCCTCCAGGTCTGTATTATGTAGAATATTTTTTTTTTATTATTGACAGATTTGTAACTTTGTAGATTTTTCCCTCTTTACTGTTCTTGAAATCTTCAATAGCTGAAGGAAAAACAAATAATATTAATAATATCATTAAAATGTGGATCTGTGGGTAGGACATTAGAGTGTAAGCTCCTCTAGTACAGAGACTGATGTGACTGGCTCAGTGTTCTCTGTACAGCACTTCAGTATATGTCAGAGCTATATAAATGTATAATAATAATAGTGTGTGACTGTGAGGGAGGGGACATTAGAGTGTAAGCTCCTCTGGTACAGAGACTGATGTGACTGGCTCAGTGTTCTCTGTACAGCACTTCAGTATATGTCAGAGCTATATAAATGTATAATAATAATAGTGTGTGACTGTGGGGGAGGGGACATTAGAGTGTAAGCTCCTCTGGTACAGAGACTGATGTGACTGGCTCAGTGTTCTCTGTACAGCACTTCAGTATATGTCAGAGCTATATAAATGTATAATAATAATGTGTGTGACTGTGGGGGGACATTAGAGTGTAAGCTCCTCTGGTACAGAGGATGACATGACTGGCTCAGTGTTCTCTGTACAGTACTGCAGTATATGTCAGAGCTATATACAGTAAATAATGTATACTATAGTGTGTAATTGTGGGGGGGGGGGGGACATTAGAGTGTAAGCTCCTCTGGTACAGAGACTGATGTGATTGGCTCTGTGCTCTCTGTACAGCACTGTGGTATATGTCAGAGCTATATAAATGTAAAATAATCGTGTGTCACTGTGGGGGGGACATTAGAGTGTAAGCTCCTCTGGTACAGAGACTGATGTGACTGGCTCAGTGATCTCTGTACAGCACTGCGGTATATGTCAGAGCTATATAAATGTATAATAATAATATGTGACTGTGGGGGGACATTAGAGTGTAAGCTCCTCTGGTACAGAGACTGATGTGATTGGCTCAGTGTTCTCTGTACAGCACTGCGGTATATGTCAGAGCTATATAAATTTATAATAATAAGAGTGTGTGACTGTGGGGGGGACATTAGAGCGTAAGCTCCTCTGGGACAGAGACTGACGTGATTGGCTCAGTGTTCTCTGTACAGCACTATGGTCAGGGGCATAACTACCACCATAGCGACCCATGCGGGTGATATGGGGCCCGCAGCCAAGTGGGGCCCAGTGAGGATGAGAGCACCGCCGGCACAGTCTCCCAGCCAGGGGAAGAGAGAGGAGAGGAAGAGGCGAGCTGTGACCTGTGCCCAATGCAGCGTGACCTGTGCCCAATACAGCGTTGCCTGTGCCCAATACAGCCTGGTCTGCCTGTGCCCCATACAGCCTCACCTGTGCAGAGGAAGAGGCAAGCCACCTGGATCAGCAGAGAGCTGAATTGCCCGGGGCTCACGTCACATAGCTCCACCTCTTGGCCCGGCGCCTTTGATAGACAGAACGCCAATCCAATGCGGGACGTGTGACGTCATCAAAGGCGTCAGGCCAAGAGGTGGGGCTATGTGACGATGAACCTCGGGAAGACGGGAAATTCAAATGAAAGCTATTACAGTGGGCAATTCCACTCTCTTTTGATCCGGGTGGCTTGCCTCTTCCTCTGCACAGGTGAGGCTGTATGGGGCACAGGCAGACCAGGCTGTATTGGGCACAGGCAACAATTTATTGGGCACAGGTCACGCTGCATTGGGCACAGGTCACGCTGCATTGGGCACAGGTCACGCTGTATGGGGCACAGGTCATGCTGCATTGGGCACAGGTCACGCTGCATTGGGCACAGGTCATGTTGTATGGGGCACAGATCACGCTGTATGGGGCACAGGTCATACTACATTGGGCACAGGTCACGCTGCATTGGGCACAGGTCATGCTGCATTGGGCACAGGTCATGCTGTATTGGGCACAGGTCACGCTGCATTGGGCACAGGTCACGTTGCATTGGGCACAGGTCACGCTGTATGGGGCACAGGTCACGCTGCATTGTGCATAGGTCACACTATATGTGGCATAGGTCACGCTGCATTGACACTAGGGCAGCTGTAGGGGGGCTGTTTGCAGGGGGGCCCCATACAACATTTTGCTATGGGACCCTGCTATTTCTAGTTACGCCCCTGACTATGGTATATGTCAGAGCTATATAAATGTGTAATAATAATGTATGACTGTGGGGGGGGACATTCAAGTTCAGTAATTTATAAGACAATCATAGTCCCTCACCCTTTGGTCTGACATGGTTACATTAATCTGCAAGCTTTCTTTTTCTTTTTTCCCTCGTGTTCCTTATCCCATTCATTTTTTAATTTTTCTGTGACTCTGTCTATCTCGTTCATATTTGCGATCTTGAGCACCATCTGCACCCTTCTGAGGTGCTCCTCCTCCGGGGTGCCAAAGGAAGATGCCGCGTTACCCCGGAAGTTCACCAGATCCAGTGCCTCGCTCAGGATGGACAGGAAGGTCTTCTCCTTCTCTGGGGTTTTCATGTGGTCCCCAGTAGTGTAGTTCTCCACTGGGAATATTTGCTCCATACCGAGGTCCCTAAACTCTTGTTTCAAAGTCTTAGCATCTCCAAGATCTCTTTTGGTGAGGATGATGATTGGCAGAAATCCTGGAGAGGAGAAACACAACGTTTGCATCATTAATGAAAGAATAAATGACCACAAAGGCCAATTGGACTCTAGTCATTTGGTAACCCAACTAAGTGATTGCCTTATCTTTCAGAGGTCATTCACACCAGTCCTATCTGGCTGCATTGGGCAATGTTTCCCATTACAGTCCCAACACATAGACAAGGCAATTTATATTGTTTCAGTTCACACCAACGTTCTGCAAAAAAAAAAATACATAGGACTTGTTGCATTTTCACCCAAACTTTTACCACTTGCCGACCACCTAACTGGGAATTTGCATAATTACTTTGACGTTAAATACCAGGGTTATGGTTGCAGCTAGATGCCATAACCCCGGTATCAGTTTTTCTCGTAGGCGGCCGGCTTTCAGATAAAAGTGGCCCCTGCAGCAGATCCACCTCGGGATCACATTTAACCGCTTCAGCCCCGGAAGATTTTACCTCCTTCCTGACCAGAGCACTTTTTGTGATTCGGGACTGCGTCGCTTTAACTGACAATTGCGCGGTCATGTGACGTTACACCCAAACAAAATTGACGTCCTTTTTTTCCCACAAATAGAGCTTTCTTTTGGTGGTATTTGATCACCTCTGTGGTTTTTATTTTTTGCACTATAAACAAAAAAAGAGCGACAATTTTGAAAAAAACGCAATATTTTTTACCTTTTGCTATAATAAATATCCCCCCCAAAAATATAAAAAAAGGATTTTTTCCTCAGTTTAGGCTGATATGTATTCTTCTACATATTTTTGGTATAAAAAAAAAATCGCAATAAGTGTATATTGATTGGTTTGCGCAAAAGTTGTAGCATCTACAAAATAGGGGATAGATTTATGGCATTTTTATTATTAATTTTTTTTTTATTAGTAATGGCGGCGATCTGCGATTTTTATCATGACTACGACATTATGGCGGACACATTGGACAGTTTTGACACATTTTTGGGACCATTGTCATTTATACAGCGATCAGTGCTATAAAAATGCACTGATTACTGTGTAAATGACACTGGCAGGGAAGGGGTTCACCACAAGGGGGCGATGAAGGGGTTAAGTGTGTCCTAGGGAGTGATTCTTACTGTGGGGGGGAGGGACTACCACTGACATTACAGCGATCACTGCTCCTGATTACAGGTTTCAGTGATCTCTGTCATGTCACAAGGCAGAACGGGAAAATGCCTTGTTTACATAGGCACTTCCTCATTCTGCGGCTCCGTGACACGATCGCCGGGAGACTGGCGGACATCGAGTCCACTGGTCCCCCAGGCACGGTCACGCTGTACACAGCGGGTGCGCGCGTGTATCCGCTAACCTCGCCAATTAAAGGGGACGTACAGGTACGCCCATTTTCCCCCCTGCTGCCATTGTGCCGACGTATATCAGCGTGCGGCGGTCGGCAAGTGGTTAAAGGTGGTGGGAGAAGTGCCCCTCCCTTTCTGACGATTTGCGGTGGTTCCCGGGCTTGACGTTACCAATCATTTGAATGGGCTGCCGTGCCCTGCGACACACAGGAAAAAAAGTCCCTGCACTACTTTGGAAATCGCAGCCCTCATGGGAACCGCGAGTACAGCATGATTCCCAGTGTGGGTGCACTTTCCAGTGCAGGCGGCGTGTTATAAAGATTAATGGCACCCGCCCACGAGTCCCATGTTTTCGCTGCGTGGGTGGTTGCAGCTGCGGGAGTTTGTGGGGGTCCCACAGCGGCACCACTCACACAGCTGTGAACCTAGCCTTAGGGCCCTCTAACACTGATAAGTTTTCTTCCTGCGTTTTTACCTTGCAAGAAAAACGCAGGAAAAGTGTTTCCCTTTAAATCCTATGGGGACTTTTCACACCACTGTGTTCTGAAAAGTCCTGCATGCTGCATCTTTGGAAACTGCGCCAAAAAACGCAGCTACCCATTGCAATGAATAGAAATTGTGGTAAAATTGTGGTAAAAATGCACCCGCAATTTGCGTTTTTGTTGGTGCATTTTTGAGTCACATGTCCATACTAAGGTATTGTTTCCTCCTCCCTGCAGCAGACTGATGACATCATCTCAATCTCAGACAAAGTTACTTGACTAGAGCTGTCAAGCCAGAATAAATAGAATAGCATTACCTGTAAGCTTTTGAGCATTTTTAAGAAATTCTTTAATTTCCTCTTTCGCTTCACTCCTCATCCTACATTGTGCACTGAAAGTATAAAACAGAAAACGAATTGTGATAAACAATTAGCTGCTTTATCTGTAGCATATTCACCTATAGGGGCAGGTTTCTTTGTATCATTATCACCCCTTCCTGCCCAGGCCAATTTCCAGCTTTCAGCGCTGTCACACTTTAAATGACAATTGTGCAGTCATGCGACGCTGTACCCAGATGATATGTTTATCATTTTTTCACATAAATAGAGCTTTCCTGACAGACTCCATGGCAGCCTACGTGTGGGTTAACCCTGCCTCCTCTCCAATGCTATAGGACCCCATTCCAATAAATGAGCACTCACTGCTAGGTACTGCATTCCTTTGTTGTCCTCCTCCAATGGACCTACACACACTGTCCACGTCCGGTTGGATGCTACCAGGATTTTGGCATACCTTATGCGGTGCAGCTCAGAGCCCAGCCGCGGGCGGACAGGTAGCTTTGATGCCCTAGATACCCCGGTGGTGGACGGGAGGTTGCCTCTGTATGCCTGATGGATGGACGCTTCAAAAGCTGGCAAGGTCTGCGACCCTCTTGGTTTTTCTCATCATCCATGGCAGCCGTATCTGTGTGTTTATTTGTTGTCTTAAAATTTCCCCAGTCTTGCGATAAGTTAAGTATCTCTGTTCAACTCCTCATAGCGGCTGGAGCGCTTGTGCGTTCCAAGCTTGTCGCGGTGCTTCCGGCATCCAGCTCCTGCCAAAATGGGAGTCGCCCTACCAGTGAGCGGAAGTGAGTGGAAGCAGCAGCTGCAGCTCTCCCCCAGTCCTGGTCTGCACTGGTAAATGCTTGTTGCCTGGTACCTTTCTCCATAGATAAATGCATAATTGCTTGATGTTTTTTTTTTTTTAAAAAGAGGGAAAAATAATATAATATAAAAGGGAAATGATACTCCTTTTCTCATGTTTAGTTATTTTTTGTTACTTTCAAAAAAAAAAAAAAGGGGGGGCAAGATTGTTTATTCTTTTTTGCTGGTACCCTTGGCTTTTTTTTTTTTTTTGTTTAATAAATTTTTATTAAAGAAAATAAATACAAAAATAAACAGTTATGTCACAAACTGGGTGCAAACATTATGAAAAAGCAAAGTCAATTTCAATGCTCGGATATTTACAATGAGTATCAAGAAGCCAGAGATACATTAACCAGTTCTGTATATTCAAAAAGGAGGATGAGAATTAATGTAGTGATTGAGTAGAAAAGAGGCTTCTTTCAATGTAAACATAGAAATCAAGATGTAAGAACAAGATGAAAAACCTTGCTTCAGTTAGAAAAGAGAGGTATAATAAAGCGAGCAGAAAGCATGAGATGCATAGAACTAGATAATAGGAAAGAAAATGAAAGGAGAGAAAGGGGATAGTAAATAGGATAGAGGGTAAGATGGGAAGGGAGAGGGTAAGGGGAGTGCTGGCATATATGTGCAAAATATTGAGTTATCGAAATTTTGGTGACGATGTATAAGTAATAAATTTATGAGATTTGCACTATAATATCCTTATATGAGGGGGTGGACTGAAATTTTACCCAAGGAGCCCAAGTGGCTGAGTGTTTTTCTGAAGTCCCTTTGATGTTATGGGTAATACTCTCCATGAGTTGAACTTCATCAACCTTCTGCAGCCTAATAGGCGGAATTGCCGCTTGGCCCCAAAAGGTGGGTATTAAAGCTTTGGCTGTGTTCAAAAGGTGAGGAATGAGTGAACGTTTATATGAGCCTTTGTACGTTTTAGAGGCATGGAAAAGGACAGTCCATGGGTCCATGGGTAGATTGACCTCCGAAATCTGTGAGATCAGGTTGCAGATGGCCATCCAATAGGGGCGGATGAGTGGGCAAAACCACCAGACATGTGCATGAGTGGCTTTGTTCCCACAGTTCCTCCAGCACAATGGGGAACTGGCAGGGAACATTTGGTGAAGTCTAACGGGGGTGTAATGCCACCTAGTGAGTAGTTTATAATTGACCTCTGCCATTTTAGAAGCAAGGGAGGAGGTGTGGGCCAATTGTAAGACCCTATCCTTTAGATTGTCTGAAATGGGAGAACCCAGATCAGTTTCCCACCTTGCCAGGAAGGGTGGAAACCCAGGGTTTTGAAGGGCAATAATAGCTCTATAAAATAGAGAAATACTATGTAAGGGAGGGTCTTTTGGGTAGAATATTTCTTCTATTCGATTTAGATCTTGCAAACTTCTAAGCGGATGAGGGAGAGAGCTCAAGAAACATTGCAGTTGATGGTATCTCCATTTGTCGAGAAACGAGGCAGGTTTGGGATCAATGATCAAATGTAATGGTTTAAGTGTATTGCCACGGAGGGCGTGATGTAGTAAGAGAGGTTCTCTCGGTCTCCAAGATTGGAAACCGGGATCTAATAAGCCTGGTAGAAAATATTTGTGATTAAGGAGAGGTGTTAAAGGAGAGTTATACCCCCATGAGAATTTTTTATGTAGGGCGTCCCATATATCTAGTGAGGATATAGTGAGTGCTGAGGTGGATCGGTCAAGATTCCTGCAGGAGCGGGGTATCCAGGGAACCACCGAGAGATCAGCGCCGCTCAAAAGGTATTCAAGTTGAACCCACAATTTTGAATCAAGAGCATATTTCCAATCGGCTATCCTAGAAAGTACAACCGCTTGATAATACGCCTTAAAATTAGGTAGTGCCAGTCCCCCAGATACCTTGGAGCGAAATAGTATCTCTCTAGATATCCTGGGATGACTGTTCCTCCAAATAAAACGGGAGATCATGGTTTGCAAAATAGTAAAGAACCCCACTGGAACCCCCAGTGGGAGCATTTGGAAAAGAAAGAGTATGCGGGGCAATATATTCATTTTAATAATATTTACTTTACCTAACCAGGTGTGAGATAAACTGGACCATTTTCGTAAATCTTCCCTAATCCTGTTAAGCAAAGGAATGTAGTTATGCCGGAAAAGGGAGTGAAGGTTGGGAGTGAGATAAATACCTAGATATTTCATATGTTTTGGTTCCCATTTAAAGGGAAAGAGAGGTTTCAGGGAAGTCACCTCGGATTGGGAGAAGTTAATGTTTAAAATTTCCGATTTGGATAGGTTTATTTTGAAATTAGAAATTGACTGAAAGGTGGAAAATGCTGACATTAGGTTAGATATTGAGATGCGGGGTTGCTGAATAAAAAATAGTATGTCGTCAGCATATGCTGCGTATTTATGGGAACTTTTACCAACTCGAATGCCTTGAATATTATCATTGTTCCTAATTGTCGCTAGAAAGGGTTCCAAGGTAATGGCAAAAAGGAGGGGGGACAGGGGGCATCCCTGCCTTGTACCATTATGTAAGACAAAAGAGTCACTCAGCGTCCCATTAATTCTGATTTGTGCTGTGGGGTTAGAGTATAGGGATAAAATACGGTAGAACATCTTAGGACCCAATCCGAAATGTCTCAATGTCATTCTAAGATAGTCCCAGTCCACCCTATCAAACGCTTTTTCAGCATCAGTGGAAAGGAGTAGGGTGGGCTGGGCGCTTCTCCGAACATACTGAATTAGGGAAATTGCTCTGAGGGAATTGTCTTTTGCTTCTCTATTGGGAATGAAACCTGATTGGTCTTTGGAGATCCAGTTAGGCAGTAGGGGGAGTAGGCGATTTGCCATTACTTTGGCAAATAATTTAATATCAGTATTTATTAATGAGATTGGCCTATAACTGTTACAGAGGGTAGGGTCTTTATCAGGTTTAGGAATGACAGTAATGTGAGTGGAGAGGGATTCTGGGCGTAAGCCTGAGGATTGAGAAACTGAGTTTGCATAAGCTGTGAGACGGGGAAGCAGAATGTCACTAAATGTCTTGTAGTATAGAATAGTGAACCCGTCCGGTCCGGGTGCTTTTCCAGAGGGAGTAGACTTCAAAGCAGCTTGAAATTCCTCTACCGAGAAGTCTGCTTCCAATTCTTTAAAGATAGATGCAGGTAATTTAGGTAGTTTAGCTTCTTTCAAATAGGAGAGCATGCGTCTACGTCTCTCTTTCTGAGGTAAAGAGGACAAGTCATTTTTGACACAGTAGAGATCTGCATAAAACTCCTTGAAGGCCTTAGCAATGTCTGGGGTTGCATGAGCGAGCTCTCCTGATGATAGTTTAATTTTGGGAATAAAGGACTGCATTTGTTTAGCTTTTAATGACCTAGCCAATACCCTACTTGGTTTGTTTCCCCATTCATAGTATTTCTGTGATAGGCGTTGGAATTTTCTCTTAGTGTCTAAATTAAGAAGAGACTTTAATTCCTCTCATTTAAGTGTGAGGGATTGGAGGTGTTCACTATGGAGAGAAAGTTTATGTTGCTTGTCTAGAGCAGCTATTTGTTGTAAGACCTGTTCGAGTCGCTGACCATGCTCCCTTTTCAATCTAGCACCAAGTTCGATAAACCGTCCTCTAATAGTGACCTTATGAGCTTCCCAAACAATGGAGGGAGAGGTATCAGAGGGTTTGTTTTCTTTGAAATATTGTGAAAGATGAGAGGACATTATGGAAACCTCGGCTTCATTAGTAAGAAGGGAGTCGTTGAGTTTCCAGTTATTAGTGCGGCGTGCTAAGGAAGGCATAGTCAGCGTCATCGAGACAGGTGCATGGTCCGAGATAGTTGCGGTACCTATGTGAGCAGACTGTAAGAGGGGGAGGTGAAAATGATCTAGAAATATATTGTCAATTCTGGAATATGAGTGATGTGTTGTGGAGAAATGTGAGAAATCTCTCTCTTTGGGATGGAGGAGGCGCCAGACATCCATTAGTTGGAGGTCCAAGAGTCTCCTTTTGACAAATTTCAGGCGTTTAAAGGAAATATTAGATCTTCCTTGGGACGTGTCTATTATTGGATCTAGGGACACGTTGATATCACCTGCTAAGATAGTAAGACCTTTGGCAAAATGTGATAATTTGGTTAGGATTTTTGAAAAAAAGGTAGGTTGATTTTGGTTTGGGCAATAAACGTTTGCTAGAGTACATTGGGTATTACCGATGAAACCCTGGAGAAAAAGAAAGCGGCCCGAATCATCAGCTAGCATGTCAGACAAACGAAAGGATATGCTTCTGCTAAACCCAATGGCCACTCCCTTAGCTTTGTTAGTGTCAGATAAACTATAGTACCATTGCGGAAAATTAGGTGAGGTCAGTTTAACCAGTGTTGTATGGGTTAGATGTGTTTCCTGAAGAAAAGCAATAGAACATGCGGCTTGTTTTAGTTCACGGAATGTTTGGTGCCGTTTAGCTGCGACATTAAGACCTCTAACATTATATGATAGAAGCTTCAATGTAGTCATTGTTACATCTAGGTAGGATCCTTCAGCCTATGCTTCCATGTATGCCAGCAGGGGAAAGGGAGGGGAGGAGGGAAGAGGAAGAAGAGAGAGTGAAGTAAAGAATAGAAAAAAAGAGAAGAAGGGAAAAGTGAACTCATAGAAAAATCATACACATGAATTAAAGAACTTGTGGGAAACGTATGAATTATGCCGCGTACACACGGTCGTACTTTTCGTCTACAAAAGTCCAACAGACGCTGATGGACTAAAGCTGGCTGGTAATCCGATCGTGTGTGGGCTTCTCCGGACTTTCAACCGACTTTTTTAGCCTCAAATACGACGTACTTTAGATTTGAAACATGCTTCAAAACTTTTACTTCGTACCTACGACGGACCCCGAAATCCGCTCGTCTGTGTGCTAGTCCGACGGACAAAAAGCCACGCTAGGGCACCTATTGGCTACTGGCTATGAACTTCCTTATTTTAGTCCGGTGTACGTCATCACGTACGAATCCGACCGACTTTTGTGTGGTCGTGTGTAGGCAAGTCCGGTCGTTAGAAAGTAGGCCGCAAGTCCGCGGCAAGTCCACCGAAAGTCTGCCGGAAGTCTGTCCGACAGGCTGTCCGACTTTTGTAGACGAAAAGTACGACCGTGTGTACGCGGCATAACACGCAGAAATCTGCAGTGGTCCCATTGGGGAAAGAGAGAACGAGCGGCCATCCAAAACCTTAAACAGGGATTGGATAAAATAACTTTTAAGGTCGCACGCACTCGCCAACCCCAGAAGGAGGGGGGGACTGGATTATGTTGTAGGGGAGGAGCAATATAAGAAACGTGCCCCAACAACACGCGGCCTATAACAGATAATCAACTTGTAATTAGAAATAAAAAATTAGTTCCAGTTAAATAAAAATAAGGGGTTATGTAGGCAGGAACAAAAATCAACTTAAACATTGAAATTCCTACTAGGCAGCATAAGTTGTAGACCATTACTGATGCGGCAACAAAACAACAATAAGAACATAAAAGGAGATCAGTGGTCTAACTAGTCATAGGTCAGAGTTTACCAAAAATAGTCAGGTAAGTGTACAAAAAGTTTGCATTTGAAATCTGACTTGGCACCAATTTACTGTAGGAGAATAAGCATCTATACTGGTGGAATGTGGTTGAATGAAAAAAGACAAAGGACAAATTTGCGCAATTCAACCATTCTTTTGTGCAGATCCTGGGAGAGGATGCCTTTGAAGGGGTTTTTCTCCAAACTGAATCTGCAAGATTCGAGAATTTAGGAATGGAGTCCTGCCAGCCTGGGAGTTCCAAGGGCGGAAGATTAAGAGCCTGCAAAAAGGTTGTAAGTTCCTCCGGGAACCTTAGTGTGTGGGATCGGCCATTTTTTGTGGCAATCAGGCAGGCTGGGAAGCCCCATCTATATGTGATCCCATCTGTACGCAAGAGGTCAAGGAGCGGCTTTAGAGCTCTGCGACGGTCTAAGGTATCTTTGGAGATGTCTGGGAATACGGTGATGGTTGCCCCATCGAAATCTATGCTAGGCAGGCCCCGCATCTTCATCATAATTGCATTTTTATCTTCAAAGTAATGCAAGCGACAGATAACGTCTCTGGGTTGGTCAGAGTTAGCATTGCGGGGTCTCAGAGCCCGGTGTACCCGGTCAAAGCGGAGTGGTGCGGTGACAGGATTACCCATAATGGTGTTGAAAATGCCCCGTATTGATGGTTCTAGGTCACTATCTCCAGTGGCCTCAGGTAGGCCTCTGACCCGTATGTTGTTTCTACGGTTGCGGTTCTCGAGGTCTTCGAGCTTGTATAGGGAGGCCCGATGAGCAAATGCTAGCTGGGTAACAGTGTCCTGCAGTTCTTTAATGGCTAGAGCTTGTGTGTCTTGCCTTTGCTCCGTCTCCTCTACTCTGACCAAGATGTGGGACATGTCAGTCCTAACTGCAGTTATCTCTTTTTTAATAGACTTTTCCAAGTTATGAAACATACCTGCAAGTTCTTTTTTAAGACCGCTCATCAGCGTAGTCATTTCGGAGCCAGCAGGGGAACCTGGGTCATCCATAAGATCCGAGCAGTATGAAGAGGCTGGAGAGCTTCCCCTCACAGAGGCAACGTGAGATGAGGGAGAGGCGCTTAGTCTCGAGGTTCGGGCCTGATTGCCGCGTGTGTTAGCCAAATATTGTTGAATGGAGCCTGCAGATATTGAATTAGACAGTGACCTCTTACCAGATCTTTTACCTGCTGCAGAACGAGATTTAGTTGATTTGGAAGGCATAACTGGAACTGTTAGGCCGGTGGTTGTGTGGGGCACTTCTCACTTACATTTGCTCAGTGTCAGTCATATTTCAACACAATATGGTTGCTTGTAGAGATTTTCGTGAAAAACAAAAGAAAAAAGAAAGTTGCGGGTATTGAAAGTCCCACCTCAGCCACAGAGAAAGGGGAGATCTGATTGAAGCAGAGTCTAGATGAATAGGTGCATTGGCTACAGTGAGCAAGTGGAGGCACAAATGTGGGTAGGGAGTAGTTAGAGTACAAAGATGGCCGCCGACCTCCGGAGGTAGGCCGGAGCCGCGGACTTTCCTGACGGTCTAGGCCAGCCGGGTGAGCACTGATAGCGTGGAGGCCTCGGGCGGCTTCGTATGGGCCCAGGTACAAGATTTTAGTTATTTAGAGCAGTCTCAACACTGATGGGAGGCCAGCCAAGAGGTAGATGGTAGAGTATCAAGGTACTCACCGCTGTTCAGAAGGTAGGATAGGTCGGGGCGGTAGGCCGCAGGATGGCGTCAGACCTCCGGAGGTCGGCGTGCCAAAGGAGGGATCTCCGGGTAGTGGTTACTGGGACGGGAGGATCCCAAGTGCGGACGGCCTCGCAGCCAGGGTGCCGTGCAGGAACTTTTCGGAGGTCTCCGGTCCGGAGCAGCGGAGAGCGGGAGGCTCCGAGTATCAGATAGGTCCTAAGATGGCGGCGGGCATCTGAGGCTCAGACTGAACTGTAGGCCCCGAACCGCTTCCAAGTGCCAAATAGGTTAAATAGTCCCCAGGGGCCGTAGCCAAGAGTGTCCAGATACCCCTGAGATGTGAAAATAGCTACGATTGGTTGAGGAGGGGTAGAGATGGCTTTGGATGTAAGCAGCCTAGACGGAGCAAGAGTAGCACATGTCCTCCCTGTTGAACGTCCGGACACGCCCCGTACCCTTGGCTTTTCAGGCTCTTTTGCAGACCGCCCGTGTTGTGATGTTTTCGTCCAGAGATCATGGACAAGTCACCGCCTTTAAGTGGCCAGCCCTCACGCACAAGGTATGTGCTGGTGAAGGGAGGGGTTGAGGTACATCTCGCCCCCCCCCATTTTCTCTCTTTCCATCCCTTCCAGATCAGACCCTCAGATTGAGGTCAAGAATGACAGAGACCTTGCCAGGCCACAACATCACTCATCGTCAAGATCCAGACAAGACTCTCTGTCTGGAACTCACCACCAGAGGAGATGCTCCCATTCCTCCTCCAGACACCCCTCCCACTGCCATGACAGCCGCTCTGATCACAGAGCCTGCTGGGGATGTAGGACACGAGTCCCGGAGGGCAAGTCCTTGTGTGACCGTTACTATGCCCGAGCGGTTGGGGAGAAAGAGATGGAAAATTAGCATTTGGAGTCTCTTGTGAATCTCTGAAGGAGATGGATACACCCCACACGCGGAGCCAATCCACCACTCTATCTGGCCCCCTGGCTGACTAGGCCCGTGAGGGTCCAGGCCCTTCACAGCCCTACGTTACGTCACCTGATTCTTCGGATGGCAAGTTTGAAGGTGAAGAGGATATTGGAGGTTTTGATTTGTCTCTGGTTTCACAACTAATCAAGGCAATTAAGGAGGCCCTTAAGTGGGAAGACCCGTCCACCCCCCCAGCTAAGCAGAAAAAGTTCTTTAAGCATCTGGGGAAAGAACGCTCAGAGTTTCCACTCCTTACTGAATTAAAGGACATTATTCATGAGGAATGGAATAAGGTGGACAAGAAGACTTCCATGTCTAATAAAACCTCCAGATTATACCCCTTCAAGGCAGAAGAAGTAAAATATCTGGAACATGGTCCTCTTGTGGACGCAGCTTTGATGCGTCTGGCCAAACACGTTACTCTCCCTGGAAGATTTGGTGTCCTTTAAGGATGGTCTTGAGAGAAAGATAGATCCTCAAGACCTCAAGAGGATTCATGGGCTTGCCGGTATGGCTTGCAAACCTGCCCTGGCACTAGCAGCCAAGTCTAAGGCCATGGAAGCCTGGACAGAGAACGTAGACTTCTTTTTTAGGGGCATTTTGGAGGAACTGGCTAGAAGTTCAGCAGCTGGGGAGCTAAAGCTGGCAGGAGTCTTCCTGTGGGAGGCATCTAGCGATCTGATCCGCCTGCTGACACAGATTATGTTTTCCTCAGTCAAGCGGGCCTTATGGTTACGTCCTTGGCTCACCGACCCAGTCTCCAAGCAAGCCTGGTGTAAAATCCCCTTTGAAGGGTCCTCACTGTTTGGCAACAAGCTGGATGATGCCATAACATGGGCCACGGGAGGTAAGTCAGGCTTCCTTCCCCAGGACAGGCGTCTGCTTGGACGGAGGAAACCCCAGTACAGAAGACGCAGCCCGAAGCGCTCAAGAGAAGCACGCTCTTATAAGCCTGGCCAGGACTTCAGAAAAAATTGGAGCAGAGGGCAGGCATCCTTCCGTCAGCCCGCTAAGGGCCAGGCGTCCAGTGGACGTGAGCTGGCTAAGTCCTTTTGAGATTGCGCCTGTCCCTGCGGGTCGGGTGGGGGCCTGTCTGCTCCTCTTCCGGGAACATCTGGGTGGCCTCAATCTCGGACTACTGGGTCGTCAGGACGGTGTCATCAGGACACACATGGACTTTCTCCAGTACCCCTCCCCCCAGATTTGTTTCCACTCTACTCCCTCCTTCAGAGGAACAGAGAAAGGCATTACTGTCCCATGTGGACTTACTGAAGATTCTGGGAGCAGTGGTACATGTCCCAAATGACGAATGGTTCCAGGGGATATACTACCCTCTCTTCCTAATTCAAAAGAAAAGCTGTTCTTGGCGCCCAGTCATAGACCTGACTTACCTCAACAAATTTATAAAACAAGGAAAATTCAAATTGGAGACCCTGTCAACTATTCAACAATCCATACAGCCAGGAGATTGGCTGATTTCAATCGACTTAAAGGACACCTATTTCCATGTCCCGGTGGCAAAGGAATTTCACAAATACCTCTGGTTCCAAGTCGGGCAAGAACACCTGCAATTCATCTGCCTCCCCTTCGGGCTGACAACTTCCCCCCAAGACTTTTCAAAGGTTTTCTTGGCCATAGTGGCCCTTATCAGATTGAAAGGGGTACGTCTTTACCATTACCTTGACGACCTCCTAGTGTTGTCCCAAGGCAGAGAACAGTTGCTGGTCCAAAGGGAGCAGGTAATCTCTACCTTGTCCAGCTTCAGGTGGCTCCTGAACTTGGGAAAAAGCCACCTAGACCCAGTCCAACCCCTGGTATACTTGGGTGCTCAGTTCGATACAGTGGAAAGCACCATCTCTCTCTCCCAGTAGAGAAGATTCCGGTTATTCGAGAGATAATTTCTCGGGCCCTATACGCCCCCGTCTGAATGCCTGGAAATTATCGGTGCAATGGTCTCCACGACCCCCATGGTCAAGTGGGTCCTGTGGAGGTTACGCCCTTTTTCGTCAGGGCTCCTCCAGCAATGGAAGTCAGGGGACAAGAGCCAACCTATCCACATATCTGTAATGATGAGGAACAGCCTCTTCTGGTGGCTTCAGCACAAAAACTTACTGAATTGCCACTCCATTGCCCCATCTCCTGGGTCACAGTCACGACCGATGCCAGCGGTACTGGTTAGGGGGCCCTCTGTGGATCGAACCTTGCTCAGGGCAAGTGGGACACTCATCTCCTCTGCCCGTGCTTGAACGTCCTGGAACTTTGGGCAGCCTGGTGTGCCCTCCAGTCCTTCTCTCACCTTCTAAAGGGAGAGTCAGTGTTATTAAGGATGGACAACACCACGACGGTCTCCTATGTGAAAAGGCAAGGGGGTTCTCGTGGCGCCACACTTCTTCGAGAGGTCGAACCCATCTTATCATGGGCCCAGAAGAACCTGTCTGGCATTTCGGCAGTCTTAGTCCCCGGAGTTCAGAACACTCAGACGGACTTCCTATCACACACTCAGTTGAACAACAATGAGTGGTCTCTTCATGTGCAGACATTTGAGTGGATTCTGTCGATGGGAGTCAATCCCGAAATAGATCTTTCAAGGTGAAGAAGTTTACACTCGGGACCGTTGCAGCCAGGCCTTCGGAACAGATGCCCTGACGAATCAATGGAGATTCAAGAAGGCGTATGCCTTTCCCCCGCTCCCGATCATCCTCAGGTACCTGCGGAGGCTTCAAGCGGAAGCAGTCGAGGTGGTGACAATAGCTCCTTACTGGCCGAACAGGCCTTGGTTCCCCCTCCTGATCCAGCTCAGTTTCCGGAATCCAGTGCCCCTTCCTCTTAGGCCGGACCTTCTTTCTGAAGGGACAGTCCTGCACCCTTGTCCGGCACGACTGGGACTGATGGTCTGGTTCTTGAGAGGGAGAGACTGGAATCTCTCGGGTGTGCCTCAAGAGTGATTTCCACCCTCATGAGCTCAAGAAGGACAAGCACAAATAAAGTTTATGGGAGAATCTGGACCAAATTTGTCAAATTCTCTTCTTCTACGGGCAGATCCTTCTGACATCCAGAAGTTCAGGATATTCTCAGCTTCCTTCAATCTGGCCTACATCTACCTTTATCTATCAGCTCTCTTAGAGTCCAAGTATCAGCCTTGTCAGCCTTCTCTGGTACTTCATGGGCGGTTCATCCCTTAATTCGGCAATTCTTCCGTGGGGCGTCAAGACTCAAGCCCCAAAGAAGACCAAGATTTCCCAAGTGGGATCTTCCCCTTGTCCTCGACTTTCTGTCTGGACTCAGTACCACGGGGCCCTCCCTGCTTTCCATTAAAGACTTCTCGGCAAAAGTAGCTTTTTCAGTGGTCATCACTTTGGCTAAAAGGGTCTCTGAGATCAGGTCATCTGGTCAAGAAGAACCCTTCCTGACATTTTTCCTGGACCAGGTAGTCCTCATCCCTATGCTGGGGTCAAACCCGAAAGTGTCTTCAGTGTTCCACGAGAACCAAGAGATCGTCTTACCTGCATTCAGGACCCTGGGGTCCACTGAAACTCACCCTCTGGACATAGGTGAAGTCCTAAAAGAATATATACAGATTACTTCTCCCTTTAGATGTTCTGATCACCTCTTTATCCTGCACTCTGGCAGCAATAAATGGAAGAAAGCTTCAACCAGGACAATTGCGGCCTGGATCATGCAGACCATCCATATAGGGCTAAGGGCTTGGCTCCTCCAGAGGCGGTGACAGCTCACTCCACCAGGGGAATAGCAGCTTCCTGGGCGGCAGCCCGACATGTGGCTCCAGACATCATTTGCAAAGCGGCCTCTTGGGCTTCTATCAATACATTCATGTCTCATTACTGCATAGAGCCTGCTTCACTGTCTTCTGTAAACTTTGGTCTGAAAATCCTATCGGTTGATAGGACAAATTAAAATTATTTTCTGTTCAAGCATACCCTCCCATGTGGTTTGGCTAGTTATTTCCCACACGTAGGCTGCCATGGAGTCTGTCAGGAAAAAGGAAAATGAATTATCAAATACTTACCTTAATTTTCCTTTCCTGATGGACTCCATGGCAGACGGAGTTCCCACCCATCGGTCAATGAGTAGGCTAGTTACGGAACGCAGTACCTAGCAGTGAGTGCTCATTTATTGCAATGGGGTCCTATAGCATTGGAGAGGAGGCGGGGTTAACCCATACGTAGGCTGCCATGGAGTCCGTCAGGAAAGGAAAATTACGGTAAGTATTTGATGATAAATTTTCCTTTTTATTTTGGTGTTGTTTAATCACCACTGGGTTTTTACATTTTTTTCCTAAATAAAGAAGAAAAAGACCAACACTTTTGAAAAAAAGCCCACATTTTTCTTTGTTTATGTTATAAAATTTCTGATAATAATCGTTCTTCATAAATTTGGGCCAAAATTTATTCTGCAACATTTCTTTGGTGAAAATAACCCAAATCAGTGTATAATATTTAGTCTGTAGGAAAGTTACAGAGTCCACAAACTATGGTGTATATATATATATGTTGAGGGCACGTGGCCTGGTATGGTTTAGGAGGGGGGCACTCACTCTTTCCCCCTTTTCCTGACCTGCCAAGCTGCATGCTCAGATATAGGGTCTGGTATGGATTTTGAGGGGGACACCACACAATTTTTTAAAAAAATGTTGTCGTGGGGTTCCCCTTAAAATTTATATGAGACCCAAAGGGCCTGGTATGCATGTGAGGGGGCCCACGTCGGTTTTTTTGTTTTTTTATTTTTTTTATTGCCGGCAATAACTTGCAGCTGCGATAATCAATTGAAATGCCATTTTTTTCTTTATAAATGTAAGTTTTGCTGCAGCAGGTTCTATACATGGTACAGATGCGCCACTTTACCAGCAGACTAAGAGGACCCCCCAGGCACAATATATTTTAAGGAATTTTTCATTTTTATTGTTTCACTTTAAGCATCATTAAAATCACTGCTCCTGTAAAAATGATCTTTTTTAAAAGTTTTTTGCATTGATACATGTCCCCCAGGGCAGTACCTGGACCCTCATACTCTTTTTATGGCCAATAACTTGAATATAAGCCTTCAAAATGGGGACTTTTGATTTTTTTATGTTCGGTCCCCATAGACTTTAACAGAGTTTGCGGCTCGTGTCCGAACTTTTTCGCTGGTCGGGACTTCTGGTACGAACTGAACCAGGGGGGGGGGTGTTTGGCACAACACTAGTTGTGATAAATGTGGGTCACATACGTGTCAGCATCAAATATATAGTGGTATTGACATTTTTATTGACATTTACTTGAGTGACAATATTTCCCAGCCAAGTGCATGGACCTTATTCCTGTACACACAGAGAAGGGTTCATGGAAGTTGAGGGGGGAAGTCGGACAATGGCTCTTTTAGATTTATTTCTCTAACCTCTAATTTCTCCCATGTACATAAAAACAGGTTATTTCCCAAAGTGTCAAGTGGAATCTTCTCTGGACATTGGTGACATTCTGATGAGTAGGAGCCCAAAGAAGTTAACCACAAATAATGATAGAAGGTCACCTGTAGATGAATACTGGCAGTAGAAGGTCATTGGTGTTACGTTTGACTGAAGTTATTGCTTCCATTCTCTCATCGTAAGAATTTGGCCAAACCACCTCTTGATCCAGAGGCTGCAAGTTTCCTGCAAATATATGGAAAATGATCACACTTTCTAAATGTTTTTAGACTGACAAGGAAATACTCAACTAGGGTCATACAGGATCATATTTATTAATCTGTATAAAGTGTAACCTGTGTTACCCCTGAGCCAAAGATCACTTCCAAATGTTTGTGCTCTGACTCCCATATTTCAGTGAAGGTTTGTATCTAATGTGTGGCTCTACAACAAACACATTGGCTCTCACTGCTGTCAATCAAAGCCTGTGAGGAGAGAGCGGGGTGGCGCGGTGAGCCATGCTCTGTGTGTCTTATAGAAACACAGACCGGTTGGCTCAGGAGCGAGCATGCACAAGTGCCCCCATTGCAAGCCGCTTGCTAAGGGGGCACTGAGCAGGGGGGAGGAGCCTGGAACACCGGATGGGGACCCCAGTAGAGAAGGCTGCTTTGTGCAAAACCATTGCACAGAGCAGGTAAATATAACATGTTTGTTATTAAAAATAACAAAAAAAACCACTCCCAAAAAAACCCCCTTTATATCACTTCTTGACAACGTGCTTCTAGAAGTAAAAAGTGAAAACATACATAAGGTGTGTGGGGAATAATAGGCCTGATGTTTATCCTGTCCCTACCCCTTATTCTGACACCAAACTAACCCAACTCAACCATACCATCACCATACCCCCCAAACCCAAACAATTGGCCTTAATCTATAACCTAACCCAGTGTTTCTCAACTCCAGTCCTCAAGGCGCCCCAGCAGGTCATGTTTTCAGGCCTTCTATTATTTTGCACAGGTGATTTGATCACTTTCGCTGCCTTAGTAATTACCACAGCCGTTTTATCTGAGGGAAATCCTGAAAACATGACCTGTTGGGGCGCCTTGAGGACTGGAGTTGAGAAACACTGACCTAACCCTTAAAATATGCCCTTGCATTAAACCAACCCCAACCCTATCTTTAACCACTTGCTTACCGGGCACTTAAACTCCCTTCCTGCCCAGACCAATTTTCAGCATTCGGCACTGTCGCACTTTGAGTGATAATTACGCGGTCATGCTGCACTGTACCCAGATGACATTTTTTCACACAAATAGAGCTTTCTTTTGGTGGTATTTAATCACTACTGGGGTTTTTATTTTTTGCTAAACAAACAAAAAAAGACAGATGGGCATCGATAGGTGGCACTAAGGGGCACTGATGAAGCGGCACTGGTGGGTACTGATGAGGCTGCATTGATAGGTGGCACTGGTGATCACTGATAAGTGGCACTGATGGGCACTGGTAGGTGACACTGATAGGCCAGCACTGATAGGTGGCACTGATGATGAGGCACTGATTGGCAGCACTGGTGAGCATTGATAGGTGGCACTGGTGGGCACTGGTAGGTGGCAGTGGTGGGCACTGCATAGCAGCAGTTGGTCTGGAGTATGCGGGACTGATGTCCGGTTTACTCCAGACGGTAAGTTTTTTTTCCTCTTTTCTCATGCTGAAAAAAAAGCAGATTACCGTCTTCTGTCTACATCACATGATCGGCTGTCATTGACTGACAGCTGATTACATGGTAAGGGGCCGGGACTCACTGATCAAAGAGCGTGCAGCCCACAGGGGACACACAGGCAGGTCATGCACGGGAGGACGTACATTGACGCCCTCCCGGCAATTTAGGCCCATGCTGTAGCCGTCTTTCGACTATAGACCCTAAACCCTAAGACTTGACCTTAATCCTTCATCTCAGTCGTTCAATCAGCCCCTAAATTTGACCCTAACTCTAATCCAACTCAGCTGTCTCCCTACCCTCCTCTAAGACTAACTCAAGTGTAACCCTTTAGCCTTACCTTATGCCATAAATCTTAGCCTAACTCTTGGGATATGGTACATCGGTTTTCAGCACCAGAAGCCCTTAGAAAATTTTTAGCATGGGGAAAGTAGAGTGGTTGTAAACCCTTAAATATACCCAGCTTAGTGACTGGCCTTAGGTGATACACAGAGATGAAACAAATCCATCCTAAGTTGTACCTGTTTATCTACAGTACAGTATTCTTTTCCCTACATCCATTCAAAGTGCTGAATTCATAAAGCTTGTCAGAGAATTTAGAAAAAAGTGGGTGGAGAGTTGAAATGACACTCTGCAGAACTTGGTGAGGAGAGCTCTGTTCCTGTGTGCTGTGTGAACGGACACACCCCTCTTCACACAGCACACAGGAAGAGAGCTGAGGCTGTCAGTCAACTGGAGATCCTTCCCCTGGGAGGAGGCAGCAGACAGAAGTGACACTCATGCCACGTACACACGAGCGGAATGTCCAATAGAAAAAGTCCGACAGAGTCTTTTCATCATATAATCCGGTCGTGTGTAGGCCTCATCAGACCTTCTTTTTCGACAATTCTGACGGACCTAGAAATAAAACATGTCCTAAATCTTTCAGACGGAACCCATTCCTATCGGGAAAACTGCTCGTCTGTATGCTGTTCCGACGGACCAAAAACGACGCATGCTCTGAAGCAACTACGAGACGTAAGCTATTGACTACTGGCTATTGAAGGTCCTTTTTCTAGTCCCGTCGTACGTGTTGTACGTCACCGCGTTCTGGACGGTCAGACTTTGGTCGGACTTTGGTTTGACCGTGTGTAGGCAAGACCGCTTGAATGGAATTCCATCGGAGTTCCATCGGAGAAACCTTCGGAGTTTAGTCCGCCGGCAAAACCGGTCATGTGTACGCGGCATTAGTCCTCTTGATTGGGAAAAGTATACATTATCTAGGGATATGCTTTGTTCACATTTCATGTCAGAGGTTTACAACTACTTTAAAGTGCATGGAATAATGACCCTAACCTGTAACCTAGCCCTAACATTTTTTTCCCTAATCCTGAACCATAATCCCACCCTACCACTAAATGGTTAGCACTTTTGTCTTGCATTTTCTGAATCCTGTGCTCAGATCCTTCTTGAGACACGCCATATTAAGTTTGTATGTTCTTCCCATGTTTGTGTAGATTTTTTTTTTCTACTAAAATACAAATATATACTGCTGTGGTAAATGGCTTTCTAATGCCCTGTACACACGATCGGACTTTCCGCCAACAAAACCGTGGATTTTTTTTCGAAGAATGTTGGCTCAAACTTGTCTTCCATACACACGGTCACACAAATGTTGGCCAAAAATTCTGAACGTCAAGAACACGGTGACGTACAAAACGTACGACGAGCCAAGAAAAAGGAAGTTCAATAGCCAGTGCGGCTCCTTCTGCTTGATTCCGAGCATGCGTGAACTTTTGTGTGACGGACTTGTGTACACACGATCTGACTTTCCGACAACAAAGTTAAGTAGGCTGAAAATTTGAGAACCTGCTCTCAAACATTTGTGGGCGGAAATTCCGACAGCAAATGTTTTGATGGAGCATACACACGGTTGGACTTTCCGACAACAAGCTCACATCCAACATTTCCCATCGGAAAGTCTGACCATGTGTACGCGCCATTAAACCCCCCTAGTTGTAGACAAATTAGATTTTGAGCTTATTTGAGCAACAGGGCCTGATGCGAACAGTTCTATGCCCTTTGTAAAGTTCTATGGATAATGCTGGCACTCTTTAATAGGCAAAAAAACAAAACCATTCCAAAATATTGAAGCAGCAGTGGGAATTTCAAAATGTAAGCTCCTCTAGGAAGGTCTCGTGTAATGGTTTGATGCTCTTTGATCAATGTTGGCACTAGAATTTGGACAATTATTAGACATGTGTAATAAAAAAAGAACACTGACCAAGCTGAGTATAAATTTCCTCCTTCTCACAGTTGTCTGCTTTTCCAAACCCTCGATTGTCCACCAGGGTGATGACGTCAGTCAGGAGGTATGATTTTCTTTGCCGGGTGTGCCCCCCGTGGCTTCCGGTGGCTGACGCCTCAGATGCCTTGACCTCAAACATGCCACCAAGCAAGGCATATCTCAAGGAATTGATGAAGGATGATTTTCCATGACCAGTGTGACCGCAGACCTGGAGCAAGATCCGATTGTAACCCAACTTTTCCATCTCAGAGCTTTCAAGTTTGTAGCTGAGGACCTTCTCTCTCAGGTTCACCAAATCCCCCATCTCTGCTGACTGAGAACAAAAATTATTAAGACAAGAAAAAGGGAAAGTGAATTAAAAGGAACCCATCACAAAACAAAGATCCCACCCAAATATTCTCAAATGAAGCTTGCCATTGTCCAGATTCCATGTCTAGGTGAAACCTAATCGATTTAGTATCAGTGAAAGTGTAGTCCCTGGATCAGATTTGGTACATGGACTAAAGATGGAGAATACCTGCTCGTCCCGATGGCTTCTGAAACTTCTGAGATATGTATCTTGTTTCAAATGTGATATCTATCTAATCTTTATGGCAGAGAGTTATCACCGCTCCAGGAGCATTTGGCAGACAAGAGGTAAATCTTTCTTGGTTCGGAGGTCGTTGGTTCTGGCTATTGCTAATAGCGATAAGACAGAAATGAATACTGGACAGCCGCACTCGTAGCTTTGCCTTGTTTATTTAGAAGATTCACATCAAATTCAAAGTAACAGCCGACAGGAAAAGAGCTGACGTTTCGCACTAACGTTAGTGCTTACTCATAGCAACAAAGGCCTTTCATCTTCATATCACCTTTCGGGTTCTGAGGTGTCTATCAATGCTAATTTTTTATTCAGATATATGTGTATACATTTTCAAAGTGCAATATTCTATGTTGTCTTATCCACCAATATGTCTGTAAGACTTATGCCCCGTACACACGGTCGGACTTTGTTCGGACATTCTGAAAACAAAATCCTAGGATTTTTTCCAACGGCTGTTGGCTCAAACTTGTCTTGCATACACATGGTCACACAAAGTTGTCGGAAAATCCGATCGTTCTGAACTCGGTGATGTAAAACACGTACGTCGGGACTATAAACGGGGCAGTGGCCAATAGCTTTCATCTCTTTATTTATTCTGAGCATGTGTGGCACTTTGTCCTTCGGATTTGTGTACACACGATCGCAATTTCCGACAACGGATTTTGTTGTCGGAAAATTTTATATCCTGCTCTCAAACTTTGTGTGTCGGAAAATCCGATGGAAAATGTGTGATGGAGCCCACACACGGTCGGAATTTCCGACAACAAGGTCCTATCACACATTTTCCGTCGGAAAATCCGACCGTGTGTACGGGGCATTACAATCGAATTCTGACATTTATTGCAAATTGTGTTGATACAGGGTTTGTTTTTTTTATGTATATGGATGGACATATTGTTAGTCCATCCTTTTACTTCTTTGTGTATAATCAGCGATTGCTATATTTACATATTCCATCAATTTATACATTAATGTATTTATTTATTTTTACATTTTTTTTTCTTTCACTGAATTTTCACGTCCACATTTCTCACATGCATCATCTTTATTGTTACATTTTTACTTTATTTAATCTTCATTCTATTACACTTAAGATTATCGGTAGCACTTTACATGCAGTATATATATTTATTATACATCAATAGCTTCCCTTATTTATATTAAATTCTTTATTCACACATTCATATGCACTTTTTATTATGCCGCGTACACACGAGCGGACTTTACGGCGGACTTTGCCCGGCGGACTGGATTTCGTCGGACAATTCGATGTGTGTGGGCTCCAGCGGACTTTGTTTGCTCAAAAGTTGGACGGACTTAGATTTGAAACTTGTTTCAAATTTATCCGTTGAAATCGAGTCCGGTCGAAAAGTCCGCCGTCTGTATGCTAGTTCGACGGACAAAAAAGCCACGCTAGGGCAGCTATTGGCTACTGGCTATGAACTTCCTTATTTTAGTCCGGTCGTACGTCATCACGTACGAATTCGACGGACTTTGGTGGATTGTGTGTAGGCAAGTCCGTTCATTCAGAAAGTCCGTCGGAAAGTACGTCGAAAAGTCCGCCGGGCAAAGTCCGCCGTAAAGTCCGCTCGTGTGTACGCGGCATTACTCATTTGATATATATTTCTTTATATGAAATAATTTCCTTTTTTCTTTATATATATATATATATATATATATATATATATATATATATATATATATATATATATATATATATATATTTTTTTTTACCCTCCCATACCAGTACATTTTTACACTTTTTTCTTTTTCTTTTTTGTATATATACTATTTGTATTACTCACATATCCATTTCTATTACTATTTCAATTACAATCGATCATGTGAAATCGCTTAGTTTGTTTTCACTAAGGGGTGTTGCCCATGATGGCCAATCACGGATCTCTCCTACGCCTGTGCTTATTAAGATTTTGAACCATCTCTTAATCCCCTAGCCACATGTGTTTAACACCAAGAAATAGTATTTATTCGATTTCCTGGTGTGTGTTTGTCAGCTATGAGTAAGCACTAACGTTAGTGCGAGACGTCAGCTCTTTTCCTGTCGCCTGTTACTTTGAATTTGATGTGAATCTTCTAAATAAACAAGGCAAACCTAGGAGTGCGGCTGTCCAGTAATCTTTATGGCACTCGGCGTAAATGATCTGCATAGGAATTTTTAGTGATTTTTCAAAGTCGCATCAGGTTCCAAATGTGATATTTATTTAACATTTGTAGCACTTTGCACGGTATATTTATTTTTATTATTAGTATCATTTTGCACTTGCAAAGTCTTATTCACTGCAGCTGTTAATTTATATGGTATCACTTATTCATACCAATAGTTGGATTCTTTTGGCGCTTTGGATTTTTTATTTTTATGTGTCTTGTTTTGGAGCTGCTTGCAGTAAAAACTCCAGTTAAAAAAAAGTATAGAGTTGTTACAGTGAGCATTATGTGCCCCGTCAAGAGAGCCAGCTAGTGTAGGTGGGGTGTAGTGTGTGTGGTGGCAATAATTCACACAGTTGGGTGCAATATAAAACATGTATTGAAGTAATGTAGCAACAATTCACAACAAAGCTGGTGGAAAAGCTACCCAGCTGGAGGCACTCATGGTTTCCAGAAAAGTGAAAGGAGCAGATCCCAGCTGTGTCTGTTGAGAGGGGGCTGAATGCAGCCTGGCTGCCTCGTGGCTGAGAAGGTGTCCAGAAGAGTTGCGACCCTACGCTTTTCGTCCTTATCAGGAACCGTTCCCTAATGCTAGTGCTGTCCCTAACAAGCGGGATACCTGTCCCTACTCTACCAACTCGCAAAATGCACGCCAAACCTGGGAGCCAGGATCTTAAAAAGGCTCTGCCTGACCCAAGATGGCCACCAGAGTCACATGGGGCTGCAGCATCCAATCGGTTTGCTTTACCAGTGACCCAGGAAACCAAAGAGGAACCATGACTTCCTCTCCAACTGCCATTCCACTGCAGAATAGCACTGCAGTGAAGAAAGTAGACTGCACCTGGCTACATGTGCTTACGCTAAAATCTGGACATTACTAAATCTTATAATCCTATAATACTACATCTGTGCTGTGCAGGCCAACTTACTGGAACGGTGACCCTTCAAGTGGATAGTATAAGGTCAGAGGTTTTCTTAAGCCCTTTGTACTACCTGACCTCAAACACAACTAACAACTCCTGATAATGCACAGGAGCAACACTGGCACTGATCATAAGGTCATACTAGAAAGACCCATCTCCTTAGAACTTAGTTTTAGCAAGTGTACTTGAATGGCTTTTCTATACATGCACAGAATTCTCACAACCTATGTAGCTTACCTGAACAGAACTGTTTTTTTATCCTGTTTTATTTTAAAGTTTTGAGGAACTCTAAAAAAAAAAAGGGGGGGGGGTTGACACCAACAAGTCCACAGTGGCCGACATTGACCACACCAGCTTTTTCGCCAGTCCAGGACCCAATATACACATACCAGTCCCAGGTCATAGAATATTTTATTCTAGAAGAAGTGTTTAAGCTTTAGAGGTTGCTCCCCAGACTTCTGGGCAACCCTTCTCCAGGACCCAGGAATCATTTGGCCTTTGGTATAGGATGGCAAAAAAAAAAAAAGGCTACCAACAGCATTTAACAAAATGAGGGTCATTTCTAAAGTAACTAGATGGGAAATTGTGGTTCTAGTCTTCACACGCAAGTAAACTGTCACCATACAGCTATGTACTGTAGTAGACTAGTTGGTCTCCATCGTTTTTCTAACAGAACACACAGAAGTACATTTAAAAGTCTCCAAAACATTAATAAAATATATATAACATGGTATACCCTTTTATCTCTGGTTTTCCTACTTGTGTATTAGAATTTATTATCTGCTTCTTCAAAAACAGAAGGTGCCTGCATGTCATCATTCCTGTCCCAAATCCCAAAACAATTTTGTTTCTTGTTTCAGGCAAGGAAGCAAAACCAGGCACATGACTCTAAAAATCATGCTGTTCCATATTTTTCCTCTCCTAAAGCTCACTTACCGCTTGTGTCGCGATTGAGGTCCTTGGTATAAAACAAGCTGGTTCTGCTTTCAGAAAATTGTTTATTACAACGGAAGTAAAATAATGTTTCCTGTATTCACCCATTTCCGTGGTTCATAGTCTGATCATCTGTTGGGTGACTTTTATGTTTGACACTTTAACTGCCAGAAGTAAACTCAAAACAAGCTGGCAAGATAGCCAGGATGGTGACTGCCATGGGCTCTGTATAGTGGTTTGGCAAAGGTATCAGTAAAAGTTTTTAACAATTTCTTTATTCAAAAATAAAAAAACTATGTCTCCCAATGTAGATCTATTGTCAATCATACTGTCCCCACCGCACCGCTGACCCAAAAAATCAAAAGCGGTCTGCTCCAGACGAACGCCCCCGCAGTCTGACTGTCCCCGCCATTTGACATTTCCTAAATGGCTATGAGGCGGGGCCACCCGGCGACATCATATATAAAAATGACTGCATGATAATTTTTTATGTTCTTATTTTTAGCTAGAAGAAAGTGCCCTTGTCTGCTTTGATAAAAAGCCTGTTATTTAAACAGCTCCCTAGGTCAAGCTAAAGCATACCCACCAGTGGCGGCCGGTGGTAATTTTCTTTTGGGGGGGGCGGCAAACAGTAAACCCCCCCGCCCTCGTCAATTGGTAAGTCTGCAGGTGGGTCTGGTGCACTTACCCCATCTATGCAGCATTTCACTGGCAGCTTCCCTTGCTTGGCGGCGGCGACAGCTTTCCTTTTCTCTGCTCTCCACGGGCATTGGCGGCTTCCGTTTCCTGCATCCTCCTCGGCGGCCAATTGGGAGTCTTCTCTTATCGGACAATCCAAAAACGGGTCTCAGACCTGCTTCTGATTGGCTGGATTGAGGATCAGTGTTACAACAGCGAACAGCCAACAGCTGTGTTGGCTCATGGCGCAATGCTCTCCGAGCCCATCCTATTTTGAAGCCTATTAGATGCTTAAAAAAAAAGACCCCGCCGCTGTGATTCAGGTGCCCAGCATCATGCTACGCATGGATCTATCCATTATTCATATAGGGGGTGGCTTGGATAGAGGGGGCGGCGCCCGGGCGCCCCCTAATGGATGGGCCACCACTGGTACCCACACAAGTAAATCAGGGTCATCAGAGCGTCCTTTCTGCTGGCTCTCTTCAAATGACTTAGTCAGATGTTTCAATCAGAGAGAGACAACCTACAGGCAAACAGCTTCTGCTGTGGAATCTCTAGAAAACCCATAGTGCTGTATGAATTTAGTGTCATGGCTAAACCCTGTATTATACTTTGCCTATAAAGAGAGGGTACTATAATATATATTGTAACATGGGGGACCATTAGCTCTAGTGGTAGGATTTCCCACACAGGGGTTCTTCTCCAGTAAATACACATACCGTATATACTCGAGTATAAGTCGAGTTTTTCAGCACTTTTTTTGTGCTGAAAGTGCCCCCCTCGACTAATGCCGCGTACACACAGTCGGACTTTTCGGCTACAAAAGTCCGATGGACTTTCAACGGACTTTTGGCGGACTTTCGACGGACTTTTGGCGGATTTGCGGCGGACTTGCGGCAGACTTTCTTACGAATGGACCTGCCTACATACGATCACACAAAAGTCCGATGGATTTGTACGTGATGATGTACACCGGACTAAAATAAGGAAGTTGATAGCCAGTAGCCAATACCTGCCCTAGCGTGGGTTTTTGCCCGTCGGACTAGCACACAGACGAGCGGATTTCTGGGTCCGGCGTAGTTACGACGTAAAGATTTGAAGCATGTTTCAAATCTAAAGTCCTCAGATTTGCGGCTGGAAAAGTCCGCTGAAAGTCTGCTGAAAGTCCAGGGAAGCCCACACACGATCGGATTGTCAGCCAGCTTTAGTCCGTCGGCGTCTGCCAGACTTTTGTAGACGAAAAGTCCGACCGTGTGTACGCAGCATTATACTCGAGTCAAGCACTTTTCTGCAGCAAAAAATTTCATTTTCCGAACCGAATTTGGGGCCCCGTATCTCAGGGCCACTTTATGCTAGGGACCCGAAATTTGGTGTGCAAACCTAGTGGAACTGGTACCACAACATATCCAAAGCTGGGGTTCCTAGGACTGAGTATCCCCGAGATACGGGACCCAAAGCCGGTTCAGAAAATGTCATTCTCTGCTGCAGAAAAGTGCTTGACATTTTCTGAACCGATATTTGGGGCCCTGTATCTCGGGGACACTTAGTGCTAGAAACCCCAGCTTTGGATATTTTATGGTGCTAGTTCCACTGAGCACTAAGTGGCCCCGAGATACGGGGCCCCAAAGTCGGTCAACTGTGTCCATCTGCAGCAATGCCATTTCGGGACCATTTGGGTTCAGAGACCCCAAATTTTGGCTGCAGCTAGGGGGCATCTAGGAACCCTTAACTACTGAGTTTGAAGTTCAGGAGACCTATGGCTGCAAATGGGCACAGTGAGGCATGCAAATGGGCACAGTGAGGCTGCAAATGGGCATTGTTGACCCTCTTTTCCACTTACAGTAGCTGCGCATTCCTCACCCTAGGCTTATACTCGGGTCACTAAGTTTTTCCCATTTTTTTGTGGTAAATTAGGGCCTCGACTTATACTCGAGTATATACGATAAATGGAAAATGCTAGCCCACCTGGCTTTTAAGTTCTCACTCAGCTTAAGTTGCAGTACCTCTGCTCTTTATGCTGTTCACCCAGACCATAGGTTCTTCAAAAATCCGTCAGCTTTGCTATAATGCACACAGCTCCTCTCAAGCCTCAGTCCTCAGACCGTTTACTTTCTCTGTTTAAATTCCTAAACCTCCATTATAAGGGCTGTGCACACACCCTGCTGGTCCTCCACAGAATCTAGACACTGGGTTGGAGATTCCGTTCCACCCAAGACACTATGGAATCTCCCAACTACAGGGCCCCATCCAGGTATACCAAAAAACCTGGAGAAAGCTGCTAAAGCAGCCTTCTCTGGTCCACATCTACCCTCTGTAGACCTGCACTGAGCCAATGTGCACACCCTGTGTCCGTTTAACCACTTGCTGACCAGCCGCCGTCATTATACTGCGGCAGGACGGCTCAATACCGCAAATCGGCAGGGGACCCGATGCGTGCGCCGGCCATGCGCGATTGCGGGCACGAGAGCCAGAATGGGGATGTGTGTGTGTGTAAACACACACATCCCTGTTCTGACAGGAGAGGAGAGATAGGTCATCTAGTAATTAGGAACAGCGATATGTCTCCTCCACTAGTCAGTCACATCCCCCATACAGTTAGAAACACACACTAGGGAACACATTTAACCCCTTGATCACCCCCTAGTGTTAAGCCCTTCCCTACCAGTGACATTTACACAGTAATAGGTGCATTTCTATAAAACTGATCGCTGTATAAATGTTAATGGTCCCAAAAATGTGTCAAAAGTGTCCGATCTGTCCGCCGCAATGTCGCAGTCCTGCTAAAAATCGCAGATCGCTGCCATTACTAGTAAAAAATACATATACAAATAAAAATGCCATAAAAATGCCACAAATCTATTCCCTATTTTGTAGATGCAATAACTTTTGCGCAAACCAATCAATATACGCTTATTGCGATTTTTGTTTTACCAAAAATTTGTAGAAGAATACATATCAGCCTAAACTGATAAAGAAATTTCTTTTTTTATATTTCTTTTTTTGGGATATATTTATTATAGCAAAAAGTATAAAATATTTTTTTTTCAAAATTGTCGCTCTTTTTCTGGTTATAGAGCAAAAAATAAAAACCGCAGAGGTGATCAAATACCACCAACAGAAAGCTCTATTTGTGGGGAAAAAAAGGACATATATTTTGTTTGGGTACAGCGCCGCAGGACTGCGCAATTGTCAGTTAAAGCGACGCAGTGCCAAATCATAAAAAAATGGCCTGGTCATTAAGGAGGAAAATCCTTCCGGTCCTTAAGTGGTTAAATGACCAATTTCACAGTGACAGCGTCTCGTACTGTCTCAATATGTATAGCAAGAGTTTTTGGAATTGTGGACTTTAGTGGTGCCCATAGATCGAGCAAACCTTAAAACTTGTACAAACTGTATTGCACAAATAGTTTCTTTTGAAAAAGATATAAAACATTGAA